>OU612058.1:173266543-174466543 GCA_914767635.1 Melanostoma mellinum
CTCCTTCCCCCCCCCCCCCCCCCCCCTTTTTTTTCTAATTGTCCTCGTTTTTTAAGAGAAATCTCATTGAAAAGTCTTCGTTCTTCGGCAATTTTGCGAATTGTCCTAATTTTTTTTTTTTTTAAATTTTCATTGATACTCCTTCTTTTCTCCTTTTTTCCCAAATTGTCCTCGTTTTTTACGAGAAATCTCATTGAAAAGTCCTCGTTTTCCGGCAGTTTTACGAATTGTCCTCATTTTTTTTTTTTTTTTAAATTTTCATTGATACTCCTTCTTTTCTCCTTTTTTCCCAAATTGTCCTCGTTTTTTAACGAGAAATCTCATTGAAAAGTCCTCGTTTTCCGGCAGTTTTGCGAATTGTCCTCATTTTTTTTTGTTTTAAATTTTCATTGATACTCAAAAAAAAAAAAAAAAAATGGCCGTCTTGGCGTTAATGCGCAGTTTTTTTTTTTTTTTTTTTTTTTTTTTGTACTCTGCATCCAATAATATTTATGATTTCTTATGCTTTAGAACATCTTAGTCGAAATCTTTCATCAAAATCTATATGGCTCTCTATATTATAATTTTCACGCGGACAGTAAACTTTTTTTCATACGAAAAAATACGCTTTAGAGTTAATGCTGTGCCCTCTACGCAAAGGCATTTTAAACTACTATGAAATACAAATTTGTAGAAAAATATACACACAGTCTTTCACCTGTAGAATTCTTTCACAAATTGAAACAAATTTGTGATTCTCTTTCATATGGTGCAACAGAAACCTACAATAAAGTAGGATTTTCAACATTTTTTTTGATTGTAATCTACAACTACGAACTTATTTTCGTGCAACAGAAAATGATATTTTTTAACAAATTAATATTTTGTAATTCACAACTACAATTTTGTAACCACAAAATTCTTAGGAAATACAAAATACATTTTTTTTTACCAATTTGTGATAAAAACGTTTGTAATTTACAATATTGTAAGGTGGTGCAGTAGGCCACTGGTCTCTTGTTACAAAAAAAAAAAAATATCGGACTGACAGCTGCTTGCGCTAGTGTCAGTCACTGGTAAGAAGCTGCTTTCAAGCAGCACCCGGTCTTAAGACATACAAAAATGTTTTAAGATAATTCCGAGCTGCATGATCTTAAGCATTTGGATGTGTTTAGAATATTTTAGTATTCGGCCTTCATAGCACAGGGCTGCCAACTGAACATTTGTTATGAAAATGAAATAAAACCACATCAAAATAAATATTCCAAAAGTTTTTTGAGAAAATTTTACAGACCTTGACGTTATCTACACATTCTTTAAAATGCTGAGGTTTCTTAAGACGACAAAGGAAATTTTTCATTTCTATTGATTTGATCTGATCTGATCCCTCCAAAACTGGAGGACCTATATGGTCTGTATCTTTACTGAAAATTAGCACGAAATGCACCGAAATTCACCGAAAGTCCATCTTATCCTATTCCTATATTCCTACATAAGTTGTGCACAAAAGAGAGTGCTCGTACGAGAGAGTCAAAAGTTTCTCCAACCTGCGAATTTCTGCAAGCAAAATTTCTGCGGACAGAAATCGTGTACAGCCAAAACAAATACAAACATAAAAACAAATGTCAAAAAGACGTTTCAAGAGTTGCTGTGAATGTTTGGTTCAAGACGTTTGTGCACAAAGTAAAGAAATAGACCAATAATCTTACATAAAACATCAGTTGCTTTCAAACTAATCACTTAGTCAAGAAATAATTGTGGAATTGAGTCGATTCGTTTGGACCTCGTCAAATCGTTACTTGTATCACTTGCTTTTATCGCAATTTCCCAAATTGTTCTTGAGTGATATGAACAGTTGCATTTTTCCCCTAAAACTATAAGGCTGTAACACCCGCCTCGCATGGAATGCTGATTAGTTTTAACTTGAGCCCAACTTATGAACCTAACCTGCTGATTTGGAGCTGTAGAGCAGACGGGTTGTCTGCCAGAAGAAAGGGGTCATCTGCTTGCTAACAACATAATATCCTCCATGGTAGAAGTTCAGGAATTTCATCGAAAAGTAGTGAGAAAAGTACTGGGTTGAGGGTGCACCATTGAGGCGGACGAGTCCAGTGTAAAAACTTATATCTTAATTGCACAGCACGAATGTGAAATGCTTTAATGGACTCTGTTTTTCCGTGGTATTAGATTTACAAAATTTCAAAAGCGATCAACGTAAATGTCTTCAGTTAAATCCTCTCTTTTTTTCTTGAAAGCTTTCAATGTGTTTTATAGCATTGCTAGCTAACGCACCCGACGCGACTTTGCTCAGGTCTAAATTAGTCAAAGCTTCTTCACACAATTGCCTAAAACCAAAAATACAAATTTTAAGAACACACCTGAAAGCATGAAAGCTTTCAGCTCCCGATTCCAGATCCCGCGGGAACATTGAGACCGTTCCCTTAGAAATATGGGGACGAAAAGTAGCTTTTAGCCTTTCTTGAGCTCTATAGGCTATATCTGTACCAAATTTCATTTGGTTCGGTTCAGTTGTTTATTCGTCAAAGCGTTAGTCTCTTTCAAATCTATGATTTTGGGCATTGGATAGGATTTATTAGAATAGGAGTATTCATAACCCTTGATGTGCACGTTATTTATCTATCAGAAAGGAAAAAATCGTTAACGTTTCATTTGTCTGTAATTAAGTAGATTGTTCATCTGCAATCGGTTGAGAAATACGCGAAATAGGTACAAATTGAACAGTGATTCACTTATCTCTAAACAAGAATTTGGCTTAAAAACTGCAAATTTTGGGAAGCGAAATTGATGAAACACAGAAAAATTTCATTCATTATGGAAATCAAATTGCGAGGATAACAGATACCTAATCTGAAAATCTCATATCGAATCATAGCTTTATTGGAAGGTTACCTTCATTTGTATAATTGCACAATGTGTGTGCAATTTTGAAGCCTTGAAACTCTTCATCTACGGTGTTTCATTTACTTAATCAAGTTTCTCCAGAGCTACTATTTTCAACTTACTTAGAAAGGATAACTTTGTTTAAAAATAAATAGGGTGGCGCAACAGAGCGAGGAGCCCCTGGGCCTAGCGCATTTCTCACAACCATGCCTTGTGAGGGAATGGAGGGGACCTACAATTTTTCACCGGTTCCGAACGGCTAATTAAGAATACGCTTTTCATGGCAATGAATTTACTAACGGAGGACTTGCCAATTCCTCGCGAAAGGCGATACCCGTGGAAAAACATTTTTGCATTTTTGCCTCTGCTGGGATTCGAACCTCGTACCTCTGGGTTAGCAGGTGGACATGCTAACCATTACGCTACGGGTACCACAACTATGTTTAGTAAGCCTTATTTCTAACTAAAGAATTTAGAAGCTAAAGATATACCTCTTTTCATTGACTTTATATTTCTTTCACTTTCATTGCTTTATAACGAGCCTTCCACTAGTTTTTTGACAGAACTTTTAGATCTTCTAGTTAGAGCTCCTATGTACTTTGAATGAATTTCCGCGATCTTATATTTCTTAATTGCACGCATTTCTTATAAATCAAGCATAAAATTAGCAGCATTTGAAATCAGAGCTGAGAAGCTTTTAAAGTTGAAAAATTCAACCTCAATTTCAAATAATCACCCATGAATAAAAGTTTTAACTGCTTACCTATAATAGAACACCATTCTCCAAGCTAGACCATTAAAACTTTCATTTAATACCTGAAAATTTGCAAAGTAAGCGTCTCAAGATATTGATCAAGTTTATTTTAATCCCCGTGTGTAGGCTCACACCTTTGACTTTATTGGACAGTTATAAGTCTGTTGGGAGGTATTTGAATATATTGTTGCGAACGATCCATGATGAAGAGCAACAGAAAATTATAATCGGATTCATTGCTCTTTTGAATGAATAAATTACTTGGTTACGTTATTAAAATGCAATTTTTTCAATCGGATAAAATAAATCCTGTCACAACTATCTGCGATCTCAATTGAGAAGCAAACGAAAAAAAAAACATTTAATTCTTTTCCACTTTTGCAAAATAAGAATACCCAGGGATTACTTTTACATAAGACAAAAGAATAATAATAATAAAATAAGAAAAACTGAAACTCACCTGGGTTCGAGGCGTTTATGTGAAACTCGCAGATGTTCTTCGTCCCCTGGGCAAAGTCATACGAATCTGAGTCGGTGAACAGAATATCTACGTCCAGCTCGAATCCTCTGTTGGGTATTCCCTGCTGCAGTGGTGCAGAGAAAGGACTCGAATGGAATGCCACAAGCATCTCAGGTCCCCTGAAATGATAAATGATAAAATTTATATAAGAATAAAGTTTTCAATAGTTTCTACATCAGTCAATCAGCTAATATTCCAATGTAAATTGAATGGTTGCACTCAAAGGCAATTTCCGAAGAATGTGCCACAAGGCAACCATATAACCTTATCGGTTGGTGGTTTGTACAACAGGACAAAGATGAAGTTATATAAGTAGGGGGAGAAGATTGCATAGGAGCCAAAGGAGTCTGTGAAGTTTGCTCACTTATATTTCTTTTCCCACCCTTATTTGACGGCATCCCTACAGGTCACAGGACCACCCGAAAAAAGAAGAAGAAAAACAAAAGAACTAGCAATTGGAAGAGGAAGTTTTTGCTTTTCAGCGCAGAAGTGTGTGTGTGTGTATTTCTTTCGTGTTATTTTTGTATTGAAAAAAAAAAAAATTAAATTCCACTGAGTAATCTTTCTGTTTGTATTTCTGCCAGTTATCCAAGGAATACAAAGCTATTTGTTTGTATATTTTCCACAAACTTTGTCATGCTCACCAATGACTTATGGTTGCCAGGCCTTATTTCCAAGATTAACGTTCTTAAATAACAATTTATATTTAACGTTTAAGACAGTATTTTTTTTTTTTTGTTAATAACACTGCAAAGGATTGTTATTGGGCTACAAATTATAGAATGGATGAAATTAAGTACTGAATGAGATCTTACACGCTTTTCACTAGATTAAAAAATAGTTTTTCGGTCAGAAAATGAGTCGCCGTCCAGTTTGAACACCAAAATAAATAAGTAGCTTGGCGTGACAGAGCGGGGAGCTTTGGGCTTAACGCTTTTCTTACAACCAATGTTTTTGTGAGAGAAAGCAGTTTTCTGCCGGTTCCGAACGGCTAATCGACAAATCCCTTTTCATAGTAATGAATTTAATGGCAGAGAACTTGCCACGAATCTCTTGGTTAACTGGCAAACATACTAACCATCTCCACGGGTACCACTGAACACTGTAGTTCAAAATTTCTACACTATAAACTTAAATTTAAACAGAATTTTTAAAAGTTGTTCCTAGTCCTGTGAAGAAAGTTGTGAAATCATTTCAATCCACTAAAATGAGAATGCATGAATATATGAACTTATGGATAAAGTGCTTAGAGTTAAAATTTATTATGTCGTTTGAAAAATTTTGAGTTTATGATAAAAGATATCAATTTGCTTTTTTTTACAACATTCCCTTAGATCATCACAGCGAACACAAAAAATGCATGGAGATACATGGATACTGATTATGATTTATGACGTCTATAAGAGAGCTAAGAAAAGGGTGGAGCTTCATAGCAGAAATCACTGAATTGGTTAATTGTGAAGATAAACCAGCGGAGTTGCATTAAACTAGAGGGTGTAAATCAGAGATAGGGGTAAGAATCCAACATAACCACAGCTTTTCTCAATTTATCCCTGGCACGGAGCAAAATTTCAATAAATAACCAATTAAGATTTACCTACAGAATTGAGTTTTCGCTTTGAGATGATTTGCTCGAATCGTAGTGACCAGAACATCAAAAGCCGCAACACGAAAAATAAGTCAATTTTTTTTGGTTTTGGAGCTTTTGCTTTTCATTCTTTCCAAAGATGTGTATAAAAACTGCTTTGGAAGAAAAGTAGATTTATTTTCAAACGATAAATCTAATAGTTTATACCTTAAAATATTAAACAAACAATTAGCAACTTGATGTTAGCTATCAGTGGCGTGGCGTGGATATTTTCAAATGGTAAGTCGAGAAAAATGAATCACCTGTGTAGGTGATTTGTGTAAATCAATAAGGAATAAATAGAAGGCACCTTAAATTCTAAACGTGGATTAATCGAAGCCAATTTTTCTATACCTTAAGTCATTTAGGTTAAAATTCACAATGAGCTTAAAGCATAAAAAAGTGGCTTCAAAAGAAACCTACATATGTGGAAATGCAAGAAAATAAAATCAAATTTTAAGTAACGTAACGTAAAAAATCTTTCTAAATAGATTTTCCTCTTTTAAAAAGTAATCGGTTAAACAACACTCAACATTTAGCAAAGCCATTTAAATATAATTAAAACAAAACAGTTCTCTTCGACGTTAACTTTTCACAATTTTCAGGATTTTGAGATTTTTTCACAGTTTTTACAAATGCACGTTACTTAAAATTCACTTTAAACTTGCAAAAAATCCAAAACAATGATCAGTAGAACAAAGCAAAACGAATTCGCCGTACATTACTCGGAGGCGAAAACTGTATTATTTTTTCCAAGCAGACATTGCAGTAAGACGAAAATTATCGTCTTACTTTTTTCAATAAGAGAACGTGTATTGAAAAGGGACACCGGGGTGGAAGTATATCGTGGAAGTATATCGTAGGAAAGACAGGGCTAAACACAAAATATGTTCTGCGCGGCGATTTTCAATCCTTTGTGTTTTGTGTATGCTTTGTGTATTGTGTGTGTATCTCGCAAATTTAAAAGTGCTTGAAGAACATTGTGTGTATGGGCGAAAATATGCTGTTGACTGCTTAGTTGTTGTAGACTTATGTTGCTGGTTTTTTCTATGAACAAGGGACACATTTTAAAAGGTAAGACGATAGGAATCGTGTTATATGGACGCCACGCCACTGTTAGCTATTTACCGTCGATTTCCTCATTCTGTACTCAATATAAATAGGCATTTTAGGGCGGTGGTGTAGGTGGATAATAAATAGCTTTTTATAATAAATAAAAAAGTGAGAAGCACTTGTTTTAGGAAATTGAGAGGTGCCATGACAGGAACGAGATTAGGAAGTCTTACCAAAAGGTAAAAAGATCCTGCCAGGGTGACAATCCCCAAACTCAAGCCTGTAAAGACCAGCAGGGAAACATAGTAGTAGACTCACAGGCGCTATTTAGGATCTGACATGATCACTTCTGCAGAATGCTTAACGGCCATGAAGACACAAATTCTGCTGTCAAGCAGATTGCCCCATTCAAATTGGACGATGATCAAGAATGCCATCTTCCCGACTTAGAAGAAGTTAGGCTTGCCATATGCAAACTTAAATCAAATGAGACTGCAGGTGCAGATGGCCTTGATGCCGATGCCTTTTCAAGGCAGCTGGAGACCACCAGTTGGAAAGGAACATGCATAAGCTGATCTGCATTATATGGTCAGAAGAAAGTAAGCCCGATGAACGGAACCTCGCAGTATCGTATGCCCAATCCTAAGGAAAGAATACCCCTACAATTGAGCCAACTATAGAGGGATAAGCCTCCTTAACGTCGCTTAAAAGATCTTGTCTGCTGTAATATGTGAACGTCTGGAACCTCACGTCAACAACTTGAAAGGTCTTTATCCATGTAGTCTTAGACCAGAGAAGTCCAAAATAGACAAAATGTTCACATTACGGCAGACCTTGGAAAAAACCTAAGAATATAATATCGATATACACCATCTTTTCATTAATTTCAAGGCCGCTTCTCTGTACAGAGACGAGCTGTATAGAACCATGTCTAGTTTCTGTATCCTTGCAAAACTCGTACGACTATGCTTGATGACTTTGAAGAATTCACGCTGCTCCGTCATAGTCGGTAACGAACTCACCGAGACCTTTGATGTCGAAAAAAGCTTTAGGCAAGGCGACAAACTGTCATGCAATTTCTTCAACATCATACCTATTTGAAAAGATTGAACAAAACTCAAACGTCAACACCAGAGGAACAATCTTTCAAAAGTCTGTACAATTACTGGCCTACGCAGACGATATTGACATAATGGGAAGAAAAAAGCGTGATGTCATAGAAGGGTGTTGGTTGAAGGTTGAGGCCCATAATGATTATTAATTATCACTTTCTATAAATAATCATATAATATAATTTATGTAGTAAATTATCATTTTTAATAAATGGTTACTTATAATCATTTATTATCCAATTCAAACCCCTTTCAAAATTTATTAAGGTTTAATTAATAAAGATGGATTCTCACTTTCAGAGTCCATTATGATAAGACATAATATATCCTGTTAGTGTCTAGAATTTTTGCTAGCAACTATCGAATCAATGCCAATTTGTCATCAGGACGATCGCAAGGAAAACATTAAAATGTATAAGACAAGCAGGTGCCTAGTTAAATAAAACAGTGTATATGGTACAAATATATATTGGTTATCTGATATATAGAGAAACTTTCGAAGTCCGGGTTTCAGCTTAACATTTTTTTCAATATTTTTTTCGCTAGTATGGATTAATCAATCTTATTTGGAACCTTTTGCAAAATATTGAGCATGCTTTTAAATTTCTGTACAATTTTACCATACAGAAATATTGAGGGACAATCCGGTAGCAGACCTTCCTTTAAAATGTCTGGCAAAAAAGAAATTTAGTGGTGTTTAGCCGGAAGTTATTGGAAACGAAATGAAAAAATTATGTCGTTGCTAATTGTATCAATCTTTTTTTCCATTTCAAAGATAAGTACATAGTATTAAATTCATAAAAGAAACATTACTTTATGTTTCGTATTTTTGATACACAATTTGAGTTCTTTCAAACCTCATATACATGTTTCGTTTTAGTAAGTTGCTCTAATCAAATGAGTCATTTTTCTTTTGAATAATTAGATTCTGAAAATTTTTGATATGACAAAAAATTTATTATAGGTAGAAGTTTGAGCTCTTAAAAAGTATGTAGAAGTCTATCAATCGTTTTTTCTATATGTGTGTTATTATATAAGTTTAGCTTCAGAAGCATTTAGTCATTTTGAGCCACAAATATTTACTGAAAGAAATTTTTTTTTACAAATTAAATTTCCTTTGAAAAAGGTCTTTTTAACAAAAATTCGTCAGGCTAATCGTTTCCGAGTAATAAATAATTCAAAACTATTATGTTGTCCGGGTTTATTAAAAAATTTTTTGATTTTAAATTACTTAACTATCGAACAAATTAATTTGTGATGAATTGCAAAAAAACAAAACATTCTTGAAGGAAAGTTATTAATTCTCTCTAAGAAAGGCTTTTTTTATTTTTCATAATGTACTCCCTTGAGAAGTTAGTCGTTATGTAAGTTGAAAAAATGAAAGATTCTTTCGTTGATAACATCACAATTTTTATGTGTTTTTGGTCTCCGAGTTGCTCAATTGATTACAAATAAATATAAAGAGAGATAGTTTTTTTTTAAATATATAAATCTTTATTTTAATAAATAAATAACTAAATTTTAATTTTGTCTTTTGGTAACTCATGTTTTTTTTTTTTGAGGATGCGATGCGTTCCGGAATCAAGTTCCATCGCCTGGCGCTTACAACTCAGTCAAAAAACATAAGTTGCCAAAAGCTAAAATTAAAATTTAGTTATTTATTTATTAATATAAAGATCTATATATTTAAAAAACTATCTCTTTTTATATTTATTTGTAGTTAATAATATAGTTGTTATGAGCACACTTATAAGTTTTTAGTTTTAAATTCCAGTAACTTGGAGGAAAACTGAAAAGGGCTAATCTGAGCAGCTAAAAATAATTCAATACACATAACTGTACGTCTGAAATTGGGTTGATTACAAAACTGATGAACTGATGATGATGGTAAGAGTGCAACTGCCTATTGCACTAGCGTTCAATTTGTGATAAAAGAGAGCCAGCGTTGCCGCAGTAAATTTTTTTAAGGTGCCATTTTCGGCAACCAAAGGTGCCAACTGGGTGCCACCAGCCCTTGAAAGGTAGAGAGATATTTACAAACACAAAAAACAAATACTTCTCCATAAAATATCATTACGATTATTTGGGCATGAATAAGTACACACACACACACGACATGAATGTTTCACTACTTGAAAAAAAAAACAATCCTTTCAGTCTTTTTTGAATGATTTTATTAAGTTTTTCTTCATTAAAATGTATCAAGCTCTTAAGGTACCAAAATGAGAGTTAAAGGTGCCATGGTGCCAATCAATACTGAAGGGTGCCAAAATGGCACAATTGTGCCACTTCGGCAACGCTGAAAGAGACAAAAGAATGTGAGACATGTAATATTACTACGATTTTCAAGAGAATCAATCTACCAACTCAACTATCACCTATTTGTTTTAAGCTAAGCTTAGAAACACTTGGAAGCAGAGCATGAATGTTTGAGAACTTTCTAATGAATTATGGGAGTTGTTTACCTACTTAGTTTTTTCACATGCGAATAGATCAAAACTTACTGGACGGATATTTAAAATTCTTTTAACTTTAAAATGCTTCCTACTTATCCCCAAACAATTAACAACATATTTTATTTCAGATTTCTCATAGGAAGTGGAACTCACAAGTCACAACCACTGTCCCTATTCTCAAAAACGCTTTCACTATAGGAATACTACATCAATTTAATAATTAACCATTCCTTTTACAATCATACGGTATACAATCCTAAAAATTATTTTTCTTTTACGACAAAGTAGCGAAACTTTCTACGTTTGAATGTAAGACACCTAAACAAACAGGTTTGAAGGTTTGATCTGAATGTTGAAAAGGCTGGAAACGCATGATTAAAATAAGACTTTTTCAATTTGATTTTCAGCATTTTCTCACTGAAAGTGTGAGAAAATGCTGATTGAAATTTTTTGGCTTTCTAAGTTTAAAATCAAAGAAGGAATGTAAATATAGATATCCTTTTCATCTAGCTCCTACTCCTTTCTTCTTATTCTTCTTCTACCTCCTCTTTTTCTTCTTGTTATTCTTCTTCTCTTTCTTTTGCTTTTTTTGATACGATCATACCGATCTCGAAGCGATCACAACTCTCCTGCTAATCTTAATCTTCTTCCACTAATGATTCACCTGTGTGGTACGTCGCGTTAAGTAGAGAAATCTTTGGTATTCCTCCTGGATTCGAATTTTCTCATGTCTAAGCTTCTCTGGATCTGGATCTCTCCTTTAAAAATGAAAGTACCAAATTAGTCGGTTGGGCTCTGTTTCTGCCAAGATGTTTGTTTTGACGTGGAAGCCTCCACGGATCTTGGTACTTCCTCATAATGTTCTTTTTCTTCGTGTACTCCTTTTTCTCTTCCTACTCCTTTTTTGCCATTTTTCTTTCAACTCTTTTCCAGACAAAACTACCTACTTCTTTTCTTTTAAACTTACTTTTGTTTTGAGAAAAAAAAAGTCGGCAACCATGGTGCATATATTCGCGTATTTGTGTACACGCGCCCTCCAGCCACAATAGTCAGCAACCAGCTGCAAACAGCTCTATAGTTAACGAATATATTAATGCGATGAGCAGATTTGTCTTTTCTTTTTCAAGCCAAAAATAAGGAATACAAAGAACTCAGCAAATATTTTGTATATATTTGTATACATGTATATGAAAAAGGAAGGAAGAGTTAGCAGAGTGGATAGAGCAATGAGCACAAAGAAAACACAAACAATAAAACTTCGGCTTTTGCCTTTTCTATAAATAATAAAAACAACAACAACAACAGCTCCTGATGAATTCAAAATGGAGAAAATTCCCTTTGCTTCCTTCAATTTTATTCTTTTCAGTAGTCTCTTTGCGTTTAATCTCAAGCCATTTGATGCTAATTTCCTTAATTGCTTAACGCAATCCACTTAGCCATGGGGAATTGTAAATTTCCGTCTTTATTCTTTATCATTTATTGGTATCGCTCTCATCCTTTCAATTCTTGTGGCTGCTTGTAGATTGATGCTGCAGCGGCGAAAATGTACTCTGCTGTGCATTTATCTAGCTATGTATGTGTTTTTGAGGAAAAACGACTTATGGACTTACTTTACTTACATCAGATGAACGAAATGTTTTCCTTTGCTCCAGATAAGTTCGTTATAGAAAGAAGAAATGCAAAAGTTTGTGCAGCAGCAATATGACTGCTCAAATCCACAATTATCTACAGAGGAGATTGATTATCGTTTATTCTAAGAATGAATGAATGTTGAAAATTGTATTGAGGCTTGAAGGCAACAAGGAGCAAAAGGGCTCAAATGTAAAGCGAAATTAAAAGAAAAATAGGTACACAAAATTGACAAAAAAAAAGAAATTTAATTTCTGGTGATTTTTTACTGCTCAATAAACGTTAGAGCAACGATGAAGAACCTTTTTCAGTCTACGGAGCATGAATTAATTAGTAAATTTTTAATGTTACTACCACCAGATTAGCATTTTCATTTGATTGCTTTGAAATTTTACTTGGGTCTGGGAAATCCAACCAGCGACCGGGACGCCCCCAACCTTTAGCAGAGAAATAAGAAGTCAGTAATGAATAATGAAATCGGAACAGCTCTTGTTGATAGAAACATTTGTTTTTCCCTAAAGGCGGCAATTTTCAACAGCGGAATCCATTTATTATTTATTTGGTGTCTTGCAGATTAAGGACGGAAAAAGCACCCAAAGCAACATCCACTCAAGGAAATTAGGTAGGTACTATGTGGTAAGGATTAAATTAAAATTCACATTTTCTATTTCAAGTGTACATATGTCAGTTTTTCAGCTTACACATGTGTTCAATACCATAATGATGATCATCTTTCCCAGCCATTTGGAAGGTAGCTAAAGTAATACCGGTCCTAAAAAAACCAGCTACTCGACTATCAAAGCAAGAATTCAGACCGATATCAATTTTGTCGTTTTTATCAAAAGTCTTGGAAAAAATCTTACATAAACAGATCTCAGAGTTTTTAAAAATTCACAAATTGTTAAGTGAAAAGCAGTCCGGCTTCAGAGAATACCACAGTTGTGTTTCAGCTATTTTAAAGGTTTCAGATGACATCAGAAATGCCATTGGCAGAGACGAGGTTTCGTTATTAGTTTTGTTAGATTTTTCCAAGGCATTTGACACAGTAAATCATATGAGACTTCACACTAAACTAAGAGACCAATTTCGTTTTTCACAATCTGCAGTTTCTTTGATTCTTTCATATCTTAGTGGTCGGAGCCAAACTGTTGTCATTGGTGAAAAAACATCCCAGAATTTAAGACTCCTTTCTAGGTTACTTCCCTGCACTGTTTATCGGAAACGAACTAATTGAGTATGTCGATAAGGCCATGTACTTGGGCATTCTTTTCAACTCCACTCTTACTTGGGATGACCATATTCAAATGATCGTTTCAAAAATATATGGATGCTTACGTAGTCTATCTTTATTGAAGCACTTAACCCCTTGTCATATAAGACTAAGACTAGCAAAGTCTCTAATCATCCCTATAATAACTTATAGGTGTCAGATCATTGCATGTCATAATTCAGAAACGAAAAGAAATTTTACTGTTGCGTTCAACAACGTTACTCGGTACGTTTATGGTCTCAAACGGTACGACCATATTTCTAACTATTCAAGTAATATTTTGGGCTGTGATCTATACACATATTTGCAATATTTTTCCCTTAAAACACTTAATAAAGTGATCATGAGCAAACAGCCATCATATCTTTTTGAAAGAATACATTTTACAAGTTCAACCCGGTCCTTTATGTTGCTGCAACCAAGATTTTCATGCAAAAATTCTGAGCGTCAGTTTCTTATCTACGTCGTAAGGCATTGGAACAGATTACCCATCGTCATTAGAAGTTTTCGCGGCACCACACAGTTTGAGACAGTTCTATTCAGACACTTGTTATTGAATTAAACCAATATGAAGATATGTAGGTATTTGTATCTGTTATACTGTTTATTTAAGTTGAAATTGTGAACAAACAAGTAGAATCCTAACTAATATTATAAATGTGAAAGTCCCTCTGTCTGTCCGGCTTTCTATGTTACCATCTCCCGCCCAAACTACCAAACTGATTGATATGAAATTTTGTACAGAGATAGTCTAAAACCAGAGGAAGGACATAGGCTATATATTTTATCCCTAAATTCCCACGGGAACGGGAGCGTATACGGGAATTTAGAAACTACAACACCGATTTCAAAAATTTTTCCACCGATAGAATGCTTTACTATCCTAAAGTAACATAAACTTTAATTCATCCTTATATTCCTGCGGGAACGGGAGTCCTTACTAATATAATAAGTGCGAATGAAGCTCTGTCTGTCCGTCGTTCTATGTTACCATCTCCCGCCCAAACTAATAAACCGATTTAAATGAAATTTTGTACAAAGATTGGACTGAACTTAAGGACGGACATAGGCTTTATTTCATTCGAATATTCCCTCGGGAACCAGTCCTCACTATTATTATAAATGCAAAAGTAGCTCTGTCTGATCACCTTTCTATGTTACCATCTCCCGCCCAAACTAATAAACCGATTTAAATGAAATTTTGTACAAAGATTGCTCAGAACTTTAGGAAGGACATAGGCTATATATTTTGTCCCTATAATCCCACGGGAACGAAAACGTATACGGGAACTTAGAAACTACAACATCGATTTCAAAAATTTTTCCACCGTCAGAATGCTACACTATTCCTGAGTAACTTAAACTTTAATTCATCCACATATTCCTACGGGAACGGGAGTCCTTACTAATATAATAAGTGTGAATGAAGCTCTGTCTGTCCGTCGTTCTATGTTACCATCTCCCGCCCAAACTAATAAACCGATTTAAATGAAATTTTGAACAAAGATTGGACTGAACTTAAGGACGGACATAGGCTTTATTTCATTCGAATATTCCCTCGGGAACCGGCCCTCACTATTATTATAAATGCGAAAGTAGCTCTGTCTGATCACCTTTCTATGTTACCATCTCCCGCTCAAACTAATGAACAGATTAAAATTAATTTTTGTACAAAGATTGTTCAGAATCTGAGGAAGAACATAGGCTTTATATTTTATACCTATATTCCCACGGGAACGGGAACGTATACGGGAACTTAGAAACTACAACACCGATTTCAAAAAATTTTCCACCGTTAAAATGCTACACTATTCCTGAGTAACATAAATTTTAATTCATCCACATATTCCTACGGGAACGGGAGTCCTTACTAATATAATAAGTGTGAAAGTAGCTCTGTCTGTCCGTCGTTCTATGTTACCATCTTCCGCTCAAACTAATAAACTGATTTAAATTAAATTTTTTACAAAGATTATTCAGAACCTGAGGAAGGACATACGCCATATATTTATTCCCTATATTCCCAGGGGAGCAGGAACGTTTACGGGAACTTTGACACTATGGCACCGATTTCAAAAAATCTTCCACCGTTGGAATGCTCCATAATCCCTGAGCAACATAAACTTTTATTCATCCCCATATCCCTCACGGGAACGGTCACCATGTTTCCACGGGAACGGGAGTCTTTACTAATATTATAAGTCCGAAGTTAAATCTGTCTGTCTATTTCTCTTTGTTACCATTAACTGCCCAAACTATTGAACCCATTTATATGAATTTTGGTACATAGACAGTCTAGAACCTGAGGATGGACATATATTATGTTATGCAACATGTTTTATCCCTGTATTCCCATGGGAACGGGAACTTGGAAAATACAGCACCCATTTCAAAAAATGTCCACCGTTAGAATACTGCACTATTCCTGAGTAATGTAAACTTCAAGTCATCCTCCGGAAACGCCCTCAATTTCCCACGGGAATGGAAGACTTTATTAACATTATAAATCCGAATTTAACTCTGTCTGTCTGTTTTTCTTTGTTTATATTTACCACCCAAACTATTGAACCGATTTATATGAATTTTGGTACAGAGATAGTCTAGAACCCGAAGATGGACATCCTTACTAATATTACAAATCCAAAATTAACTCTGTCTGTTCGTGTTTCTTTGTTACCATCTCCCGCCCAGAAAACTGATCCGATTTAAATGGAATTTAATTAAGAGATAGCTTAGAGCCTGAGGAAAGACATAGGCTTAATAAGTAATCCCTATATTTCTACGGGATCGACACCGTAAACGGGAACCTTGAGACTGCTGGGTCGATAAAAGTTCTTTCACTGCGGGGTGATTTCTGTCAAACTGTCGAAAATACATTAGACCTGAGAAGAAATGTCTATCTTGATCTTCAAATAAATATTGGCAATCGGGAATGGCTGTTTGAAAGGCGCTTTCGGCGCCGACTAATGAGATAGTTAACCATATAAACTAATAAAATATGTTTGACGTATTGGGGGACGTTGGCGAATGTCTATCAATAGACAATATTATGGACACTGAGCAAGTCACATCATACCCTATAGAGTTTCTCAATTTCTTAGGATTATAAGGAGTGGCAGCAAGTTGGTGTTCCAGTGCCAAAAATGAGTAATCCAGAATTGTACACAGCTACAAATTACACATCTGGGATGCGGCATTAATAATGACTGGAACGAAAAAAGGAGAAAACGTTTCGATTCCCCGTTTTCCTTTAATTCCCACTGATTGGACATTATAAATAATGCTCAGACGCTTTGAGTTGCAGGTGTTCGTTTAGAAAAAAATCCCATGGCAACTTTATGTGGCAGAATCACGTATATATTTCGCAAAAGATGGAAAAAATAAGAACGTCGTGTGCAAACATATACTAAAATAAAATAATATAACAATGGTTTACTAAAACGCATGAATGTGTCTTATTTGCAAAATAAGTAGCCTAAAAAATTAAGAATGCTGCCGAAAGTCACTATTCCACGGGGACGAAGTGGCGGGCACAGCTAGTTTCTATATAATTTACAAAACAATGTATCTAACTGTTAACTTTTACAGTTTAAAGTAGGTTTTTTAGCCCAATGTAAAACATACTTCAAATAAATGTAATGAAATGAAAATGAAATGAAATCTATGAAAAATCATATTTTTCTGTAAAATAGGAATTTTATTAGATAAGATTAAGCGCGGGTTGAGCTTATGCATCACTGGGCACTGGGGTGTCGGAATGAAACCTATTCTGCCAGCAAAAATGTTATTGCAAATGGAACATATTTTATGAGCAATACAAATTTAACTGAACTGCTTTTCTTGTCTTCTGCTCTTGGGCGATGGGCCCATTTACAAAGAACAAAGACTGTTGGTAATTCTGGCTAAATTATACCCCCTCTGATCTGGCTACAATTGTAAGGCCTTCTTACTTACTTACTTAAGGTGGCGCTACAGTCCGGGTCGGACTAGGGACTCAACCAACATGCTTCTCCAGCCAACTCGGTCCCTAGCTAGCTGCCTCCAGTTTTGCACGCCAAGTTGGTTGAGGTCCTCTCCTACTTGCGTGCGCCACCTGAGTCGCGGTCTTCCTCTACTGCGCCGTCCCTCGGGATTGGATTCGAAGACTTTCCGGGCCGGAGCGTTGGTGTCCATTCGCTCTACATGACCCAGCCATCTAAGCCGCTGGACCTTGACTCGTTTGACAAGGTCAGTGTCGCTGTACAGCCCGTACAATTCGTCGTTGAATCTTCTTCTCCATTCTCCATCTATGCAGACGGGACCAAATATCACCCGAAGAATTTTTCTCTCGAAGCATCCTAAAGCGTTCTCGTCTGCCTTTGACAAGGTCCATGCCTCTGCGCCATATATAAGAACCGGGATGATAAGTGTCTTATACAGGGACACTTTAGTTGCTCGAGAGAGGACTTTACTACTCAATTGCCTTCTTAGTCCGAAGAAACAGCGATTGGCAAGAGTTATTCTTCGTTTGATTTCAGCGCTGGTGTCGTTGTCTGAATTAATAGCGGCGCCTAGGTAGACAAAGTCCTTAACTACCTCAAAGTTATAGCTGTCAATCGTGACGTTCTGTCCAAGACGTCGGTGTTGGGTGTCCTTTCTTGATGACAGCATATACTTGGTCTTGCCCTCATTTACCACTAAACCCATCTTCTTCGCTTCCGTCTCAATGCTCATAAACGCGCCATTGACATCACGCTGCGTTCTTCCAATTATGTCAATATCGTCGGCATATCCGAGCAATTGAACGGACCTTTGAAAGATTGTGCCTCTTGTCTTGACGTAGGAGTTTTGCACTATTCTTTCAAGAACGATGTTAAAGAAGTCGCATGACAGTGCATCGCTTTGCCTAAAACCATTTTTGACATCGAATGTATCGGTGAGATCTTTTCCGACCCTGATGGAGCAGCGTGCGTTCTCCAGGCCTTCATTCGCCCAAAACTGAAGTATAACATCCATATCTGGTCAGGTGCTCCTCAAACATCTCTGTGCCTGTGATAGGGTACAAAACAGAGCGTTAAAATTAATAGTTGACAGTTGGTGATAGGTGATAGGTGATAGTTGAACATCGTCGAAATGTTACCTGTCTCAGACTCTTTAATTGCTTTTTCTACAAACAGTGCTTTAGTGAAATAGCCAGTTGCATTCCTCCCTTGAAACAATTTAACCGCAACACCCGCCTCGCTAGGAATGCTCATCAGTTTTACCTTAAGCCCAACTTCGGGCGTACAGTCAAGTAAAGAGATTCATATTTTAGTCGCACCACCCGAATGTGGAATTTTCTACCTGGCACTGTTTTTCAAGAGCAACGTGCATCGATGTCTCCTTTCAAACCCTCTCCTGTTTTCCTAAATGCTTGCACTGTGTTCTGCAACATTATAAGGGTAGTCATCTCATAACCCCTTGATGTGAGCGTTAGTTATAAAAAAAAATATCCAATGCTGATTTTCCATCATTGTTCTGTAACTTAGTTCTGATTCCAAATTATAATTTCTTCCTAGTGTCCTAGGTCCTAAAGTCAAATACCAAGGTTCATTTAGTTTTATTTCGATAGCCGGAAGTGGCTTCCTCAAAGTTATGTAATGTGGATAGCAAAACCACCAAACTTGTAAGGTTCTGGAACATAGTTAACCAACGCCATTTTTCGGAAAAATCTAAAGATGAATGATTGCATTGGACGATACTTTTTTTAGTTACTAAAAAAGTCTCTTTCGCTACAAAAGGCTTCGTTAGATCTCTTTTTGATTTTCTGAATTGTTGTAAGGACGATGATTTTCTTAACAAGCACCCTCAATGCTAAATCACCCGATGTACAAATGAATTCTTAATAGTGAAGTTGCGTCTAGAGTTCAAATTTTATGGCATAAACGGCATCATCACAAGTCACATCATATCCACGATCAAGTCACATTCTTTGGTCTTAGTTCCAATGTAGATTGAAAATTTGAGTACAAAACCCGTTGAGCTTTCATTCAACTATCGTCGAACTAAAAGCCCCATTTGGGAAGCTGATTTTGCCTGTATTGATAAAAGTTCCAGTGGCCGCGAAGTCCTTGGAACGTAGTTCGCTGCTAAGGTTGGTTCAATCTAATCAAATTGTCCAAAAGCAACAATTGAACAGGCGGGAAGAAGGTTCGGTTTGCGAAGTTTATCCATTTCTCCTAACTGAAGTGTCCAAACCAAAAACAAGGGATGCATTGCTCATTCCAAACTATACATCCAAAAAGGGCTTGAACAAAACTCCTAAACAGATCTTATCGAGTTTGAAGTCGAAATTTTTTTTTCGAAGACCTGCTTCAAACATGCTTAATGGTTTCTCTGCCAGAAATCGCTCTTCATAATATATTAGGGGGTACAGAGTTGCCAAATAGACACAATAATTGAATACAATTCACATAAAATATTAAAAAAGATATTAG
The DNA here is from genome assembly GCA_914767635.1 of Melanostoma mellinum. Classification (NCBI taxonomy): domain Eukaryota; kingdom Metazoa; phylum Arthropoda; class Insecta; order Diptera; family Syrphidae; genus Melanostoma; species Melanostoma mellinum. Next base: position 173,286,300 of record OU612058.1, read on the forward strand.
TGTTGCAGCAATCCGACTTTGATTTTAAGACCTAAGAATTTTTAACAAACAATATAGGCAAACAAAATTCCATCGCCGCCGCCGTTAAAAATCATCATCAACGGGTTGAGAAATGCGATGAACTGGAATGAAACACGGAATGTTGCTTGTACAACCCTCAAGTCCCCATGAAGGTTCTCAACTTCCTCGAAGTGTGTACCTATGTGTAAATAAATGTGCCTAGTATGGGCCAAAACGATTCGAAGTTGATAAAGAAAAAAAAAACGTATAGAAAACGACTTTTAAGTTTTTTCAGACAACGTTCCCTTTTGTTATAACAAAATAAAACACCTTTGATGACCGGAAGATGTAGTGTGATGCCAAAAACATACTTATTTCATACAGCTTGCTGCTCTCTTTAGATCGTCATATCAATAACATTAATCGCTGACGGAACCTTTCCACTGAAGAGTTTTAGTATCACACTTTCTTTCTATTTCAAAAGACTTAAGCAGCCAGATGAGAGTCACAACTTGTGTTTTTTCCTGGACAATTCTCATATGAAAACCCCTCAGTTCCACAAACTGACAACGGTGATTGTGTAGGGCCTACTTTGGAATCCTTGTAAGGCTGTGCATTCCATGACGTCGCATCTTGGTTTCAAAAAAGATGAACTTAGAAGTAAGCATTTAGAAAAGGTCTTGTTCTTAAAAGGACTTCATCGTTGTGTTACTCAATATTGCCATTTTGTTGACTCGTGAGATATTCCAAGGACATAAAAAAAAAAAATTTGGCCATGGTCATTGAACCAAATAACTCTGGCATTTCTTTGCTGAATCAATTTAACTTGTTGCAGAAGGTGTTTCCAAAGGTCATCACGAAACATAATACAATACATACATACTTCGATTATAACTGCGCCTCCTTACAAAACCTTCATTCAAACAAACAATTTCCCGAGTGAAACTCAAAAAAAAAAAAAAAAAAGGAAACAGAAAAACAAATTAAATGCTGCGCAAATCGAAAACAAAAATAATTGCACGGACAAACAATAGACAAAATTCATTTCACCTTCAGCGATGTGGGGTGGCAAATAAAATTTAATCTCATCTCGGACACAAAAATATCCGATCGAAACCCACCTTCACAACTTTTAATTTCGTTTCGAACAAAACCTGAAGATACAAATTCACGCTCGATTTATTTAAATGCTTTTCCCTTCTAGTGCAGATAAACTCTCATTATAGGGATGATAATTATTTGAAAAGTGCTTGCGTCATTCAACGACAGTTCATTTGTCATTCAAAAAACTTATCAGCGATTTCATTCCCTTTTGACAGCATTCATTCACTTTGCCCATTAAACGTAAAAGTTCTACGTACACACACCGTAGAACTTATTTTTCAAAGTTTATTGATGATTATCGTAAAGAACTCGGAACACCATCCACTTCCACACAACTACTATACTTCTTCGTCTTGAAGAAGAAGTGTTTTTGCCAAGTTCTTCTTCTTCTTTTTAGCAACAACATTGCACCTTCCGTTTAATTAACAAAAAATTTTGTTGGAAGATAGACAAAATATGGAGAACGGAGTTCAGTGCAAAGGACAGCAAAAGACCTGCCAAAGGAAAAAACAAAAATAAAAAGAAAATAAAAGGAAAACTTTTCACTCTTATAAGTAAAGTTCGTTCAAATAATTATAAATTCTAAAAATCCTTATTAAACAAATTTGCAATTTAAATTCGAGTTTTGTAGTCTCTTCTTTGGAAAAAGGAGGCATCCGCTCTCAATAATAGAGTCGAGTGTAGAGGTTGTGTCTTTGACTGACTATGGTTGCTTGTCAATCTAGAATAGGTTTTCATTTAAGTCATTTGAGTACTTGAACTTTGTTTTGACTTTGTTTAGCATTCTGCTGGCAAATATTCTTTATAGGATTTTGATGGATCTGTTGAAGTGTTGACATCACCAGATTTGATTTTATTGGACTGAAAGAATTTGAACAACAGAGATTTTTTTGGTTGGCATGGCAGACAGGTGATTATGAAGATATAGATTTCAATCCCATCAGTATGATGAGGTAGGCCTTCAAATAGCTCCAGGGAGTCACATTAAGCTCTAAGACATTGCAAGTTTTCTGCCAATAATAATTCAGTACAGGTTATGAATGTTGTCATTTTAAAATTATCGTGCTTAACTTTTTTTCTTAAACGCAAAGCCTTTCAGGTATTTTTCAAGAATTTTAGTATCGCCTTGGAGACTTGGAGTACAATGGAAACATTTATGAATGGAACTCAGCCGCTATATTTTTCACACTTCGAAAAACCTGAGAGCAGGACACAGAAAGAATTCGAAGACCTAATTTTTACACTAAACATGTTATTGCCTGTATATATTTGAGTGAGAATAATGACCAATTTGTGGTCACCGATTCAAAATTTGGGTAGATAATTTATATTATTTGCGGATGTTGTTCGGTCGTGCATTTTACTATGATAATAATATTGAGTTTACTGAATAGGCTGACAATCATAGTTCGACGATTAGCATTTACAAATTAAATTCAAAGCTCCCAATTCCCCATTGGAGAACCTTTTTCTTGAACTTTATGGCTGGAATGCAAATCATAGTATTTGTTTTCACAAGACAAAACACAAGCTGATGGTCAGTTATTTGATTCGTTTGTTGAAGCCCTGGAGTTGCCACAAAGCGTTTTTTCATAAAGGAACCTTAACTAGCCCTGAATGACAAAAAGTTTAGGCAATGAACAGGGCTTATGTGAGGTGATTTTGTGGTTTAGCGTTTTTTAGAAGACTGGAAAACCCGGAACTCACAGGGTTGTCAAGGAAACTTGGGTCAACTATAAGTATAGTTCAAAAAAACGAGCCTATAATAATTTTTATCAGCCTAACCGATACTCCCCGGAACTTGACGCATTCACGCATCTTGCACATGCGGTTGGTTCCGGCCCTTAACGCCCCTAATGCAAAGCGGACAGAAAATGAAATTGCAGTGAAACTTCAAACATCAAAAATGCTTCAAGGCCCTTTTTGACGATCATTTTAGTTTCATATCAGCTATCAGTTAAGTTTTTAAATAAACTTATGTCTAAATGTAAAAACAGAAGCGTTTAGTTGAAACTCAAATGACACTAAAACTGACGAAATTCAGCTTGCTTTCTGATTTTTATTTTGTCACAAATAAAATAAAAGCTGAACTGGACATCGAACTAATGTTTATTTACACCACCTTTTTTTAACTGAACTGAAAATTGAACTAAGAACTGACCGTCTAAAAGGGCTATCAAAATTGTTTCCTTGGTTTACATTTACGTTGCCTTATTGTTTCTTATGTATAGGGAAAGTCTATTAAATTCCATTTTCCCTTCGTTTTTTGTTGGTTAGATGTGATAATTTCAGCCATTCATTTCATTTGAAACTTTTCAAATTACAAATTACGTTAGCGATAGTAAAACTATTCAAAACATAGCTAAGACGAGTTCAGGAACTGACAGACAGGTCAAATTTTATGTTTTTTCTTCTTCAAATAACAGGTAAGAGTGGCAGTTTCGTGACTCAAGTATTTTTGAAAATCGAAATCCCAGGTTTTTTGAGAACTCATGGGATAGCCAAGGAAACCTGTGTCAACCTGAAGTTAATTTCAACGAACAATAATAATTATCCAAAATTAAAAAAGCAATGTTAGACTAATCTGCATGAAAAATTTTCGGACGCCTGTCAACTCTGCTCGGTGCTGAGTAGGTATGACGGTATGAGAGATATGCTGCTTCTCCATACGATTCTCAAAATGAGAAATGTTCTGCTTCTGTTATTGAGATCGCCAAAGGTTTTTGCTTCTAAAATGAATAAATACCTAAAATGAATAAATAACTATAAAAATTAGGTGGAACATAAAAGGATCTCCCAAACCAAAGCGATTTTGCAGTCACGGCAGCTGCAAACTCAGCTGTCAAAACTCAGTTGCCCACCAATATTCTCGAGCAACATTACAACGACGCTACAAAAAATGCAGTGTTTTCAGACATGTTCATTGTCGCCACGGTAAAAATTATGAAAGCAGCGTTTCTGCCGCTGCCGCACCTGCAAAAATGCTTTTGTTTGGGAGGACCTGAAAGCTATGAAAACCTCGGGGCTTAACTTATTTGAATGACCTTTAAATTTATACCGATTTCGAACAGTTTAGTAAAAAAGGGTCTTTAATGCAATGTGTGATACCTAATGCTCACTTTCTTATTTCTTGCCAAATGGAATTGGACAAATAGTCTCGCATTTAACAGGCAGACGTGCTGCAGATCTTCGTTTTTTATTCAACTTGAAAACTTATCTCGTATGGTCCCAGTTATAGCGATCAGGAAAACGAATCAGGAAACATTTTCAAAGTTAATTATCACTATGTTTTTGTTACAATTGAATAACTAATGTTATACCAATCAATAGTAAACAGCCCAGAGAATCTATTTTTCCAAGAAAATGTTCAATAATTGAACAAATACTTTGTCGTAAAATTGTATTTTTCTATTTTCCTGATGGAATTGAAACAGGAAAATAGAAAAATACAAATTAAACAGCAAATATTTGATTTATTATAGCTTTTTTGGGCACAAAAAATTCTTTGAGTGATTTGCCATCGATTGGTATAACATTTGTTATTCAATAATTGTAACGAGAACATAGTTATTATTCCATTTGAAATTTTTCCTGATTCGTTTTCCTGATCGCTATAACTGGCCCCTATAATAAAATCAGTTCATATCATCGTTTGCATGGTCGGCTTCTCTCATTTTATTTAAGTAAATTAATAAACTTGTCCCGCAATGCAAATGCAATATCCGTTTCATAACATTTGCTATTTGCTTTTATAGTTCGAGGATTGCCTGTTACATGTGTTAAGCTAAATACCTATAATGTTGTGTTAGTGAAACTACGGACCACCTTCCCCATCATCACTCACCACTTTATTTTCGCTTTTAAAATTGATTATTTGAATTGAAATCTTAAAACGAATAACCCAGTGGTATTGATAAAACAGCCTGTCGTTGGATGCGAGTGTATGTAAGGTTTTCTCTCTTTCCATTCCTCCTCTCTCCCCTGTGATAACGGTTTAAGCCAAATGCGAAGAACAGAACGGAAAAATCTCGGCGGCTCTGCTCATGTGCTCATTCCAAATCCAATTATGATTTTTATTTGTAATCGTCGCGTCGCCGCCATCGCATTAGTTCGTTCTTCGTCTTCGTTCAACCTCAAGTTCAAGTTTAAGTGGTTCGAGGCGGGTTGTTAGTGGAATAAAATGTTCTAAAGTCTTTTGTTTCAAATAATAATAAATGATCACCTACTCGATAAAAGTTTAGCTTCGCTCATAGTGTCCGTGTCCGGTAAAAGAAAATGCTTTTTAATTCGGTGTTCAAAGTCGCCATTATGTGTCGTGTGTGTTCTTGTGTGTTCACAATTGTGTGTTCACAAGAAGAATTTGTGAAGAATATAATTTTTTCTAACTTTTCAACAAGTGTTCCTTTTTTTAAATTGTCAAATGTCATTTCAAATCGTTTGTGATGTGATAAAAATCGTTCCCTAAATAAGAAATTCGTAGCATCTTCCCTTTTTTGATCATCCAGTTTTGTCGCCTTCCTTCTTTCTTTTTTTTGTGCACATCTGCATTTTCATGTACTACTATCTACCCCTTCCTACTAGTTCCATTTCCATCGTATCGCTTGCAATCTTCCGTTTATTCAAAGAAGAAAAAGAAATGTGTGTAAAAGTGTGTGAGTGGCAATTTTATTTTTCGCCTCTTCTTTTTAATTTCAGATCAATCATATAAAATCGTAAGTGTTTCTTTGTTTTCTAAAATCGTAGAAATGCGTGCTTTTTGTTTTTTCCGTGATTTTCTTCACTGTGTTCTTGGTCGGAAAATAAAGTAGTGCTTGTGAAAATCTGTGCTTTGGCCAGAAATAAGAAGAGTGTTCGGGTTTAAATCAAGAAAATGTCGGCTTTCGGGTTAAAAAGCAAGTGTAATGGTTTTTCAAAAATTTGTTGCGTTTATTTATTTTTTGTGTAAATATTTTCGCGTGTTATCAAAGGTCCTTGTTAATTTTCATGCTCAATTAAAGTCACGTCCTAAATGCCCATTCTCCCTTTTCTAATTGTAAACCTCCTGATATCTGAGCGGTGTGATTGGTTGACCAACAATTCATTGGATAGTCTCATAGCCAGGGTAAGTACATTGAAATTGTTATTTTTACTAATTTGAAAACAAACAGGACGAGAGTCATCTGAAATAATCTTTTTGTGATTTAAGATCGTAACTTTACTTTTAACAAGTTGTTCCCGACTGAGGTGGCTGGTTTACAAAAGAATATAACTCTTGAGCATGCGGTCTTTAAAAATTATTCTACTAAAATTTTGCGTTCTTTCATTTTCATACTTGAAACCGTTTGCATGACGACCGTATTTTGGCGTCTTGTGTTGTTATTTCTTTTATTGAAATTTAGTTATAATGTCTGATTGTCTGTCGTAACAACTTCGGACTACAAATGCCTTAAAGGAAACATCATAGACAACTCATAGTGAATGATTTCCAACTAAGTTCGTTTTTATGGATAGAATGAATAACAAGCTCTAAATACATATCTATATCAAATCATTCTTATAATTCAATTGATTTAGGCATTCATAGTCCGAAATTACTACGACGGACATTGTGATGGGAGTAGTTCATTTTGCTTCATTCATTTACCTAGTCATTTCAAACTGTAGTAATTTTTCTATAATAACCAAGAACAAAGAGAAGGCAAAAGACTGGAAAAGAATTCGAAGACAACTGAGTGTGTTTTCAAGTTAAAAGACTAGCTTTAGCTTCAAATATTCGGTATGTATAGGATTCAAGTAGGCAGATCTTTCCAAAGTCTTTAACGTCTCTTCTTTCCAAAGTCACGGAAACGTTAATAGGTATACCGTCAACTCATGAAATGTCTTGGCCGTCAGTAAGGCCTTCATAGCAAAAAGTCCGAAAAATGGAACCAATTTCTACACTGTTTTGGTGGAAGTAAGATCACCGTGCTTGATATTTCCAATGTAGGTATTTGATAGAGTTTAACATGAAGCACTCTTATCGAAAACGCGTGCTTTTAGTATCGATGAGTCTCTTCATCTGTGAGTTAGAAACAACCTTACCGACTTTTCAATACAAGATGTGTTGGATTGCTTCTAGTCTGTAACCTACTTTATTGCCCCAAGGCTCCGTTTCTGTCTCCGAATCTCTTTTTGATTTGCATAAACGATCTCTTGTCTAAAGCTCCTAAGCCTCTCAAGTGTTTTGCTGTCTACTCAACCTTTAGTTTTTCATATTCGTTTAAAATATACGTCGCTCCTCTTCGGATGGAACGGTTACGCATAATTAGCTCATGGAATTCTGACCTTTTCAGTATTGTCACATGGGGTAGTTAAAGTTAAAGCTAAACATTCCCCTATAGTCATTATCTATTAATGGTACCTGGAGTACAACTCTACTTCATAGTGGGTTCAAATCAGAGAATTAGACTGTAAGGTGATAGTTCAATTGATAAGGTAGATATATAAGTTCATTTGTTGAATTGATTCATTCTCTTGGACATCGTCGAAAAGTTACTTCGCACTCACTCTATTTTATCACTGCTTGTAAAAAGTGCTCTTGTAAAAAAGCTAGTTTCATTCCTCCCATGAAACAATTTAACCAGCAACACCCGCCTCGCCACGATGGCTGGGCCGCGTGTGGAGCGGATGGACCGACGCGTTTTCGACAGCAAATTGCAAGGAAATCGTGGAAGGTAATGACATCGTCTTAGATTGCAAATCTCGAGAGAGCTCGCCCGAAATCGGAATTGTTGGATGTTGGTGTAAGATGTTGGTTGAGGCTTAGATTCACCCCGAACTATAAAGCTCACCTAAGCAAATAAGTAACCCGCCTCGCTAGAAATGCATATGAGTATAACTTTGAGCACAGTAGGACGTAGGTACAATCAAGTTAAGAGGATCATATTTTGCTGGCACTAGTCTTTACAAGTCTCTGTTTTTTTTTCCTTAAAAATCTGCTGTTTAAAATGCCGTTGAAAAACTTCAGATTCAGTGGTGCATGAGTCGTAATAGTTGAGATGTTTGCCTATTTATTTATTGTAGGCTTTTGATGTTCTTCCACAGCCATTTTCAATCTGCTCTGAAAGAATTTTCTCAGTAAGCCCTTCGGAATCGGTAATTTTTTGTTTTTCTCCTCCATTCTTCCCAAGGTATGGTTGAGTTTGAGAAAAATTTGATAAGTTCGTGGTGGAGCTTGCCGAGCTCTGTTGTGTTTATTTATTTTTATTTGAATTTATTTGCAGGGTTGCTGCCTCTTTAATTTGTATAAAACCATATTCGGTTTATCACAATATCTGTTTCTGTGTTATTTTTATTTTTCTGCTTCGGACTCGTGCTTAGCACTTTTACAAAGCTTAAAATAGGGTACTTTGAACAATGACAAAGGAACTTTCCACTTTAAGCTTCAATTTAAATGAACTTCAAACTCCGAAGGGACTGTTAACTTATCTTTGACCTAAGCACTTTTAATTTACGAAAATATAAGACTTCACGTCTAAATCATAACAAATAAAAGAGAAGAAAACTTAAAAGAAGTTTGGAGTTCAATCCACTACTTCACTTTTTTTACGGTTTTCAGAAGCTTATATCAGCACTTGTTGAAATAACATCTCTCCCCTTCTTTGTTTCGCCTAAGCTCGTAAAATATAAGCAAAACTATGCATATACTTATCAAGTTAACTTTGTTCTGTTAGTGAGTCTTTTGTCTTTCTTTTAAAAATTTGCAGCAAGCATTGTTTCATTACCACAATCCACCTGAGGTTTATTTTGATCCAACAAAAGTTAACGTCCTTATGTAAAATTTATGAAAAGGAAAACTTAATATGCGTCTATGCGTACACACACATAATGTTGGTTGCCTTTATAAAACTTTTTAATACGGCTGTAACAAAATTCTCATATTCCTTAAGCCTGCAAAGCTAATCGTTCAACAAGAAATTTCATGTAAGAAATTTTTTGAATAATCCTTTGAAATTTCAACAGAATTCATATATTTGCATACCCATGTAGACCTGTGCTTGGTTATACATGTCGACATGAGTATGCTTTCTTTTTATTTTTGACATCGATTCTTATACTTTGAGATATTCTCCTCATTCAAACTGGGTGTCTAACTTATAAAAGAGATTATTCAAACTATAGGTACATAGAGCTTGTTTGATTGTTTTCGTTATGTGGCATTTGTTTCCAAGAATGTATTACATAAACAGTTCTGATATTTTGTTTTAAAAATGGTTGATAGCTAAAACTGCTTCTTGATAGCGCCAGCGGTAGGCAGTTGCAGTGGGGGCTATGTAAAAATAATTTAATTTTTAATCACAGTACTTGCAGTAAAAAAAATAATGGCTTTCTCTTCGCCTCCAAATAAAATAAATTAAGTAGAGAATAAAATTATTTCAACTTCGCATTTCGTTGACGAAACCAATAAAATCTTAAAATTCAAGCAAACTATGACATGACCAGGAGAACTTCAACTTAAACGACTCCAATGACCTCATTTTAGATTGACCAATAGGACACCTTTTTTATCAGAAGTCACTGAGTGGTTTGGAACCATCACCGGTGGCACCCTCCTCAAATGGCGCAAGTAAGACCATGTTGGGTGCATATGCATATAGACAACAAGTACGCGACTTACGGTTCAATAATTCGTAAGCCATAGGTACAAAGCTTTTAAGATGTCAGCATTTTTTTATTTTAGAATCTATAAAAATGTTGAAAACAACACGAGAAATATTATTAGTCGTTAGCTGCTGCTTGACTCACGGCTTGGCTACCTGCCAGTGTGATCCTTACTTTCGTTTAGTTCAATAAAAATGTTTATGATAAAATATGAAATTAGTTATTGTATAGTCTGCATTTGAGAGAAATTTTTGAAATTGTTTGAGTTTCTATAACTCAACCTACTACAAAAAGACGCGGTCTTCAAACTAACAAAACACGAAGACATTCGGGTCTCTATGAATTCTTAACATGAATTTTGGCATGAGTTTCAGTTTTTGTCAAACGGCTTTAAACGTTTTCTTGAAATTAAATGTGTAGTAAAAAACCCTTCATTTTTAAGGAAACTATGTATCGGATTATTGGCTACGAAAGCTCATACACGATCTTCTACCTCAAACTTTTTTTTTTAACAAAAGTGGCTTTAAAATAATAATAATAGTAAATGGGATGGAAGGAAGTGTGTAGCAGGAAGCCGGGGAAACCATTTAACTTTCGGTTGATTTGAAATAAATTGAAAAATAGTTTTTTTTTTATTTATATGTACTCCTGGTTGCTCGGCGTCTGTGAAATCGAAAAAAAATGTTGTCAGTTATTTGACATTTTGACATCGACTGACATTCTTAAAATTGAACGTACCTTTGTAGATTTTATTGCATCCAAATCTAAATACTTCAACGGAAGTGTCTAAATGGTGTTTTTTCGGACGTGTGGTTTTCATATTTTTCATATAAACAACAATTGAGCTAATGTTAATCGCAGACAATAAATCACAATTTTTCGGTACGTTGCAATGATAGGGTAAACGCACTAGTATCCGGACACTTAATTTTTTCTCAACTTTGACTTCAAACCATTTTGTAACCATAAATGTTAGCGCGGAAACTTTTATTGATTGTAATTATATAAACATTTCTCAAAAATATAGCTTTCAAGTAAATTGCAAAGAAATCATTGTTAAAATCAATAAACTAATAATTCAGAAAAGTTCCATTTGCGTAAGTACCCGGACAGCAGAATTTAGTATCCGGACGCTTTAGTTTTAGTACCCGGAGACCATTTTCAAGAGACAAGCCCTGTCTGGATACTGAAAATATAAGAAGCGCACATTTTTTGTATCCATACAGGGCTTGTCTCTTAAAATGATTAAATCTCTCAATGATTGAGTCTCTTAAAATGACTGATCTAGTATCCGAACGCTTTTGTTTTGGTATCCAGACACAATCATTTTAAGAAACAAGTCTTGTCCGGGTAATAAAAGATATGAACATCATTGAAACAGTTACGGCACTTGAACATCTTTTTATTGTTTCTTGTCTTTCTCTTATTCATTTTTCAATCGTACTAAAGTCCTCTCCCATTTTCCTAACGCTCGCGCTGTGTTAATTTGACATAATTAAAAGTAGCCATAGCAGTTTGAGTGCGCCCGAAATACAGGGTGTCCCATAATTCGTGTTGCATACTTTGGGATGTGATTCTTGGTCATATTCTAAGAAAAAAAATGTCATACAGTAAACTCTATATCTAGTCTATAAGAGCTTATGTATCTCTGATTGATGAAATAAATAATAATAATAATAAGTAATAAGTCCCTTTCTACATAACTTTGTTGTACCCTGACCTGGGGGTCAATTCCCGATTTGTGAAGCTGTGAAGTGAAAAAAAAGTTTTCATACAGTTTTTTTCATTTTATCACTTCACGAACCCACTCTAAGCGATTCCGGATCTAAAAAGTACTAAAACGTTCTATTCTAAATGATAGATTCTGATAGTTTTCTCTCATTTTCTCTCTCATTTCAATTGGATTTTTCATCGTTTGAGTTTTGCGGCCATTTTTCATAATTGAATTTTTAACCGACTCATACGGCAATGAAAAGAAATTTATCATATGTAAAAAATTGACATTTGAGGTTAGATTTTCACTAATCGAGAATCGAATTTTCGGTGAAGCTGTGATTAATGTTTTTACTTCACAGCTTCACAGATCGGGTATTGACCCCCTGTGTTAAATTCGATTTCTCTGTCAATATTGATGGTAGAGACCAAACTTTAGACTTAATTTTTTGTAAAAATGATAATCTTTAAAACTGTGTTTAAATAGGGCTCCTATATTCTCAGGATTGTCAGATTTTCAATTTTAGATGGTATTAAAATTTTTTTCCTCCAGGAAAGTTTTGATTTTGAGGTCATTTTTTACAGAAATTGCCTGTTAAACATAGAGTTTTTTTATTTTTAACAAATGAACAAAACAATAGAAATAAAAGCTCATGAATAAGTTGACTCAAAAAACCATACATTTTATGATACTTGGAAAAATTCAAAATGGGTGAAATTATATAAAAAATAGAAAGATTTTTAGCCCTGAAGTTTGTTTGAATTAAACCAATAATATGGGTACTTTTAGTAGTTATGCTAATGGAAGGATCGATTTCAAGAGCTGCCAGTATTCTTTCAGCGACCGAAACTCTTCTTATAGTTGCAGCTCATGCGTTAGGTCTTAAGTTATTACTGATCTAGTTTCTCGAAGCCTTTGAAAGGTATTTTCAAAAACATTTTGAGAAGGAAGTCGCCTGTTAGAATAAAGTTCCTAGTGTCTTCGTTGTTCTCTTCTTGAGTTTCCATTGCAAAACAACCCGTATATTTACGAGTAAAATTTTAATCTGGCACCACTTAGCCTATAGGAACCCAATTTAAATACAGTTTTAAATTCTACAAAAAAATAATCCTTAAATAAGGTCTCTACCATCAGTAGGTATTGACAGAGATAGAGACGGGACACCCTGTATAACAAATTGGTTTCCTTTATTAGGCGATTAGTTTGCATTTGAATATCGAACTTAAACCATTACGTATAACCATTTAGTTTTTGGGAGTAAGAGGAATGAAAATGTTTTTTTGATTACGTATTAAAATTACTGCGACGAAATGCTAATGTGGTGGGGAAACCTTTATTAATGGATTAATCATTGGCGTTTCTTATGCTTTCACTTTCTTTTATGCATAGTGCAGAAACCAGACTTCGACATTCTGAAGCATTAAAACCTTAAACAAAGAGCACCCGAGTTTCTTAGACTACGTCTGCGTTCTACGAATCGCCTTTCTTTGAGGGGGAGATAAGGTCGCAACTGATAGAGCTGTAGACTGCAGTGGGAAAAATAGAAGTTAGATGTCTTACATTAATATATCAATAATTTTCAAATCTCCTACAAAAGAAAAAGAAGATTCATGATCAAAATCATAGAAAACTGGTCCTAGCATAGTCACGAACTAAAAAGTACTTCTCTTTTCGTTCATTGTGGATATCCACAAGCCACATCAAGAAAAGTTCCGATTGTGTAGTAGTTTCGCCAATGCCAATTCCGCAAACCCGAATGCTTTGCACATTTCCGCTCACCAAATTGGATTACTGATAGAAAATCAGAAAATCACATATTTACCGCACTGTGATGACAATATTGAATTTCTAGAATTATAATCTCATCACATTTCAATTTCTTCATACGAAAGTATAGAATCCAATGTTTGTGCTTTGTCTCCAATTGTAAAAGTGAATACCCCAAAAGTTCATGTGGTCAAATTTGAAATATCGATTTGATTTGTGGTCAGTTAAATTGAAACTTTGTAATAGATGATTACCCAAGCCTGTGTGCTAGAAGCTCTCTGAAGACATTCTATCCATCCAAAGTATCCTTGGAATTTATTTCAAAACTATTACAATCACCCAACTGTGATTCAATAAAGTTACTCTATAAGCATTTTACATCATCACAAGAAGTGCCTTTGTTCTACTGAAATTGCTGATTAAGGTTATCTACGTCTTAGTTGATGTATGTGGTTTTTATCTCCTTAACTGGTCCTGCCACATTCGTTATAGATAATGTTTTCTAAGGGATAAGCTTTTTGTTCGATAGATATTCAATTCATTTGGTGATTGAGTTGGGATAAGTACCAAAAGTACCAAAACACTAAGAGCATTTTGAAATCTTTGCTCAAGGAATGTTTCCAAATTGAATTCAAGAGAACATCTTATGCGTATACGTACATACAATTGTTTCATTATGTTGGTCATTGTGAAACGAAAAATCAAAAGGCTTTGTGTTGTTAACTGCCTTGACTACGTTCGCCACATTTCATATTTTTATTGGGCATATAAAAAATATCAATTTTTAATTGAACCACCTTCGAGTGGGAAAACATTTTTTTGTTTATATTCAAACCGCCAATGAGTAAGGTCTTGTATCTGTTGTTTCCCTTATTTTTTTTTGTCGGAAGCAATTTGAACGGTTTTTAATGCTCATAAATTGAGGTCACAAAATGACAACGTGTATTGCTGTCAAACAAGGCCACTGCCTGATGGCAGGGATTTTCCCATCCTGTACACGGTTATCATTCGCACACCCGCATCCGCAGTTGATTGCCACAGCTTGATGTTGTGGCGAACGGAAGAGAAATTGATTTCCTGACTTTAACCGAAACATCTGGAACAGTATGCTTTTGAATTAATTTCCCAACCAGGACATCAAATGCGGGCACTCAATTGCGTTAACAGAAAATCCTCGACCTGATATCGCAAAATAGCCTTGTCGTCGTCGTCTATGGTGTGTCGGTGCTGGATTTTAATTCGTGCAACACCAAGTTAACGCGAAGCTTGTTCTGTACTATGAACCAGGCAAATTATACAAATACAAATACAAAAAAACGCTTTTATCCAAATTGAAATTCCTACGCTGCTGCCGCTGATTGGTGCCTCACCAGGAGAGTCTTTGTGCTTTTTGCTCTTAATTGCATGTCCACTTTTTGGTTTTAATTCGACGCAAGTTCGACTAAACAAAATCGACTTTTCAGAGTTAACCGATAGTCTGTGAGCTCGCTGCGTAGTAGCACAGAAAATTTATATTCCGAGATCAAATGAAGCACAGTACACAACAGAGCTCCATGGCAATCTCGCGCGTAATTGTCTGGGATTACCCAATCGCAAGTCGCAACGCAACAGCAACATGCACATTCCACAGTGTTTATATTAGTTGGCTGTTCGAACAACTCACTACAGAGAAACCGAGAAAATGCAGTCTGACCATTTTATTTAATACTGGACTGGATTACGGTTTGACTATGAGAATGAATCTTCAAAAGAGGAAGGTCCAGTAGATGCGGGCTGCAAAGCCATCAGGGAAGCTAATTATACCGGGTTAATGTTTTTTTTTTTATAATTGGATGTCTAACTTGTCTGTCGAATAATTTGTCACTTTGATAAGGGCCACGCAATAAATCGTCAATAACCTTAAAACCTTTGTAGGCCATGGCTCAAAACATTTAAGCCAGGGGCTACAAATGCACAAAATAATCTTTTCGGACTAAGAGCAAAACACGAAAAAGTTCATACTTTGTCTCATCTACTAGATTTTTGCTATCTTTTTGAGAAAGTCTAAAGGAACAGTACTCGCCTTTCCGATTGGGTTGAAGAAAGCAATTGAAATCGTATGTTAAAGAGGATACGTCTTAGGTTAACCAGCCTGGCCTTACTGAATCAATATGATCTATGTTCATTATAACACGCTCAATGGCCAAAAGCTTGTTATCAAATTCGACGACGATACCACCAGTCCAATTTATGATATCTTAAATATTCTCTTTAGCTGGATGTATTGGGCTCGTCGATGCTTTAATACGTTTACACCAGGGGTTAAAAGGTAGATCAATTTAAACAACAATTACATAGGCCGACTACCTTGTATCGCGTAGAACTGAATGGTTAAATGATTGGAAAACAAATAATAGTGCAGTCAATGAAGCATTTTAGGTCCGAATTTTTTTACTGTGAACCGATTTGCATGAAATTTTGGAATTAGGCTCATCTTACCCTTAACTTCAAAATTGAAAATGAATTAAACCCCGCAACCGCCCTGGGGGTGGTTGCCACCCCTTCTCGGGGGTGAATTTTTGTTTTCTTAAAATAACCTCGGATATCGATAAAAGGCTTAATTTTAAGCAAAAAAACAAATATAAAGTTTTTCATTAAGTCCAATACTTTTCGAGTTATTGGCAATTGAAAATTCGCAATTTTTTCACGTTTTTCATCTATTTACAAATATCTCCAGAACTATACGTTTTATCGAAAATTTTATAAAGAACAAAATTGTAGCAGATAAATTAATTAAAAATTTGTTGTTCTTTTAATGTATTCTAAGTGCAATATTAAGCTAGATATTAAAGATCAAAGTAATTTTTTGTTTTGTCTGAAATTTAATCGATATGTTCAATGCCATCTAGCGGCGAGCAGATGCATTTTATGCATTCTAATATAAAGAGATATTTTGTAGTGCTTAAAATAAGCTTTAAAATGAGCACTATTTTAAGTCTTTTGCATGTAAAATAAGTGAGCTGTAGTGCAAATAAGGGGAGCATCTAATGTTTTTTTCTTTTAAATCAATGGGTTCCATAAGTGCCATTTCCACCAAAATTAAATTTAATCGTATTCCGCCTAAAACTAAGTTTGTTATGAAGAGTTTGATAGATAGTATCAGCTTGGCTGCTTCAGGACACATATTTTTCAAAAAAGTCACGATTTTAAAAAAAACAAAAAATTTTCAAATTTAAAAAAAACCCACTTTTTTTCATAATATCTCTAAAATGACGACAGATACGTATAAAAATGTCAAAAGGAAAAATTTAGGTATTTTTTTGACAAACAATTTGGTTTTTTAGTTTTTTCTGTCAGATAAAAATTGACGGAGATATGATTGTTTAAAGAGCGCGTGGCAGCGCAATCGCCGCCTCTCTTAAGTCCTTTAACCCTTCACCGTTTTAGCAAAAGGTTGTTTACTACATATTGCAATAAAGGATTTTGTAGCTCTTTCAATTATCTTTACAATGGTTTTTTATAAGTTGTGATAGCATGAAAATTGAAGGAGTTATGGTCCAAGAACTAATTGATTTAAAAGAAAAAAACATTAAATGCTCCCCTTATTTGCACTACAGCTCGCTTATTCAATTGCCAATAACTCGAAAAGTATTGGACTTAATGAAAAACTTTATATTTGATTTTTTGCTTAAAATTAGGCCTTCTATCGATATCCGAGGTTATTTTGAAAAAAAAAAATTCACCCCCGAGAAGGCGTGGCAACCACCCCCAGGGTGGTTGCGGTGTTCAAATTATTTTCACTTTTGAAGTTAAGGGTAAGATGAGCCTAATTCCAAAATTTCATGCAAATCGGTTCACAGTAAAAAAATTCGGAGGTAAGGCCCTATTTTTCGCTTCATTGACTGCACTATAAATAGAGTTAAGGAACAAAGCTCGGGGAGCTTCGGGCAGAATACATTTCAGGACTTGCATTTTTTTTCATGATCTTGAACGGTTAAATGAGAAATCGTTTTCCATGGCAGTGTAACTACTTTCGGAAGACTTGCCAATTTCACACGAAAGGTAAAACCGTTGGATGCTTTTAGGATTTGGATCTTCAACACTCACGCAGGGGAGCGAGGAGGGGGTGTGGGGAATGTAGCAACCCACACAATTATCCTGAGTCGGCTAATCAATAATCAAGGAAGAAAAACAAAGTAGTTTGCCGAGTTAAGTCAACTCAACCAAATAGACGCGAATGGAAATGTTTGTGGAAATGCTTTGTTTTTTAAGCCAGTAGCTAGTACAACATTTGAGTTAAAAAATAGCTCTATTCACAGTACATACATATATGTTTTCACTTTTCACTCTTTCTGTGAAATTCAAGAAGAAACAAAACCAAATTCATATTCTTGTTTTGTTTCGTTACTTGCTTCATGAAATTAATTTGTATTTTATTCTTATTTTCCATACACCAGATTCTTTCTTACAGTTTTTTTTTTGCAATTCTTTGGAGTCATCGTCAAACAGTGAAGAAAGCTCTACTTCAAAGTCAGTTGTAGGTGT
Organism: Melanostoma mellinum; assembly: GCA_914767635.1. Taxonomy (NCBI): domain Eukaryota; kingdom Metazoa; phylum Arthropoda; class Insecta; order Diptera; family Syrphidae; genus Melanostoma; species Melanostoma mellinum. The sequence goes on from OU612058.1 coordinate 173,304,028, forward strand.
TCTGATTCGGAGAGTATGTAAAAAAATATCAAAAACTAACCTTTGATGAGATTTTCCTTTGACAAACAGAATAAATTTATTTTTGATCCAAATCTGTGGAAATAAGCAGTTTTTACAAGATTGACCTATCTTTTTTCGATAGTTGTAGAAAATAAAATAAATTCATATGATAGCATAAAACGTTTTCAATGTATGCAAGATAAATTCAAAAACATTGAAAACTCCTTGCAATTGGAAAACTTGTCAAAAAAAAAACCCATGAACTGATACAGCTGATACAGTCAAAGCTGTGTGGATATCTTCTGAAGGCATTATAAAAGCATTCGAAGGAATAAAAGGCGATGCAAGTTCTTTTGATAACATTAGTCGTACCTGTGCTTCCGGTATTTTTTAAGAAAATCTTAGATTTTGATTTTTGTTATATTTTTGCAAAAATGTCTTGATCAAAGTTAAAAATTCGACCGAAAAACTAGAGCCAGAAGAGTTAAACTTTTTTGATGCATCATTAATGATTTGAAGCACATTCGAATTTTTTCAAGAAATGAACGATGATGACGTTAAATTAAATGCTTTAATAAAAAGTTCATCTTTATTTGCTGAGAAGCTAAAAATAAGTTCCGAAAACGATTTTATGAAACATCATAGAACGCGTCCGTTAACAAAGCCGAGTTTTATTGGGAATCTATACTCACTTATATTCACTCGAGCAAAACACCGCTCATGGAAAAAGAACAACTCCTAAGTGAATAGCGTAAGCAAACAAAAATAACTCACTTACCTAAATGAACAACAGGGATGGTTGGTAATTTTTTTTTGGAACCCAGAGGTTGGCAGACTTTGGGATGTGTTCGTTAATATTTCCGAGTTTCGTTAAGAGATTCAATAGCTAATAGATGGGTCAGGTGGTGACTTGATGGGGACATAAATAGACACACAGCTTTCAAAACAAACAAAACCAGTTTGAAATCCGAAAATAAAGTGGTTTTAAGGTGGTGGTGGCAGGAGAAGCAATGATTTTCCCTCTTGTTCTTTATTCCTCTAACCTTTTAATTTATTCAATTCATAAGTCACTTACTAACTTATGACTTAATGAGTTTTTAATTCACAAACTAGCAACTGTGAAATAAATACCTGCATCGAAATCTGAATCCTAATTTGATTCGATTATCCGATCCCAAAATTAAAAATGAATCTTTTGAACACAGCCATTGCGAAAAAAAATTATAGTGACATTTGTTTGTTTATCTCGAGAGTCAGAAGTTTGAATGCGGCAAATAAATTGGGAATCGAGAATTGAATTAAGAAAAATAGAAATGGAGAATAAAAGGTATGCATTTATATTCTTCTGATTTCAAATTTTCAATGTTTCTTATCCTTAGAACAAGTGCCAAGGGTACCAACATTAAAAGTAAAATTGAAAGTGAACCTGCTAAGTGAATATAGCCAAAATATTGCTTTATTTATACTCGCAAGTGAAGTAAATTCAAGTGAATATAGAAAATCTTAACAAACGCGGCTAAGAGAATTGATGAAAACCAGGAAACTGTCTTTTTATATTTGGTCTAAACGCATTCGGTTAGGATCAAAATTCTGCCGGGGTCAAAATTATTTTTTCAAAATTCTGCTTATCAATATTCTGCCAATTATAAAGATGGCTTATAACTGGCTGAATGTTTATAATAATTGCAAACTCTTACTTCCTCAAGAAAGTAGAGAAGCAGTTTTTTGATTGAGAATTACATAATTAAGTTAGTGTCATTCGTTTTCTCATGGAAAGTGCTTCTGAAGTCTCACAATACTACGAAAGCTTACGAATAGTATTATAGATGTTTCAGCCGTGTGAAGGCTAGTTGATTGGTTTCAAAACAACTATGTAAGAGACAACTGTAAATATCCTCCTGAGTTTTGGACTGTAGACTATAAAATAATTGGAGACCTACGAAAGGAGCTTATCAGTGCCAAAACAGAAATTGAGCGAGCGTAGCGTGGGGAGAGGATGAACAAAAAAAGAAAGATTATTTTGAAAAATAAACAAATAAAAAAGAGAAGAGACTTAAGTCACACCGGATATCTCAGGCGTACTGCAAAAAATTTTGTTCTTTTTGTTTAAGGGGGGACGCTGGTCTAGAGCGTGAAAAAATGGGCATAATTTATGAATTTTTTGTGACTCAACAAAAAGATCAATCGAAAATCTGTGAAATAGGTTTTATAATTTAGGTCTTAATAAACAAATACAAAATTTTTCGTGTCAATTAAATTCAAAATGGCGGCTGTTCAGCATTTCTTCGGAGGCACTTCATTTTTTAGATGGGTCCATGGCCGAAAGTGTAACCTCCTTAATTTTGATCCCGGAACAAAATCCCGAAATTTTTTAGTTTCCTTACATCAACAGCTAGAGCCGTACGTAGGATTTTTTCGATATTTTGTTTTTTCGCGAAATGGTGTACGTTTGAACAAAAAATTCAAATTTTCACTAAAAAAATGCGACAAAATTGTTGATTAAAAAAAAACTATGCAACATAGAAAAAAAATCCTACGTACGGCTCTGGAGAAAGGTATTTTGAACGTACTGTCAAAATTTCGCATAGATCGGTGAAGATTTGCTCAAGTTATGTTTTCGGCCTGTCAAAAAAAAGTGATTTTGAGAAAAACGCGTTTAAAGTTTTAAATACTATAAAATCATACGGCATACCAGAGGGGCGCTGCCGCAGAATGGAAAGTTTGGGCATTTAGACATTTTTGCCGGCATCCATCCATTTGTATGTTATTTTTAAGACCCTAAAGTACCTTTTCAGACAAAAAAAAATTTCGGTTTCTTCAAAATTCTAGACCAGCGTCCCCCCTTAGTATTATGTTTTTTTTTTAATTGATGCTTATTTGTTTTTTTTTTTTACTGTTTTTGTTCTTCTAAATAAACAATAAAATAAAAAAGAACCAGCAGAATTTTTGATAGCTAGAATTTTGAGAAGCAGATTTTTGTTTACCAGAATGAAAAAAAAAAACAGAATTTGGAAAGCAGAATTTTGAAAATCGGTATTTTGAAGCCAGAATTTCGGTCCGCTCCCGGAAATATTTTATAGAAAATATCTGTTTTTGTTTTTAAAGAAGATTTGGACTGCTACTTATCGGAACAAATACTTCTATTTACTTGTCAGAAGTGCTCAATTTTACCCGATATTGTCAAAGAAATATTAAAATGAACAGAGGGGATTCTAGCTAGCCTTCAAACTAGTTTGTTGCATGTTAACTGGTCCTGTGTCGTCGGCTTCTTGTAAGCGGTCGTTTAGTAAACTTAAATTAGTTCTCAATTATTTGCGTTCGACGATGGGTAGTGATAGGTTACATTCTAAATGCTACTTTATTCCTCAAAGGATATTCTTGGTAATATTCAACTTAGTGAGATTGTCGAGCAATGGCCACCACAGGATGGACTTTAAATTCAAATTTATGAAATATTTTTAATCTAATAATATCAAATAATAGATTGGTGTTTTAAACTAATTTTTTGTTGTGAAATAAATTTCTATGAAATGAACACTTTTACTTTTTTAATTACTTTTTTTTATTTATTTTGCAAATTTTTAAGACTAGTTGGCATTCACTAGAGATTCACCCCCCATGGCTTGGACCCTCACTACGCCCCTGCTCTCTCGTAACTGGCTGAAGTGCTAACTATAAGGCCATAGACACAATAAAGGTTGAACTATGAAAAATGCACTAGGCCCCGGGGCTCGTTCTCTCACGACATGGGAGAGATGAGACAACTATTATAGTGACCTCAAGCGAATCTTACTCTAGCATGAAGAGTTATTCACGGAGGAAGTCTTCGCGAGAGTTACAAAGCCTTATTCTCTATGAGCACCCATACATGCCGAAAATAATAAATGTTGGTCAATACCATGCTGGTCTCATGAACATTTGGCACAAACTTGCGTACATCAAAGTTCAGGCAAAATTTCTTCTCAAAAATCGCTGCACGCCACACGTCTTGGAAATAATTTTTTAATATTATACAAAGCGTATGAGACAGACTTTTTGTCAAGATTTCAAGCGGAAAACAGCTATCAGTATCAAAATAACCTATGCTTTAAAAAGAAACCACTAGATAGATAACCCTCCTCTTATTATTGCCTTCAATCAATCGCTCAAAGCCACACATAACAATCTTATAACCATCTAAGCGTTCAGACTCGCAATACATCAGTAGGTCATCGTGGGCAAGGTATCATATTTTTCTTAATATAATCGTATTTATGATCTCTTATTCCACCCGGAACTTAATGCTTTTCATCGAGAATACATGTTATGTCAGAAATAATTTTGTACAAAATTAAAACCAATTTTTTTGTACTTTAGTTGTTCCATTCATTTATTGGTACGTATAGTCCACACAAAAGATTTTGTCCGTCTTTCCGGAATGAGAACCCCTTCGTAACCAGCTTATTATTTTATAATTGTTTGCCTTTTATCTTCTACGGAAGGCGAAGAAAGGTACTGCTCTTTTTTGGCTTAGTGAAAAGCCTTTTTGGGCTTCAAAAGAAATAAATTTCACATTCAGTAACAAAGAGTTGCAAAAGAAAGAAAACCATCTGATTTCTAAGAACTTTGTAAAATTGGAGCCCCAAACCCTAGAAGACTATGTATGCCAATGGATTTATTTATTTATTTTTTCATAAATAATCTGCTCGAAAGCTTCTTTCAACTACTTTTTTTTTTTTTAATATGGTTACGTATAATTGCCTCACCAAATTGGGTTGATTGATACATGATTGCGTAACAGACTGAATTAAAATGATAATCTCGAATACGTTTTAAAAATTGCCAAAAAATTTTGTGATATTTCAACAAAAGTAGAATAGCACAAGAGACTTTTTTATTTTCGTATCAAGAGGACCGACCATTTTCTGCCGATGACCATATTCAGTATTTCTTTGAAAAACGAATGATTTACCCCACAGCAGAAGATCCAAAACATTTTTGATTCATATTGTTCGCCACTTTGCAATGGAATTGTGGATACTAATTACCATGTGTGGGCTGTTTAGTTGAAAGAAAATTAAATTTGATAAAAAAAAATTTTATGAGAGAAAAATTGTGATTTTAGCGTAATGAGTTTTAGTAATGTCTCTAATTTTTCTCTATTTAGAAAAAACAATCGAAGGCATGTCAAAAATTTATTACCAGATTGTTTGCGTATATCCCATGGTAGCTTGTCATACTAATATTATAAAGAGGAAATCATACTTCATACTATCATACTTCATATCATACTTCATACTATCATACTAATACTAATACTAATATACTAATACTATATACTAATACTAATATTATTATTATTTTTTTTTTTTTTTATAAATAAAGAGGAAATGTTTGATTGTTTGATTGTTTGTCTCGAATAGGCTCCGAAACTACTGCACCGATTTTAAAAAATCTTTCACCGTTAGAAAGCTACACTATTCCTGAGTGTCATAGGCTATAATTAGTTTTCAAAAAAAAAAAAAAAAATCCTTACCAAAACTCCGATGACTAACAATCTTACTTAGTTGTGTACGTTGTTATAGTAGGCAGTTGTAAGTAGCTCAATGATATGACAGTTCAGAGGCGATTTTTTCTCTTATTATTTTAAAATGCAAAACAAAATTTAAGAACTTCTCGAGTCCGCTCGCGAAAATCAAATACTGAGAGTTTGCAGCGACTTGAAGAGCAAAATTCAAAAAATATACAATCCCGTACTAAAGAATCAAGCTCTGAGCGTTCCCAACACCAAGCGCAGAAAGAACGACAACAGACTTCAAGAGCTAGCGTTCACAATCGAGTTGCAGCTCACAGTAAAAGATCGGCTTTTAGATACGATCCACAGATCGATTATGCTCAACAGTCTTCCGTCAAAATCGGCGACATGAATAAGATTTGCCCAAAGTGTTCTGCCAAAAAATGGGTCGATAAAACTAATAGCATGTACTGTGCTTCTGGAAAAGTTAGTGTCCTCAATATTTTCAAGAACCCCCACAGCAAATAAAAAATCTTTTGACAAGTAATCATTCGCTATCTAGACATTTCCTGACCAACATCCGTAAGTACAATGGCCTTTTTCAAATGACTTTGTTTGGCGCCAAAGAAATAAGAAAAGGTAATTTTATTCTAACTTTTAAAGTAGAGGGCCATCAGCTATATCAGTTTTTGTAGCCTTTTACCACCATCAGGTCGAAATCCAAAATGTTATATGATATATTTTATCTCAGACGCAGATCAGCTATCGTTGAGGGCAAACATAGCTTCAACGCTGAAAATAGACTTAATTAACAAACTACAGACCGCACTGAAAAGCCACAACGGTTTAAACAAAATATTGAACGCAACTCTTCGGATAATGTTAATCTTATTATTCATTCTGACCGCCCACCGCAGACTGCTCACCCGGGGAGATACAATACTCCAGCTGTGAACGAGGTAGCTGTGCTCTTGGTTGCCGAAGAAAATGTCCTAAGAGACCATAGTGCTGCACGGAAGAGTCGGCCAACAAAGGGTATCCGAGTAACACCGATCGTATGATCCACTACAGTATCCCCTAATGTTCGTTAAAGGAGAAGACGGTTATTATTTAACCATTTCGCAGGAAGGTACAGCGCGTAACAAAACTGTGACATGCATGCAATTTTATGCATTCAGGTTGATGGTTAAAACTAACAGTTTTAATCCATTGCATCATTACAGGGACTTATTTAGTCAACATATTGTCGATATTATGGCAGAAATGATATCGGAACGATTGAATCACATATGTCGTCACCAACATTCATCTCAGAGCAGAGACATTTTCAAGACGGAAATGTTGACCCATTTAATATCGGTCAGCGCGTAATCTTACCATCTTCATTTACAGGTTCTCCGCGTTACTTGCATGAAAAAACCCAAGATGCGATGACGTATGTCCGAAACTATGGGATATCAGACTTATTTGTCACGTTTACGTTAAATCCTGAATGGCCTGAAATTAAAGCGGAACTACTACCAGGTCAGCGATCTTTCGATCGTCACGACATCATTTCAAGGGCGTTTCAATTTTTCTTTGCAATTAAAGTTTTTAAGTAATATCTTAGAGTTAAATTTCCTATTTTTTTTTTTTTTTAATTCGAAGCGAAAAATTGTGAGCATGTGTGTAAATGTCATGTTTAGTGCCCGTGCGAAGCCGGGACGGGCCGCTTATCATTTTAAAATGTCCAACAAAATGTAAGAACTTCTCGAGTCCGCTCGCGAAAGCCAAGTACTGAGCGTTTGCAGCGACTTGAAGAGCAAAATTCAGATCTCAGACGCAGATCAGCTATCGTTGAGCGCAAAGAAAGTCGGCCAACTTAAAAGGGTATCCGAGTAACACCGATCGTATGATCCACTACAGTATCCCCTAATGTTCGTTAAAGGAGTAGACGGTTATTATTTCAACATTCCGCAGGAAGGTACAGCACGTAACAAAACTGTGACATGCATGCAATTTTATGCATTCAGGTTGATGGTTACAACTAACAGTTTTAATCCATTGCATCATTACAGGGACTTATTTAGTCAACATATTGTCGATATTATGGTAGAAATTATATCGGAACGATTGAATCACATAATGTCGTCACCAAAATTCATCTCAGAGCAGAGACATTTTCAAGACGGAAATATTGACCCATTAAATATCGGTCAGCGCGTAATCTTACCATCTTCATTTACAGGTTCTCCGCGTTACATGCATGAAAAACCCAAGATGCGATGACGTATGTTCGAAACTATGGGATATCAGACTTATTTGTCACGTTTACGTGCAACCCTGAATGGCCTGATTAAAGCGGAACTACTACCTGGTCAGCGATATTTCGATCGTCACAACATCATTTCAAGGGTGTTTCAATTTTTCTTTGCAATTAAAGTTTTTAAGTAATATATTAGAATTAAATTTCCTATTTCTTTTTATTTCGACGCGAAAAATTGTGAATATGTGTGTAAGTGTCATGTTTAGTGCCCGTGCGAAGCCGGGACGGGCCGCTAGTTATAAATAAAAGGAGCAATGACAGTAAAAAAGTGTCCTTGCCTGAGGAACTATTACCGAATTTAGGCTTCGCAAAGCACGAGTGTCCTTTCTACATATGTTTAAATATCCTCTCCTTAAAAAAAAAATACTTTTAATACCTTGAACACATATAAATAGCGAAGTGTAATAAGGTTTGAAACCCATCACTCTAATTACCTTTTTTGGGCAATAATGAGTGATTGTAAACTACTGATAAATGCGCTTCCTCAGCAGGGTTATGCCATACGCAAGTCGTGAATGAACAAGAGCAGAGCATAGTAGATCGTTTTTAAAAGATTCTAAGGAATTCGTTTTTGAAGATGAAATGTTTTACACAGACTAATGTAGATCATTTTTTTAATATTGACAATGTGGCATTTCCATTTTAGTAAACTGTCCAACGTAACACCTAAACACTTGAAATCACTCACTGTATCAAAGCTTAAGCAATCTGGACTGCAACTTAAGCCATCGCAATAGGTGACTTGATATCCTATTTTCTCCAATTTTTATTTTTTGAAAGAAAAAAGGCTTAACTTTGGATTTACAGCTAAGATCCATATTAGAATCTGAACAGGATAATCTCTCACTTAACATCGCATTTGTAGAAACATATTTGTTCCTATTCAGAAAGTACGAGGAAAACCAACTGTGCACATTACTCCTAAAACAAAATCTTTAATGCTTACGCAATAAGATTTCGTGGTTCACCAGGTCGAATGCTTTGACAAAGTCAAGAAACAATCCATCCGATGATTGAGATTTGTCTAATGTAGGTATTATATATAGACTCGTAACTTAAAGGAACACAGGAAAAGAAGACGAGAAGGGTTCAGCCGTGTAATCTTATCGGTCTATGTCAATAATCAAAACGAAAAATTAGGGAGACCTCAGAATTTCTGTTGAGACTTGTGAGTTGTTCTGTACCACATGTTTCCATATCCCAATTCGACCAGTTGAGATTGGAGCAATTCATTGAAAATGGCTTTAGCGTTTCATTGTCGTTTAACCCGCAGCGTTCTCGAAAAACATAGATCCCTGCGGAACCTTCACCATAAAACACCACACAGTGACTTTGAGCGGGTTTGGTGGTTCAGTGTGTTTGTGTTATACGTTGATAAACGGTGACCCTGAAGCTTGTTCAGGAATGTTCATATATAGAGATAGAAATGGGTCTCGTCGCTAATGATGATTTTCTATTAAAAATTGTTTTCTCCGTTCTTGAGAAGTATGGTGGTTCATGTCTAATTGTCACGAGTTTTTTATCAGTTTCTTATCAGTTTACATCACAATCCCAAAGTAGAAGTGACATTCATTACCATTTGCAAAAATTATATCATGTTTCACCACCAAGTACCTACATATACACAAATTTGCTACAAAACAGAAAGTATTCTATCTGTTTGGTTTTCAATCTGGCAATACTTTTTTTTTATTGGTTTTTTGATAGCGGTCACTTGATGCTCAGTTTGGCGTGCCATTTTACTGTGGAAAAATTAAAGCCACACGACTACAGTGTACGTTCAGTAAATTGTCTAGAAACGGAATCGTTATTGACGCCAATATTTGCATAACAGTTAAAAACTTGCGAGTTACTTCAATCGTGGGATTCAAAACTGCTAGACTGTTCTTTGTGCGGCTATGTGAAGTCGCTGGTTTACGCAGAAAAGCCCGAGTCGGGTGGATTTCATCTTCAAAACCTTGTTCTTGTTTTTTTTATTTTTATTTTTTTTTTCTGTTGGGATTGGAACCCTGAACCTTTAACCGAACAGGCAGACATCCTAACCATCATGCCACGGACACGGAGACTTAATAAAGCGTAAAAAGAAATCTGTTAACTGTTAGTTCAATCGTCAATCAACTATTTTACTTTATAGAATATAACTAAGACAGTACTTTCATATGCCTACAACATTGAATAAAAGTTTTTGTTCCTATTCTCCGAAGTTAAGTACAACAGCTTTCAGTAATTTTTATACGAAAAGTCTAAAATACGCTGCAATGAGATGATCAAAAATATTTTTAAACATACATTTTTAACTCACATCAGCTGCTGAAGCTGTACGTGACAATAAAGTACAAAAAATAAGCTGCAGCAAAGCATTTTCTGGATCTTTTCACTACATTCAAAAAAGCTTCTCAAAGGAGCAGTTCCTAAAACACCTAGTTTGGAATCCGTGTCTTGTCAAGGAGAGGCACACGAGTTCGCTCTGTTCAGGAAGTTAGATAATTTGTGTGGGTTTTGGCGAGAATTGTGATCAAACAACGAAACCGGATTAAGGGATTACGAGCACTATATGACACTTTTCGTTGACTCGTGTACGTCCTTCAACAACATAGCAAGAAATGTGGCAAAAAAATATCAATTAGAAGTTGAGTGCCACATCACCCTCAATCAGGTGCCATTTCAACCTCCATTTTTTTCAGCTACTAGCTGAGCCGCCCGGCGTCGCTTGAGTCTGAAGTTTTAAGATTCCCGTACTCGTTCCCTTTTACTGTGAATGAATATAGGGTTGAAATGTAGTCATATATAATTAATAATTTCTAATTTCACAAGAAAAGCGTTGGGCGGTTTAACGCAAAAACAAACAAATTCACAACAAATAATTGTATTTTAACGTTTTTGATTTTTGCCAAAATGTGAATTATCTTTTTGTTTCTGTTTTGTAGTTTTTGTAATTTGAACATAAGTTTAGTTTTGTTTGAAATAGAAATCTGGTTTATTTTACAAGCAATAGAGTAAAACTAATTAAATAGCAAAAGTTTTTGAAATAGAAATTAAAAATGGCTACAATGCAAAATTAATTTTTCTTACATCAAAATAAATTTCTTATGTGTCTGCGCACTTCGTTTCCTTTCGTCTTACTTCCTTTTTGAACTTTATTCAGTTTTCATGGGTACTTCATACTATTGACTATGCCTGTAGTTTTTCTTAATACCCCAACATTTGATTTGCGACAAAATGAAAAATCGTAACGAAATTTTTAAAGCAAGTTGTTGTGAACCGTTTTCTTCTTTTTACGTTTTGAAAACAGTTTGGGAAAGCGTTGGAATGAAAAGCATTATAACCCCACAATTTTATAACAAAGAAATACAAGTACATACAAGGATTTTCGATGCAGTTCTCTTCGGTCGTAAATTTTGGACACACAAAGTATAAGAAACTCTGAAAGTCGTCTTAATGTTGCAAAACCAATAAACTCTTCTTTAAAATAATCCATAAGGACCTTCCTCTTTATGAGCTTGGAACGAGCAACAACATATTTTCAAACTTTGCCCTAAAATATTTATCATTCATTGTAGGTACATTCACGAAAGCAATAAAACAAAATGTATACCTTAGTCGGGTTATAACACCGCTTACAATAACAACAACAAAAAAGAAAACACCTGCTTAAAAACACATCATGTCTTACAAGAAAACAAACCATTTGTAGCTGTGCCCGTCTTTCATTCATCTCTCTCTTTCTCTCTATATTTCGCTCTATTCATCTGAACAATTCTTGAAAGTATTTGCAATATGCTCCGGGTGTGTAATACCTGACACTTTTCTTACTTTAACCTACGTCCCGTTAACTGAAAGGTATCCTTAAAATGCGATATACATCGCCCAAAGGGAACACATTCCCATGTACACCCAGAGCAAAGTATTTCATGTGTCGCATCCGCTTCAGCATTACCTATGCAAATCCGAGTTCATTTAAAACTATGTAGGACTTTTCATAAATTGTATCCCTAGAAATACACCACACAGCCAAATTTATGAGTACTTGTATGACATAAAAATGTAAATTTGACAGCTTCTTCGAAAGCAAACTCGACTCTGTAGCTCTCTATAGGAGGAGCAATCGTGTGTGTGCGACCAAGGAAGAAAGTTCATTTGAGGGCATGAGTATTATGCTAAGTACGAGTGTTTCATTTCTTTATTTTTCTCTAACACTTTCCAAAGAGCGCATCAGTTATTCCTTCCTTGATGGTAGTGTCGTCATCCACTCGGTGGGAGCAAGAACCACAGATGAAATGCTTAACCACATAAAATGTAACGATTTTCATGTGGCGCCTGTGAGAACACTTTTGCGAGGACACACAACACACATTCTCTGCTTTAAATGAGGCACAAAATGAATGCCAAAATAAACTTGACAGTGCTTGTTTGGCGGAAGTTATTGACTACTATTTCTCAATGTCGTTTTAGAATGTTTTTGTTTGCAGTGAGCCATACCCAGGGCTTTGAGTTATTTCTTATTATTGAGTCATATGTGCTTCCAAGTCATCTCGTCCCAATCAATTTGGTACAAATAGAGTACGTATACGCCACAGTGATTTCGGCTTTTTTTTTTAACTCTGGGTAGCAGAGTAAGAGTGACCAGTTTATAACAAAAAAAAGCGGGCTTTCAAATTTGAATTTTAAGTTGAAGAAAAAAAAAACAATTTTGTAATTAAAGATCGAGCCTTACTTCTTTTAGGAGACCAGTTCATATGTTCTCTAGGAACCATAAGCATTTCACCCACTTTAAATCAACACGAATTTGAACTATGTATATTAACAGGAGTTTGAAAATACTTTGTTATTCCATTTACGTGTTAAGTTGAACGAGAAATTCGAGCGGTGCAGGCTGTAGATCCTTTTAAGGAAAGACAAGCAGACAGATAGTGGAGGGCCGCTTTTTACCTAGGAATCCAAAGCCAGTCCATGGATTTTCATGAAATTTTCGGAAATATGTTCAATTTTTATTATTAACTTTTAGAATTTTCTTTTATTTATGTAGGGTATTTTAGGTACGGTTTTCCAAAGGCTTAGGATGGATAGGTTTGGTCAAGACAAAAAAAGGGGGGTCTACATCCCTCCATGTAGGCACAAGGGGCAATTTTATATGAAATTTACTCAATTTTTTAAAAATTTATTAAAGATCAACTAAGCCACTTACTTTCTCATACTTTAGTGTTTTTGAAAGCTATAACTTTGTTCTTAAATAAAAATTTTAATTTGAGTTCACTTAATGAAAAGTTTTTGAAAGATTTTTTTTTAATTTCTCTTACAAAATAAAAAATTTTTTTGTTCGGTTTTTTGCTTTTGAGTAAAAAAAATTTTTTATGTCTAACGGCCCTCCACTAAGACAGAGTTGTTGTAGGATCCATTTTTTCGTATTCTCTATCTTCCTAATGTCATGTTTAAATGCTATCTGAAAATTCTTTTTCTGCGCCGATGCAAGACTTGTTTTATAGCCATTTTAATCGTCAGTTGAAATATTTATTTAGCCGAGGTTTAAAAAATATTGGTTTCCGTGGCGCAATGATTAGCATGTCTGTGTTTTTCGAGGAATTGGCAAGTTCTACGATACTAAATTCATTGCCGTGAAAACGCTTTCTCGAATATCCATTCGGAATGTGCTGTTGAAGGCACCCTCTAATCCCTCACATGGTAGCGAGAATATTTTAATAGAATTCAAACAGTACTTTTTTGTCATATTCATATTCGAAAAAATGCCAGCTGAACTGCTCACACCATTTTAAGCTTTCGAATTCCTCCATTATTAACCTTCTTTCCATTAACTTTCCCAAAGCGCTTTTGTTTTGGTGCCTGCCAGTAAAAAGATTACAATGCGTTGTAAACTTACATTTTTCAATTTATCTTAAATGTCATAACGATTTACTAATACTCAGTTTATCCTGGCTTGATTTTCGTCAAAATCACAATTTTTCTTTGAGAGTTAAAAACTTTCTTTTTTTAATTTTGGATTGAACAATATGAAACATTTATTATCAGAAGGAAGGAGTGATTTTGTTTTATAAGAACAAGCACGAACTACACAATATGGCTTGAAACTTTTGCACCTGAAAGGTTTCGTTCAAAACGAATCAACACGAGTTACACGAATTGTTTTTTCCCTCAAATTACTCAAAAAACCGTTTCAAACGAACCAAACCACCCACCCTTCAATAAATGACTCGAGTAAGGTAATGTTGAGCGCATATAATTATTTCTTTTTAAAATCCAAATCTTTTGGAGGCATTGTTTCTTAATCAGCGTTGCATACAATAAAATAGTGGTCAACGAACAACCAGAACACTGAACTAGTCTTTTACATTGACCAATCTGACTGAAGACGGATTGATTTGCCGAAAACCATATGATCTTATAAGTTTTTATGAACGGGAGAAGTCTGGGACATAGTCTACGATTAAATACAGGTAACTCGTTATTGGAGAGTTTGTTGTCCAGGCTCTGAAAATGTCGTTATCCTTGTTTAGTTTTTTTCTGGAATAATGGATCTAGTTTACAAGTGCCAGTGCCGCGTCTTATTGTTTGAAAAGCTGTCATTGGTCATCAAAATATGCTTTCCAGCTTTCTATTCCTAATATACCGAAATGATTAGTGTTTTGCAAAGTTGGTATTGGCTCTAAGTTACATATAAACAGCAACATTATGAGCTATTCAATCTAGATCATGATCCCCGTAGATCATTTTAAAATTACAATAAATAAGTTATAACAAAAGTTCATACTATGTGGTAATAATTTCACCTCTCAACCTCATCATCATTGATATAACCTGAACACTGTTTTTATCATGGAAATAGTTTTTAGTTTTGGTCCAAATTAAATTCTTACAAGTTTGTCGAAAACATTTCTTTTGTAGCTATTGTCATTTACGAAATAGGGGCAAAAAACAAGAATTTTACGAAAAAATTGGGTTTGGTGGCCGGTACTAACTCGCCGGTGTGAGTTACGACTAAGAAATGTAAATAAATTGAATAAATACATACTCCCTTCAAGCACAGCTTATAAAGCAACGCATTTCTGTCAATGGAGTCAAAAGCTGCCTTGAAGTCAACAAAAAAGTGTAAAGTTCGATCTATCTCAAACTATTTCATATTGATAATAAACTAATAAGATATAAAAACAAGTGTGTCGACTCTGTCATACATAATATGCCAATGAACGTGAACATCTACATACTTCGTATTGTAATACATCATTTCTGTTTCACAGGTTTGTTGTATATGTTGCTGTAATACATCAATGTAGCTTAGAAAAATCGACTGGAAGTATTGGAAAAATGTATGATTCTGTTTCACTGCTTTTGATGCTACATTGTTGTAGTACAATTTGTTGTTAGTTTGTGATACATTTTCACACAGAAAAATTTCGTTGTAGCATAAAAAATGTCGGCTTTCAAACGAAAATATACGAACGTATATGCATTTCGTTATGTTTTTGTTGTGGAGTTTGTTTGAAAATTAGATATAAAAAAAGAATATAATATGGGGTTTTCATTTTTTCAAGTATATTGTATGGATAAGTTATGTTTCGATATTTAACAATACATATCTAGTATCTAGATATGTATCTAGATATGTACATATATCATTTGGGGTAAATAACCACTTTCTTACCGGGTATCCATTACCCGGAATCACCAATTATTATGGCATTTGGAAACGGACGCCACTCTTCATTGTTCCATTTGTTATAAAATTTGCTGCACTGCAATACTCGGCTATCATGTACAGAACCCGGATAGTTACTATTGATTGAATAAAACCGATAATCAGGGCCAGCAACTACCATCACGTTTATAGAATGATGACCTTTTCGATCAACAAACGCCTGTTCATTAACCGATGGTGCATCTATTGGTATTAAGGTCCCATCAACAGCTCCAGCAACCAATGGCATACCCGCTATATTAAAAAAAACCTTGAGCCACACTATTTGAATTTTCGGGCCACCGCACTTCTTCATCTAATCATATATTATCCTATTCTAAACATATATTAGGTCTTCTTGCAACACGGATATTAAATTCGAAATCATCGTCAAAAATATTTATATCAAAATCCATTTTCTAAATTATTTCTATTTAAATTTGTCGTGTCAAGCGCACAAAAACAAATATAATATAGGAATGTCAAATCTACAACAAAAACATCAAAAATCTACATCATACAACACTTCCAGTTGTAGTGCTGAAACAGAAAAATGTAACTGATGTAGATGTAAGATGTTGTTGTATGATGTTATTGATGTAGTTGATGTACCGCTGAAACAGGCCCCAGAGCCATTCTGTTTTTTGCTGACTTTTCTATATACACAATATTGTAACGAAGTATAACACTGAATTAGCTTCTCCAAAGCCTCTGGTGGTTCGAAAGATATGATAGAAGTCAATCCTGTTTCGGAAACACACGACGCATTCTTTGCTTACAGAAGATATTTTTGAAACGATACAGTTCTTCTCTATTAAAAATACCTCGAACGGCTTTAAAACTAATGAACAGCGGGTAAGTCTCAATTTTAAATATTCGGATTTTTATTATTAATACAATTTGCTAGTAGGTTTTTGTATTTATTTTGGTTAGATGTGAAAACACTGGTGTAAGGTCTTGAAATCTCGTCACATTAAATTAAGACAATTTTCGTGCTGTGTTCTATAGTCAATGATTTCGTAAAAAAGTGTTTCACATTGAAACAGGAACTGATGGGTATCTATTTTCCTATCATCAACCAAATATGTATATATTTGTTTGCGGATCCGCTTTGGTCATTAGTGTAAAGTCGTAAAGTGAGAGAACGGTGATCTCACCGAGATCACGATACTCACAACGATGATCAAGGATGAAGAAGAAGATTTTGAACGAAAGTTTTTACCTTTTATCAATTAATAAAAATGAGTTGTTGCTCCACAAGCTTAGAATATAGCATTGGCGATGTTTGAGTAACCCTGAACGACTAGTGGCTCCAGATGTTGGTTGTTTCACTTGTCCTTTAAAATTGTTCTCGCATTTTTCCAGCTATAACATTCCGCTTCTCTTTAAGTGCTTGGCTGAAGCAATTGATTTACCTCCTATCTTTACTCAAAGTACAAAACACAATAAAACAAAATGGCAATGTTCCCGAAAATACTGTTTCCTTAACAACAACCATAAGCCTAGCACGAACACAAGTTTTAAGAAAATAATTCAATAAAACATCACTCATCATCAACTTAACAGCAGCAAAACAATCTTTCCAAACCCAATCGAAGAACCTAAGACTTAGGAAACCATTTCCGTCGCAAAACTTCATCAATAGATTTTAATATGCTCGGTGATTTATACATAAACCTCACCACAATGCTGTTAAATTATTATTCTTTCACCATAATCCCCAAATCGGAAATGAGAAACATTACAGAGTTGTTATTTAGGAAAATCTAGCATTATTCCCTGAATTCCATCTGTTTTAATTAAATTAATCCCAATTCTTGTGTCCACTGGCGAAAAAAGATTCATAACTTCTTTTATCATTACTATTAATCCGCAAAGAGCGAACAAAGTTTTTCCGATCGATAACTCATAATATCGTACTCGTTCCGGTAATTTATTCTGGTATAGGAAAAACGGGTATAGAATTGTGCAGGCGCTCAGACGGGGTTGAAGCTGTTCTGGTAGGTGCGCATCTGTTGAACTAATGAAAACGTTCCTAGGATTCGCATTTACACACGGGATGAAAAACTTTTTCCCATACATATCTGCCAAGCAAACAAATTATAAGTAAATTGATTTCTCCTCTACCTGCTGAATACAGTGGTTGGTATAAGGTATAGTAAACAAACACCGATAGTAAAAATAATAATAAATAATTATGCTTCCTGTGATGGATGGAGAGCTCCGGTTTTGTAAAGCCATCTTCCAATCTCCAGCTCCTCCTTTCACTGACATAACCTTCTTTCAGTTAGCCACAGCCACAGAGTAAAATACCAATTCACCAAGTGGTTTCTGCGGCAGTCATTGTGTAAACTAGAAAGGCAATTTTAAACGTTTTCGTTGTGATGACTTTTTTTCTCTCTTTTTTTTAATGAAGGAGCAAAATTTCGCTAGGTGCACAACTTGGAGGAGTAGTAAAAATTTAACATCCCACGGGGGAAAGAAATATTCTGAATAATATACACGGATATCACTAATGGAGAGTGGACTGGAAATTATACGGAAAATGCCGCTTTCGTTATAATTCCATTTGCCTCTCTTGGCTTGCTACGACGAAGGAGATTCACTTAAGAAGCATTTCACTTCCCCTTCCTTAATCACAGCTCAGTTTTTTTTTGTGTGTGTGTTACTGCTGAAGATCTAGGACGATATCAATTACGTTCTTATCCTTGAAAACCTAAATGCTTTTAAGGCATTGGGTAACTTTAAGATGGTGGTAGTTACAATTGGTCTGACCCATTTCACTTAACTGATAAAGGATGAGATGTTAAAATGTTTATTTTTAGTGTTTCGGCTTCACTTAAAAAATACATAGAATTTTTAAGTGGCGGATTTCAGGAGAAGACACTTCTAATTTTGCCAGGAGTGAAGTTGTCACGTTTTTCATTAAGTTATTGACAAATTATGTGAAATTGAAGTCATAAAAAAATGTTTTTCTTTGTAAATGTTTTTTTTTTTTTTTTTTTAAATATGAGACGGCTCTAAGTGGTTGGGATAGAAAGTCGGCTGAAGAGCCTCCAGGAGAATGGTCTATAGGAAGAGATGTATATAAAAAAAAAATGCGTTAAGATGAAAACATATATAATCTATGGTCTTTCCAGCTGACAAATTTAGGAAGAAATCATTCATCATAATTAAACTTACGCCGACACAAATATCACCTCAATAATACAAACACAATTGTTTGCTTTGTAGATATTTAAGTTTAGTACTTTCGATAACACTTGGAATGCACAAGTTACTGAAGAATGTATTGAAGCGTCGAGGCTACTTGGACTTTGCTCCATATCCGGCGTGGACAGAACTAAACTAAGAACGTACAATTCATCGCCCACACAAGCATCGTGCTGATTATAAGTTTAAGTAAAGAGAATAATGAAGAGAGCAGCAGATTGTTTATTCGCTGAGCATAACTAATTTTCAGTTTATTCGCCTACAAAAGTACTCGTGGGGTTGAAAACCATATAAAAAAGATTTTCCGAGTACTCCCAAAAATGGAGAATCAATATTAGCACGGCTGCGGCTGCATAGGGCGACCCACAAGATGACGCAAGCGGAAAGAAGCAGGAACAATAAACGAAATGACTGCTGTACAAGCAGCTAATACAACCAATCATCACGTTCTGCTTTCCCATCTGGCTCACAATATCCAAGGTTGGAATTAAAAACTGGATGTATTCGAGAGGAAGATTTTGTACATCTGCACAGGACGGAATTGACTACAATTCGATACGCAGGAATGCCGTCAGCTATAGAAATCTCTATAATGAAGCTTCGATCATCGCTGTACAGATGTACATGCTGAAATCTGGAAGACGCTTACGGGAAAACCTGGCCAACCAACCAAAAAGAATAGGAAAAGAAAATAGACACCCGAACCCGCGATACATCGATGCGATGATCCTAATGGACGACAAAATAATCAACATTAATGAAGCAATGATCTTTTACGCTGAGGTAGCGTCATCGCACCGCCGGCCGTGGCTAGTTGCCTTTTCTACGCCCCCCCCCCTGCCTTAAAAGCTTTTGGATACTATTTTACTTGCCTTCCCACCAGGGGGCCGTAAAGCAACCTTTTGATCTACCCGAGATATTACTTTCCATTTTGGGTGCCACCAAGTAAACATGGGTAACGCAGCAAAAAATCGTGCGCTGATACACTAACTCAAGCGCAGTATACTGTATCAACGCAATGCGTTAACGCAATTGCGCTATGGCGCAATTTTTCTGGACTGAATATATCCAGTGGAAAATTGCAGCAACAGATAAAATCACTCTTTTATCCTTTCGGGACAAGAACTATACACATTACACAATAACGCAACACAACAAGTATTAACAAACTTCAAGTTTCAACACATACTTACTATGCTTACAAATTCAATCGTAATATAGGTACATCTTATAAAGCGTTCCTTTTCATAACGATTTTTTCATTGCACCCTTTCTTGGTAGCTTATTAGAGAAATAACAACCAAAAGGGTAAACCTCAAACACACCACACACAACTGCATCCGTCGCCCGCCGCCCAACGCCCATACAATTGACTTTAAAAACACCACTTTATATTCAGCTACATACGTTTATTAAAGATATATCTAGTTGTACAAAAACAACAATGTAAACAAATAAAATTAAGAGATTTTTCTGCGATACAACATACAAGATAAAAGCATCCATTTCCATCAGCCAACCAACAGACCAACACCACTATTTTCAGTACTCATTATTCTTATCAAAAAAATATCTTGATTTCTCTTCTCTAAAGAAGAGAATATAGATAAGAGTAAAGAGTCTCAATTGCGCTGTGGTATCACAATCACTGCGCCATAAGTGTATCATTGCGCTATTGAGTTACAGCTGCGCTTGTGTATCATTGCGCTATTGAGTTACAACTGCGCTAGTGTATCATTGCGCCATTGAGTTACAACTGCGCTAGTGTATCATTGTGCCATTGAGTTACAACTGCGCTGTGTGTATCATTGCGCTATTGACTCTTCTATAGCGCAAAGACACACTGGCGCAGTTGTAACTCAAATGCGCCTTTGGTTCTGTTCTTTTAATGCTGTGCTATCGAGTACACTACTGTAGTATTGTGTGTGAGCTAAGGGATGATTTTTGCCTGTAACTTGTGTGTGATGCTGTTGGAGTGTTGGCTATGGCTCTTGGTTCTGTGCTGTGCTGGGGCTGAGTATGTATGAAAGCGCTTGAAGTTCAATTTGCAATGCTTTTGGGTAAATTTTATGTTGTATATCGCATCTGGTTGTTGTGTTGCTATTGAGTTGCAATTGCGCCACTGAGTTATTGGCGCAGGCAAAAGTGTATCAGCGCACATAGCGCAGTTAGTGCGTCAACGCATTGCGCTAGCGCAGCGCTGAGTTACCCATGTTTACCACCAAGGGTCTATGTATAACAAACATTCAACCTCGTACGTCAAAATGAAAAACTTTGCGTGTGTTTGAATTGCCATCAATTCAAAGCCCAATAAACTTTCGATCTTCTTATATAACCCTATATCGAACCGTAGTCGGTTTTCATACTCCAACTGCGAACGAAGTGGTATATTTTGACTATGTGACCTTGAACCCAAGTTCCGCATACGACCAAAAGAAAAGTGAATTAACAGGTTGTAAGATGAGAAAATTTCGGAAGGATAGGTTTGGCCGAGATAAGAAAAAACAAATGGCAAACAAAATGACCGGGTGGTTTAAACTTGAGATTGTATGCTAAATACTATATCAAAATATTAAGGCTGAGTAAAAGGTTTTAGTGTTCGCACTTCATAATATATATGTACCACACATGGTTGCAAGCTACACATAAATTTAAAAATTGAATTAGATCCCGCAAAATATTGATAAGCAAAAATTAAATTATTTTTTCCAATCGAAAATCTCATCTCATTGATTTTTCTCATCGAAAATCTAAAAACGCCGTTCTCTTGCAGATGCCAATATATAAACGTTAATACATATGATCAAAATGTTTTACCGGTTTTTTGAAAAAAAAAACAGTTCCTTATTTTTCACTTTTTTAAATTTTTTTTTTAATTCTTTTCAATAAAATACAATTTTTTTTCAATATTTCTAATTTTGATATGCAATTTTTCTTAAACAGTCTACAACTTATAATATACAAAAATTATCTATCTTCCTTCCTCATCTAAGTGGAAAGTCCAATTTTATAAAAAGTTCTTTAAAATTAACAAAGCCACTAACCATCGAATACTACAATGTTTTTGAAAACTAATCAGTTTTCTGAATTAACATTTCAGTTGAATTCAGTGCAGTGAATAGTTTCTGTGTCATTCAAAGTCTAAATTTAGAAAATCGAAATCTTTCTTCTTCAAATAAAATACCTTTCATTTTGTTTTTAATTTCTAAAAAAAACTAAGAAGATATTCTTACCCCCTCAGATACGAATTTTTCTTGTTTTAATCAAATCTATACGCCCTGAGCCTTGAATTTTCAGACTCAATGTCAGTCATAAAAATATTTACTAAATTGATGCAATCCAATGATGTGCTTTGGTTTTTGCTGTTTTGTCTTCCTTCAGGTAGTCAATGACATCGCGGTCACACTGCCGAATAGATTCCTACGCGATCCTTAAATTTAAATGAAGTGCATTTCTTTTTTCAAATTCATTCATTCAGTTTCGTTAAATTGCGAGAGATCACTATTTAAAGACATTACGCCAAAAATATGGCATTCACCATATTATGCTGACTAGATATTTTTGTGGTTAGTTTTCTAGGTACACTTATTTGAACGAGCGTAATTATTAATAAAAATAGAAAATCAACGGCCTAGCTCAGACCTAAGACAAAATTTGGACTCTAAATTAATTTTTTTTTTTTTAAACTTTGTCAGACTTTTGCTTCTTCTTATCTCACTAATAACTTTAAAAACAGTACTCATCTAAAAAAGATTCTCAGCATTTGTCCAGTAGTGAATGAATGAATGAATAATTGGGGTTAGGTATTGTACCTTGACCTGTTTAGATCTATTGTACCCCCTACTTCTTAAGTGGTTTTCCTTAATTTAAAGTACTTCATCCAGATTGGTTCCTCTGATGAAACTTAGTATCTGGGTTACGCTTAGGAGTTTTAGCTCCCTCTCCTCTGCATAATAGGATCCTAGGTACTTCTTCCTTTGGTGTATTAGAGCTTCGCAGTCACCTAAAGGGTGGTCAGGAGACTCTTCCTGTTCGTTGCAGTATCTGCATTGGTGGTCGCTCTCTATGCCTAGTAATTTTAGGTGTTTTCTTAGTCTGCGGTGTTAGGTTAAGAACCCGGCTAGTATTCTTACATTGTTTCTATTGAGTTTTATTATGTCTTTGTAACGTTTTATGTTAAAAGTGCCAAGTAGAAGTTTCTCGTCTGTTGTCTTCTTCCGACTTTTTGATTTCTTTCTTAATGTGGCTTTCTGTTATTATTTGTCCAGTAAAATTTACTTCTATTTTTCTTTCACAGATGAACTGAATATTCTCCTAAAGTCGTTCCCTTGCGACTAAATTTCAAAATACGTAATTTATAATTAATTTGAGACGAATGGCATAACTTCGTCTATAATTGATAAGCCTATTGTTGTGATTGTTCTAAAAGGAGCAAGCTTTCTTACTCTTGTTGTTATACAAAGCATTTTTTGCTCAGCTGCAGTTAACTTACATCGTCCAACTTTGTCTGAGTGCTGGACTTCCAACCGCGATGTTCAGTCGTCCCGTAACATAGCTATGGGACATTTTTCTATCATAGAAAATGGCGGAGTTTTTTTTATTTTGTTTTTTTTTTATACCAATACGAATCGTCGTTTACGATGGCCCAGTCGATCATCAGCAAAAACAAGTTGGTGTACTTTGGTTTATCTTCTCAAGGTCTGTTGTAAAAACCACAGAGCCTTTGACTATCTGCTATGACTTGAAGAAATAAAATTTATCCCCACACATTTGCCGTTATTTGGAGTTCATAACAGCGAGGCTTCTCCGAGTGTTTATGTCGAGTATGCTCGTTAAGTTAAATCCAGCTGCTGACAATTACTTTCTAATAGCCATCAAAATATTGTCACCACCTGTGCCGAACTTTGCTAGCATCAACAAGAAGGTGTCTACAGGCAATATTAATGAGCTTCAACGATAGAAGCTCCAGTTAAGGCAGTTTCCAATACACGCTCAACGTCCTCTTTACATGGAGTTAGGCCCACTTTTTCCTTGCTTCTTTCTTTTGATTTAAATCGCACATACTTTGTGCTGTCCAATTGTCCATCCTGTATTTTGATCTATGCTAATGATGTAACACAGAAGATGTCTCAACATTGTCAGTATGACGTTAGTAGTAAGTTTCTTAAAGTCAATTCAATTATTTTGTACTAATTGGAGATACCGAGTATAATACAATATTTCCACTATCGCATTTGATAAAAATATGCGCTACCGACTTATTTTCTACCGTAAAAATGATGTAAAAGCAGTCGCCGAAACGAATGATAAAGACTAATAATGGTATGACAGCGGTGTACCGCAGGACTGGCTAAGAAGTCCGGTCTTTTTTTGCTTATAAACAAGCTACGTTAGGTAAGCTCTCAGCCATCTTATATGAATGCTACTTAATTTCGTTTACCATATCTTAAGCATGGCACAAGCATACACTGAAAGTAGAAAATACGAGCCTTCCAATACTGATAGTAGTTCTCGACTCCCATATAGTTGTATGGATGATATTGACAGAACCAAAAAGGTGGTTTCCTTTTAAATTTCAAGTCTTTGTGTTCCTCAAACCACAGAGATACAACATATAAACAAAAACACTACTATATACGTGTTAGTGCGAAGGATCCCCAATTCAGTCCTTAATTAAACTTCAAATGCGGCTGCTTTCGCCAGAACCCCATTTCAGTTGACTCAACAAAGCTTTTATTTCATTAAAACAGAATTGTCTGAGAAATAAATTTAAAATTGATGCTTACACCATGAATTTATGAAGCAAGGAAGACAATTTTAATTATACCGTATCACATGCAATCCATTATTTTGTATCGCTTACCCTGACAAGAACGTGAGCATCCGCAATTAATATCTTTTACATTATTAAATGCACCTGAGTCAGTGTAACTGTGTATACAAATGGCAATTCAGTTTCCTCAGTTAAGTTGTATAGTTTGTTCTTTCAGCAGAAATATACGAGTGAGCGTAATTGATTTTCCTTTGAATCTTTCATGGCCCGTAAATCGCTGGAAACCCTTATTTGTTTTATGTTAGCCAGAAGGAATAGCAGTCAAGATATTTCGCCTAGCAACACACCTGAAATAACACCGAAGCATGTTGTTTTTTTGTTTTTGCTTTTTCTGTTCCTTTTTTTTAACCCCATACAGAGTATCTAATCCGAAATTCAGGTGAAGTAAGCTTTTACCGCATTCAAACATCGTCGATGCAACTCTGGAACAAGAAATAGAACACGAATCTCTCCCAGGCAGGCCAGGCAGCCAAACCTAAAGTGATATCCAGTGCTCCTTATTCGACCGTATACCTTCAGTTACTTTGAATTTCGAGGTTAAGGGTCGTTCAGGTTTACCTACACGTTCGTGTGTGTGTGTATATGTAACACAGAGAGAATGAGGCACCTTTGCAAGATGTAGAGAGATGCATGCTTGCAATATCGATGCATTTAAGTTCACCGCATTATTTTTATGGATAAAAGCTAAGACTCCATTTCATAGGAAATACTGTGTGCTGGCTGGCATGGGCCACACGTGAGCCCATCTACATGCGGAGTACAGGAAATGAAATTGGTTGGCACTTGGGTGCGGATATGAAAGCGGAATACGGTAACACAAATAGGGAGTAGGGGGATTTATATAGAAACATTATAGAGTTGGGAGTACTAAGTGCTATACGTACCGGGATACGACTTTAGGTAACCAATCACCGCCGCAGTATTTTGCCAGGACTGGATCATTAGTCGAACTTCCATCGTAGAATATCAAGTGGTCCCGTTCACCGGTGCAATCCGACCAGGCACGTATGGACCTGGATGTTTTGTTGAAACTCGCTATTGACCTGAAATGCGTTTAAATATACATTACGTGTTTAAACAAGATTCCAAAGCTTAATAGTAGGTAGCTGCTGTATAAAATAAATTCATTGTTGCAAGTGAATATCCTTACAAATACCAAATTTAATACATTGAATGGAAGTTGAGATTCGTGTGTCCAAGCAATGACCAACAAAATAATAAAGAAAAAGTGCAATTCAAAATTAGTGTTTGATAGGTTTTCCAAATAATGGCTTCAAAATCAAAAAATGTATTACCTTTTTTTGAATGAACTCTTAGAACCGAACCTTTCATTTATTGAAATCAGGCAAAACAAAGCAATGTGGCATTCAAGATAATGAGGCGGTTGAATTTTGGTGGTAAATTGCAAGGGCTTCAAACTCAAATTGGTGCATTTTAAAAAGTTATTTGAACAGATTATCGTAAATCGAAGGTGTGACGTGATATAACTTGGCTTTTGGATTTTGATAAAATCACTTTGTCAAAAGCGAGTGGATGAGGGTGGTTTAATACTACCACCGGCCTCGGATTGTCATTTGAAGGCCCTAGCATTAAGCTTCACATCATAATAGAAGGGGAGCCCAAGAGGGGATTTCGCGCGTTACTCAAGCGCGTCAGAAAATCATATCGGGAGAAACCTTACACCCTGTAATGGAGTACATTACCATTTATATGAAACCTTAATATTGGGGCGTTCGTTGAGGGCAGATTAGATTAGTAAAAAAAGTCGATCCTCAGAAAAACTCATGGTCAGATTAAGAGATGGTAGGTTGATTACATCCAGAAGAGTGTATACCTATTTCAATAATCTGCGACAGTTTGAGTGGGGCCTAAGTAAGTAGGCGATTCACAAAGATGTAAAAAAGCGACATTTTGCAATACTCGAGCGTGATTAATTTTTTTTTATTTTGAAGGTAATCCTATCAGGATTACGGATATCATATAATCTGACATTTTGCTTGGGACGATTTAGGTAAATTCGTCAATAAAAGGTATTATATATGATGGCCAATATCTAGGTTAATATTAAATATTAGCAATTTGGTCCAAAAGACCTTTTTTGTAGGAAACTAAATTCTCTACAAGTTTGTAGTTCTTAATTTTTCCATAGCTCTTGTTATTTACGAGATAACTGCGAAACAACGTGAAAAAATCTGGTTTAGTGGCCCGTACCACCTGGCCGGTATGATTAACGACTTTGCCAAAACAAACACTTTTGTAGAGCGTTCATTAAAAAAAAAAAAAATTTTGTTTAAAGCGATCCCATGAAATTCCGCTGAGCTATAGAAATTTAAAAATAAAAAATCAGAGTTTCCGTGTATTTTCAATCGGAAATCTTCATACCTTTTGATCGAGCACTTAGAATTAATATTAAATGCTCAAACTTTCAGGTTTTTTTTTTTGTGTTTTCAACAAAATTTGTAAATAAATAATGTGTGTAGGTGTACATATTTTTTTTTATTGCATCCAGTAATAAAAAATAGAAACAACAAATAATTGTTACTTTCAAATTGTCAGACTGAGAGTACGCCTCAATATAACTGTCAGATTGTCATCATGGAGGGCGAAGACGTCAAGTTGATCACTGAATACAAATCTGACGCGCTCGAGTATTTCAAGGTCACGTGTGTTTTTTTACATTTTTAAAAATCAGCCATGACTTATTTTGTTTATCAGAAAGACAAAGCGCGTATACTCTATGAATATCTGACGCGCTCTAGTATTTCAATACGACTGTTTTTTTTTTTACATTTTTAAAAGTTCACGCTCATCGTCCCACTAAAATTGAAAACTGCCATACACGTTTTTTCGTTTTGGAACGTAAACTTCACAATCCAATAAGTCCCCAGGACGCTTAGGTAACTGCAAATTTAGCATCTCGGGCTCCCCTGCCCTATTATAAGCGTATATGTAGGCAGATGAAATCTTCGATATGAAGGGTATTTTGCATAAGATGCGATAAAAGCTCAGGATGTGTTGATTTTCAATACAGTCAAACCTGGATAAGCGAGAGTTCAAGGGAGCACAATCTCATTCTCGCTCATAGAGGTTTCTCACTAACCCGAGTTTCTAGCTAATTAAGGTACATGGGTAGCGTTTCTCACTTATAGAGGTACGCAGCAATAACAAGTGACAGCAAGAACAAATGTAGTTAGTATTTAATAATGATAAAATTACATAAACACAGGGACACGTGTCCATTCGAAAAGAATGCGATAAAATAATAAAAATTTTTTAGTTCCACGAAATAGAATGGGCACAATGTTGACGACGAAACAATACAAAAACAATGGTAGAAAGTTCCACGAAAGTTAAGAACGAGTCATAAAATAGCAGATGTTAAATTTGTTTGGTCGACTGTCGCTTAGAGAGGTATAGTTAAGTAGCAGTCTCACTTACGGAGGTCAATGAGGGAAAAACAACTCTCTCTTACAGAGGTTTCTGTTTCTCGCTAATAGAGGTTTTGGGAGCTTAAAATGTCGGGTCCTGGCTATTACTCTCACTTATAGAGTTTTCTCACTTATCCAGTTCTCACTTATCCAGGTTTGACTGTATATATTTTTTTTTATTAAATCAATTTTCTACAAAATTACCAGAAGAATTATCAGAAGAAGCATTGATCAGATTTTAGAGTTTAGAGCAAGCTTAAGAAGCTACCGTTGCTAAAAAGCTGGGCCGGGGCCTAGCGCAATTCTCTCAACCGTACCTCTGGAGGAAATAGAACGGATCTACAATTTTCTACATGATATCATCAAAGAAAAACCAAAAATATTGACAAATTGGCAACGTTACATCAGATTGTTAATAGATTTGCGGCAGTAGATCTTGTCTTCATTAGCTCCGCTAAGAGCACTTCGTACAAACCGATAGACGAATAATTCCTATAAATTTATGATTTGGCGTTCGGGATATCATCTTAATAACTAATTATTCTGTTATGCCAAAGTTTTGAAGGATTGCAAGCATACCTTATTCCCAAAATTTACATCAAACCAAATCAGTTGTTTTAAAAAAAATTATTTAAAAACTAGCTTCATTTAAATTTTTTGTGACAAAAGAAAATATTGTTTAAAGTTTCGAATACAGTTTCTGACCGTTTCATTAAACTTTAAAACCGGCTCAGCCTGAAATGAGTTTATAATAAAGTTTTACTAAATTGGCTCTTTGAAATAGAATCGTGCTTGTCTTGAAGAGAAGAATGTTTCATGGTAACTCACTCACACAACAATAACAACACACAAAGGCTTTTGGAGGCTTGCTGTTGGCTAAACTCTTTTTATCTAATTTTGCGGGGTGCTTTGCGCACGGTGTGACAAAAACTCAGGACGGGTTGGTAGGAAAAAGTCGCTTAGAAGCGGTGTGGGGTCTATATCCCTCCTTTAGGTAAGAGGTTCAACTTTATAAAAAAAAGGACTTAATTAAAAAAAAAAATTATTAAAAATCAACTAAACTGCTAACTGCCAAATGCTATAATAGTTTTCAAAGCCAATACCCTGTTCTTTAATTAACATTTTAGTTCAAATTGATTAAGTTACTAAATTTTAAATAATTAAGTCGAAAAGTAAAAAGTAAAATTAAAAAAAAAAAAAATTTAAATCTTTTCTAGTTTTTGAAAAAAGAAACAAAATGGTTTTAAGGTATTTTGCCTATAAAAGCCCTTGTTCTCCCAGAACGAATGTCTTAGCAGCGTAAGACTCGTAAAATTTGGGGTTTTCAGGAAAAGTAGCTTTTTTTTGGTTAGTTTCAAAAGCTAAGAAAAATTTTTTCATTCAGTTCTCTGTGTTTAACTAAAGTTTAATAAAAGCATTGATTATTTAAAGTAAAAGTGATTCTTAACGAGGCAAAAATATAATTTTTTTTGTTTCAAAAAAAAAAAAAAATATTTTCTTCTTTTTCAAAGCTTTGGCTTTGAGACTTGATTACTCAAAACCATTCAAACCATTCACTTAATTGACTTGAACTATGAAATCAACTTAAGAACAAATTATGAGCTTTTATCTTATCAATATAACGAGTGGTTGTAAGTGGCTTGGTTGATTGAAATAATTTCATTAGAAAATTTATTGACTTCTTTCTAAAACTTCCGCTCTCACCTGAAGGGAAAGAGATAGACCCTCAACTCCCATACGATTTTTTTCTTTTCTTGATCCAACCTTTCCGTCCTTGCAGCTTTTACCGTTTCTTATGCAAAACACCCTGTATATTATTTTCTGCTGCACCTTAAGGCTGTCTTTTAAGACTTGTTATTTACAAAAGTTTTCAACTATCGGTATATGATCTTTCATCTGTCTTCGGGGCTGCTGTGATTCTTAGACTTAAAATACATGGGAGACTTCCTCGCAGGTCGCAGAACTCGGTAGAACTTAGTTTCAATGCTTATGTTTTCGTAACTGCCAATTTTAAAAAAGGCGAGGAGAATCAATTGCGACTTGTTTCCATAAAATTAAATATTAGAATATCTCACTCCAATTTATCTCAATTTGCTAAAAGCGCAATTCAACCTGCTTGAAATTGAAGCTGAACATATTCCTGACAAAATATCCTTCAATTAAGATTTACACTAATTTTTCATTTTTTTTCATTTCTTGCCCTCTACTTTTAAAAATATATCCACCTTCACAAGCTGAAAAGTTTTCGTATTCTAAAAAATTAGTTCGAAATACAAATTGCAAATAAAGCATTAAGACCCTGCGAGTAAAAAGAGTCCAATATCCTTTTCCAATACCGTGAATTTGCTCTCGATACTCGAAAAAGCCATCTGCAGAAGGATTTAACTTAATTTATTATATGCAGCTGGAGCATGTTTTTGTAGCGCGAATAAAATCGAACTGAGCTGCGGATAGGAGTACCAACGAAAACGGCTTCAGTACCTTTACTGATGCATATCAATGGAGTGCTTCGAGTTTATCGCAATAACAAAGCAGCTTGAAAAATCAAATAAGAAACTGCCTATTAAATCATAACATTTATGATAGGAAAACATATTAACTAAGATTTGAGTCTAGGACTGTCCTGATCTGTTCTGTGCAACACTCATGTATCAAAATCCCTCTCTATATACGTTATACGCAGTAACGACAAGCTAAAGAAAAGTGCGACTGTAACATGTTGATGATATAACTCAAAGCTATCGAAGGCAGTACTAGTTATAAGTTAACTTCATTGAACGATTTAATTAATTCGGTTCCACGAGTTTTAACGATATGGTGATTGAGCTACTTTCGAACACTTTAGCATTAGCTATGCTAAGCCCAAACTCCTAGACCTGATTGACAATACAAAAAGAAATTAAATCATTTAACTAAAAATGACTTAACACAGTGAAGTAGAAACCACAACAACTAAAGTGCTTCTATACAATGAGAAAGGAAATGCAATAAGATTGTGCAAATATCTGACCTTTTTACTAAAGCTTTATGTTGATTCTCTTGGCTAACAGATATCATTGCATGTTTGCATGTAGGAACTTCTTTTTGGCGAATCGTCCAGTAACAAGTGACATTTCTTGGATACATTCCAGGATAATTTGGACTCTGCAGGCGGCACTTCTTCCGATAGCACTCGTCAAATTGTCTCGTACAATATGTGCCTGGTGTAACACGTCCTAGCTCCAGCAGCTTATCCGGCAGACCGTATCTAAAATTTACCAACAAGAAAATGCAAAAGTATTAGGATCGAATTGAAAACACACACCAACAAAAAAAAAAAGACAAGAAAAGCCTCGACACAATAAGCAATTGCAATTCAGCGGATTTTCCCTTCTTAAAATTCACCTGAATGTATTTTGCAATAACAGGAAATGAGAACGAACGAAAAAAAAAGAAAAGAAATGGATCACAAACCAAAGTAGAAAATATTTAACAAGGACTGCACTGGTAACCATGTCCCACTTACCGAACTACGGCGTCCGACTGACTTATAAATTTGTATCTTATATTAAATTCAAAAGGCTTCTCGTCCTGTATGTTCCTCGGCGGGTGGAATACCTGTTGTGGATAGAAGAAGAAAAGAAAAAGGAATAAATAAATTTATTTACCACTCACAGAACACCTTTTGCATTGTGCATTATTTTAAATTGAAGGAAATGTGTTAGGCACACACCGAAGATATGAGTGCTGTTGCAGCTAGCGGAGGTTTACACACACACAAACATACAATAACCCATCTAAGAGAAGGGTGTAGGTGATGTCTCTATTAAAAAAAGGATGTCAGCATTTTAAAGGACTCTCAATGAAAGACCCGTATATCCCAAATGCAATGTGTATTGGTGTGGAGCGCACACCTTTGCTTTGCTATGGCGTTTAGAAAAAATTGGTGGAGATGTCCCAGTTTCGTGGGGCTAAGGAGCTCAAGCATGAATGAATAAGGAACGACAATGTGTCAAATGTCTAAAGAAAGCACAGCTCCACTAAGAATCGTTTTGTTATTTAACCCATGTGCACATGAAAAGTATAATTGTTAGCAGCAAAATCAACAACAATAAACAAAACACTGGAAATAACAATAACAATGGGAGACAATTAACTAAATACATATGCTTGGCTGTGGGTAGAGTTGAGGGTTGAATGCCCTGGCATCCTCATGTGCAGTGCGGATTTGCATTGCTCTAAATTTAGTTTAACCCCAGGCAGCATTTCCAAGATTTAAATAAAAAAAAAGAGTTTGTGGTTGGTTGGCTTCGGTGGGTTGTTATGTAGAAAAATATATTTAATTGGGTCACGTTCAAATATGCGTGTTCGATTAAAAGAGAAGTCCTCTAAGTGTTTTCTTTGTATTCTCTCTAAAATTGTATTCGTTGTCATGTTAACGCAATCGAATTGAGGCCAATGAATTCGGTGTGTTTGCATATTGCATCTTGGTCAAGAGGGAACGTGACTGATTCGTCAATTTAATTGTTGCATAGCCACCTCTTATGAGGTGGGGAGAACAATAAGAAATTTTAATTAAAATATATTTCAAATGAGATAGGATGTACGAACGTTCACACCTACGTCTGTGTTCACAAATAGCACATCAAATACCCTTTTCTTGGCAGAGGACTTGAATCTGACTTACAAGAAATAAACCATCAGATTTAGTGCCCGATTGAGACCTGCATCATTTCACCAAAGGAGTAAGTGTAACATTAGTGGTGATGAGTCCTTCATTTCAAACTTAACACTCAACTATGAGAAGACGTTCTTCAAAATGTTAACTGATCGTTTCCATATTGACGAGAACAATCACTGATAACACAAAATCAAAAACAACATGGACGTTTGAGACTAAAGTGTATAGACAATGGACTTCAAATTCAATTTCCTATTTGCCAATTCAGGTATTGACTGAGAAAGTAGATACTCTCAATACCAAAAGAAACAACAACAAGTTCTTCAGCAACAGTAGGTATACAGCTCCATCGCAAGCTATTTGCCAACTTTATTCAGAAGGATCAAACAGGATAACTGAAGGAACAATTTAAAGCCTAATACAAGATAAGGAAAAATTAAAGTCCAGGTCATGTCAAAATAAATATAAATGCAGTACAACAGAGTAGGGAGCAATAGGGCCTAAAGCATTTCTTACAACCATAGCGCCTTGCAAGGAATGAAGGGAATGTACATTCTTTTGTCTATTCCCACCCGCTAGAGAAATTACTAACCGAGGACTTGCCTATTCCAAGCCTAAGGTAATATCCATATAAAACACTTTTTTGTGTTGGGATTTGAACCTCGATCCTCCCACGTAGCAGGCAGACATGCTAACCAATACGCCACCAGTCATGTCACAGTCATAACAAATGGAAAACACAATGTTCCACCAATAGTCTAAGCCAACATAAGTTAAGAAACTAGAAAGTTTTTCATCGCTGCCTGATTCGTGCTGATACGTATCTAGTCAAAGGAAAGTACACTGCTAGTGGAAAGCTGACACTACTGTCTCAATCGTTGGTAGGTAGATCTTAAGATTTTTTGACAATATCGTTGACTATTGACGATTTGAAGATAATCTTCTCCAAAGCTATGCGATCAGAACTTTATTGTTGGGAACTCCTCACTGAATTAATTAATAGTTCTTAGATCTTTTGAAGATACGATGTGGGATTGGACAACAGAACGCTGAAAATTTAAGCTAACATTTACTCTCTTGGTAGTCCTCTTAATTAAAAATCTTCAAGAGCTTGTAGAGATTTCTAAATTGGACTTCTTGCACTTCGAACCCCGTTTTGGGATCAATTGGTTGAGATTTGTCCTTAGACAAAGGACCGTTTGCCAAGTTTGCATTATGGAAAGAAAAAGCATGGAGAAAATTCGGATTCTTGACAGACGTCTAACGATTCTTACTTTCAACAAATACCATGTAGCAGACAAAAAAAGCAAAGAAAAAAGCTCTTTCCGTAGAAAGATAGTTTCATTCTTATTTTGACTACAAAAACTGAAACACTTGCAAAAGTCTTATTGCACTTGAAGGTAAATAAAATCTGATGGTGAAGCGAAAAAAAGTGTATTGTGTCATCATGCTCATCCATTCTATGTTAAGACCTGAACTTGGGCCTGTTGTTAAAGGTGGTTCTTGTAGTAGACAAAAGTGGTTTTCAATCTGTCAATATTTTGTTCGAAGTTTATCTTTTTGACAGCTGTCAATTGATTTATGATCAGCTTGATTTGCCGTTCTGTCGTAGAAGAATCGAAGCTGTGCGACCACTGAGCACTGCGTCAACAAGATCAACAGCAATAAACCTTGTATATTTCCTTCATAAATGTTCAAATGCGCTTAAAAGCGGGCAAGACTTATACTGACTTTTCAGAGGCTCTCGATAAACTAACTCACGATATTATATTGTTTAAACTAAATGCATATGGATTCCCTTCGACCCTCGTCGATTGGATCATGTCGTACCTAACTGATAGATCATATGTGGTAAAATTTAGAAGCATTCTTTCAAACTCCTTTAAGGTGCACTCTGGAGTACCACAAGGTAGTCACCTTGGCCCTATACTCTTTATTCTAGCCATTGATGATGTTACTTTTAGCTTGTCATCGAGGGAAATTTTGACCTTCGCGGATGATATGAAAATTTTCAAGAAAATAGACTGCGCAGCCGATTGTCTTATTTTGTAATCGGATGTTGAAAAATTTGCCACATGGTGCGATAAAAATGGATTGATTTATCAATCCAAGCAAATGTCAAAGTATATCTTTTTCGAAGAAACCTACACCGGCTTTACATAGTTACTCGATTTCTAATCAAATATTATGCAAGTTGTCCAGTATTAAGGACATCAATGTTTACTTTAGTTCCAATTTAGAATTTATCTCATGTTAATTACATTATGTTAGTAAATATGTATATAGTATATTGTTAGTATGTAAAGGCAAAGGCAATGCTAGGCTTTATTTAAAGATGGGCTATGGAGTTTACGGACCCCTACGTCACTCTTTCGCTGTATAACTGTCATGTTCGACCCCATCTAGAATATGCTTCTCAAATAAGGTCTCCTTATTATGCAGTCCACAATATTCAAGGATAGAAAGTATACAGCGAAGATTTATTAGATTTGCTCTCAAGGGACTTCCTTGGATTGATCCTAATGACCTTCCACCGTATGAGCATCGTATTCAACTTTTGCAGATGCAACTGCTTTCGCATCGGCGAATAAATAATGATTTAGTCTTTATTCAGCAGCTTATAACAGGACAAATTAATGCTCCTGACTTGCTCTCAGGCATAAGTTTTAACTACCGGGGAGGCTCATACCAACTGCGCAACTAGGAGTTACTTCACTGTCCTAATTATGGCATGAATGAGCCTATTACTATGATATAACATATTAAAATTATTACGTATGATAAAAGTTTTGAACCTAAACTCAAATTTAATAGATTTCACATCAGTAAAACTACGTTAAAGTCCTTGATTCGAACCAGAGCTCCACTCTCTTGACTATGTTTCTTATGTTTCTTATCTCCTGATAATTGTCACATTTAATAACTAATTTTATGTATGTAGCTATCTAATTTGTTTTTGTATATGTTTATCAATAATTTTGTAATATTTTTGAGTGTGTTAGACTTAATTTTTTCTTACTAACAACTAACACCTCGCTAAATGATGACAGTGATACATATTTCTGAGTAATTAAGTGTGAAAAAACTCTTGAAGAAAAGATTCATTTTTTCACTTGAAAGAAGCTGTTCGGATAGTGAAAAAAAAAATTAACCGCTAAGCTTAAAACGATTTTGGCATTAGAAGAAAATACTCGGCTCGTTTTTGCTGATGCAAAAAGTGGTCGAAGAATGGACTGGAATATACTAGAGCCAACCGCGGCTCCAAATTATTTTTAAACTTAACTTGTTATGTTCCAACTGTAAACTTGCATCAAATTAAGAAATGTTTATAAGTTCGCCCACTTAACACTTAATTCTGACACTTAATTCTGACCACCAGAAAAAGTTGCAACCAATGGAAACTGACATATCAACTGACTTTACTTTTGCTATCAGAACGACTTGTTCCATTTTGGTTGAAATATCAATCAGCTGATACGAAAAATGAAATTGCAACAAGAAAATGGAGAAATACATTTTAAACATTTAATATTTATTTGATTGGGGGTCCGTCCTGTATACTACTGCTTGCTGTTGTCATGTGTTATTATTTGTTATATGTAGTATTTGTGAAGTTTGTCTTGTGGTGAATCAGCCAAATGGTCTTTGTCGCCCGGCTGTAACCGCCCTACTCCCCAGATTTATGTTTGGAGTAGGTTTCATGTAAATGTAAATATTATTTGATTGAAAATTTTCTCGGTTAAAAAAGTTCTCTGGGTTAGATAAATTTTTTTAAAGAAAGGCCGATATTAAATTTTATTTTTTGAAGTTTCCCTATAATACAAGACTGAAGTTGAAGCACTGAAGTAAATAGGAATCCTTGTAATAATCTTTAACATTTTAATACTTGATTTTGAAAATTTAGAAATTAAACGTTTAACAACTTTTCCATACCAAAAATGTTTTCTGTTTTACTGCTATTTCGACATCACCTCTCCCAATTTCGGGTAAATGAATTCGTCCCCAAGTAAAGATGTTCCAATAATTGAATTCAGGTCAATTATTGGTTTAAATTGAAGCAATTAAGTTCCAATTAGCCTGGTTTACCGAAAATTTTTGCCAGCAGCTAACCACAAGATTCACATATAGATAGAGGTGAAGGTTGGAATGAAAAAAAAAAGAGAAAACAGTGAAATGACATGGGTAATCCACACCTAGACGATGAAATCCTTCACATTTACCAACCGCAGAATCCATTCCAGAAGAGCCAAACCACACAAAGTGTCATCATCTACACCTGCACGGGTGAACTGACATTCTATCTCTCTCTCTTCTCCTCTCTACCAACCGAAAACAACTCCAATCCATGTTCTGTCCATTTAACGATTATCGTAGAATCACCAAAGGATTGTCAAGGCATTTTCAATGAACACAGCTCCAAAAAGGAGTATATATCCTCGTCGCATGGAGTGCTAAACGATTGAAGCAGCTGTAAAGCTTCCCAAAGGCTGTTCAACATATCGTAGGAAGTGTAGAAAGAAACAGCAACAACGAAGAAAAACCAAAAAAAAAAGTACATTTCTTATCCGAAACAGCTCATACATAATAACATACTCGTTAGTAAGGATGTCCTGGACTGTTGAACAGCCTTGCACACAACAAATGACATAAAAAGAAATTTGAACAAACAAGCCATCCTCTTTCGTTGGCATCACCCGTCGCTCCCACTTAAGTGTCCAGCAATGCATCTGAAAATTATTGTGCGGTCCAAAGCACCCACACAAATCCTCACAAAGTGGGATGGACGGACGGGTAAAAGTCATACACATTACGATACGCAAAAATCGTAGCCACTACTATGACTTCGGCATATAGAATCATTTATGCTTAGATGCATTCTGTGCATTTCCCCCATTGCAAAATGTTAGTTATGTTTTACCCTCTTTCCTCTACTTGCCCAACACAGCACAGCCTTCGTAATCAACCGCTGCTGCTGTATAGTATAGATACCCCCAGCAGCGCCTCATAGTGAATCCTTTTAAGCTTCATAGAAATGGAACGAATTCGATTCTCATGCTACAGATCCCAGACAAAGACTAGTTAGTTGTGTTCTGTTGGCCGCTGCCGCCGACATTTTTGAGTGCCTATATCATTGCAATGCAACACGCCCCTGTCTACCCTCGACAAACAATACACCTCATAATCTTTCCTTGAAAATCTCACAAACGTGCCAACACAACTGGGATCCCGACACATTTATGTAGGCCTCCCCATCATTCTTCGTGTCCGATTTGTTTTTGCCAACGAGAACGACCGACGAGCCGAAAACCAGCGCATCGTGCAACATGGTTGCCAGAGCTAGTTAAAAATATTAAAAAATATTTCATTTTCACTGAAAGTTTCTCTCTGATGTCACCGAACTCATATCGATGGGTGGGTATGATGGTTATACCGACAATGGGTGTAAGCCGTTGCGCTGCTTTATAACGTAACCTTGCTTAGCTTTGGATGCAGAGGAATAGTTCACCGGACCGAAATAATGTCCTTCATTCCCTAAGCATGTTGTAGCATTTGATGCGACGTTAGTTTGTGGTTCTGTTGCATCGCGGCGTTGTTGATAGTTATTGTACGTGTGTGGCTGCTAACGTGCTAACCGCTGAGAACCAAATGCGACTGCAATGTCAACTAGAAGATTGCGCTAGCCACTATATGACATTGCCACACGACCTGGGTCTATACTGTGCGCCAGACTTGAATCTCTAAACTATGGCTTCCCTTTGTTAAAACTGACCTTGTTATACAAGTTGTCGTTAAAGCGAATAAGTAACCCAAATTGATAGGTGCTTCGATTGTCTTGAGATTCAGACAAATGGAATACCCTGCACATTCAGTTTTTGATGTTTGGTTAAAAGTGCTCAAGGAGTTTCTAGCGCTTAGATGATAAAATTTTGTTGTTTTTTGTATGTCAAACGCTTTGAAGAGTTTTCATATTTCATCAAAATACCAACATGGCAACCATGTCCTTGCTCATGTATATTCGAGAAGATATGGGCACTAAGAGAAAACAATCATCACCATAGTACAAATGATGTCGAAAAACACGCAACCGACTGGCCTCGCAAATCCAAGTGTGTTTATTTCGATCTTCCATTTAGGTGGAATGTGCACGTCAGAAGCACTTTCGTTCGGTTTTATGGCACTCAAAGCGAAGGTGTCTTTTTCTGAGTTTAGTGTTTTGTCGAACACAACGCACAGGTGGGCTTACAAGAGCGGTGCTGGCTATCCTAAAAGCATAAAACGTTTTGTGTTTTCAAAATTCGTGAGCTGTATTTTACAACAGAATATTTAACAAACTTTGCTGGCTGTGAATCTCTGCATGCAACTGACGTTTAGCTTTGAAAGGCTAGATTTGATTACCAATAGGGATTTTTGAATAGAACCCATCCAAGGATGGAAAGGATGAGTCTTAAAAAAAAGAAAATCAAATTCTGGACTATCAATCAAAAGCCATCATGTGCCTTTGAGCAATCATTGGGAATCTATAAGAGCTCTGCTCTGGGTTAAGACTTCAATTCTCTTGTCAATATTGATTCAGGAGTGGAGCTGCGTTAGAGGTTTTTTTTTTGAATAAATGAGAATAATTCTTCTTCAAACTGATGGGATCTTGTGATTGGTGGATGGAAAAGGAGTTAGCAGACAACAGTGATTGAAAAATGTTTGAGAATTTCTCTTCATTTTTTTAATTCAAAAATCAAAAGCGATCAGGTAAAAGGAACCAACATTTTTGTTTGTTTATCCTTAAACTTGCTTATACCCGCAATTTCGGTTGACTTAGCGTTAGTGTTTTAAAAGACATTTCAAATAACAGTCGCCACTATTAGAAAGAAAATCAAATAAATGATTCTTTTTCTTATTGCTGAACCCAATGTGTCCACTAGTAATTAATTCTGAGCTTAGTTTTAAAAACAAAAAACATGTTTGACAGAAACAATAAGAAACAATAAATAAATAACTTTTTATTATTAATCAACTTATAACTTTTTGTTTTTTTTTACATGCAAGCAGACTACAGTAAGGGTCGTTTTCGTCACTAAAATTTGAAGTCAACTGGAGGATTTTTATTCTCAACATGTGATTTTGTTTTTCTTCACTCAAATTTGACAGATTCAACTGTCGATTTTCAACTCTGAAGTTGATCAACCTCCGATTTTCTCAACTTCTGAAGAAGCAGAATTTGAATGAGTAAACTCGACAGTTGTCTCTGAAAAAAAATGACAATAAAAAAAGTGTCCACGGGTCGGGCTTGAAAAATGGGATGACCATGGTATTATTTACAGATTTCGTATTTCGAATCGAACCACAATGATGCTGTTGGGTAGAGGGTAGTTTGCCTTGCAGTGAAACAAAGTACGAAATGAAATTTTTGAATATTTTTTGCTTTAAGAGTATTAACTTTAACTATGTATTGTAGATAGCGCGAATTACGACCAACTACCCCATTATTGATAGTTCTGAGGTTTTTCGCACTCGGGTCAATACAATTAGCCGATTTTTCTGACGTAAGCTATTCAACAGTGCATCAAATGATAAAGCGGGTGTCGAACGCAATTGCTACCCTTGCGCCGCAACAAGAAGGCACGTGCGCATGCCCAAAACACGATGAGAACGGTTAGAAGCAGCAGCTATAGCAATTCGAAGAACTATTGTGGCAATAGATTACACACATATAAGAATTGAATCGCCTTGCGAAAACAATCCATAACTTTTTAGAAACCGAAAGAGTTGGTTCTCTATAAACGTTCAGACTGTAGTTTCTGCAGACCTAAAAATAATATACATCGTTCGTTGCTCGTTGGCAGGTAGTATCTCCAGATTAAATAAAAGTAAACAAAAGTTATCTCCTTGACTTCCTTGAAGCAGCTGTTGTGGTACCCGTGGTGTGATGGATAGCATGTCCGCCTGTTAATCCAGAGGTTCGAGTTCGAATACCAACAGAGGCAAAAATGTTTTTTCCACGGGTATCGCCTTTCGCGAGGAATTGGCAAGTCCTCCGTTAGTATTCATTGCCATGAAAAGCGCATTCTCAATTAGCCGTTCGTTCTATTCCCTCGCAAGGCATGGTTTTGAGAAATGCGCTAGGCCCAGGGGCTCCTCGCTCTATTGCGCTACCCTACTTACTGAAGCAGCTGTTAAAAATGGGTATTGTGGTTGCTCTCTTAGCATGTCTATGTTTTTTTTTTTTTTTTTTTTTTTTTTAATGTTATCTCCGCAATAAACAGAAGTCAACTACCGGAACTTTAATTTTCAAACAATCTAGCAATCGAAATTCAAATCTAAAGTTGAAATTTATGTATAGGCCAAAAATTTCGCAAAGAAATTTTTAAAATCTTAGGTAGGTAACATAAACGAGATGTCCTTTTTGATAAAACCCATGGTTGAACAGGATAGAAACTATTTTGTGTGCTGATTGCTGAATTGGTCAGTTTTCATGACAAATCTTTTCTACTCACTTCAAGCACATACATTTTAAGTCTAAGTTACTCAAGAGCAATAAAGCACTCTTATCGGTTCAGTATTTTCCAAGTTCCTGGTTATGCTCTCGTTCCCTTTCCGTTCAAGTAGGAATATGGAGATGAAATATAGTCTATCTAACTTGGAAATAAAACCGTTTTGTAAAAGAGCAAAAAATTTGAAATCGGTCTAGTGGTTTTTTAATCCAATATATTCCATGTTCACCGTTATGTTTCCGTTCCTGTTCCGCTCCAATGGGAATATGCAGATGAAACATAGAAGATACTACATCCCCAAATAATATAAACTATGTTATTTAGGGACAATGAAGCATTTCGATGTGGAAGAATATTTCAAATCGGTCCATAATTTTCCAGTATTTTCCAAGTTTACGTTCCCGTTGGAATAAAGGAATGAAATATATTCTATTTTCCTGAAAGGCAATAAAGCACTCTAACAGTGAAAGAATTCTTGGAATCGGCATTATTTTCCGAGTTCAAGGTTATGTTCCCATTTTCGTTGCCGTTCTCGAAAAAATAAGGAAAAGAAATATAAACTTTGTCGTTCCTTAGGTTCTAAACCATTTTTGTTCCAATTCATTCACTTCGGCTCAGTAGCTTTGGAGCCTTTTCAATACAAACAACAAGTTCTCGTTTACATTCCCGCTCCCGTTCTAGTGGGAATATGTAAATGAATAGCATTCTTAAGGTGAAAGATTTTCAAATCGGTCAAGCAGTTTATTAATTCCCATATCTGTTTTTTTCGTTGGTCAATCGAAGTAGTCCTTATTCCTGCTTTTTTGGGTAAAAATGTGTCTAATTTCTCGTATATGTTCCCGTGCATTTTCCCGTTCCCTTTGGGAATATGAGGATGAAATATACATATGAATCTTTCTATTGGATCACTCTATCGATTTAAGAAATCAGCATCCAAATCCGTTGCGTAGTTTTAAAGATATAAGCAAAGCATACAGGCAGACAGCAGTAAGCGACTTTTTTATACTTTGTAATGATAACGATTAAAAGGGGAATACAAAGTGGAACGCATAGCAGACAGACGACAGACGGCAGACGACAGATGAAAAACGACGACTGATGAAGGAATACAAACGACAGACAACAAATGGCAGTCGACATATGACAGACGACAGATGACATATGACATATGACAGATGACAGACGACAGATAACAGATATCAGAGAGCAATTTTTTCGATTTTACTTTATTATGACACAAAAATGAAAATTCGTGTGTACCTATGTACAAATGTACATATTCCCAAGGAGTCCTTGAAAAAAAGGCTCTGGTTTTAAATTTGACACAAATTGGTTTTGGCAAGTTTTTTTTCTCAACTGACTACTTCTACAGCAGATCATCTGCCTTTTCATGTTCGTTTGGGCAGTTAATGTTTATTGTGTTAGTTTCAAATCTTAAGGTGCGTCCACACTATGCCGACCGGCATACGGACCCATTTCATTCGGTTCGAATTCGGTTCGGCTTTCGGTAAGCAGATCCGACCGATCGGAACGTCCACACTAAATCGGTACAACTACTATCTTTCAGGCAGAGGTAATGGCTATAAAATTCTGCATTAGGGAATGCATTAGTAGAAACATCCGAAGATCAAGCATCCTAGTCTGCTCTGACAGTCGGGCAGCACTTAAGGCTCTGTCCTAGACAAAAATCGACTCCAAACTAGTTTGGAACTGCCTGACATGTATAAATCAATTAGCTACTCACAGTAAAATAACTCTTTCATGGGTGCCTGGTCATGAAGGCGTACCGGGTAACGAAGAGGCTGACCGACTTGCTAGACTTGGCTCTCAGTCCCAATTCAAAGGCCCTGAACCCTACTGTGGTCTCCCAATCAGTAGCCTTAAAAACGAACTAGCTACCTGGGAACGACAGAACATGATCAGCACCTGGAACAACTCAAATGGCCATCGTCAATCAAAACTATTCATTGACTTATCCCAACAAACGTATGAAAGAAATTCTTGACATGAGCAAACGTGACGCAAAATTACTTACGGACTTCTTCACTGGACACTGCTCTCTCAAGTATCATCTTAAAAACATGGGCATCAGCCAAAATGACACCTGTCGTCTCTGTCTTGAAGACATAGAAACAGCTGAACACATTTTATGTGAATGCCCTGCCTTAGCTAGATCCAGGCTTATTTATATTCAATAAAGGGTTCCCCTGTCCCCTTGATATCAGAAACACCTTTTCCTGGAAGATTCTTAGGTTCTTACATGACCTCAGCTTCGAATGAACAAACCTATACACTACGTGTTTTTAAACCTAAGGGAACAGCACAAAAGATCTTTCAGGTAATTTTCACCTTCACCCTATATAATTTAAAGAAAAAGTCGGTATTGCCGATAGGCGTGTGCCGATTGATTCCGCTCGGCATAGTGTGGACGCACCTTTAGATGTATGAGTATGTAGTTTTCCCGGGTATATTCTGTTTTTCGTTGCAATAATTACAGTTCGGTTTTCTTTATAGCGGCTAACTATTTTAGATGTGATGGCTTGTGACGGATAACAGCATCCTCTTCTTTTCCCCGATTGACCGATTTTGGTATCTGATCGTGATGGTGCTTTTGCGCTTCTGTTTGCCATTCTCAAGTGTGAAAATTTGTGAACATTTTAATATGTAGGTACTGTACATACATGCATTTGTTTCATAAAAACAAAATCAATATTTTGATTTCAATTAACAACGTAACAGACAGACATGCTAGACATTACACCATGGTACCATTTTAAAATGGAGTGAAAGCAACAAAATGATTTTATTAAAGCTTCGATATCAAATATCCTACGTTCTAATTAATGTTGCCTAGCTACCAATCAAAAAGAAGTAAAAACTTTTTCACAAACAGTCTATTTATAATTGATAATATTGCTCTTGCAACGAAACAGTGAGCTAGTTTAACAAAATACCTACATTTGAATAAAAATCTGCTTTAAAAAAAAACATCAAAATATTCTACGGAAGTGCATTGAATGTTCGTTCCCTTTGGGCTCAACACGCTTTTTTTTTAAATTCAATCGTAGTCATGGCCACCTTTGTGGGACAAAAAAATTTACTAAATAATAATTTACAACCTTTTCAATTGACAAAATAAAATGTTCTAACTGTCAACAGCAATGCTGCATTTGGGGAAATTTTTAAAGTTTCGTTTTTTTTAGCTGCAGTCCAATCACAGACACTGACCACTTTTTGTTAGCTCTGTTTTGTAATATTTTCCAATTTCCCTTTACACACACACATACATTCCGACACCAATCATGGTTGTGCCGT
This sequence comes from Melanostoma mellinum, assembly GCA_914767635.1. Lineage (NCBI taxonomy): Eukaryota > Metazoa > Arthropoda > Insecta > Diptera > Syrphidae > Melanostoma > Melanostoma mellinum. The sequence continues at coordinate 173,348,449 of OU612058.1, forward strand.
GCATGCCTGTTATCCTAGTCAAATGGAGCAGGCCCTGTGGTTACACAAAATACCTTGAATGACGACGCAACGTACCAGCTACTCCCGAAAACCATAATAAAATCCAAACACAGCATAACATAGAGAGAAAAAAACTTTGACCCACCGCAACATACGAAAACCCCTTCCACCTGCCCCCGGGCAGAAGGCAAGGACCACATACCCCGATCGGGTACAACATACAAATAAAATTGCTGTTAATACCTCAGCCCAATAAAACGTTTGTTCCAAACAACAACAAACGAGCACTAGTCCGAAGCCATTGCCGTTCAAATTAAAGAAAAGGATATTTGAATTGTATGTTGTTTGTACGTACACAACATACTCGTTGAGTGTATGCAGAGAAGCGGCGATTACATAAAGGACCACTTCACTGAGGGTTAGCTCCCTCGAAGCCATAATATTGATGATGCTCTTCGGCACTTGGGTGCTTCATTACGCAGTCATGAATGGGGTGATAGTTTTGGGTTATTATTTACCCAACAAGTGTAGGTGATGATTAATTCTGAATGAGAAAGAGGCAACCAGCAACCAGTCACCCTCATAATGGACCAGGCAGCGTATTTCTGATGGGAAACTTTCATTATTTGCCGAATGAATTTACGAGCGTATACCCGAATTGATATGGGTGTATACTGCCCCACCTCCCACAACCCACAACCCACACTAAGACTTTATATTATATTCCATTGTTGGTACCTATAGCTCCGATATTTATGGGGACTTTTTTAAATAATAAATTCACAACCCTCCCATTGTGCGGCATTAAAAATGCACAATTTGTTATTACATGGAAGACAAGAGGCAACGCAACAAGGACATCACTCCCGCTTGGATATTCCAGTTTCCAGCCATGGGATGAGTAATACTTTCCTGTAACAATTATTGTATATCTCTTTAAATATCTCTCACCTTCACTGATGCTGTCACTGTTGATGTTTCGCTAAAGTACAGCTGTGGTCCAGTAGCCTTGCCGCACCAAGAGCCGCCTGTAAAGGGTCGACCCAGCTCGCTAAGCTGTTAAGGAAGAAACAAAAGGAAGGAAGAGAACAACATTAATAAAAATAAAAGCGAAATGTAGGTTAAATTGTTTGGCTATTTTGCGTTTCTTTTTTGTTCATTGTCTTCCGAAGCAATAAAAATACATGGGAAACAATATAAAGGCAATGTACAACACAGAAAACAGAATACAGAAGGGAAGAAGACGCACACGCACACACTAACAGAATTTAATGAAGTGGGAATTCATGAAAACTGTGATTTAATTTTCGAGAATTTAAGTTGATTTTTATGAACTGCAGAGAGGCTGAGGATTATTTTGCTTAAATTCAAAATAAATTATCGATTCGGCTTTGTTGTCTGTTGTGAGCAGCTATTGCCTGGCGATTGAATTTAAAAGAGGAAGTTCAAAATTAAATAAACTTACTCCGTAATCAAATTTAAGAAACTTGAGATGTATCTCTCTATAGCTATCTAGAATGGAGAATTTACTTTCGGAAAATGATTGTGCTGATTTGATTACAGAGCACATTTGGCAATTGTTGCAAGTTGATTGTTTGAGAGTTTTACAATTTATTGGCGAGTTACCTATTTGTCGTTGCTCGTGAAGGATCATGGGTGCCGAGCTAAGATCCGTGGAAGCTTTGATCTTAAAAACAGTCTTCATCTTTTTCGAGTACCTACTGTTATCACAAATGGACCACAAATCTTTCACTTGCTGATGTTGATGCCATTGCGCTTATTTTTAATAGAAGTGTTTTGGGCTGCCATTTTTCGTCTTCCATGTCGAAATGTGGTATGATATTGCCCTTTGTGCAGTTTATGCTCTACTTTTTGTAAGACAATATTTTCCAATTCTTCATCGGATTTGAGATCTTCAGATTGTGTACATTGTACCTATACGACATTGTTAACTTAAAGCTGTTGCCTGAAGACACCACCGCGGTGAAGGGTTCTACATTCCGACTTAATTTTTCACTCACAGTAGAAAACTCGCCATTTCATCAGCTCATGAATCAAATGTACTGTGTTGCCCGTAGAGTAGTGGTTAACATGTCAGCCTTTTATATGAGAATTAAGGGGTTTTGAAGGGTTTTGAAAAACTTACAGTATGGGACATCAGCTCTGCTGAACGATAATTATCACATTCGAGTATACATTATCTTCCATAACTGTAGCTGAACTGGTATTGTCATGTTCAAAGGAGAGATCCGCAGAACCCCGTCCAAAAGGCAATATCGTACAACGTTTCAACAAATTCACGACGAAAAAGAAAAGGCAGGCCAAAACACACCTGGTACAAGCAAATGCAAAAACAGCAGCATTTGGTTGGCCTCAGACATGGAACAATCCAAAACCGGGAGGCTTGCCGACGCGACGCTTTCTGAGGTCAACGCGGCGTACCCCACAGGCGGATCACTAGTGTGAAGCGGAAAAGTGGGAGAGTTCTGATCGCTTCAAGATCAGTACTCGTAACGCCGGAAATGAAAAAGAAGAAGAAGAACTGTAGCTGAACTTCTCTCCATCCCTACTTTTTCAAATGACTTTCACCATAAGGAAACTTTGAAGAATTGGTTGAAATATATTTGAATATTTTTAACCAATGTAAAGGCTACAATAGATTAAAAACCCGAAACTATAATGTCAACCATCTTTTTATCTATTTCAAGGGCGCGTATCGCGTATGACAGTATTTACAGAGACGGGCTGTGTCATCCCTGTAAAACTCGTACTACTATGTTGTATGACTTTGATTAATTCCCGCCGTGAAGGTCGGTAGAAAACTCACAGAGATCTTTGATGTCGAAAAAGTTTAAGACAAGTCGACAACTTTCATGCAATTTCCTTAGCACAATACTTTAAATAAAAATGCAACGTAAATCCCTGAGGAATATTATTTCAAAAGCATGTACAATTACTCACTTACACAGACGACATTGACGTAATGGAATAAAGCAAGCGTAATGTCTTAGGTGCTTTTGAGAACTTTGAAACAGAAGCGGCAAAATGACGGTTGATGAGGGTAAAACGAAGTGTATGTTGTCATCAAACAAGCGAACAACCTCGAACACGGCAAAATTTCACAACTGACAGACATAAATTCGATTTAGTACAGGACCTAGTCTACCTATTGGATCCGCTATAGACAAGGAAAACAACATCAGTGCGAAAATCATACGGGGAATAACTCTTGACAACCGTTGCTTCATTGGGTTGAAAAGGCAATTGAGAAACAAAACCCTCCCCAGAAAAAACAAGGTAACCCTGTCCTACCTTACGGAAGCATGAACCTTTTCGAAAACGGATGAGGATAGCCTTTGTCATTTCGAAAGAACAATTTTCCGAATGATCTTTGGTCACGTATGCGAAGACAATGTGTGGAGAAGAAGATACAACAACCAGCTGTATGAGCTGTACCGCGACATGGGCATAGCCAGAAGAGTACGCATCGCGAGGCTACGATGATTGGGTCATCTAGAGCGGATGGACCCAAACACTCCGGCTCGACGGGTTTTCGAAAGCACATTGCAGGGAAATCCCGAAAATGGAAGACCTTGTCTTAGGTGGCACAATCAAGTGGATGAAGACCTCAACCGACTTAGAGTACAAAATTGAACAGAGCTCGCCCAAAATCAAATTCTTTATTGAAAGATCTTGGTTGAGTCTTAGATTCGTTACAAACCTTAATGAGGAAGTAAGAACTTTAACCCTCCTACCCTGTGGTAATCCATTTACAATTTTCATTTATGTGTTATTTGAGTATTTCCATGTTTGAGGTCAAAAGTATGCTTTTGAAATTGCATGGCGTTTGAGACCCTCATGCTGCAAGTTCTGGTGAGCTTGACACATGCACAGACAAACGAGAAAATTGTAAGGGAGCTACATGAAATCCTGATATTCAAAGTCATGAGAACTTAAAATGATGAAAACCATTCTTCTTCTTCTTCTTCCTTTCTGACGTTACGAGCATCTTGATCTCGAACGAAACACAACTCTTCCAATTAACTGCTACACATCTTTTCCACTTCTCTTTTGTTGTCATACCAACGCCAAGTAAGCAGTGTCGTCTTCCACGATATGCACCCGATTATTGTAAAACTGTTGTTCCTTACAAACCTTCGTCAGATTTTCCACATTAGCAAAACAACTTGCCTATCTGAACGGATCAATAAAACACCAATTATAAAACTAGCTGTCCTTAGTTTTTTCCCACTGCAAATCCTTCTTTTTTGTCAATAGAATTGAGTTTCTAGTCGTTGAACAACTCTTTAATAAGCTTCAGTTTTCACCACAGTTGCACGAGAGCCTTAATCAAATCAACTGATGGCAACCGCCAAGGGATCAAAAGAAATGAGGTCACACAAGTTGCATTCATCGACTTCTTTAAAGCATTTCTTTCGTTTAAAAGTGTTAGACAACTACAAAAGCTGGTTTTACTTTCTCTTCCTAATATGGTAAATGAATTGAAAATTACATTATGAATCGACTTCGCACAGTTTGATTTAATCAACTGATTTTAAACTATGTACCAGACGGTTCTTTATTTGGACCTCTTTTACTAACCATGTTTCTAAACGACCTTCCGTTTGCTTGTCGTGTCACTTTTTTTTCAAGATCAACTTAACACCATTATTCCAGTTGGCTTTAAGGAAGATGCAGTTTTAAGAATTTAAAAAAAATTAAGACTCTCACCCTAAATGCAACTTCCTTAATAATTTGCTGTACACTATCAGTGGGTACGCCGATTATGTTTGCTTGAAAAATACTTGGCAGCTCTTAAATTATTTTGGAAAATATCCCAAGATTTCCAAATTTTGGGCATGACGAAACTGCGAGAACAACAGTTTCGTCATACCCAAAACTTGTTATTATTTCCAAATATACATCCCACAGACCAGAACAGATCCTTTTATGTTCAAATGTCAAATATCCAATGCGCTATGCTGCCAAACCGTCAATTCTCAGTTTTAACTTGCTTGTTGCTTCTATAGGTTGAAAAAAAGTGTGTGTCTATTGTGAGGTGTGTTGAAACAACTCAAAACAGACTTCAATTTCTGACGGGTCTTGGATCAATTTAATTCGATACTAGAAACCTATGTACCAATAACTTCCAATTAATGCAACAACAAAAATAAAAAATGATTTGCTTCCATACAAAAAACATAATTTCGAGTACGTTAAAGCATTCGAAATCTTCTAAAATTGGATTTGCGAAACAAAAAATCCAGGCATTATTTCGACCTTTCAATGATTGCGTAGGTAAAGCGGGCACCTTGTTGTCCCTATAACTACCCTGCTTTAAACATAAAAGGTTAAACAAAATAAAGAACATTTTAATAAAAAAAATCCACCATCGAAAAAACTCCAATATTCTGCCAACTAAAACAATCCATTTACCTACTCCATCGATAGGACAATGGGCTTCAAAAAAAAATCTTTTTTCCAATCCTTTTTTTACATGCCAATGGATATTATATTGATAAAAGTTTTTTTTTCTTACTCTTTTCCAAAACACTCTTCAGGTCGATCAAATAATGCTTCCATAAAACAACCACATTGAAAGTAAATCCCACTTCGATTATATAGAGAACCGGGTGCCATTGATAAATAAAATTACGGACCAATCATATCACAAGTGTCCACTTGAATTACGTATTCATTTTTCAGTCGAGATAAAATCCTAAATTGAATATGCCCTTTTATAAGGAGGATAATGCTCCATTAATGCTCTGCCGGGCATAGCCCTTACAAAGGACATCATCTTCCATCAGTTTTGCTATGTATAAATAGCTCGTATTCTCTTTTGGCATCACTTTTTTTTTTGTGGGTTGTAACCATGGTCCAACTAGGCTACTTTCATAGTATGGATGTACCTTTGGCAAGACGACAGACTTTTATGTGGGAATCTATAAAAAGATGCTACTAGCCACTATACCGTGATGACCGCTATAACCATTGATACATTCAGGGTTGGGTGTTTTATTCATAGTGGAGGTACATAGTTGGAAAAGTGGTCTGTGTCATGGTTGGGCGCATGTAAAAACGATAACACAGTTACCGGAAAAACCGATGCTTAAATAATTACTGAAATTTGAGTATGAGCAACCACCAACTTTGTGTTTATTGGGAGACCATCGAAAGTCAAAAAATTAGTGGTGAGTCTTCTTCTTCTGACATAAATTGAAATAAAACTTAATGCGTATATGGCATTCTAGTTAGCTCAGTAATTTTACAGCCAAATTATTGAGGATTCGTAAGACTACAACTGATTTCTGGTAAAAAAAAAACTTAGTCGAGTTTTGAAAAGGCCGAGTTTGATGATAAAATGGTGTTTCAAGTGACTGGAATAGTATTAGAACTGGCGGATGCTTTAATAGTTTCCGTTTGCGTTTCCGGTTTCGATGGTTTAGGGTGAGATTTACAAACATTTTTTTTACTGACAAAGACACCTTGCCTATTGCTTTGACTGTGGCAGATAAAAATCCACCTCTTAAAGTAACTAATTCTTTCCAATATTTCATATATTTGTTGGAGGTACCCGTGGCCTTGTGCTTTGCATGTCCGCTGTTAACCGTGAGGTTCGTGGTTCGAGTCCCAACAGAAACAAAAATGTTTTTCCACCGGTATCGCAATAAGGCAAGGCCTCCGATAGAAAAATTCATTGTCATGAAAAGCGTTCTCTCGATAAGCGGTTTGGAACCGACAGAAAATTGTAGGTCCCCTCCATTCCCTCACAAGACATGGTTATGAGAAATGCGCTAGGCCCTGGGACTCCTCGCTCTGTTGCTCCATCCTATTTATTTATTTATTTATTCCATAAATGAGTAATAAGAACATCTTTTGAATGATGGGGTCGAAAACCGCACCACAGAATCTGCGAACCTTGCTCAATAATCGCTGTCACAAGTTGAGTTTGCCTGTCACCAAAACCGAAGCAATAAGTGGTACCTATTACTAGCGACTCCGATTCCTGGTCAGCTGCAGTTTTTTCGAAAGAGAAATGCGCAAAATTGTTTCCAATCGTGCAAATTTACATGCGTTGGAGATAAACGACAAAGAAGTTCTTTCTAATCATCAAGTACAGTTGATTATTATCGCTTCACGCAATGCATCGGTTTGGTCCTGCAAAATGCAAGCCGTAAGTATTAGCTTCTGCGCAGATGGCAGTGCCACATTAATTGCCCCGTACTGCAGTTCGAAAACATTACGCGTGTGTATATCGACGTTCCAGCCAGTAGCCACATACAGAGTACTTGATGTGGTCTCTGGCACAATTTGCACTGGAGCTTTGAGGAACTAGCAGCATATATTTTGACTCACGTCTAATGGATATGCCGTCTGACACGATGATCCCAAGGCCCAAACTGCGTCAAAATCACTCAGTCAATTTTCCTTCGGTTCAGGACTGGTTCGCTCCAGAATCAGAGCCTGGAAAGAACTGTTATCGCATCTTCACAGATGGCTCCAAAACCGACGAGGGTTCTGGTGCTGGTGCCTTTGTTGAGAACGATGACATACGACTGCACTCATCTTTGGGATCATACGCATCCGTTTTCCAAGCGGAGGCTTATGCTATCCTAATGACCTTGAGCCACATAACGAACAATGGAAGGACGGGGAGAAGCATCTTTGTTTGCAGCGACAGCCAAGCTGTGCTTAAGGCTCTTCTCAACCCTCTAACCACTTGGATCCAGGAATGCAAGAGCTCTCTGAATGCGGTCGGAAGATTGAATTCCTTGAGTCTCATTTGGGTTCCGGGCCATCACGGCATAACTGGAAATGAGATAGCCGATGAACTTGCTAGGCAGAGATCTCAGACAGCTTTCTCAGGACCTGAACCGTTACAAGGTCTGCTAGCGTCCTCAGTGAGGGCTTCAATCAACGATTGGATCTGTGAAGAGCATTGGATGCAGACAAACCAAGCGTATGCTCCCCAACGTTAGTAAGAAGACTGCAACATTTTTGCTAGCTCGTAGCAGAAAAGACTGTAGAAAGCTTATTGGCGTTGCCAGCGGGCCCTTCTCTTTTGCCAAGCATTTAAACGTGTTAGGCTTAAGTGATACCACACTCTGTGAATCTTGTGGAGAAGATGAGGACACCGCAAAGCACTTCCTCTGTGAATGTCCTGCTTTTTCTCGCATGAGGTTACAGATACTCGGCGCATACATGGTGAGAGCTGGTAACTTAGGCTCCTTATCATGGCAACGTCTTTTGACTTTTCTTCGAACATCTGGAAAGCTAGGTATAACAAATAGAAGGTTGCTAACTGGTAGTACAGTGGGCCGGTATTTAGGTCTGAGTGCTCCAGCTGGTATATTAAAAACCTCAAAAAAAAGTATTTGAATAACCTAAATTCCACCATTATATACTTGTCAAAATGGCTAGTATCGAATTGTAGCTTGAAATTGGATGCGGAAAATAGTTTTGATTAGTAATTCAAAAAGGCTTCAAAACTAGTTTTGGAGTTCTTAAAACTAGATATTTGCAGTTTCATGAATTTCTAGTTTTATCGAAAACTATTTTACGATTTCGAGTCTTATGTTTACTTTTTTTTTGCGTAAAGTTAAGCACTTTCTAAGACCGTTTCAAAGCCCATGTTGCAGCTGTCCAAGATATTGACCGGGCCTGAGAACATCAGAAGAGTTGTGACTTCTTCTTGGAAGATTGAGGAAGCTATAACGAAGTGTATTGAGGATTTATAAGACAGGACGTTGTCAATCCGCATAAGGTCAAAATTTTATCATCCTTGCCAAGAAGATAGAGAGAAATACTATTAAAATTAATTTTTTTTTTTGTAATAAAAAAATAAAGGAGGCTTAACAAGCTCGGGGAATTGTGAAGCAAAGTGTATTTACTTTCAACCTGAGGAATAAAAGAGACTTAAAATATTTTTTTTTAATTCCAAACGGCTAACTGATGAAAAGATTTTCATCACAATGTCAATACCTTAAGAGAACTTGTTAATTTCTCTCAAAATGCGATACCAGTGAAATTGAATAATTTGATAATGGGTGCCAGACTTCTAGTACAGATATTTTGTAAGACTTTTACGCAATCAGCAAGTTCAACGTTCAATGACTCTAACTGGAAATGACCATCAATCCCGAAAAACTATTTTGTATGACTCCAACTTTTATTTTGCTCTGGAATTCGCTGATGATATTGAATATGATCAAAAGAACTATGAGACACAGACTAGTTCTGAACTTGCTCATTGAAAGGCATAACTTCGAAACAGGCAGTTCATTTTAATTTAATCAAAAAATCAAAATATCAATTTTGTTGCATCAGACCTACATACGATGCCGCAACAGAGCTGTGAGCCTCGGGGCCTAGCGCATTTCTTTCAACTATGCCATTTAAGAGAATGAAAGAAACATACAATTTTCTCCCGGTTCAGAAGGGCTAATCGAGAAAGCGCTTTTCATGGCAATGAGGAGGACTTGCCAATTCCTTGCGGAAGGTGATACCCGTGGAAAAAAATTGTTGGCTTCTGCTGAGATTCGAACCACGAAACTCTCACGTAACAGGCAGATGTGCTAACCATTACGCCACCAATTTGTTGGGAAGTAAGTAATTGAAGAGTAAATTTGACTTGTGGTCTCAACGAAAGCTTCAAGTAAGTTTATATGACATTGATGTGGTATTTATAGGATATTTGTAGATGTGGTTACGTCTCTCAAAATTGTAAAAGATTACTAAGCAAATCATTCATATTTGAATCCTTAAACTCAATCCATAAACTATTTGTTTCTGCATAATTCCTTAACACTGTTTAGAACAGTCCATATTCTTCTTCTTTCTTTTTTTTTCGGCGTAACGAGCTTCGAAGGCATCACGGCTTTCTCACTTAACTGCTTCACAATAGTGATCCAATTCTCACATACGAAATCGAAAAGTGAGGTCACGGTTTAAGATTGTCGTTGAAAGTCGCTGCACTTTCTTTGTACCAAGAGTGTCTTGGTCTGCTTTTTATTGTGACATAGCCTTTCCGACGGGGTTCTCTTCTTTGAACATGGCAATACCAACTGAAGCACTTGAGATCTCTTCTTTCGAAACGATATTTCTTACGCCAAGGCGAAGTATTGCTACTTCGATTTATTCTATTGTGTTGTCAGCTAACTCAAATACTCTTTGTACATTCTCCAACTTTGTGAACCGAATGTGAGCCCTGGACAGACAATAACTGTGGTTTAGAGTCTTCCTTTCTCCTTGGGGGTATTTTTCTATATAAAAAAAGAAGAGTTTTCTCGTCACTTCATCAACGCTACGCTTATTCGTTTACTGATTTCCTTTGATATTTTGATCATATATCCCAAACATTTGAATTGTTCACACTTGGGAAGAAGTCAACTCAGACACCCAGTATTTCTTAACCATGCATTAAGTGCTTCTGGCATTGGTGTATAGAATTTTCACTGATGATAGCTCCATCATCAACAAAGAATAGTTGATATGTTTTTCTTGTATTTTGTCCACTAGCAGGAGGCCAAGGACTGTAGTAAACAAGAAGTGACCTAAGACTCTTTCCAGATGTAAGCCTACTTTGACTTAGTGCTTTTCAGACTCCAGTTGGACATCTTACATTCGTCACCACTCCATCATGCATATTCTCAATCATCCGCTCATATTCGAGGAACGCCTTTATAAGATCTCATTGTGGTCGAAAAATGCATCACAACATGCAAATTCCTTAAGAAACTACGATGTTTTTCCAATAAAATCCTTGTTATTTGTATTTCATCAACTGTTAACATGCCTTCTACGAACCCGCATTGGTTATAAAATTGATTCACTACAAATTAAATTGAAGAATTCTGACCCAGTGGTTCTCTCGCATGATTGCATCCTAAGTAACTTACATTTACTTCAGGTAAACCATTAAGAGGTTTTAATATGAACAAACATTCGTTCAATGCAAAACATCTCTAAAGTGCTTGAAAGGTGTGAACTTTATGTGCATAATAACTGCATATCTATGCATTGGCAACATTTATTGACACGCCTATGAAAGTAAACCTTTCAATTGTAAAACCTCACCTGCTTTCACCACTACCGTTGTACTTTACTTACTTGCATATGCAAAACAAATAGAAATCTGAATATCTAATCCTTGGCAAGTCTTGCATTTGCAGAACCTCATTTCTTAGTGTAAAGCGAAGCGAATAAAATCAGCAACCACTCACAATTCTTCGAACCGAAAAACAAGCAACAACTTCGAAGAATTTTCAAAATTTGCTGAATTTCAGAAAGAGTCTACAAACAAAGTTAATGGTTCGAAGTATTTCAACCGCATACGCACACCCCCAACATGGACACACCACACCAACCAAGTGAGAGGAATTATACCCCCTGGCAGGATACTCTTGCACGTTTCATCCATTCCATAAGCATTGGATTCTGCCAAAAAAAATATACCATGCCGATGCATTGCGAGCAAGCATTGCATAACTTTGCTCTATTTACAGGTAAATCCTCCATCAAGTGCCTTTCGGATGCATGTTATCAGAACAGACTTATGAAATCTTGGATATAAACTCAACCCACAATCGTCTGTTATGTTGAATTCGCTACTCAACTGCAAGTCGTATGGGCAAATACCACTAAGCAAAGGAATCTGAAAATCGTAAAAGTTATTTAGGTATACTCACTCGCCCTGAAGCAATGCCAAACCCCAGCATCGTCTAATTTCGAAAAGTCTTTTCATTTCAAGTGTGTTAGGCTGTGTGCAAAACTTACATTGAGTCGAATCAATGTATCCAAAAATATAGCATTCAATAAGGGATATAACCTTTTCACTACGCTCTGGTTGTGCCTGTTCCTCCTACCTATACCTTCCTATTTGCTAAGAAAAAGGACGAGAGAGGCGATTTCGTAAGCCCATTTGAAAATGTTCTCCATGGATTCTTGTATAGGCAAATTGGTACGGAGGAAGAAATATTCAGGCCATGAGCAGAGGCATTTAATATAAATCGAATCGAATCGTAATCCTTAGTCCGGGCGGAAACACAACATACCTTCATGGCCGTATTCCACAACCACTGAAGGAATACCATGCAAACTTTCCATTAACCAGAACCTAATCAATTGGAACTCGAGTTGTTTCGTTTAGTTTGCGAGACGTTAATTCCTTTATGGTTGTTTGTGAGTTAAGACAAGGTATTGATGTGATGTTTGTTTTTATAACTGATTCGGCCAATCGCTTCTGGGTGTAATTTTGAATAAATATTCAAAGACATACAAGCAGAAATGAAATAGGGTTTGGAAGTTTGAATCTGATAAGTAAGCTAAGTTATATGCTGAGAGATAAGCTTTATAAATGAGAGATATCTTAAAAGTTTTCATTGAATGAGTATTGCGTCGTTATCAATTCTGATTTACGAACTAATGGATTCCTCGGTGGCCAGGGTCATAAGACCCAGGAACAGGTGAAGCGCAATAAAAGTCTGGTATTCCATGAAACTCTAGCCTCTCCCTTTATGAGTTAGCAAATAACATCCTGCTCGAGGTGCCACTGCAACTTGCTTACGCAATAACCGAACATAACGGTTCTAGACCAGTAAAGGTCGATAAACAATCCTCAAGCCAGTGGTTGAACAGCGACGCCGAGGGCTGAATGGCTAAGGAGTTCTTAGTGGCTAATTGCGAACTCTGGATACCTAGGCAAATCCAGTTTAAATTATAAGTCCTTTACGTTGGCATAGGGCTCTGCCAATGGTGACCTCCTTTCCCTATTACTCGTGGGTACAAGATAGATATTTTTGATGTAAATTTTAAAGAGAGTGATGCTGCTCTAAGTGCATCCACACCAATGGAGACAGGTCTTGACGACCTTCCACCTATTGGTTCTTTGGAGGAGGCGAAGCTTCTTAACGAGGCTGCCCCTACAACACACACTGATCAAACGATCAAATCCACACAAAAAGCGCGCGTCAAGCTTTGCGGAGCTGCTCGCAAACGCTTTAAATTCCTTCTGGCTAGCGGCCTTAACGAAGCCGAAGTCAGGGATAGAGCCAGAACGGCTGTTCCAAAGGGAGAAAAAAGGAATCGCTCTGAATCCTTCCCTAGGGACACAAATCGTGCCAAAATAGCAAAACCCAACATTGCTCACAAGCAGAGGTCTGTTGATGTGCCTATCACATCAAATCCGCCTCCAAATCAACAAAAAATAGAGCAAAAAAATTTTAAGCAAGCGCTGGAGAGTTACAAAATAGGTATCCTTGCCTCTGACTTCCCGGAAACGCTACTTAACACTGACCAAATGACAGCAGTGCAAGACACCATCTTTGGTTTGATCTGCAGCCAAAAGACAGGGGATATCAGCCCCAAATTCTTTGGCACCAATTTCAGACCAGGATGGCTTGTCTTCAACTGCAAAAACAAGGTCACGGCTGACTGGCTAAAAGGCGAAATTCCAAAATTAAAGCCTTGGGAGAATGCCTCACTGAAGGCGGTTGAAGAGGAACAAATTCCCAAAAACCAAATTCTGGTCGGCCATTTCCCCGTTGGTCCCACCTGCACGAACGAGCAGATCCTCACGGCAATCAAGGTCCAGAATGAGGGTCTCCCCGTTCCTGAATGGAGGATCATAAGAAGAGAAGCCAAAGGTGCCGCCTGTATTCTTACCTTTTCGGTGGACCACAAATCTGTGGCTCTACTGAAAACCAGAAAGGACATTATAGACTTTAGGTTTGGCGATGTTCAACTCCGCCATCCTAAAGCCCCTCACAAAACTGGTGCCCCCAAACCCCCACCTAACTCCCCTGTCAAGACAGCCTGTATGACTCTGACGACAGGTAATAGTGCTCCACAGCCTTCACCAACGTCAGATCTACAAAACAGGCTGACAGCTCCAGTAAACCTAGTTCCTCCCCCTCAGTTGCTAATGCCACACATACCTCACCAAAGGAGTCAGCCGTTAGGCCCTCCTCACCAAAAGGTACTTCTGGTAATGCAAACTCCCCCCCCCCCCCCCCTCCCTGCTCAACAACCGTCGCCAAAACAAAAACAAAAGGCGTTAACGCAACACCAGCTGCAAGAAACAGCTCAGCCAAATTCATGGCTCCAAAACGGGACCCCAGGCCCAAAGGTAAAGCTCGGCAGAGGCTATTAAAAGCACCAGCGAGCTTTACCTCAACACCAAAAACAAAATGAATTACACCACCCTAAAATTCCTGCAGATAAATCTTATGCACGCCAAAGCTGCCTCAGCTGCGGCAAGCAGAGAATTTGTCAAGCAGGATCTGGACTGCTTACTAGTCCAGGAACCATGGGTGGTAAAAGGCCAAATAAAAGGCCATCCAACACAATCGTGTAAGTTAATATACGACAACACGCAACTCCAACCACGAGCTGCGCTTCTTATCAATAAAAGAACTAACTTTCTTCCCATTCCAGAATTCATCACAAATGATCTAGTTGCGGTACTAGCTGAGATCCCCACGGCAAGAGGCTTACAAAATATTGTAATAGCCTCAGCCTACTACCCGGGAGATACTACCTCCGCACCACCTGAAGAGGTAAGAAAACTTGTTAGATACTGCAAAAGGGGAGCCAGCTACTACTTGGTTGTGATGCCAACTCCCATCACAACATATGGGGTAGTACAGACATCAACAAAAGAGGTGAGTCACTTTTAGATTTTCTTATGCACTCAAACTTAGATATTCTAAACAAGGGAAATGAACCTACTTTTGTCACCTCCACTAGGAAAGAAGTGTTGGATACGACAGTGGCAAGTTTTGCCATAGCCAACAACATTCTCAATTGGCATGTCTCGAAAGAGATATCATTCTCGGACCACCGGCACATCAGATTTGATCTGTCAAGACCGAATCCCAACAATATAGAAAACAATAGGGTACCAAGACACACGGACTGGAATCTCTACACAGAAACACTTCGTTGTGAATTTGAACCATCCTATCCAAACATTGACTCTCCTTATCAACTTGAAAGGGAAGCAACACGCTTAGGCTCACAAATCACAAGCGCATACGAGTCCAGCTGTCACATTAGACAGATCAACTCAAATCGCGATGTTCCCTGGTGGAACAGTGAGTTGGAGAAGTTAAAAAGAAAGCTTCGAAAGTTGTTCAACAAAGCTAAACGAACCAATTCGTGGAGCGAATATCGAACAACTCTAACGACTTACAACTCGATGATAAGAAGGCAAAAACGACTTACCTTGAAAAACTTCTGTGAAAGTATCGATAACTTGCCTTCTTCAATTAGAGTTCAAAAAGCCTTAGCTAAAGATCATAACAATGGTATTGGTCTCTTAAAAAAATCGGATGGTAGTTTTACCCAAAGTTACAGTGAAACTCTGAGCCTACTTTTGGCCACTCATTTTCCTGACTGTATACATACCACTGATCAATCACTAACCACAAATGTGAGTTACACTACACCTAACAGCACAACAAGAAGTCTAGCTAGAAAAATTTTTAACGAAGACTCCATTAAATGGGCAATATCCTCCCAACAGCCTTTCAAGGCGCCCGGGGAAGATGGTATCTTTCCTGCTCTCTTGCAGTATGGAATTGATACCATAATATGCTCACTTATACTTATCTATAGATCCAGTTTTGAATTAAGCTACATCCCTCAAACTTGGAGAAAGGTGAGAGTAGTATTCATACCAAAAGCTGGCAATAGATCAAACTCAGACCCAAAATCCTTCAGACCAATCAGTCTCACATCCTTCTTTCTAAAGGTCATGGAAAAAGTGATTGATTTACACATTTGCAGTACGGCCTTAATAGCAAATCCTCTCAATGCTAACCAATTCGCTTACCAAACGGGTAAATCCACTGTTACAGCTCTCCATCAGCTGGTAAGCCAAATTGAGACTGCGTTTGCTAAGAAAGACATCATACTCTGCTCGTTTCTTGATATTTCTGGTGCCTTTGACAATACTACGTACTTGTCAATTCAAACCGCTGCAACTGTCAAAGGAATTGACACACCAACCATTAAATGGATTGACTCTATGTTAAGTGGCAGAATCATCTCCACCACACTAGGTCAAACATCAATAACAGTTAATGCTGTTAAAGGCTGTCCCCAAGGGGGTGTTTTATCTCCCCTGCTCTGGTCAATTGTGATAGATCAGCTCTTGGATGACCTCAATAAGCTGGGCCTTGATACACAAGGCTACGCTGATGACTTAGTCATCTCTATTCAAGGCAATCAAGAAGCACAGGTCACAAACCGTATGCAAAGGGCCCTGAACAAAGTTAATGACTGGTGCAACAAAGAAGGGCTTAAGGTCAACCCCACCAAAACAGTCATCATCCCATTCACCAGGAGACGAAAAATCGATCTCCAAACACTATCCCTAAATAGTGTTCAAATTAATTTTTCCAAAGAGGTCAAATTTATCTAGGAGTAACCCTGGATAATAAACTCAATTGGAAACCACATCTAGACAAAACCATAGCAAAAGCAACAAGTGCTTTCTGGGCCTGTTCTAGACTTTTTTGTAAAAAGTGGGGACTTAGGCCAAAAATGATTTACTGGACTTACCTCACTATTATCACACCCATCTTAACCTATGCTTCGCTGGTCTGGTTGCAAAAAACAGAACAAGTTTATGCCCGCAAATCTTTGCAGAAGTTACAAAGACTTACCTGTGTAGGTATCACAGGTGCAATGCGCACCTGCCCAACTTTAGCGTTAGAAAGTTTATTAAATTTTCCTCCGCTACATCTAAGAGTAAAGAAGACTGCTTCACTAAGCGGACTAAAGCTTCATCTCACTAACTACTCAAGAAAGGAAAACTTACAAGGACATATGAGTATTCTGCAGGTGCTCCCAATACTGAAATCGTCTGCAGCCCACTCCTCGGACTTTATGCCTAAACGCATAATGTCCCACCACTCCTTCGAAGTAATCTTTCCAAACCGCTCAGCATGGAAGAACCCTGTAATTCTTACAAATAACTTCCAATACATCTGGCATACTGACGGTTCAAAAACAAACAACGGTGTAGGTGCAGGGATTTACGGTCCCAACTTTAAATCATCTACATCTCTTGGTAACACAACTACTATCTTTCAGGCAGAGGTAATGGCTATAGAATTCTGTATTAGAGAATGCATTAGAAGAAACCTCCGAAGATCAAGCATCCTAATCTGCTCTAACAGTCAGGCAGCACTTAAGGCTCTGTCCTCGACAAAAATCGAATCCAAACTAGTTTGGAACTGCCTGACTTGTTTACTTCAATTAGCTACTCACAATAAAATAACTCTTTCATGGGTGCCTGGTCATGAAGGCGTTCCGGGTAACGAAGAGGCTGACCGACTTGCTAGACTTGGCTCTCAGTCTCAATTCAAAGGCCCTGAACCCTACTGTGGTCTCCCAATAAGAAGCCTAAAAAACGAATTAGCTACCTGGGAACGACAGAAAATGATCAGCACCTGGAACAACTCAAATGGCCATCGTCAGTCAAAACTATTCATTGACTTATCCCACAAACGTATGAAAGAAATTCTTGACATGAGCAAACGTGACGCAAAGTTACTTACGGACTTCTTCACTGGACACTGCTCTCTCAAGTATCATCTTAAAAACATGGGCATCAGCCAAGATGACACCTGTCGTCTCTGTCTTGAAGACATAGAAACAGCTGAACACATTTTATGTGAATGCCCTGCCTTAGCTAGATTCAGGCTTAAAATATTCAATAAAGGGTTCCCCTGTCCCCTTGATATCAGAAACACCTCTTCCGCGAAGATTCTTAGGTTTTTACATGACCTCAGCTTCGAATGAACAAACCTATACACTTCGTGTAATTAAACCTAAGGGAACAGCACAAAAGATCTTTCAGGTCGACGTGCTTGTAAAGGTAATTTTCACCTTCACCCTATAAATTTAAAAAAAAAAAAAAATGGATTCCTCAGATTTTCAATTTGAGTTAAAACATACCTCGCCAACGAGTTCGGCCAGATTTTTCAATTTCGCCATCGAAGTCAGTTCAAAATTTTTCCAATTTGTCTAGCTTAAAAGTTACTATGTCAACCCTTTACACCCTTAACATCTCAAGAGAGCTTTGTTTGTATATATACATATATATATATGTATAATTTACGCGCACTTCAAGGGGTTGTGACTACGCTTATAATGTTTTAAGTATAGTGCGGGTGTTAGGAAACAAGGAAAAGAAATGAAATTTAGTCTCAGTTAGGTAAGTTGAAATAAAAGGTGACTCTCAAAAAAGCGGAATGTTCTCTAAGACCAAAGCTTAGGCCAGAGATCAAAAGTAGTGCCTCGACAACTTAACTACAATAAGTTTTCAACACGGCGATCCAGACAGTGAAAGTCTATGTTCGTCAGATCATTTGGATTGTCGAAAAAATCTCGAATATAAATTGTGTCTTTGGAAGAGAGTACCTACTTCAAAGCTCGAGTTGAAAGCTGCAAATTGAAGAAAAGACAATTGAACTGCTGTAAGCCGTTTAGCATATATCCCTATATCAAAGAAATAAAATAAAAAGTCCTTCGTGGAATAGTAAATGCACCATGGTATGTAAGAAATAGCGATTTACGTGACCTACAAAAAGAAACGGTTACAGAAGTTGTAAGAAAACATGCTGTATCACACAATCAGCGACTGCATAGTCATATAAACTCTGAAATGGAGTCCGTATTAAATATGAGAAGCAATGTTCGGAGATTAAGAAGAACCAAGCCATACGAGCTAATGGTCTAAAAGTCATGGGAATCATTAAAAGTTTAAGCTTCCCTTAAAGCGATTATACTATTGTGAAAGAAACATCTGTTGTCGATCGTTCATAGATTGGTTCTGATTACGAGGAGTTTTTGGTGCGATAAGAGTCCCACACTACCTGGTGTCGAATACTGCCAAGTGTCTTTTGAAGATTTCCTCCTGACAAAAAAAAAAAAAAATATATACATATATATCCCTATATGTCAAGCAGAACCCACTCAACTTGATCGATGTCTGATGTTGGCTTTTTCAAATTCAACTAATTATGACTTAAGTTTTTTCTTAAATTAAAAAAGTTCAAAGGCACGGTTCGCTCTGAAGTAGAGCCTTTCAAGGACCTTTCAATGAAGGTTTCATCTTATCGATTAAGGCTACTAAAAGAAGTATTTCTTCAGAGAGCAACTGCATAGTTTTGACATCGCTAACAAATTTTGATAGCTAAGAAGGACAGAGAACATCGATAAGTTAAGTCGAAATAGCTGGACTTAGCTTTTACTCCTACAAGGCACACTGTAACATATGTAGAACACTGCTATAAAACTGGAAACTACATACATTTAGCAATGTTGTAATACGAATCTTTACGTTCGTGAGAAGAGAGACCAGATAATTACGTTAAGCTTTATTGGATTCTTTGAGATGTTCTTGGCTATGTGTTTTGTGCTTTTATTTACACCGTAGGAGGGTTCAGAACCGACGAATGGGTTAGATGCGCCGTCTTTAGCTAAAATGTCTACCTTATCATTGCCATCATAGTCTTTGTGTGCTGGGATTTAGTGAAGGATGACAGAGTTGTTCCTTGATAATTCGAAGACTGACATATATTGTCTCTTGAACCAGTTTGGATCTTATGACAGGTAGGCTTAGTGCTTTTAGTGCTGCTTAGCTGTCTGAGAAAATTAATATTGTTTTGATTTTCGTGTTCGGCGAACTTATTGTTGGGTTTAGAAAATGGACGAGTGACTAACAAGATTTGTGGTACCCGTGGCATGATGATAAGCTTGTCTGCTGTTAACCCAGACGTCGCGTCGGTGGTTCGAATCCCAACAGAAGGAAAAATGTTTTTTTACGGGTATCGCCTTTCGCGGGGAATTGGCAAGTCCTCCGTTAGTAAATTCATGAAAATCGCTTTCTCCATTAGGCGTTTGGAACCGACAGACAATTGTAGATCCCCTCCATTCCCTAACAAGTCTCGCAAGGCATGGTTGTGAGAGATGCGCTGGGCCCTGCGGTTTCCCGCTCTGTTGCGCCACCCTGTTTATTTATTTGACTACCAAAACTTACTGAAAAGTTCGTTCTAGGTGAGTCCCTGAAAATACCGGAACCTGTGTCAGTTTCTATTACTAAGCTGTCAGTATACCACATCATATCTTGCGTTGATGGGTGGGACTTTGTGCTCTCCCAGTCTTCCCAAGGAGGAATGACTAATAAAACATTGAGTTTTAAGTTGTACACGGGAATAGTAGCATCCAAGCACATGCTAAGGGTATTGAGCTTTTCTAGACTGTCCATTATCGGCAGCTGTCCCTTCGGGTTTGGGCACGAGATAATGTGTCGTTGATGGGGAAGACGTTAGCGGTTGGTCGCCAGTCTTGTTTCCATTTGTACAAAATGGTGAATTTGTGGTAGTTCTACAATGACGTTTAGAGCATTTTTTTTACTCGACATGTGTGCATACGGTGTGGCAAGTTAATAATGCACCGAACTATATAGGTTGCAAAACGACTTAAGTAATCACGAGACATGTAGAACATGGAGACACCAACAGTCACTCCTGATTCTTTTTCGAAATCACATTAAAATGAAATTGCAGGAGGCAACTTTGCTTAAAATAGCTCAGACAAATGGATTAACAAACACGAAGGACAAAAACTGGAAAAGACTGAACAGGAAGCAAATTGGTTTATTGATGTCCTTATTTTAGAACAGTAATACCGACCAAAGGAAGTTAGTAAATAAGAAGATCAAACTTCAAGATCATGGCTTTAATCCAAAGAAAGATTGCTCAACCAGTGCCATGAGAACGACTGCAGCTTTGGATTTGATTTTGGTTTTGGCTCAAGATTTTTTTCAACAAAAAGATGGTGGCGAAAAGAATACTACGGTTCGAACAATACAGTAATTAGAAAACCGGTCTATGCTGTCATTGAGCTTTTATGAATTATACTGATTTTGACATTCAAACAGACTGCAACCCACCGCATACTGATTTCAACCCAGTGAGTGGCACTATGCGAACGAAAAGCAAATCATGTCTTCGTCTTCACAGACGGTTCCAAAAGTGACGATGAATTGGAGTAGGCATTTTCTTGGATTATCCTCCCGTTAGTAAATCAATAAAGCTCCCAGATTTTTTCAGTATCTGTGAAGCCGCAATTCGTCGCAAAAACTGATAAGAAACAGTGACATCTTCATAGACTGCCAGGCCTTAAAACCTGTCAGAAAATTCTTTCATTGTCAGAAAATCGCAATTAGTGGAAAGCTCTCGAAGTAGTTTAAGACTGCTCAGCTCAACAGATACCGTAAATATAATTTGCCTTTCAGGACAAAATGTCATAACTGAACAAAACAAAATCGGGTCAGCGCTCATATCCAGCGAAGCGTACACCTCTGTACCCAACCCACTAGAGCAAGAAAAAAGCAGAATCCAACTATACTTTCTGAAAACCATCAATGACAGATGATCATCTTTAGAGCTTCCAGGAACCTATGGCCTGATATTTCAAAGAAAAGATCTGAATTTCGATTCCAGTTAAACAGGCCTCCCACCTCTGCTCTCTTTGTAATTAGCAAGGGTCACACTCATTGACAAACCACATAATGATAATGGACATTATCACATCCGACTTATGTTGAAGGTGTCAAGACGAAGAGGCGATAAATTGACGATGGTTTGGTAACGACATTTAATTCTCAGTGTAACTCAACTGAGCTCTCCAACAATAAAGTCCGCCGAACAATACTGCTGATGATATTGTACTCCTATTCGTACATAAAAACCCTTGAATGCATTTTTCTTTTTAAAAAATGAAATCTTTTATCCAATGTGTCTAAGCCATAGGCTGCCATTGACATTTATATGAGCGTTTATTCACATAAATTATTCATTTTTATATCACCACCACAAGTCGACTCCCTCTCTATCTCCATTCGTAGCTCATCCAAATCGTCGAAAATCTCAGTCCCCAAATAAATTGCGGAAATCGTGTCAAGTAAAGAAGATGTTAGATTTCTCCTACCCACACTGACACACACACACACTCAGAACATGAAGCGTTAGAATGTTCCTGATGTTTGGTGTTTGCCATCGAAGTCCTCACATCCTTTGGTCGACAATCTGACTGTGACTGAAGGATATGGAATCGAGCAAAAAAAAAAAAGAAGAGAATATCTCAGTTTCTTGTTCAAGGATATATTATTATAAACCTCCCCCTCTTTTTAGATATTTCATCGATTACTGAGTAAAAGAATAAAAAAAATCTCATTTCAGGTCAAAGCGAACTAAAAAATAAATTTATTTTCTAAACTTCTTTCAAGATAGTTTCAAACCAAATATATAGACAATGTTTGCTTTATGCCGCCTACGCTCTACATGTAAGGCTAAGGATGTTCTTCAAACGACTCTATACGACCGCAGCGCCCGACGCGCCGTTAAGGCATTATCCTTACACATTATTTTTGCGTGTTATCTGCACAAAAGTACCCTTTTTGGTACGAAAATCTAAAACAAGATTTCTAAAAAAGAAGAATCAAATAAAGGAGTTCTCCCTATATCACAACACAGAATATTGCAAAATGCTGTACACTTTACGTGTATAGGTGCATACATCAAGGAACAATTACTTTTTGCAAAATGCATTCTGCGGTGCGCAAAAACGAAAATGTGATGAGTTTTGAGCGAAATAGGAGATGAGTTTGTATTCACTCGTCAAACTTTTAACTATTGTAATTCCCAAAGGTTTTATCCTTTGAAGAGAGTTAAAAAAAAAACAAAGGATCTAAAGCCTCTCGTACTCCCATTTCGCTTGTACTTACGTAGTTCCGTAGTCGTTGTTTCTTTGAGTTGTGATTATGTGCAAAGAATGAATGTATGCTTAAGCTTGTAGGCGATTACATGCAAAGGATTATAGTGATTTTGTTTTTCTTTCTTAAATATAACAATACAATATACACACGCCACTCTTACTTAATAACATCGATCCTTGAGAACTTCAAAGGAGGAAAACAAACGAAATAATTATTTGAAACACATGAGTGTATATGTTCGGGACGGGACGACCAATATCGGAAAGCAATTTAATCAATAGGGCTTATTATAGCTTCGGATAATATATGCAAGGGGCTTTAGCAGTTTTCCGTACGGTTTAACTCTTTTGATGAAATTCTCTTTAAGACGACAAAATAAAGTTGAAGTGGATGTACATTTTTGTCTTAGTTTACCGATGAAAAATTATTTTGTGAACAAAAACAGACTTGTAAAATGACACCCATGTCGAGATTACCTGTAACATCTCTGATATGTAGGCCTTGTATATCATTAAAGCCTTTCAAATAGAGCTGGAGATAGCTAGTCAAACCTATTTTAAGAGATAATTGACAGAGTTTTCCTGTTTGAAAAGATGTTATGATGTTTCTTAAGGCCTTAATGACTCAACACTATTTCAGTAATTAATTTTGGTGGTCTAGGGTAAACCTAGGCTTAAACCAATGTTTTTCCCAAGAGTTTTGATTTTGGGCAAATGTTTCTCCAATTTTGTACACATAATTGCACAATACTTGGATACGCCATCATAGGCGAAGTCTTCTCGCGATTTCCCTCCTGTGGGCCTTCGCTAGCTGGTCGAGTCTTAGCCTTGGTGTCCATCCGCTTTCGTTCTCGTCGATGACGGTTTCGAGATGTAGTTTATAGCTATGTTTATGTTGTCGTTCAGCTCAAAGAGTTTGTTGTTGAATCTTCTTCTCTCCCACTCTCTTTGCACCTTCAGTCTTATTTGGTTCAAGTTTGCATATGGCAAGCTTAACATCTTCTAGAACAGGAGGACGGCATTTTCGATCATTTTTCAAGTTGAATGGGGCATTAAGTCTGACAGTGGAATCAGTAACTTCAACGCCGTTAAGCAGTCTGCAGAAGTGGTATTTCCAGATCCTCAGTAGCGAGGGGGCCAGGGTTGGGACTTTACTGCAATTGCAGTAGATCTACTGCACTTTTCTCGAAAAATAGATCTACTGCCTTTAAATAAAATCTACTGCACTTTTGTTCTTACTATAACTAAATACATTGAAATTTTAAAAAATTATATTAATTATACATATTATATTAATGGATTTAGTCAGTTCCAATGCAGGTTTAGAAAGTACTTTACATTATCTCTCCCATACGGATATGAGTTTTGGGATCGAGTTCTAGCAATATATTGCTTCTCACGATTTTGAAGAGAGCAAAATTTTTGAAATAAGAAAATGCTTGGTTCAATTTTACGTAGACATTTGTGGTCAAATATAAAAAGCGTTTCAATTTTAATGATACACAATTTAAACTTCTTAAGAATTAAGATGCAAAGGTAGTGCTAGAGAGTATACAATAACCTTGTTTCGGCCTTTGTAACGTCGTTTCCGTTCTAAAATAAAAATCTTAAAGAACTTACATTGTTTGGAGGTCTTTGTTGGGAAAACAATATCTTTCAGATAAATATTATGATGCTGCATTGACATAAGAGCTTTTTGGGTCAAACTTAAAAATGAAGATAGCCCTTTTGGGAAAAAAATGTAATAGCTTATGTCCACATATGTTGGCAAAAAATTGTAGGTCCCTTCATTCCCTCACAAGGTATGGTTGTGAGAAATGTGCTAGGCCAAGGAGCTCCTCGCTCTGTTGCGCAACCGTATTTATTTCTTTACCTCTTTATTTCTCCAAACTTGAATTGCGAGAGAATTAGTTACAATTTTTTACCATTCGTTGCAATTTTTTTTGTGCTTAATTTTTGAGCATTCTTGGTAAGAATGTATATGGTAGCAAAGGCGCTTTAAGGTTCTGTTTATTTAGTATAAGGTCAAGACTAAAGAGTCTTAGAGTCATCAATACTAGTGACACCTCTAAAAATAAGCACTGTCGTGAAAAGCGTTTTCACACGATAGGCTATTGGAGTCAGTGAGGAATGGTAGATCTTCTCGATTTTCGATTGAGATATGTAAGTGTCCAAGGCTACAGCCTTCTTTGAGGTCTTGCGCCCAATTGATAATATTTCTTCATAAGTGAACAAATTTGATATAGTGTATCACGGTGGGTGCGATTGTCTTCGACATAGATCAGCGAATTCTTAAATATACTAGGTTATAGCTACAAAGAGCCGAAATTTAACCTCAGAAATTAATAAATAAAATCATTTGAATGTACTGCTTTCCCCACCAGGGGTAAGGTGGCATTGATATTTTCCCAACATTCGTTGTTATACTTCATTGAAACGCCCTTCCGTGATGTTAGATTTCTTACGTTCTCAAAGTTTAAACTAAAGAGTTGAATGAATCTCGATTGAAAACTTTCCTTCTGCCTTGTTGAGTGCTACTCGTGTCGTAATGGTTAGCATTGCTGCTTGTTGCGTAAAAAATTCGAGGTTTGAATCCCAACAAAAAACAAAAAAATGACTTTCCACGGGTATAACTTGTTGCGAGAAACTGGTTAGTTCTTCGGCTGTAATTTCATCACCATAAAAAGCCCCTATCAGAAAAGTCATAAGATTGTAGGTCTCCCGTCTCCCCCATTCTCAAGGTATGTGTTGGAACTCAAAACTGCGTAGTACGCAACCATTTGGGTTTCATCATATCTTCATAATATATTTTTTATTTGTAACGAGAGCTGTGATGTGAACGCTCAAGTCCGGACGTTCACTGGACGAAATACGAGTCTTGCGTGGACTGTCTACTCGCTTGCTGAATGGCCAGTTCCCACGATTCGCACGTTCCCACATCGCAGCTCATCGAATCTTACCATTTGTTTCGATTTATTCATTCATTCTACTGTAGACATTCAAAGCGATCACATACCCAAGTGACTAATAAAGATTGTAAAGATTTTAATTGTGCATTTGTTTTTTTTTTGAATTATTCATTGGCGACCGTGACAGGACACTCTTCTTAAAGTTTTAAGTGTACCTGTATTAATTAGTGAATTAATTAATTTCATTGAGAAAAAAAAAAAAAAAATATAATAAGTCAGTAGAATCAGTGTTCTGTTTAAAAAAAAAAAAAAAAAAATAAGTCAGTAGAATCAGTGTTCTGTTTAAAAAGAAAAAAAAAGAAAAACAAAAAGATATGTCGAACGATGAAGTGTTTCCAGAAGGTCTTGAAGAGCTCTCTGATCTTCAAGATGCAACGGGGAAAGAAATTTTGGATCTTGTCCGCAACTACGGTAAGGATGGCCAAACCCGAAAAACAAAGGATAAACTGTTACAGAAAAAGGAAAGACTAGAAAATCTATGGGACTATTTCGACACAAACGACACCCAAATCCGTGACAAGTATTCAGATAAACCTCATCACGAGTATTTCACGAAGGATTTTTACGAAAAGATAAAAGGCGCTTATGAAAATATGAAAGCGGACATCATCAGTCGCTTGAGCAGTCTGCCAGTCCTGGACGCAAACCAGACCATGGAGAAGCCACCAGCAGCAACTCCATCAGGATCATCGGTAAACCCAGCAGCAGCAGCAACAGAAGCAGACAAGATGAAGATGACCAGAGCACTTACGACAAGGGATAGGTATAAAATGTTGTCAAGGCATTTTCAATCCTCATTGGATAATTGCAGTACGGAACTAAAAAATACCTATCCCCATATGTTCGAAATTAAAGTGAAGAACCTAGTGGATAATTTTGAACAATTAAAATTAGTTTTTCAACGCGTGGATGGCGATTTGGAAGAAGAAGATGTCAACATCTACTTTCATCTTCAAAAACAGCTAGAGATTCGACTGACTGGCTTACCAACAAAAGGTACTACATCGGATCATCAAGTGGCAATTGCTTCTTTGAAGCTACCAAAAATTGAACTTCCAAAGTTTGATGGATGTTACCTTAAGTGGCGTCAGTTCTATGATTTATTTAAACCAATGATCCTTGAACAACCGATTTCGCCGGCCCAGAAACTGTACTTTTTGAGGACTAATCTGACAGGTGAAGCACTCAGTTTGATTCAAGGATTTCCAGCGACAGATAGTAATTTTGAAGCAGCCTGGAAGACACTGATGGACAGATATGATAACAAACGGCTACTTTTGTGTGCACAGCTCGAAAACCTATTGTCCCAACAATCAGCATCGGGAACTGCTTCTAGCTTGCGGAAACTGCATGACAACACAAAGGAAGGAATTCAGGCCCTGATCAATCTAGGATTCGCGGCACATGACTGGGATCCAATAGTCGTCCACCTGATCCTGAAAAAGGTTGACAAAGAGAGTAGGACCCTCTTCGAACAGTCCCTAGATGACCCAAGGAGCAGTCCATCGCTATCAGAGTTGTTGAAATTCATCGAATCTAGGTTTCAAACGCTTGAAACCATCACGCATTCCGATGAAAAAAGGAAGACAACCGCCATAGCAATTGAATCCAACGGCTGCGTGATGTGCAGCTTAGGTAACCATAAAATATATAAATGCAAAAAATTCTTGTCTCTTTCAGGTGCTGATCGTGAGAAGTCTGTTCAACGAATCGGAATTTGTAGAATTTGTCTGAGATCGGGTCATACTCAAAATTCGTGCAACGCAAGGGGGTGTTTTCTTTGCAATGGCAAACACAATACATTGTTGCACTACAAAAAAGAAAATAGATACAATTTAAAGGCAAAACCAATTTCTAACCCAATTTCTAATGCCAACACTATATCTTCCATAGGTGATCGAAACCAGCAAATAAAACAAGGTCAAGGGGTGGAAGGTCAGTCGTCAAACGCAGCTAGCACTTCCAGATCCAATCACCGTAGCATTTATCTAGCGACAGCATTAGTTAACGTAAGGTCCGCATGTGGGACATTACTTCCCTGTCGTGCGTTATTAGATTCTGGATCACAAATCCATTTTGTGACAGCAGCCTTTGCACATGCTTTAGGAATTCAGAAGCATCGATCCGAAACCTCCATAAGTGGGATTGGAGGGCATGGAACGCCAACACAATTTGCCATAGAACTCTCATTTCAATCGCGAAATGGAAGCTTCAAAGGCAATATTGAAGCAACGATCCTGGCTAAGATAACTGACTATAAGCCGCATGACAGTCACACCGAATTACGTGACCTACCTGCTCACATACAGTTGGCAGACCCAGGATTTATGACAAACCAAAAAATAGATTTGCTGATTGGTGCTGAATTGTTCTTTGATCTTTTACTTCCAGGAGAAATCTTTATTGGTCCTCAACTTCCACTACTTCGAAACACGAAACTGGGTTGGATTGTAGCAGGTGGTGTTCAAGGTACCAAACATAATGCTGTATGCAGCATTGCAACAGCACCATCTCTTTCAAAAATCGAAAAACTTGTAAGCAGATTCTGGGAGTGTGAAAGTCATGATTCTCCAATTAAACGGATGAGCAACGAAGAACGTAATTGTGAAGACTTCTTCAACTCGACTACACAAATTCTACCCAGTGGAAGATTCATGGTAAGTCTTCCGTTCAAAAAAGATCCATCGTCCTTAGGAGCATCTTTTGAAAAGGCACGCAAAAGGTTTATGTCACTGGAACGCCGACTGGAACCCAACAATGAATTACGTCTGCAGTACACACAATTTTTATTGGAATATGAACAATTGGGCCATATGAGTCAAATAGAGAATTCGGATATTCCACAGACGCACTATTTCATCCCGCATCATTGCGTTTTAAAACCAGAAAGCTCGTCAACAGCATTGCGTGTAGTCTTTGACTGTTCAGCGAAAACATCCTCTGGAAATTCTCTAAACGATGTTCTGGGAATCGGACCAACAGTTCAACCTGATTTGTTTTCAATAATCCTTCGATTTAGATTAAAAAGATATGCATTCACAGCAGATATCAGCAAGATGTATCGACAGGTTTTACTTCGACCAGAAGACAGAGCTTTTCAACTTATTCTTTGGAGAACAAAAAATGATCAACCTCTGAGGACTTATAGGCTCAACACCTTGACTTATGGTTCGGCTTCCGCTCCATACTTAGCAACTAAATGTCTCGTTCAACTTGCAAAACAATACGAAAATGTTCACGTAAACGCATCCCAAACAGTAAGTCAAAACATTTACGTAGATGATTTACTTGCTGGAGCAGACTCAGTGTCAAAGGCTAGAGAACTCCTTGAGGAGATTATACTACTGCTAGAAAAAGGTAAATTTGAATTAAGAAAATTTTGTTCTAATGATGAAAACATTTTAAAGAACATCCCTGATGCACACAAAGAAAAATTGGTAAGGTTTCATCAGTCTGACGTTATTAAAACCTTGGGATTAATTTGGAATCCAACCATCGATTGTTTTGAATTTGGTTTTAACTCTGAAAATTTTAAATCGCCAGAAGCGACTGTGACTCGCAGGAGTGTGTTATCTGACCTCGCTCGCTTATTTGATCCTTTAGGTTTACTGAGTCCTGCAATAATGCTTGGAAAGCTTTTTGTTCAAGATTTGTGGAAAACAAACTTCTCGTGGGATGATGAGCTTCCTTTGGATCTCGCAAGTAAGTGGAAGGATTATATTAATCAATTTTTTGACATCAGAAGCATCAGGATACCAAGATTTGTTATGTGTCAAACCCCAAAAAGAACTGAATTACATGGCTTTTCTGATAGCAGCATGTCTGCACTTGGAGCATGTGTATATGTCAGATGCATTGACGAATCAGGTAATATTTTTAGCAAATTGCTTTGTTCAAAATCTCGAATAGCTCCGATGAAAACCACAACGATAGCTCGACTTGAACTTCAAGCAGCGGAGATCCTGGTAGAACTTGTCAGGAGAATACTTCAAACTTTCAACATATATGTTCATGTTCATAAGATTGCATATTATACTGACTCAACAACTGTGCTAGCTTGGATAAATTCTCCTTCGTATGTATGGGACACCTTCGTTGCGAATAGGGTAGCCAAAATCCAAACTGAAACGCAGATTTCACAGTGGAATCATATTAAGGGAGAAATAAATCCTGCTGATTTAATAACAAGAGGTTGTACGCTTGACAACCTTTCCATTTCTCTGCGATGGTTAGAAGGTCCAGCATTTCTCAAATTGGATGAATACTTGTGGGAAGAAAGTAAGTACACCATTCCACAGGTAATACCGGAATTAAGGAAAATCAAGACGGCCTTGCTAACTGCAAATAATGAAGAAGATATCTTGAATACTATAAAGCATAGAAACTCTTTTTGTAGATTACAGAGAATTTTTTCATACAGCATTCGATTTTTAAGAAACGTTAGACAACCGTATCTACTTAGAAGAACTGGTTTGCTGTCCGCTGATGAGCTGCGTGAAGGAACTCGCCTCCTACTAGTGTACACTCAACGTACAACGTTTCCAGATGAATATAAGGCCTTGAAACATCATGTTGGTGTGAGTACAATTTCAAATTTAGCATCATTGACACCGTATTTCGATAATAAACTTAATTTGATTCGAGTTGGAGGCAGATTAGTCAATTCAATTCAAGAAGAAAATCCTCTATTGACAGTTGAAGCAGACTCAAACAAACATGCAATATCCAGGAAATCCCAAGGTGGAAAAATAACAAAGGGACTTGTGTTAATATCTTGTCTCTTTGCATTTTTTGTAGCACCAATCAGTTCGACAAACATAGACAGCCAAGTGGTAATAAGCAACTTAGATAATGCTATTGGAATTTATTTCGAAGATATGGGAACACTGCGAGTAGCCGACAATTTTTGGAGTCTTTACGTTTACTACAATCTGACCAATTACTGGCTTGAATTGAGCGAAACGAAAGGGTATTTAAGGGAATTAGAAAAGGCTTGTATGGCGGATAAATCGGAGAGAATTTATCACTGCAATTCGACAATCGACATTCTTCGAAAAAGAATAATAAACATTGACCAAAAGAACGATCTTATAAACGGGTTCAATACTACAACCCAGAGTTCAATGCGACATCGTAGATCTCCATTTGATTTTGTTGGAAGCGTAGCGCATAGTTTGTTTGGTGTGCTAGATCAGGAAGATGCTCAACATATTCAAAATCAAATTGAATTGGCAAATACACAGGATCAACACTTATATTCTCTCATCCGAAAACAGAGCTCCATTGCAGACTCTACGGCAAATATACTGAGGCGCAACTCATTGGAAGTTCAAAATGACTTTAACACATTAAATACATATTTAACAAAAACTTTCAATACAATTGGAAAACAACAAAACGAAATTGTGAATAATCAACATTTTCTTGCGCTCACTACGTATTTAAGTATGATGCTTAATAATTACGAACGCACTCAAGATGTCCTGCTAGATGTTATCCTGGACTTAAATCATGCGAAAATCAACCCGCAGATAATAACACCAATGCAAGTAAGTAGTCAACTGCAACTGATTCAAGGAAATCTACCTTCATCGCTGAGGCTGCCCAGTGTTTCGGCCTTGGAAATGTTAAAACTAATAACAGTCAAAGGACGGACACTACATGAAACGATTGTGTTTGAAGTCTTAATCCCGTTAGCCGAAGATCAAGAATTCCAAGTTTTTAACCTCATTCCATTGCCAATTGTTCACAACAACATGAGCCTACTCGTCGATGTAACATCTCCATACCTTGCGGTTACATTAGCAAGAGATAAGTATTTTGGACTCTCCTATATTGAATTCAATTCTTGTAAACTAATAGGAACGAGAAATCATCTTTGCAGACAGATTGTGCCTACTAGAGTTCACTCCAAAGATTTTAAAGTGTGCGAAATGGCTCTATTAAACCACGAGGACAACGCTTTGGAAATATGTGATCTAAAGGAAGTGCCTCCACAAGATCATTGGTATGCGCTGAGGCAAACAGACTCTTGGATATTTTCGGTGATGAACAATGTAACAGGCCTTCTGATTTGCAATGGCCAAACAAGAAGCATTTCTCTATCAGGCACTGGAATGATTGGCTTTAACAACATATGCTCCCTTAAAATTGATACAAGGATAAT
Source organism: Melanostoma mellinum (assembly GCA_914767635.1). Taxonomy (NCBI): domain Eukaryota; kingdom Metazoa; phylum Arthropoda; class Insecta; order Diptera; family Syrphidae; genus Melanostoma; species Melanostoma mellinum. The sequence goes on from OU612058.1 coordinate 173,380,378, forward strand.
TAATGGTCATTTAAATTTAAAGACTATTATAACAAAGTCATTTGTTCCAAGTGCAAGGCTAAGCAATTGGATCAGAAATCGCAACTTGACAGACGACCATTTTTCCCCCTTGACGGTAAGAAATAATAATGAAACAGATGTTAAAAATCTTTCACAGGAAATAGAAGACCTTAAGAGAGCAATGACTTCTGATGAACTACCACCCGCCAACATACATGATTTTCATCACTATGGCTTGAGCTACTTGTTGCTGGCGATCACCATTGGAATGATAGTAATTTTTTGCCGATATCGAAAACATCAAGCCGCACTACAAATTCCAATTCGGAGAAGAGGTTCTCGCTTTCAAGCAACTATTTAAATTGAAGGTTAGGAACCTTCAAGGAGGGGTGTATGTTGGAACTCAAAACTGCGTAGTACGCAACCATTTGGGTTTCATCATATCTTCATAATATATTTTTTATTTGTAACGAGAGCTGTGATGTGAACGCTCAAGTCCGGACGTTCACTGGACGAAATACGAGTCTTGCGTGGACTGTCTACTCGCTTGCTGAATGGCCAGTTCCCACGATTCGCACGTTCCCACATCGCAGCTCATCGAATCTTACCATTTGTTTCGATTTATTCATTCATTCTACTGTAGACATTCAAAGCGATCACATACCCAAGTGACTAATAAAGATTGTAAAGATTTTAATTGTGCATTTGTTTTTTTTTTGAATTATTCAGTATGATTGTGAGAAATTTGCTAGACCCTAGGAACTACAAAACAAGCAGAATGGCCAATAAAGGAACCCCGCAAGGAGGAGTTCTATCTCCCCTACTGTGGAAACTGGTCGTTAACAAATTGTTAATCGATCTAGAGGACGAAGGTTTCAAAACCATTGCCTATGCAGATAATGTACCAATTGCCATTTCAGGCAAGCACCCACAAACCCTACCTGAGCTGCCTACAAACAGCACTTAACAACCTTAACAATTGGTGGTCTGAACATCAATCCACACAAAACGGAATTAGTTCTCTTTACGAGGAAATACAAAATTCCGGACTTTCCCCAACTATTAAAGGGGTAACTCTCCCACTGTCAAATCAGACTAAATATATAGGTCCCATTTTTGACAAACTGACCTGGAAAACCGATATTGAGGAAAGAGTAAATAAATCTAACGTGGCACTCTTCTCCTGTAAAAAAGCCATTGGCGGGAAATGGGGTTTCGGACAGCCAAGCTGCCCTTCAATCTCTTGCCTCTGTCTCTACAAAATCCATCACGGTCCAAAATTGTCAGATGTCTCTGAGGGAGATTTCAAATCAGTTTAACATTCACCTTTCATGGGTGCCAGGGCACAGGGACATACCAGGCAGCTGTATGGCAGACGAACTAGCCAAAAAGGGCACGACCACTTCCCTACGCTCATAATGGAACAACATAGGTGTACCTATCGCTGCATGTAAACTCCTGCTTAGACAGGACGCTTCAAGGATAACAAACACTAGATGGACTGAGAGTAATACATGCCTTGCAACCAAAAAAGTTTGGCCGTGTGTGGACTCAAAACGATCAAAGAGTTTGTTGGCCCTGAACCGTCTGTGTCTAGGTTCTACCATAGGTGTTCTTACAGGACACTGTCTAATAGGGAGACACGCCAAAAGACTTGGTGTGTTTTCCAATGATTTCTGCAGAAGCTGCATGGACGAGGAGGAGGAAGAGACCGTTCAACACCTTCTTTGCTCATGCCCTGCACTGCTTCAAAGGAGGAAGGCTCATCTCGGTGAATTCTTCTTCGATGATACTAGCGACCTAGCTTACATAGACCCTAAAAGTCTTTCAAAATACATTAAAAGTTCCACGTGGTTCGACTAGCAGGTGATTAACCGGCTAGTACCGTAATGGAAGATTAATAAGTGATTAACTCGTTAATCTTACATCGGGTTTCTGAGATCAGCAGGTGATTAACTTGCTGATCTCTGTGGTATCACGATGGGCTCTTGCGGCCTAAGTGTGTTAGGCAATGTACTCATTGACTGACAGCCACTTCCACCTAACCTAACCTAGAAAAGATATGTGCAGCCAAGCAGAGTGTGAGCTCTGCCTCTCTTTCTGTATTGGTCTTAGGACAGGAGTGATTAGCAGAGAATGTACAGCAACTGACGAAAATGAGCATAAGTGTGTATGTGTAAGTGTATGTATATTGAGACATCAACAAGTGCTGACACAATAACTCATCTATCAATGTCTTACACGTCAGTCGTTTTCCACACGTCCTAGTACCTTGAACAACACTTGTCTTCGAATTAGCTTTCCGACTACGGTAAACACATTTGAGTTTGAATTTTTGCGAACCAAAATTGTGGTTCTCATTTTCGCTTATAATGATGATATGCGTTTGTATGAAGCATTAAAGCACTTTGATCTGCCTCTTACACAAAACCAGAAAGTGCTTTTCAAAAGCCGTCAAAGAACGCATTTCATGTATTCCAAGGGGCATACAGCGTATGGTTGTCTGTCAAAATATCCATGGAAAATCATCCATTATCCAGGAAAAAAAAGAAACGCATCCGGATATAGAAAGCAACAAATATATATATACATACCTGCATAAATCCTTCGGGACAACCCGGGAGCTCACCCGATGGACTAAAATTGGAATCGAATCCATCAATATCCGAATCGACCAAACCCTCATCGAAACGTCCCACTGTAAATCCATCGAATATAATCTGCGAACAAAATAAAATAAAAACAGTTTATATACATACATATACGAAGTAAAAAATACATAAAATTTAAAATGTATTTGTGCATTAGCCACAATGGGGTGAGGAGGGAGGAACAGGCATCGTTTACTCGTATAAATTTAAGGAAGCAAGGCATTTTAGAATATTTATCCAAAGAGGATCAAGCTTTGCATAGTTGGTGGTTGTTAGGTGGTTGATTGGTTCCTTTTAGTGGTGAAATGAACTAAATACCAAACGATACCTAGGTATAGATGCAGGCTCATGCTGCTGGTACGTGTTTTATTTATTTATTTTTCTTTTTCTTTTTTATTCGTATCTTTATTATTTCCATCCGAATGCCGAATGGAATGAAACGTATCTGGTCAGAGGATGACGGTGGTAGGTAGCATTTTCCTGTAGCTGTCGATTTAATTTCACGGAAATGCCAAACGTGCCAGGGCGTAATATCGGGTCTGTACAGTTGTGCTTGCAGCATTAGAATAGTCGCGCCTCGTTTCTATTAAATATGCCGGGTATATCGGAAAAGCCAACGGTTTTTATTTTGCCGTAATGGATATTTCATTTTATTTTATAGCACAGCGACCCACAAAGTGGGTGAAACGAATCATTTTGTCTCACTATTGCACCAATACGTAAGCCGCACATCATGCCGTGACATTGCAACAGTACAACCGACCGATCCGATGAATTAATCCGCTTGAACGTATCTAAATTGTAGAATTGTGTATCTTTATGTGTACAGACTTTTCAGTCATTCAGAATTTGCATGGGCTATTGAAGTATAATTGAAACTGATTGCTTTCAGTGGCATGTGAATCAGCACCACATAATGGCTGCTTTTCTATGTCTGTAGTCTGTAGTCTGTAGTCTATAATGTCACCCAACTCTCACTGCCGCCATTCACTGTATAGTGTCGGGTGAAATGCGAATGACATCATTAAATTGAAACATTCTCAAGAACTCTTTAAAGTGCCACACAATCTTTCAACAACGAACAAATTTTATCCTACAAGAAATAAGAAACAAGAATATGCAATGATTGCCGTCTCAAATACCAACCACCGCACCGTTACACCCCAGTCCAGTGAAGAATGAAGAGAGAACAGGGCCAAGTCAGCCCAAAGAACCACTTAGGGGTTCCACCTTTAAAAGGTTTCGTCGTCTATCCAGAGGTTCACAACCCTTCGACAAGGTAAACATCATTATGAGGGTAAACATCCTTGATGTTTAGCATAGAAAATGCTTTCAATAAAACGGTATGTGTTGACATGTTGTGCCTCGCCTTAGAAATCTTCATATGTGTGGTGGACGAGGACCGTTCGTTCCTCTTCAAGGTTATAAAGCATTCGAGGTTCTTTGGCTAAAGAAATGACTTTATGTTTGCAAAGAGAACGTATGGTAAACACAAAGCAAACTTTGAGTGAGAATTTTGAAATGGGTGTCATAAGTAGTTGATGGATCCAATAGAAACAACAATTTGTGGTTTTAAGACAGACGGATTTGGTGCGTTTGTTTGGAAATCTACTTGAATATGACTGCCAGGAATCTGATGAAAGGATATTCTATACTAATTGGCTTTGAATTTATGTGAATCATTGTCATTTGAGGTTTGACAGTGATTTTTGGTATTGTTTTTGACACATTATTGTAGAATCTGTTCTTCAATGGCATACAATTTTACATAAAGCGAGAATACGTTCAGCCCCTTGTGAATAAAGTCTAAAGTTTGAAAGCTTTGTAAATACACCTTGTGCCCAAAAAAGGGGGTGAAAATGACTATGAAAAGAGTGATAACATCTTTTAACAACATACACCAGACAGAACCTATAGACGCTCTAGAATCTAGAAACTAGGTGTCCCGTTATCGAGTGAGTGAGTGGCTTCAATGATCGAGTGAGTGTATCTCATTCACTCGATCACAAAAGCCACTCACATATTGGATTACAGCATACGTGATCTCACGTATCGTACCTATAACTTTTTAAAATTGTAGGTACTAGTTACTTGGAAAATTCACTCGCATATTTCGAGTTTATATTAACTCAAAGATGTCGCTGATGTCTTTTTAGACTAATTTCTTTTTTTCTTGTATGAAAAATTCATTCCTTTGTAAAAAAAAGACAAGTTTTAGTGAGAATTTCAGAAAACAAAAACATTAAATGCCCTTGAGTGGTATTTCTTTAAAGAATTCTTGTTAATTGTTACCTAGACGGTTATGATTGTATTCCGATGCATACGAAAATGGGCAAGGAAAGTGATTGGTTTGAACGGATAGATACATCTTTTTCAAAATCGTTGGTTACTTATTGATATTGATAAGGTACTTTCTTATTAATATATTTACTTTGATTGTGCCTTCGTAATATATATGTAGAATACAAGGAAAAACGTTCTCAAAGTTCCTTATATTTTCATTTCAAAAATAATCAGTTAGCACTTCATGAGTCGAATGAAACTCCGTTCGAATACTGATTGATGATAGATTATACGAAATCGTGAGTTATAATGCCGAACTCACATAATTCTGTCACGAGTAATTCGATAACGTGTGCCGTTATAGGCCTCCCTTCAAACAATTAACTTTAAATTTTTGTTAAACACCTTGTGAGAGTGCCATTTTTTGAATTTAAGATCCTCACCGTTGCTCAACAGTGGTTAATAGTTGAAGAACTAGAAACGAAAAAAATGTCCTCAATCTTCAGGAAGCAAAACAGTGCCTTTAACTCTATCCTGTTGAAGCTGTTCAGATTGACGCATGTTTTTGTGGGTTGTTCAAAAGGCAAAATAAATACATTTTGAGTTTTTGAATCGTCGTCATGAGCGGGTATACTGAACAGCTAAAATAATTACACGTATCAGTTTTCCTAACGTCGAATTGCTTTTGAGTCTCTCTTATTTCGAGCTTAAATTTTCCTTTCAAATAATATCAATGACCGAAATTAGCTGCGTAAGCTTGCGTAAATCTGAGCATTTCGGTGCTAGAGGTTATCGAACTCGGTATATGAGTAACAGACGCATCTAGACTTTATTTCTTTCTTTTTACGTGATTAGGCAGGTCTCCGATTTTTGTTTTTGCAGTACTCAAGTCAGTATTGACCGGAAAAGGTGATTCTAGTCAAAAATCATGTCCTAGTTGCGATATTGTTACTAAATCAAAATTTATTGAGTTTTGAGCACTTTTTTACGATTTTTGACCACTGTCATACTACTATCACCACTACCATAAAAAAAAATCAGACAAATAAAAGATAGCAGTCACGTTTTTGGTAATACCAGCCAGACATGGTATTTATGCTTGTGTTTTTATTTGCGTGTTAACATATTCCTATCGAAAAAAGCAAGATTTCTCCAAAATGAGTAGTACCTAAATTGATGGCAAAATATTCATATTGTAGTTTTTTTACTACATGTGGAAAAAGGTAAAAGGTAACGAACTTGAAAGATGAACGTTTGCATAATTCTGATTACATACCGATAAGAAAATCCTTGGGCAAGCTAAAATGAAGACCGGCGAGGCAAAGCTAGTGAAGTAATGCAGCAACTTGGGAATATCGAAATTTGATAGTCGGAAGTTTTTTTCTTTTATTTATTTATTTATTTAACTATAACTACAGATAAACAATTGTTCAGTTATTTATAGTTATTATACTGGGTGCGACAAAAGTATAGAGACCCCTGGGGCGGAATATGCGTAAAAAAAATCAAAGACCTTATATCCGACGTATTTTTCGACGAGGAATCCGATGGTGACCTTCAATTTGACCTTGGACGTAACCTTGAAGCCCCAGCGACCCAATAATCGATTTTTCAAATGGAAACCCCAATTTTTTATTGCTGATTTGGAAAGAGCGCAAAATAAAATAAAATACATGTTTTTTCGTAAAACTTTGCGTATTGCCAAGACTCGGCAGCGAGCTAGTCAGTTAGATGTTGTAGTTCCATTCTCAGAAGCAAGTTTTGCTCGAACTACACCGACACTTATAATCAATTTGGTAAAAGAAGAGGATTTGAAAAAGTTATGAGTCCATATGAAATCAAATTGCTGGCCTCGCATTCCTCAACTTCTTAAACGACTACTGACCATTGACAAATGCGAGTTCGCTTTCAGTAATTGAAAATAACTATTTATGAAAAGTACCTGCATCCTGCGATGGAGACGACAGTCGTCTTAAAAGTTATTGAATTAAGGCCCTGGCAATTTATTCCATTTTTGCTTAGGAAAGATATTTTTTTTTTTTCCAAAAGTGCTTGCTGTATGAATTGCTTAACGGCTGAAATACCAGAGCGGAAAAATCAGGCTTTCATCGTTAGATTTCCGCTTGAATATAAATAACATTGTCCGAAAGTATTTGGAAAAAACTATGTGACCAAAGGACGGAAATGGATATTAAAGTCATCTTGAAGTATGCTGTATGCAGTAACTGAAAAATTTTTATATCTCCCAGTTGTTTTTTAAATTCGAGAAGATATAAGATCTAAAGTGTTTTAAAAAGAAAAAAAGACGATGTAAGGTTTCATTTCACTGTTTGAAGCTTGTTCTTCAAAATATTTTGTTATCGAATTAGTCATCTTTATTACAATCTTGGAAAGACGTGCCTCAGTTCAATCAGACGATACTAACAGAGTGATGGAAATTGACCGTATTTAGAGACAAGCTTTTCAAGTGCTCTTTTCCAGACACCAGAGGAAAAAAACCTCTTCAAGACTACGTGCAGAGAGCTGTCGAAACGGAAAAGTTTAGTATCTTCAAAACAAAGTTGGTTGGTTTTATAGAGCCTTCTAAGTCTCAGAGAACTGATGAAACCTATTGAAGACTTAAAATGTCAGCAAAACCCAGCGAAGTGAACTTTCACTTAACCCAAAATAAGCATTGAAACCGAAGGTGTGTTTAAATAAATAAGTAGTCAGGGAAAAAACTTTCCCCAAAAATTTTCCAAAATTTCCAAAAAGCTAACCGAGAAGTGCTTTTCATGGAAATGAAATTACCATCGTAGGATTTTCCTGTTTTTTCTCAAAGGACGATATCCGTGGAAAAGCATTTTTTGTTTCCTGTTGGGGTCGAAATTCGAATCTTCCAGGTAAAAGGCAGACATGTTAACCATTCCGCTTTTGACACCACATGACGTGTTTCAAATGCTCCTTAAAAATGTCTGCCTTCCAGTTCAAATATGCTAAAGAGGAGACAAGATGTCTCACTCACACTGATACCTTTTGCTTTCCATATGCTTAAACTATTTTCCAACTCATTTTAAGGTTGCATGAAGACGTCAAAAATGGGTCTTTAACACTAACCAATCAAAAATAATGACTTGAAAGCCTTATCAAGTTCAACTGGGAGCTATAAAAAATTAAATTTTAAATCGCTCTTAAAAGAACTTTCTTAAGTTAAAGTCTTCTTCTCCGTCTACTCCTTTCAAGGCCAAATCTCCATCCTATAAAATTAAAAAAAAACTCTTTTTGTTCTACCCATTAAGCAACTTTTTGGTCGCTACACAAAAAGTAAAGATAAGAAAAGTTCCTACACCTTGAGATGGAGAAGAAAAAAAAAATCGTCTTATGAATAGCACTTCCAATTTATGTGGCAACATTGTTCAATGTAAATTTAATTAAGGACCAAGAAAAATTTGTCTCTGCAAAACCACTCCAAAGGAAAAGAAACATAAATATTAGCAAAGCAGACAAAAAATGAAAAGTTAAAATAAAAAAAGGAATAAAATGCTTAGTTTGAATAAGAAAAATGTTTTAATTGTAGAAAAATTACTTTTTATTATTTTAAACGAATAATGCCCTGCCTGGACATCGCATCGTAACGCAGAGAAGCTATTCAAATTTTTTGCTTCAGCCAGCAGCGATCTGGTTAAAGAATACTTTGACAATCGCGGTCGCATTAAAGAAAAAAAACGGAACACAAAACCAACCCGGCGAGAAATGCGAAAATAAAAACTTCCTTATACTCTAATTAACGTTATGCTGGATTTTACCCTTAAATGTGGCTTATTATAGCCTGAAGCCTCTTTGATAAAACTTTTTCCGAATGTACAGCATCAAGCAGGCACATAAAGAATATGAAAAAAAAAGGCGAACATAATGATTTATAAATCAGTTCTAGCAAAGAGAAGGAAAATCTTTCTTGTACGTTCTGTCTCTGTGTATATATTTTATAGTCCTTGAAGCTTTAGCTTTTTTCCGGAAAGAGCAAGCGGGAAGATAATATTGTTTCGTGCATGATTAATGGAATGCTAAAAGTTGCCGTCGACCTGGCAAAGATTTTTTGGATGTTTCAACGCTCTTTAGCCTGCCAAAATTTATGATTACCCGGTCTTTCATAAAAGGATGCAACACAAACATAACAGCAAGGAAAAAAATTTAGATTGCACAGGACTTGCAAAGGAAACAAAGTGAACAATTGTGTCAAGATTTTGATTATCAAATGTTTGATCAAAGTATTTGAATTATGATACGGGGTTTTTTAAGTAGAAAGTTTGAAGTTGATGAGGATGAGAGACTGAACTCGTCGGAACGAAACATCAATAAGTATTTAGTGTTTGGTTCGTACTATAGATACCTTCAAAGCTTTAACCTTGCTTAAACGCCTTGTAAATACATTTGTTAATTACTACAGCTTCTATGCGATGAGTGTCATTCGATGTGGGTTGATAGATTGAGAGTTAACCTGATATATATGTATACTGACGCATTATTGATCCGGTCAAATTCAAAAGTACTACCAATGAATTCAACATTTTGAGTAATAATTACGTGGCACAAATAACAAGAAACAGTGGCGCGAGGTTGTTTCTACTGGTCCTATCTCCTAAAAGTAACAATTCTAAGCTGATTTTATTACAATCTTTCCAAAGCAGCCAACACTGCGCTTTCTGACCAATGACGGTTTTTAAAGGTCGCAGTGATTTATATCCATCGTAAGCCAATGAAATAAGCTTTGAAACTAACAAAAGTGATGAAGAACTTAAAAAACAAATAAACAAACGTGGGATCTGTTGTGTCAGCCCAGGTAGAGAGAGAGAGATAGAGAGAAAAATATTTCTCTCAACTATACCTTGGTGAGGAAAGGAAGCGACCTACAAATTTTATGTAAATTCCAAGCCTCAAAGTGAGAAGCGCAATAAATTCAGTGTAATTACTTACGGACGACTTGGCCAACTCCTCGCCAGTTGAATTCTGCTGATTTGTCTTTGTTGCACACTTCGAAAATGCAAAGTTATTTGCGTAACACCATCAACGCAGTCTAAATGGAAACTATGTAGGAATTGGCTTTAATCATAAAACAAAAAGGAAATATAAGTAAGAAAAAGGGGACTTTGAAAGTATAGTACTTCTCGAGTAATAGACAAAGATCGCTTTTAAGTTGAATACAGGAGATATAAAAAGAAAGCAAACGAAAATTGCGTCCAACTTCAAGCAGGCATCGGGAGCTGGGAGAAATTTCTGCCACGGCTTATAAAAGTAAAAACAACAACTGTTAACAACTGTTAAAGTCTATTTTTTGTCGTATTCTTTGAATGGAAGCAAAGTTGCTTGAATCTCCAAAATAGTCACTCGAGGATGGACAAATTCTCAGGAAATTCCTTCATTGACCTTGCTCAAAGACGGTTTCTTCTCGATAACATTAGAACCCTTTACAGGTGGCGACAGTATTGTGAATTGTGATGGCCTATTATTGTATTCAATCTATTTCGAGAGTACTTCCGACAAAATGAACCTAACATAGAAAAAATACCCAGCATCACAGTCGAAAAGTTTTGTGGCGCTTTTAAGAACTTCAAAAAATACTATCGTGCTGGGCCAGAGAGACACAAAATAAGTTTTCAAAAACAAGAAAGACATCGGATTCAGATGGCTCACGAATCAGGATACCCATCTCTAAGCTTAAATGAGTTGGTATTCTGACGGAAATTTACCTGCTACCAACGTTCAAAGGAAAAGAAGATACACGATGTTGAGTCAACTACTCCGATCAAACTCATATCAAACGCTTTGAAGATCATTAAACTGGTGTTATAGTAGCCCACTCCGATAAATAATAAAGCTATCTAATGGCCACAGTGGGTTTGACTGGGGTAGGTCAACAACTAGTGTAACTCAAAGTAAAAGATATGTACTTCCGAAATATTTTAAGTCACAGTTCTCTACTTTTTTTAACGGTCCTTGACTATCTACTCTCAGATAAAGTATAGAACAATAAAGTACATCAATGGTGCGAATAGAGCCATCATAGCTGAGCATCCTACATCCATCCAAGAAGCACCTGGCGTCTAGGTTAAAGTTATGAAAGTAAGTAGGTTCTATATTAGTCCAAATAAGAGTGAGTGGTTGTTTTGCTAGTTTTTGATGCAGACATGTATGTTTAAGGGTACGCGCACAGTAGTGCGGGAAAGCGATGCGATGCGAGAAGCGTCTGAATGCGAGAAAAGTGTTGACATGTTTTCTTATCCATACGTGCGTACAGTGAATCGATATTTGATGCGACACTTGCGAGTCTGTCGCAAGGTTCTCGCAAGCTTCTCGCACGAAAACTGCTCCGACCTTTTTTTCAAGCGATATTGTTCGAGAAGTTTTTGTTTTGACGTTTAAAGAAAAAATCAAAACAGTGCCTAATATGTTGTGTGGTGAATTTTTGAAATCATTTCGGTGTTAATAACTACAGAGGAATAAAATTAAACATTGGATGACGAATTCATATTGTTTTGACACAAAACACAACCGAACATAATTGCTTTTACTGTGTGCACTTTATCGCATCTAATATCGCCTGTCGCATCGCTTCTAGCATCGCATCGCTTTCTCGCACTACTGTGCGCGTAGCCTAAGACATTTATTCCAAATGATATGTGCTCCCCTAATCCAAATCGCGAAAGGATTAAGTTTGCTATATATGACCAACAGTAAAGGACGGGTTACACGCGGCTGCTTGCCAACGGCGCATGGAGTAGCCGCTACTGCCAGCGTGCCAGCTACTGATCAGCTTTGTATGACCACGAAGTTCACCACACTCTGGTGAAGTTGAACATGTTCAACTTTTGGCTGGTAGCAGTGGCTACCCAACATTTTACCAGATGTTCTTTTTGACACTACTTTTAGTGCATATTATACGAATTGGCAGCCATTTTTCAAAAAAAATGCTTAAAGTACGGGTTTTTGCAAAAAAAATTAAAAATTCGTATGACATGTGAACATGTGGAAAAATGTTGGAGGTTTTATCAACCAGCCGTTATAATAGACATCATTCCGAGAAAAACCCAAATAAAGTGTTCCTCAACGAAAAATCGTGATTTTCGAGTGCTCGAATGGCTACGTAAACGTCACTCGAAAGTACAGTTAGAATGATTGGATCTTTAAAAAATTTTAGTACAATACTTTTGAATATGTATGGTGAAAAATGCAATAAGGAAAATCGCTTTTTTTAAACTTTTAAGGAGCGTAAACCTCATAATTTTACTTATTTCCAATAATTTTTTACAAACCATTCACTAATCTGTTGAAATACATACATAAAATTTCATACAAATCGGTCCAGCCGTTGAGGTGGATTTAGGCAACAAACACATGTATAGAGAGGAATCATCCAAAAAATACATAAATATACAGGGTTGCTCAAAAGGACGGGGAGACCCGGGATACAGCGCATTTCTCTCCAAAGAATCTGAATGTTTTTTACTAAACTCCCTCCATTGCTTAGACAGACGACAATAATCAAATAGAAAACAATTTTTTTGTCTTTTGTCGGAAAGCGGTTTTGTGACATCAGCGACAGAAGACGTTTTTGTAAAGTTTGACGTGGCGCTTTCCAAATTTAATATAATAAAGGTAATAAGACCTTTCACTGTATTTTAACATCGAGGTTGATACTCATTAGCTCAAGGATCCTTAGCAAAACTTTAAAGTTATTTAATTGATTTCTTATCATGCATTTCTTAAATGTCGAAAACAAAAGTCTTCCAAATTGTGGTTATTTTGTGTCGCATCTCACGAACTATATGGATACATCAAAATGGAGAATGCATTTTTATAATTAAACTCAAGATTCCGGATCGATAAAAGCTCCATCAAAGACCTTTCAATTTTAAGATATGTTCATGTAGAAGCTATAAACAACGGAACAGGCAAAGTTTAAAGCATTTTGACGAAAGCGAAAAGTTATACACTTCAACACATTCCCAGAAAATATCAGTTAGTTTGTCTTTAGTCTATAGCATATGCCGAGTTAAATCCCACTGGAAAAAGGGCTCTGCTCTTTTCGTAAATTTCTTGAATTTTGTGGGAAGAAAGCCGACCTTGAAATTGACTTTGGTGGAATTTAGCCTAGAAGAACATACGTATCATCATTTTCCTTCCTTTGGTTAAGTATCAAACCACATTCCGTTTTTGAGCGATTCTAACAACAACAACTGACGAAGCCTGACAAAATGCCAATGTTTGTTAAGTACTTCGAGTGGGTCTTATGTTGGCATTACGAACATTTTACTTGTTTACTCAACTTTGAATATTTTATTTTTCCGCCGAGTGTTTTAAAATCTTTACGCATTAATTTCATCATTGTTAGCACTGAATTTCTATATGAAACATTCCGTTCCCCAATAAGAAAAAAGTTTGTAGAACAACACTGAAAACAACGACGACGACGCCTCTCCATCCATAGCCTTATTTTCATTGTTTAATGTGTTGTGTGTTTGTGTGCCTTTTGGTATGTATTTGTTGTCTCTCAAAAATCAATTTTAAGTCACTCCTTGGGGCGCCAACAGTCTATTTATCTTATAAAGACAGAATTCATTGTGCAAAATTAATGAGAAGGGGTGGAAGTTTTGAAATTTTTCCTTAAAAACAAATTGTTATTATTTTTTGCTTTTCTTCTAACATTTTGCCAGCAGCATAAGCGATTGGAAGGCATATACGAATCGTGGTTGCCTCCTCCTACACCCTTCTTATTTGCCACCAAACGTACTCTAATAAGCCCCCAAAAACTTTGTTTGCATTGAAAGACAATTCGGCGAAATTTTTAATAATTGAATTTTTCATAAACGTGTGAGCCTTGTTAAGTGGCTAAGGCCCCTCAAGGTTGAAGATTTCTTTTTTTTTAAGAAAATTTTTGACATTTTAATGGAAACAATGCCCGAAGCCATAATCGCTAGCAAATTAATTTGCTTTCCTTTTGGTTCTTTCGTTACACATCGTACGATGACTATGGTAAGGGAGGGAAGGAAAACATTCCGTAAATTATGTCAGCATTTTGTGGAAAATTTAAAGCATGGGCCTAACAAATTACACAACATAATCCGTTCCAATTAATGTGCGGAGTGAATTTTCATACGAGTTTCTTTGGAATTTGGGTTCATTTAGTCAATATGTTTGTTGTTCTCATAGTTTCGTATTTAAGGAATTTTTAGGATTGCTGTTTCTGTGTAGATACCAAGTAGTTTAACGGGAAACAGGCCTTTTCCAGTTCAGCCTATGGCTCGTTCATTTGAAATTTACGATATCCCTACGAGTTTGGGGACATGCCATTCAGTGAGGGACTGTAGGGGATGTGGAACAGTCAATACTGTGTTTATATTTTAGAGACAATGAGATGAGCCCAGAAGGATAGAAGTATTTTGGTTTAATTAATTTTATCATTTGGTAAAAAGGCAAAAACTAATTCTGATTATTGCGACACGAGCCATTTAAAATTCAAATGAAGTTGAATGCGAGCATTAGAATAGAGCAAAAAAAAGTAATGAGAGCAAAATAAAGCTTGTTATCATCTGACAAGGTTTAGGATTGTTTTTTGAAGTGAAACTTTTTTAGAATCGTTGCGATTTGAAACTTGACGAAACAAAAATGAATCAAAACTTTATATTTTTAAAATTAAGTCTTTGAGAGAATGATATAGATTACATAACGCACGATTTAATATGCTCGGTTTTCTTCTTTGTACAATGCCTCGTAGCATCTCCACTCTCGTCTATAAAATATTTTTCTTTTGCATGCGCCTTGATTAGTGGGGAAGTGAGCTCACCACTATCTCCAGTGGAACCTCATTAAAGGACTATTATACCGGATTCACAATCAAGCTGCGGCTTCGACCCCGTTACGTGTTTTGTATTGGTTTTGAATTGACATTGTGATTTATTTGTTGTTTTTTACTTCCAAAGCGAGCAAAGGTTAAATCAACTCTTTGCTTTGAGTTGGAGTTACGTTACGTCGCGTCGTCTTGTTCACGAACCAACGTAACGAAGTCAAAGCGACATTGTTTTAGGATATACTTATTATTATTGGACTCATATAATGTCAAGCGAAATCGAATTTTAAACCTGTGAGTTACCTCCAAACCCGAAAGGTCACCTCTCGAAAAACTCGAAACCTTTAGAAATTAAATAAAAATCAATTTGTTTGATGCAATGTTCAGATTACATTATTAGCTTTGAGGCATTAGAAATAAGGATATTGTTATTCCCGTGAAAAACTTTGAACCCAACTTCCCCTCCAGGGAAGACTGAGAAAGTTCGAAAACCCCATGCTTCGAGGCAAGGTATGGTCTGGTATACTGACGGCTCAAAATAAGAATTTGGCACAGCTTCCAGATTCGCCAAAAACGAACTTTTCAGCAAGTCTTCGTCGTTCTTCGATATTTCAAGCCTAAGTCTTTGCTATCAATCAATGTGCGAAGATAGAAAATTCATCGAACACAAAAACATAGCAATACTTATCTTTTCAGACAACCAAACTGCACTAAAAACAAGGAGCTCACCAGTCATAAGCTCCAAATAGTCCAAGAGAGTCAATTATATTAATATCCTAACTGGCTACTTAAAACTCTGTAATATTCCACTTAATTGTGGGATAGAGATTTCTGAGATCTAAGCCAAAGTCGGTGTCTCATTTCTCATTCTATGGAGTAAATAAAAAGCAATTCAAATTCAAAAATACAGCCAAGAGCATCCTGCTAGAAGAATCTAATTTTTCTGGCTTAACATTTTCAAAATATTTAAGCCAAAATAAACACAAAAAACACAAAATTTTTTACGAAACATCAACCGGAAAACTCATAAAATTTTTAACGGACTACTAACCGGCCACTTTCATTTTAAAAAAACATCTACACAAAATAAGTTTGACAGCAAACCCAATTTCAAGACTATGCCTCGAAAGTGAGGAATCATCTCGGTAAACTGTTAAACACTTTTACGTCTTAAAAAACGGGTGTGCAAAAGAATTGCTCTTAAGCTACGCATGGGTTAAAAAAAATTGGTTTCTACTCAGCTGCAAACGCTGCAGTGCCCAGAGCTGCGTAAGCTGAACCCGCCATAAATATTTAATCTTATCTAATCTTCCTTCAAGATCGGAGGATTTAATTCCGCTGGGCTATTTTTTTTTTTGGGTTAAATGAAAGTCTACGCACATAAGCCCTAGAAGATCGACGCCTTTGAAAAGAATATTCTATGCATTATTGCTGATACCCGGCCTCAAAAGCCGCACAAATTGGTCGAAAACTGGACCTCTTGACTGGAATTTGTTGGAGTCAGCCCCGGGCAGCCACTTGCCTGATATCCTTTTCTAAAACACAATAGCAAAATCTTATCTTATTAAAAATGCTTATTTCTTGGCCATAGATTATAAAAACCTCCTTTTCTCTCGAAGTGTAAATCGTGCCTTAAATTTTCTTTACAATACTTGTTGTCACTTCAAGTAAAATTCCTTTACCTTGGAAAAGGTCATTTATCATTATAGTTTTCCAAAAGATGATAAAAGTTATATGGAAACTATAAAACTAAATTACTGTAAACTATAACCCATTCTTAAACTTTCTGGTATTCCAAAACTCTTCGGAAGATTAGTCTGTGACCAACTGGCTTTCAGAATAAAAAATGTTACTTGCACACTGCATCTTCTTAAAAAAAAAATCGACTTTACAAACCTTCTCTATTTACTTCAAAAATATTCTTTAGCACCAGAAAAAATTACTTTGTTGCATTTACACTGATATATCTAAAGTTTTCGACCAACTTTCGCCTGATTTAATTTTGTTCAAACTAATGATTAAAGATTAAAGGCTTCCCACTTGCGTTTACCTATTGTCGGTTAGATCTTACCAAGTAAAGTTTCGTAATTTTCTTTCCGGCTCTTTAAATTCTTGCTCAGGTGTACCTCAAAGAAGTCATTTAGGACCTCTTCTTTTTATTGTCACTATTGTTTCTTGGATCGATTTCCTGCAGCGCAATTTTAATTTTCTTTTTATGGCATGAACTTTTTTAAACAAATAACTTGTTTTCTTGGTGGTTTCATATCCAAACTGATATTAACCGATTGACAGTTTGATGTTATAAGAATGGATTCAACCTTAGCCCAAAAGAAATGCTTTCTATATAAATAGAAGAAATCTAGTTTCTAGGTTTCTATATTTCTGAAATTATTTCGAGCCAAGAGCAAAGTCTTAAAGACCATAGCGCATATTTATTGCCATCGCGTTTTTAAGACAAAGCTCTTATTAACATCACTATAACTTTAAAATGGAGTCATGGGGTACAAACGATTTATAAACGCCACAAGTTGGCCACATTAAAATGGACTTGGTTAAAGTGAATATGAACAGTACCAACATTTTGACAGGCAATTAAAGTGAAGCAGCAGACCTAAAAAGCAAAAAAATAAGCTTTGCATACATTTTGAATCAAAATGAAAATTTGGAATGAAAGTTTAGTTTCTGTCTTGAAATGCTTGATTCAGAACAAATATTTGTTCGGAAATAAATCACGCAAAATTTCAAGCAAATGAGTAACGTCAGATGAGTAAGAGCATAATTTAAAGTATTTCAAATGGAGAGTGTCTGCTTTTAAATTTTGAGTGTCTCTAAAAAAGTGTGAAGTTGAAATCAATCATTAAATGTCATTTTAAGCTAGTGTAACACTAAAGGTTCGGGGTTTCACTCGGCCCCAAAACGAAACCAATGGTTCGGTGAATAAAAAGCACGACAAATGCTGATGCAAAAACGAACATGGGTAACTTGCGATCAGTATAACGAGATTAACAGGGAGAAAAGAATGGAAGAACACCGAATTTTCAAAAAGAAAAAGAAGCAGCATGAGAAGCGCTCGTTTGAGAAAATTGAGAGGTGACATGACAGGAACGAGATTCGGAAGTTTTACCAAAAGGTAAAAAAATCCTGCCAGGGTGGCAAACCCCGAACTCAAGCTTTTAAAAAAAAGCAGGGAAACATAGTAGTAGAGTCACAGTCACTATTGACGATCTGGAAAGATCACTTCCGCAGACTGCTTAACGGCCAAGAAGACACAAATTCCGCTGTCAGGCAGATTGCCCCATTCAGCCCCGACCTAGAAGAAGTTAAACTTTCCATATGCAAAGTTAAATCAATTAAGACTACAGGTGCAGATGGCTTTGATGCCGAACTTTTCAAGGCAGCTGGAGACCAGTTGGAAAGGAGCATGCACCAGCTGATCTGCATGATATGGTCGGATGAAAGCATGCCCGATGAATGGAACCTCAGTATAGTATGCCCGATCCTAAAGAATCCTTTCTTTATAGAGGGATAAGCCTCCTTAACGTCGCCTTTCAGATCTTGTCTGCCTTGGTCGTTTCCAAAGATAGTTTCTCAAAAATGATCTTTGGTCCCATATACGAAGACAATGTGTGGAGAAGAAGATACAACAACAAGCTGTATGAGCTGCACCGTGACATGGGCATAGCCAGAAGAATACGCATCGCTTAGCTGTTGGGCCATGTAGGGTGGATTGGAATGGAATGTTCCGGCTCGACGGGTCTTCATTTTGCATATTGCAGGGAAATCGCGGAAGGGGAAGACCTCGTCTTAGGTGGCGCAATCAAGTGGATGTAGACCTCAACCGACTTAGAGTGCAAAACTGGAGAGAGCTCGCCCAAAACCGAAATCGTTACAGAAGGATGTTGGTTGAGCGTTGAGGTCCCAACTGTAAGTAAGTAAGTACGTAACTACTTACTGCTGATCACAAAGCTTTTCTATTGACCAAGCGTGTTGCATTATTGTAGTGAAACTTCTTTAGTATAATTTGACTTTTAAATTCGATGAAACGAAAAACCGACACAGAATCAAAAAAATATTCATTGATAGGACTCCGTCTACGAAAAATTTAAAATTCTCGGTTTTCGTAGACGCCCTGTTTTCTTTGAAACTTGACTTCTTATTCTGACGTGTTTGAATCGCATCCTTCTTTGAAAAAAAAGCTTCTAAGTTTCTATTGACAAGTTTTTGTTCATAAAAGAACTATCAAAACAACTGATTTTTCAATATTTTAATGTGTGTTAAGGTTTCTAAAGCTTAACCAAATTAATATAGTAAAAGGCCTGGGTGTATAACAATATAGACAAGCAACAGCATAGCAGATGCAAAAGATATTTAATCAAGTTTAAGACAACGTCCGTAGCGTCACCGAGTTCTGCCTCCAGGAACTATGTAGCTCTCATATCCTTTTATGCTTATCTCGATAATTCGAGTAGATCTGTTTCCATATCAAACCAATTCTCTCTACACACTCAGTATACGCAATAAATCCTAATTTTTGGAAAACAGCTTGATCCAAATTTGATTCAAATTGCCTAAAAGGAATACAGCATCGGTCTCACAATTCTATTTTCATAAAAATTACCAATAAACGTATCAGTGAAAGAACAAAACCGATAAATACACCATGTTTGATGGCAACAATAAAACTAATGAAAACATCCTTTTTGCGTTCATTCGCCTTGACTATTTTTAAAACCAACCGTTCTGACCATTTCAATGACGCACATCCCAATTTGCAATTCAAATGCTCTCATGTCCTTTGGCCAATATAGAACCGAATGTTCATTCATTTGATGTTCTTCTCTTTTCACATATAGAACAACCAGATCCGTGGTGTGTTAAGGGTTTTGACCTATCCTCAACGTCACACAACAAATACAATTCCATTAGGTTGAGAGAGGCAACGAAAAACAAACCGAAAGGAAAGGAAAATGCGACGAAGAGGAAACTAAGATGAAGCAAAACCTCGAGCAGCACATTTTTACAGGCTTCTTTCGCTTGAAAGAATTTTCAGCATTTGCTATTCGATTACTAGTTAAGAGATCTGTATCCTGCGGTGGACTTGCCCCAAATCTCTAACAAATGTAATTAGGACCACAGCTGGTAACCGCATGCATAACCTTACACTCACTCACTCACTCTCTCACTCGTCGTCATCTTCATCGTCATCGTCGTCTAAAACACCAACTTGCCTTTGGAATTCATCTCACCGAAGCGTGAACACATGTGCATGAGGAGCATTAAAACAGGCAGAAGATTTGCCAGATGCCCGCTGCTGCCGACACCATTGCCTCTGCAGCCGCCGCTGTTGCTATACATATGTGCATGTCACATACACACCTATATACACATACTCGTAATGTTGATATCAATGAGCTAACATCGTCAGATACAGCATCCAGGACCATACCATATCTTTCTGACTCAAATTTTAGCACCCTCAGGAAGTCGCACACAATCGTTCACACCCTGTTCACCTAAGGCTTTTCTTGCTTGCACGCCTTCAGATTAAAATGCACGTCTGTCTTCCTCGTGAGCGATGGAGTATATCGCTTGGGTGGATGGATGAGTGAATGGTGGCACTATGTGGCAGACAACAAAATATTTCAAAGGACTAAATTTGGCCAACAGCAATATTCAAATAAAAACAGGAAATTTTTCGTATGCAGCTCCTATGGGAACGAACAAAAGAGAGGAAGCCTTTTGCCCTAAGAGGAAAGACAAGCAACTATCTCCCAAGTCCCAACAGATACTTCATAATAAAAAAAAATAACTAACCTCTTTTTCAGCTCCGACCAAGGAGCACTGAAGAAAGCAAAACACAACGAAGAATGTGGTTTGTGCTTTAAACTTTGTGTTCTTATACGTTCAGGTGGGTATTTGGTTTTATGGGATTTAAGGCCTAAAACTTTGCATAACCAAGCATCGGCTATTAAAAGTTTTTGTTTATAGTCTACAGTCTATAGTTAAAAAGAAATTGATTGTGTCTGTGTTTGTGAGGCTTAGAATTATAAGAAATGGCTACTAACAGATAGTCACCTGATCTGATGAATGAGGGAATCCACCTCAGCTACCAAAACTTAATTTCGGATCTTTGTTTTTCTATTTTTGACAAGAACGGGTTTCAAAATTCGAGTAATAATCTCTTTCTCTCTCTCTCTCTAAAGAAATTTTCGGGATAAGTAAAAATGAAAAGGTTTTGGAGTAGGTAGTTCCGCACTTGGGCGCCAATCAAATAGAAAATTCTTAAAAATACCATAAGAATCTGTTTCAACAGTTTTCTCATTTAGTTTCGTTCAGAATAAAAACTACTCTTAAAGCAATGCAGAATGTCAACCGACAAGAATTCAAATAGTACAAATTTGCCCTATTATAGCTCAGTGACATCGTTCGTGGTATTGTCTTAACTAAAGTTGTTTAACACAATGCCAAGCCTCAATCCAACGAGGTGGCAATCATTCCTTAAGAATGTAGACCAGAACCACAGTCAGTACAAATATAAAATCGTTGGAGCTGAACAGTTCCGTATCCTGGTTAAGTATTTCGTAGCGTTTGGGCGACTATCGTATGAATTTCAGGAACCGAAAAACCTGTTTCAGACCCTGAAAAGCCTCCAAAACTTGAAAGACGATAGATAAATTGCTTTGAACCCACCGTTATTTTTTCAGAAGATCTTTTGACGATGCAATCGACGATAGACGATTTGTACAATAAAATCGTTTAAAAAGTACGGAATCTGGGCCCTCACTTTAAAGTATAGTTTGATATGAAGCTACTTTCCAAATTTCTTCGTATAGACCCACCGAGTTTGAAAACCCTTAATAGTTTCGGAAAAAAAAGAGATTGGAAAAGCCCAGGGCTAAAGTATTTTTCTCGGCCGTGGATCTTATGTAGACA
Source organism: Melanostoma mellinum (assembly GCA_914767635.1). Classification (NCBI taxonomy): domain Eukaryota; kingdom Metazoa; phylum Arthropoda; class Insecta; order Diptera; family Syrphidae; genus Melanostoma; species Melanostoma mellinum. The sequence continues at coordinate 173,402,068 of OU612058.1, forward strand.
ATGGAGGAGACGAGACCTACACATTTTGACGATTTCATTGAAGTCAAAAAGCTCTTTTCATGGCTCTCGTAATTGCTCTTGGACAACTAATCATTTCCTTGTGATAGCTGTGTAGAAATCAATTGGATATTTCCGAGGTTCAAACCCTAATTTCTCATGTAACAGGCAGACATGATAGCCATTACGCCACAGTCATAACTTTTCGTTGTCTGCTAAAAAGTATCAATTCCCTTATAAGTTGTTTAAAATGTTTTTCATCCGGGCAAATGCATCCCTGATGTCTGTCTGTTCAAAAATGGTGGTGAGTTCTAACATAACGTTATACCACTAGTTTTTTGTTTAAATATGAAAAACATAGATGGGGTGGTGGCACAAAGCTGAAAGTGCTCAGTTTTCTGTCGAACGTTTGAAGTCTCAGTTTCTACTCCTTTTTCATCGCTGGAGAAAAGCTGAGGTAAATTGGAAGGCTCAACAGAAGTGTCATTTGTATCTGGTATAACGTTGATGTATCCGCCCATACATCCTGACATGCATCTATGCATTTAGACATGAAAAGTGTCTTTTCTATGAAGTGTAACCATACACTGAAATCAAGTGCTTGACTGCTATTTTTTCTTATTTCTATTTTTTTTTTTCCTTAACATCAGAGCAATCGGACCCTGTCTATCCAGACAAACATTATATCACATTAGGCTATAAATTACTCTTGGTCAGGCACTTTCCTCGAGATCATACCAAAATAAAAATACAAACAATTTTTATTGACTTTCCGACATTTCTGGTCGTTCTTATGGTCGTGGAGGAGTAATGTGACATAAAACTATAAATTATGTCGTTTATAATTTTGTTTTAAGGCTAAGTGAACGGCTGGCTTTGGGAATTACATTTTTGATCAGTACAACGGATTTATGTGAGCAAATGTTTTATGATTGTCGTTGGTGACTATAAAAGAAAGTTGTTAACTTACTGTGTGGCTATTAAAAGCTAAGGGTTAGATGATATTTTTTCTTTGGTTTGAAATGTTGTTTTTGGGCACTCATATGTTTTGATATACATCTCCATATGAGAGTTTGTTCACGAGTTACATATTTACGCAATAAAACTGATTGTTCAAGTAATAATAGAAATTCTGATGTTGAAATTGGAAAGAGAACATGAAAATGTGTTATTTGAGTTTGACTAGCTTTTGTCTAGTTTGGGCCAAAAAGGATCAACGTTATATGAAAACTGAAAAATAGGTTGATATAGGATTTTTAACACTTGTTTTTGAGGAAAGTGTGGTTGGCGGTTTGTAATCAGAAGGGTTTTTAGAAAATGGGCAGGGGTTGATCAATTTTTTTTTTCCAAAAATTAGTAACTGTACTTATCCTTTTGAATTTGTATTAATGGTCACGGAACGAAAGAAGAAAAAAACGCAATTAAACATTGAATAAGTTCGTTTTTGATTGAGTCACATATTTCGTATTTCCGGGTAAGAATAAAAGGTTTTACAAACAACTAAGCATTATGCGACAATGTTCAAAGTTTCGGATACCGTGACTTTTATCTATTTTCGAGAGTTTAGATATTTAGTAATAAGTTTAAATGCTTGCAGAATTTTATATTAGGATTATTTTGTGACTTCTATGACTTTTGGTATCCGCGCAGTAACGGTTAACATGTCTGGCCGTGGCAATTTCAAGGTTCAAATTTCAGAAAACACAGAAATAAATATTCTTTCATTGGTATCGTCCTTAGCGAGGAACTAATAATTCCTCCGAGAGTAAAATACTGTTATGAGGAGCGCTTCATCACCAAGACGTTTTAAATTGGCATAGAATTGTAGGTCATTTCAATGCGATAGACCATGAGTTTTCTATGGCTTTGTTGTGCCACCCTCTTTATTTAATTTATTTATTTTTGATTACAGTATTTACAGAGGCGAGTTGTACAGAGATGTGCCTAGCTTCTGCATCCCTGCAAAACTCGTACGACCATGCAGGATGACTTTTGAGAATTCACGCTGCTCCGTCAAGGCCGGTAAAGAACTCAACAAGAACTTTGATGTTGAAAAAGGCTTTCGACAAGGCGACAAACTTTCATGCGATTTCTGTAACATCATACTTGAGATTGAGATTGTACAAAACTCAAACGTCAACACCACAGGAACAATCTTTCAAAATTCTGTACAATTACTTGCCTACGCAGACGATATTGACATAATGGGAAGAAGGAATCGTGATGTTATTGGTGCTTTTGCGAGTATTGAAACGGAAGCGGCAAAAATGGGTTTAATGGTTTATGAGGGTGAAACGAAGTATAAGCTGTCATCAAACAGGGACACAGAACATCGACGAATTGGACAAAACGTCACAAAAAGCTGACATAACTTCGAGGTAGTACAGGACTTCATCTACCTAGGATCCGTTAAAGACACGGAAAACAACATCAGTGCGGAGATCAAACGGTTAATAACTCTTGCTAATCTTCTCTTATAGCATCCTAACCATCCTAGTTCTGTTTTACGGCGCGGAAGCATGAACTTTATTGAAAGCCCATGAGAAAATCCTTTGTGGCACAGCCAAATGGAAGAAGACCAAAACAGACTTCGAGTGCAAAACTGGAGAGATTTCACCAGGAATGGAAGTAGTCATCGAATGATATTGGTTGAAGCTCAGCTAATCAGATATTTATTTGTATAAATAGCAGCCACATCAAATCTGGTGGTCGTTGGTCCAACTCGCCATGGCATTCAACCAGCTTTGCAAATCTTCTAAGAAATGACAAAGTTTTTTTCATTAAAATAAAAAAACCGGGTGGCATAACAGAACGATGAGCGCAACGGCCTAGTGCATTGCTCATAACCATGCTTTGTGAGGGAATGGAAGTGACCTACAATTTTCTGACGTTTTCAAACGGCCAGTCAAGAGAGCTCTTTTCATGGCAATGAATTTACTTCCTCGCAAAAGACGATACCCGTGGAAAAACATTTTGGTTTATTTTAATGCTGACACGATTGGAAATGATGGCTTAATCATTTTACAAACAAACACATACTTTATTATTTGTTCCAATTCCCACACCTTTCCTATAACCTTCAACCCTTATTACCATCCAAATTCGCCAGCTGCGTGAAGCCAGACGAAATGTGATCTTCCATAGAAGTTGAATGTTTTGCCTCAGCGCTGACATTAATTTCATTTGTTGACTAGCCAACTTTTGGGTTTTGCCTTTTGCGATCTCTTTGGCTTGTCAACCACTCACTCAGTTATGTAATTCACCATTAACAATATCATTTGTGTAAAATAAACATTTTTATTTAATTGCATATTTCATATTTGTTGCGAGTTATTTAATTGAACATTTGACGACCGTGAAAGGACACATTGCTTCGCTATAATTTTCATTTTTTCCGAAAATACTTCTGATTAAGGCTAGAAGGGTTTGGACTCTGTTGAGATTTGAACTATAAACCTCCACGGGTACCACAACGTTTTTTCGTGAGCATCCTTGAACTCGTCATTGCATATTTTTCTTACTTATCTGATGCAAATCCACAAATTTGTTATCAGAATTTTTTTTGTCTTTCACAGTCATCAACAAATCGATATCCGTTCAGCAATCTTCATTACGTGAGACATTATAGTTTCATCGATATAAACGGTCGTTCGCAGATTCAAGTATCTTTCTTCTTGATTGATCACAGCTCCCATTACCTTTGCGCAAAAGAAGACGTTTTCCTTCTCATATCCGTTCATATTATAGTTGTATTAGTGGCGTGTTGGTTATCATGCTTGCTGAGGTTCGAAGTTCGAATACCAACATACAAACGTTGAGCTTCTGAGTAGACGTGTTTCTGTCTCTGGTGACTTCATAATCATTTTTTTTCTGATCAATATAGTATTTCAACTCGTAAGATAGTGTCTCTTACTTCGCAGAAACTACTTTTTATTCAACTAAATTGTTTTTATGCATAAAAGTGTTATTTTTTTTCATATAATTAAAGAAAAACATCAAAACTTTTTTCTTTGTTTCAAATTACATTTAAGTGCTTTAAGTGTATTTCCCCTTGATCTCTCTACCAACACCAAGTAAAGTGACATAATTACATTAAAAACAAATAAAATAAAAAAAAAAAAACCCATTTACTGCTCCCACCAACACTTTCATTTTAATTCGTAATCGCGTTTAACACCCACACTATAACCCATGACACCTAATCCGCCGAAAAAGCCCCTTTTACGAAATAAAAAAGCTGATCTCACTCTCAACTCGCCCAAAAGTTCTTCATCTTCCCCTCTTAAAACACCTTCCACTAAAACCATATATAACAAGGATAAAACATGGATGGATGTAAAACTTCGCGAGCAAAGTGAATTTATTGTAAAGCTACTATCGAAAAAAGTTGACGAGTCTGAAATTAGAATAACCGAACAGATTGGCCGCGAAATTAAAGAAATCAAGAACAGCATAAACGACATGAATAATCGCGTTGTTAATTTAGAATCCTTAAACAATGTAACGAAACTGATGTTGCCTCCCTTAAAACCGAAGTAAACAACCTTAAAATATCAATAGGAAAAGTAAGTTCTGAATGCGCGATCACTAAAACTTCATTAGCCGAAAAAACCGAAGAGCTCACAAGTGTATACGTCAACTCCGAACACATTACCGACGAAATAAACAAATTAAAACAATCTCTGAACACTTATGAAAATCGAATGGTTGCTAAAGACGCATTTATGTTTGGCATTCCGTACTTGCCCAACGAAAACTTAAAATCTATTTTTAATTTAATATGCAACACAATTAATATTAAGCCACCCACTCTCTGCAATATTTTCCGCACTCGTCCAAAACAAAATTCACCCAACTCCGCGATAATGATCAAATTTATGTCAGCGTACGATAAGAATTACGTTTTAACTTCTATCGCTAATTACAAGAAAATTAATAACAAACCACTTTGCCTTAAAGACATTCACCTTGCTATCGATAATAGTCTTAATTCAACTTCATCTGCCATTCAAATACGCGAGAGCTTATCACAACAAAACAAAAATATTTTACAAAGGGCACTTGAATTAAAAAAAGAAAACAATTATCAATTGTATTCACTGCAAGAGGAATGGTTTACATTAAACGTCAAAAAGAAGACACAGCTGTACTTGTTGACTGCATCGAGGGACTCGAGGATGTTACCAGACCAGAAGTTTAATTTAATTTTATTTCAATTTTATTTCAATTTTTCTTTTTATACCAATTATTTAAATTCATTCTTTCTTTGTATCTTTTTCTTTCTTTTTTCCCTTTACTTTTTTCTCTTTCTTTTCTTTCTTTTCTTTTACTGAAATCAAATTGTTATTTGTTATCTGCTTTTTTCATTTAGGATTGCGTATAGATATACTCTTTATTAGTTTTCAAAAGATTATCATTTTAAACATTTGTAAAACCTTTTTTATTGAATACATATCTAAATTAATCTCCTTTATTTCGTTAATTTCTTCTTCTTTTTTTCTGCTGGTTCTAAGGTCTCTTTCTTTCTCTTTTTTGTCTCAGGTATGACGACTAGTTTGCGTTCGATGGTTAGAATCCTGAGCAAACAGAAATGTGGGCTCAGGGTTTGTCATATCAACGCGCAAAGCTTGCTTCCGAAAATTGATGAATTTCGTGATACCTTTGTAAAATCAGATGTGGATGTAATTTGTGTTACTGAAACATGGCTGAAGGATGACTTAAGTGATGAGATTTGTTGTTTAGAAGGTTACCGCGTATTTCGTTTTAATAGACTGGATCGTGTTGGGGGAGGTGTGGCAATTTATGTTAAGGTGAACATTAAATGCAATTTGAAACTGTTATCTGATGTGGGTAGCAGTATTGAATACGTTTTTGTTGAGATTTTTGGCAAAGAAGATAACTTACTCTTAGGTGCAATCTACAGACCAAACAGGTACATAGACTTCTCACCCCTGTTCACTCTTTTAGAAGAAATCTCTGTAAGTGCACCTAACATTGTTTTATGTGGAGACTTAAATTGCAACCTATTGAACCCCAATATTCTTTCAATGAACATGTTAACGTTTAACCTCAGACCTGTTAATACAAGCACTCCAACTCATTTCTCTGGAGGAGATTGCACATTGTTAGACTTGTTTCTAGTTAGTGATATGGACGACGTTGTTTTATATGATCAGCTATCTGCCCCTGCTTTTTCTAAGCATGATCTAATTTTTTTAACGTTGAATTTTAGCTTCGATTACTCAGCTAAACGAATATCATATTATGACTATCATAATATCAATTTTCAACGTTTAGAAGAGCATGCAAGAGGTACTAATTGGGACAATATTTTTTATATGCAGTCATCGAATGAGCAGTTGGAGTTTTTAACTCAAAATATAAAAGTTCTTTTTGAAACATATGTTCCCCAAAAGATCAAAACTCTTAAGTGTACTTATAAACCATGGTTTACGCAAAACATACGACTCCTGATGCAACAACGAGATGAGGCTTACTGTATCTGGAAACGTTATAGATTGACGGAGCTGAGGCAAGCTTTCAGTTTACTTCGCAATAGAGTTGTAGCCGAAATACGAAAAGAAAAATATAAAATTTTATCTCACCAGCTTAGTACCTCCTTAAATGGAAAACAACTGTGGAATAACCTACGCAAAACGGGAATTGGCAAGTCAAGAAACGTGAATACAGCAGATGTCGATGGTAATACCCTGAATAAAACTTTTGTTTCTCAGCAATCAGCAATGGTCCCATCCTCAAATATAGGTAACATACTGCTCACTGACCAGTCAGATCTTTCAGGTTTTGAGTTTCATGCTGTAGATAGCGCTGATGTTGTTGAAAGTTTACTTTCTATCAAATCTAATGCTGTTGGGTTGGATGACATCCACCCAAAATTTATTTGCATTATCTTGCCAATTATACTGCCCTATCTTACTTTTGTGTTTAATACTATTCTGATGTCAGGTATATACCCGGAACTATGGAAGAAAGCTAAAATTATTCCAATTCCTAAAAATGCAAAAGCTGTCGAATTTCGTCCCATCGCTATCTTACCGTATTTGTCGAAAGTTTTTGAACGGATTTTACAGAAGCAAATCAATATTTATCTTTCGGCTAACTCGATGCTTACCCCGAAGCAATCTGGCTTTCGTAAAAAACATAGCTGTATTACCGCTCTTTTAGATGTAACTGAAGACATCAGGAGAGCGTTGGATAGAGATGACGTCACGTTTTTGGTTCTGCTTGATTTTTCGAAGGCCTTCGACACTGTCAATCACGTCAATTTATGCCAAAAACTTATACACAAGTTTAATTTCTCATCAAGTGCCACTAAGCTTATTTATTCTTACTTGACTGATCGAAAGCAGGCAGTAAAAGTTGGTGACAGCTTGTCCAATTTTCTCCCGAATGTCACAGGTGTTCCGCAGGGTTCTATACTAGGTCCACTTCTGTTTTCAATTTACGTTAACGAACTTCCATCTTTGTTTGAACATTGCTCTTCTCATATGTATGCAGATGACGTCCAATTGTACTTTAGCTGCCCTCTTGGGCTCATTGAGGATGGAGCTTACTGTGTAAACAATGACCTTGATAAGATCCAAAACTGGTCTGTACTAAATGGTCTTTTCCTGAACCCGAAAAAATCCAAATGTATCGTCATTTCAAGAAAAAGTCTTGATCTTGAATATTTTCCTCCGATTGAACTGAAAAATGAGCCCATAGATTATGTAGAAACTTCAAGGAATCTCGGAGTGGTTTTTAACCGCTTTTTAACATGGGATAACCATATAAACGTACTCGTTGGGAAAGTCTATGGGGTACTTCGTACTTTATGGGCTACTCAGGCTTATACACCATCTAAAACCCGTTTACTACTAGCAAAGACTCTAGTAATTCCAATTTTAACATACGGCTGCGAAATTTACTGCAATTGCAACTATGTAAGTAAGCGAAAACTCAACGTCGCCTTTAACAATACCGTACGTTACGTCTTTGGCCTGCGTAGATACGCTAGATTAACAGGCCTATCTGAAATTTTGTTGGGAATGCCTTTAGATAACTATCTTGAGTTTCGAAGTTTAATTTTGCTCTCTGACATATTGATTACACACCAACCGCAGTACTGTTTTGAAAAAATTACAACCGCGACTTCGGTAAGATCTCGTCAATTGATTAATCCTCTCCGTTCATGTTTAACATCTGAGCGTCAATTTTTTGTTAATTCCGTCCGCCTATGGAACTTGTTACCGCGCTATATTAAAGAAACCCAAAACGCAACCAGAATCAAAAAGACCTTATTGAATCACTTTCGAACAAATATATAAATGAAATCTTCAACCATAATTATTTATAATTGGAATTTGCTTCATTTTATTTTTCTTTCCCTTTCTTCATCTTCTCCTTCTTATTCTTATTCTTTTTCTTCTTCTTCCTTTTCTTCTTTTTCTTCTTTTTCTCCTTTTATATTCTTCTTTTTAATTTTTGATCTCTATCTGCAAAATTAGCTTAGGACTAGCTTATAAGATATTGTATCTTACAGTTGTTAAGCATTCATGAAAATAAACAAACAAACAAACAAAACAAATAACAGAAGAAAAAATGTTTTTTCGCCTTTTGCTAGAAATTGGCTGGTCCTCCATTAGTAAGTTCATTGCCATGAAAAGCGTTTTCTCCATTAGCCGTTTGGAATCGGCAGAAAAATGAAGGTCACCATGTCCCCTCACTTTCCACACAAGGCATGGTCGTGAGAAATGCGCTAAGCACTGGTGATCCTCGCTCTGTTGCGCCTCTCTTTTTATTTATTTATTTATTTTATATCCGTTCATAAAGCGTAATATTCCCGCTTATAAATATGAGATAGGAATTGAAAGCCATCTACCTATGCCCCTTATCTGGTATGCCTTATTTTCTGATGCTTTTTAGTTTGAAACTTATTCATCATCCACAAGAAGCATTCCACAAGCATCGATAATGAACTATCTACTGGGAATAGATTTCTTCTCCTTATGTTTTGAAGATAGCTGGACACTCAGTGTGTCCCTTTCAATGTCTGATATGTTATCACACGGGATAATTACTGCTCCCCGCCTTTACAGTCGATTGGAAGTGGCATATTCATCTTTCACTTCTTAGATTCCTTTTTAGATTTCTACAATTCAGATAAGTTCAAGTCAAAACTCACGAATATTCTTGAAATTCTCGTGCGTAATCGTTTATTGTACAGTCGTTAGTGTATAAAACTACCTTGCTGATACAGTGACCAATAATATCAACAAACTTTGTCCCATTTAAAATTGTGTGGAATCAACGAAACAGATCACAGCGCAATTGCCGCAATAAATAAAAGTTCTTCAAGGTATAGAAACATAATTTCATTAGTAGTCCACGTATATGTCAATATTTGAATTGTTATGAACTTGGCAGTGCGTTAGGGGCTAGCGCACCCGCTAGTAGATATTATTTCTTTACTTAATTTTATTAAAATTAAATTGCAATATTGACTTTAAGAAGTAAAACATAAATTAAAATCGAAGCGAATCATTACGCACTTCAGCACTTGTTATAAACACCGTCTCATCGGCAGAAATAGAAACAGATAATGATATACCGAAAAATAAATTATGTGGCACACAATTAAAATAAAAAGGCCAGACTTTCTTCTTGGTATTAAGATCCCCTAGATTGTTCTCCGAAGGAGCCAAAGGAAAATACTAAGAAGAATTCCCCTACAGCTGTGTGGGAAGCCTCTAAACTGGCAACCTTGCCAATAGAAAACAGTTGCAGAGTTATCATTTTCAGCAGAACGTAGGTAACCAGAAAACAGAACGAAAAATGAGTGTTTCATATTACGATGGGGAAGCCGCGCATCTAACATTTTTCATATAAAAAAGAACTAGATTTTATATACAATCATTTGTAATGACAGCGATGTTTGTGTACGGCCTTGGTTATTCATCCTAAAACCTGATAGCAAAATTTCTTGGTAAAAAAAGTTACCATGGCCAACTATTTGAACTTTAAAATAAAATAGGGACGTGTCTAGTCTATATGCATCAAAGGTGTAGTTAGTGTAGGTGGTGTTACACTGCATGTTTAAGAAATCCCCAAAGAGAATCAATTGCAGTCGCTTCAGTTGAAAATTTCTATCTCCTGGCGTTACCAGAGTTTGTGCGAATTTGAAGATGTAAGCCGTGTTTTATGGGAATTTTATAGTCATCTTCAATAACGAGTCTCAATAAAAATCCGTTCTCACTAATGCAACTTCCATAAACTCAATTTACCAGTCATCCCTGTTGTTCATTTCTGAACACTGACTTATTGTTGTTCACTAATCTTTGTTGTTTTCTCATGTCCGATGTTTTGCTATAGCGTGAGTATAGCAGATTACCAATAAAACACGGCTGTTATTAGTTTTGTCATTGTCATTACTCAAAATGCGGTGTAGAGCTACGAAATAGTATTTGGTTCTCTATGAGAGATTTTTCCAAAAATGTGTTGTAACACCCATCACCTACACAACTACACCGTGGTTGCATATAGACACGTCCTTAAAATATACTGTCCCTATTCAGTTAAACAGAAGCATTTTTTAATGAAGACAAAGCAGTTTTTTGGCTTTTAGAAGGCAACGTCCGAAATGGGTTAAAATAATTGTAAATGCTTTCTCTCCGAAGTTTCTTGTATGCGGGTTTCTTTTAATTACCAGTAGTGAATTCTAATTAGTAGGTTATTGAGAACAACCGCTGTAAAAGAGGACATTACTCGTAAGGGCTCAGTGAGATTTACAACATAAAGTGACATCAATGGAGGCAAAATCCCTGTTGAAACACAATGCGATTCAAGACGCCCGCTGTGAAAAAAGATTTTTTAAATGCAGAGGCTAACACGATGTTATGTAAATTAGTTAAAGTGAAGCCTAAAGAGATGTGCTATAGTAAAATACTTTTTCTGCGAGTCTTCTTTAATCAATTATAGAGTATTAGTGGACCAACGCTTTCCTTTCAGACAGTTGTTGAGAGTGTGTATGGAGTACAGGTACTAAAAGCATTGATTAATAGGGTTTAGCCGGATGAAGGACGTCCACAATATGGTCTCACTTTGGCGTTTTTCATTCACATCTCTAACCCGCAAATACCTTGTCAGACGTCATACTTACTTACTTAATTGGCCATTACTATTCGGGGTGAACCTGGGCCTCAACCAACATCCTTCTGTAACGACTTCGATTTCGGGCGAGCTCTCCAGTTTTGCACTATAAGTCGATTGAGGTCGACTTGATTGCGCCACCTATGAAGAGGTCTTCCTCTTCCGCTATTACCCTGCAATGTGCTTTGAATTGAGAGCACGACGAGCCGGAGCGTTTGGGTCCATCCGCTCTACATGGCCCAACCATCGAAGCCTTGCGATGCGTATTCTTCTGGCTATGCCCATGTCGCGGTTCAGCAAATACAGCTCGTTGTTGTATCTCCTTCTCCACACATTGTCTTTTTCGAAACGACCAAGGGTTTCTCCTCATCCGCTTTCGATAAGGTCCATGCTTCCGCGCCGTTAAGCAGGACTGGGATGATTAAGGTCTTATATAAGGTTACCTTGGTTTTTCTGGAGAGGGTTTTGTTTCTCAATTGCCTTCTTAACCCAAAGAAGCAACGGTTGGCAAGAGTTATTCTCCGTTTGATCTCCGCACTGATGTTGTTGTCCGTGACTACAGCGGATCCTAGGTAGACGAAGTCCTGTACTACCTCGAAGTTATGTCTGTCTATTGTGACGATTTCTCAAATTCGTCGATGTTCTGTGTCCTTATTTGATGACAGCATATACTTTGTTTTGCCCTCATTAACCATCAAACCCATTTTTGCCGCTTCTATTTCGATACTCGCAAAAGAACCTATGACATCACGCTTTTTTCTTCCCATTACGTCAATATCGTCTGCATAGGCGAGTAATTGTACAGACTTTTGAAAGATTGTTCCTCTGGTGTTGACGTTTGAGTTTCTTACAATCTGTTCAAGTATGATGTTGAAGAAATTGCATGACAGTTTGTCGCCTTGCCTAAAACCTTTTTCGACATCAAAGGTCTCGATGAGTTCTTTCCTGACCTTGACGGAGAAGCGTGAATTCTCCAAAATCATCCTGCATAGTCGTACGAGTTTTGCAGGGATGCCGAAGTTAGACATGGCTCTGTATAGCTCGTCTCTGTAGATACTGTCAAACGCGGCCTTGAAATCGATAAAAAGATGGAGAATATCGATATTATATTCTCGGGTTTTTTCCAAGATCTGCCGTGGACTGTGACTTGTGGACTTCTCTGGTCTAAAACCACATTGATAAGGACCTATCGAGTTGTTGACATGGGGTTTCAGACGTTCACATATTACAGCAGTCAGCAAACAAGATCTTATAAGCGACGTTAAGGAGGCTTATCCCTCTGTAATTGGCGCAATTGTGACGGTCTCCCTTCTTTAGGATCGGGCAAACGATACATTCTTCTAATAATTATTCGGCACCATCAGGATATCTCTTACATGTTACCGTTCCCACTCTTAAGATTGCATATGGATTTTCCAACATTTTAATATATACTTTGTTCCCACGCTCCTACTTTCCATTTTCCAAGAATCCAATTGAATTCCAATGTTACATCCAACAACACTTAGCATTTGTTAAGTTCATTTTTGTAAAGCACTCACATTGCAAATGTAAAATTAATGTGTACCTACAGACCTTCCTACATTCAAGCGAATATTAAGATTAAGTATCGCCCTATAAAACAGAAATGCTTTTAACTGATTTATAAATTTATAGTCACTTTAAATGAGGCATACTCCATCATCATCATCATCATCATCATTAGTTATGAGGAATCCGTACATCACATCAAATATTAATTGTGCCAGTTAAGTTCTTTTTGTTGACATCAAAACACTCCTTAACAAAGGCAACAAAACGGCTGCCACCATATCAACCAACCCATTTGTAATAAAAGCTGCATTTTAAATGTCAACCCAATAATTTTACGTGTCAGAAAATCACAAACGAACGAACGAAACATCCTTCAAAAGCAATTTCGAATGAACACACATTGTCAACGTCTTAATAACGACCTTATGCCATATTATTATCTATTCATCAAGAGAACATGATACAAATTCCGCTTGACATCGATGTCTTCCCATTTTTTTGTTATTTTTCTTCGCCTCAGCCAGCTTGAGCCCTTATGTTTTTCGTCACTTTCCATCAAATCAATTATCTTCAAATATAAATTGACATTTCAGAACAGCCATCATTTCCAATCCCCATGCTCTGCTCTCGGTGTTCAATGAGCCGTTCCTCTTGAACAGAATCCTGTAGGTATGTCGTATACAAAAAAAGACGGCAAGAAGCAAACCGTTAAAATAAAAGAACTTTGTTGGTCCGTTAGCGTAAACACATAATCTATAAGTATTTGTCCCAAAGTTGTTCGTTTTATGCTTTTCTTCTTTTTCTGTTTTTTTTTTTTGTATGAATGTGTTGGTATCCAAGAGCCAGCATATTATGCGTAATCCAGGGAAAAAAGGAAACAAAATAAAAATTACATGAGTAAGGCTGAAGATATGTATAAAAAGCGCGTATTGGAGAAAAATGCGGAATAAAAGTTCCTCTTGAATTTACTTTTACAGAATGATAACACTGCAACCTCGAGCACAGCAGGAGCAGCTAGCAGCCCCATCCACTAAGTGCTCCCGAAAGACAATAACTCTCAGCGTGTGTGTGTCGCTGCTGCTTTCGGCTTTATCCGCTTGCCAGGTATTAGTATGCTCTTTTCGCATCTCAACTCAATCTGTGTTCCTCCCGGCCTCAATTTTTCTCCGTCATCGTGAGTTGGATCTGTTGTTCGCCATCAAACATCAGTCGTTATCCTCTAAATCTAGATACTGTCTATTCTGTGTGGGTTGTTTTTGCACTGCGTCGTCGGTCGTGGCATGGGGTGGCCATGTCAAGAGTGTCTACGTGACATGGTGACGAAAGAGCCACGGAGACTGACACGAAACCTCTTTTTCTTCTCTGGCGTTGTTCATTCCACTTTTAAATATGCGATTCTATGCGATTTTGGTACTCGTCCACTGGGAGTCATGGGCTGGGGCATGGTTTTTGCTTTCGGCCGAAGAGCTTTTGTATATGAGAAACACATTTTAATGTCGAATGTAGTACGTGTGGACGACACACGTCCCCACTTAAATGCCATTTTTCCAGCAATGAACATGGCTGCGACAACATCAACCCTTTTGAGAGAGTTATACAGCCGTTAAAAGGGAAACACATAAATATGATGGAGCGACTAGAACTCGTGCTGGAGATCAATGCTTGAAGAGAAGAAAAACTCAGAAGCAAAACATGAAGAATTCATTTACTTCAGGTGGTTTTCAGCCTCAAATAAGTGCCTCTTACAAATGATAATATCAACGCTTTTCACTGAATAGGTACCTATCACGGTTCACAGCACTTTCACCACAAACACAAACGCATACCGGGCCACGAAAGAAGTGTAGTAGGATGCGATGTATCTTCAAACTGCAGAGTTTCCAGTTTGCTAGGAATAATATTCCAAAAGGAAAATTTTTGAATTCCATTTTTGAAAAATAATTCAAATCAAAGGTTTTCAAATGGGTTTTGCAATGTTTTTTAATTTTTTTAGAAAAAACAAAATCTCCCTTAAATGTGTTCTTTTTCTCATCAAATTGTGTTCAGAATTTTCATTGCCTTCTGCTCTATGGTTGACCAAGTGCTGGGTGAGGTCTTGAGAAAGATGTCTGCCAAACTTAGAGCTTTGATTACAAAGCTTTATGGCGATCCGTTGCCTTGTTAACCTTCAACCCAAACAAGACTAACGTATTGGAGATTCAAACCACACTCAGTTGATAGATTTTTAAGTAGTAGTAGAGGCATCCCTTAGCTTTTACTCTAATACATAATATATCACTCCCTACCAGCTGTTATTCTTCACAATTCAGTGTTTCAAAAACGGAAAGAACATGTTTGTTGCAATATCATCAAAAAATCCTGTGGAAACTACTCATGCCCTGCCGTTCCCAAACTAGTTTAGATTCAATTTTGGCCGTGAAGAATGCCTTCAAGGCCTGACTGTCAGAGCAAATTAGAATGCCTGATCTTCGGAGGTTTTTTCCAATGCATTCCCTAACACAGAATTCTATAGCTATTACTGCTTGAAAGACAGTTGTACCTACACTGTTGTAAGTCTTTGAACCGTCAGTGTACCAAGTGTATTGGAAGTTTTTTGTAAGAATTACAGAGAATTACGTCCCACTTTTTTAAATAGAGTCCATTTTAAAATGAAACTTTCAAGAAAAGGAAACACAAAGAGCAGCGCGAGACTCTGCAATCCCATGATCAGCTCAGTAATGCACTCAGTAAAACTTGCCACAAAAACATTTCATACTGAGCTTATATAGAGCTCAGAATCAAAAATAAGTCAGAAATCAAAAATATTTCGAAGAAAAAATCGTTTGGTCCATTTGAACCCCAGTTCGGGTGGACACGACTTTTGCCAGTTTGTAAACGAGGGTTAATGTTCATCTGTCTGTGCTCTGTGCCATGCAGCTGCAATTGAATTCAAAAGAAGGCCGGCAACATCAACCGAGTATTTCTTGTAAACGTTTGATCTATTGAAAGGAAGTGTCTACATGCACTTACGGTGTAGGCTGCTTAGGTTGTGTAAAACAACCTCAACCAAGTCATTAGGTGCGAAGAAAATAACAACTGTGATTCGTGTTGATTCGTTTAGAACGAAACCACTTAGTCATTGATGCGGACACCAGCGCTAGAACTCGTAACGGTTGGGGCACCGCTAGTAAGAGGTAGTAGCGCAACACTGTTTTTTTTTCAACTTGAAGTAACCACAGGCCCTATTCATAACAAATAAAATTTGCTTTTGTATATTTTACAATGAAAAAAAAAAAAAAAAAAAAATATTTAAAGATTTTGACAAAACGTGTGAGGAGCAACAATTTTAGCACCCATGAGGCGGGGTTGCGGGGGATTAAGGGCGTGATGGAGAACGGCGGCATAGTATAAGTAGTATGCGGGCGAGCATAACCGACAAACGGCGCCATTTTTGGAATCCAAAATACCTTCCAAAAAGTGTAAAAATAACGTAAAATCTTTTTGTTATATCTAGGTCCACATTATGAGTAGCAAATCGAACGTTTGACTGGGAGAGAATGTTTTAGAGAAACTCATTTATTGGATTATTATCATTAAACTTCGTCCATTCTCTTATCTGACATTCCTTAAACGTCGAAAAAAGGATTCTACAAAGTTTTTGTTTCTACAACCTATAATACCGCTTTAAAAGTAGCTCGCAAAAACATTCGCTTCCAATCGAACGTTCTATTCGCTACTCATAATAGGGACTTTAAAGTGAAATTATGGTGAAATTGAAGTATGGGCTAAAAAACCTAGTTTTTTTTTGACAAAAATTAGACTTTGTGAAGCTTATAAAGCTTAATTTAATCTTACTATTCGAAGTCCAGACAAAAAATGGGACGTCTGAACAGTTGTTACGAAGTTACGAATACGAATTTTTGTGGGTTACGAATTTTTGTGGGTTTAGGACCTAATCCAAATAATAAGGTGAGTTTCCAACACTCAAACCTGTGATAACGTGGCAATGGTGATTGGGGCCTCAAAGCGCAATTTGAAAAGGTGAATCCCATCAACGATGGCCAACGGGATAACAGGAGGGGAGGATCAAAACTTCACTACAAAAGAACAGAGTAGTAAGGGGAGGTTTTGTGGTAGTATTTTGAAATTTGGCACAAATGTTTTATTCTTTATAGGAGGTGAGGCTCGGTAAGGATTCAAGACCCTCCCATATCCGGGAAGCTAAGCCAGGTGACAGGCCTCTGAGCATGAGCATTCTTCCCTTCCCTTCCTTTCTTTTCCTTTCCTTTCCTTAGTTGGTTCATGTTACGTTGCTTTTACTTATGCTAATCCTTGCTACTATTTCCTGCACTTACATTCCGTTTCCTCTTTAATTATCCATCCAGATCCTAAATCCTTCTCCTATGTCATCATTTATAATGAAAAGGCTTTCCTATTTGTCAATCAAAAATGATCTCATTGCAATCGGTTGAGTTGAAAATCTCATGGTGTTGCCAGAATTCATTTTTCATAAGAACACAAAACTAAAAGCATGTTGAAAAATAATGAATTGTTCACATTGACGTACACGAATCGCTGGAAATATAAAATATTAAAATCAGACATATGTACCTATATAATATGTACATTGTACATAACGAAACTTTTTAAATCCAACAGCTTCATGTGGTCATCTTTAGAGACCTATCATGAAAAAAGACTGAATTCCCACTCCAACTAAGTGAAATTAACACATAAGTTGTATTTTGCGAGTAGCTTTATGAAAGTCAACATAATTGCTGTGTTTGTCAATCACTTTGCAGTTGAATTGATTTGTTTTCTCCAAATTTAGGTTATTTCACTTTTCTTAAGTCTATACCGCTTGGTTACATTCAAAGTATGTTATCACTTGTTATGTTGATTTTTTTTTTTTTTTTTTTAAGATAATCATTGCTTTTATTTTCTCGGTATTGGTGTCATTAATCTCGGGACCAGCGTTCACTCAAAGCTTCTTAATTGATTGAAATCTAACATAACATCCAGTTTGATTCTGATCAAGATTGATAATTGTCATTCAAAACATATATGTATTTGTACGACTTGGTATCCCTCTGGGTAGCCATTTAGGACCATTATTGTTCCTTCTATTTACTTATGATATTCAAATCAACTTAATGTCTTTGCTTCGTAGACGACCTTTACCTCTATCGTAGTATAAACTGTATTGATGATTGTGCTTTACTTAATGCCGATTTCAATTAACTGTCAAAATAGTTTGACTTCTATCATCTAAACATCTCGTAGTGCCAAGTTATGACATGTTTTTGTAAAACTCCACCGATTTTTACAAGATTATCAGATTGATAATACTTCCTTAGATCGGGTAGTACAAAAAAATAAAGAAAACTGGGACTTATTCTTGACACCTTTTCTTACAGCAAGGAACTTTCAGATAGAAGATAGATCCATATACTATTTGAACTCTTTTTAGATCTCTCGTTCGATCAGTACTTGAGTACTGCTGCACGGCTTGGAACCTTTACGTGCGTTAAAATAGAAAAGGTTAAAAAAAAATATTGTATTATTAACTCCACTGGAATAATGGTATTTTATCGTCTTCATATCTCAAAGTCAGTATACAGTTTGGCAAAACGATACGCACATATTTTGCGACAATATTTTCATTAGAGATATGCCTAGTTATCATATAAAGTGTCACCAACTTCTAGATCTAATATCTATTCGATTTCATATTTATAGTTCTAGAACTTTTTTCTTTTTTCACGAGCAATGTTAAAAAAGAAGGATGTTGGTTGAGGCCCACCTAAGTATGTAAGTAATGTCAAAAGTCGGATTATTGTCGTAATGAAACTGTTTCTCGCAAACAGAGGTACTGTAACAAAGATACCTTAAAAAAGTATGTTTTAAATTCAAATGTATACTCAGGAAATTTTAAATTTTGCGTATTTGCATATATGTAATATGTCGTTTTAGTTTGTATTCAATAATGGTCCTAATGTGTTAAATATTGTAATCTATTGAATGAAATAAACAAATAAATAAATTTGAACTTTTAACATGCTACAATATTCATTCTTAAAACATCACAAAAAAAGATAACTGTTTTTTAAAGCAACATGAAAAATATCAAATGTGGTAACTCTGGCGTCATCTACTCCCCCATCACTTCCTATCCATTCAAAAGTGATTGAGTCAGACAAAAATGAACGGGACACAGAGTTTAAGTTAATGCTATTTGCAATGTTCTAAGAACGGTGAAATCGCTTATGCAATATAAAATTTTGCACTCAAGATTTGACGACGACAACGACGATGACGACACAACAAAGTAGCGCTGCAACAAAATGTTCACGAGCGAGAAAAGTTGTATGTACAATGCAGAACAGATGCGATGATACCATAAGCACCATGCAAACATTGTGCTCTACAACCCCCCTCCCCTCTGCCCTTTCATTTGGTGAAGGTCCTTTCGCGCGACTATATTCTTTGGACAAGGTGGATATTCTACTTCAATTGAATGATTTATAAGTCGCTGGTTTATGTTTGTATATGTTTGTGTGTGGATTTGTGTGTGGGCGGGTAAGCGCGTCAAGGTACGAACAAAGGAAAAATTCTGCTCTATCTGGCAAAGACTTTCAAAATTTCCTAAGGGATTGAGGGAAAAATAAACGAGAATTGGAGCTCTGGAGCGAATGGAAGAGTCTTTTCATTGTGGTTCAGCAGCACGATGCGAAGCGTCCTTAAAACAATGTACAGCTTATTACCTGAACAATGTCTCCTTGATCATGTCCGGATGCTGTGAATGTCAAGTGGCACAGAAAAGGCAACTTATTCCATTGTGGTGTCGGCACTTTTATGGAATATGTCCTCCCCACGTCGCCATAGTATGTTCGATTACAAACTGAAATGGAAAAAGAAAAGACATTATTTTAATTGAGTTTTTTTTAATATTTTGTAGTAAGTTGGTTGATCTTGATGGTAAGTACTTATTTTTTTTTTTAATTTCCCTGAGCGAATACCTTTGAATATTAATGATTGTTTATAAGGAACTTGGAAAGCAACTGGTGCTGGAGTTGGTTTCTACTAAAAAATGGAGAAAACTAGAGCTTCATTTTAAGTAGTGTTTTATTGTTAAATGGAAACCAGAATATCATTTCTAATTTAAATTGCTCATAATGAGGAAGTTCATTGCTTGGCTGTATAGAACGACTGTGAAATGAGGTTCTTCTTTCCTTAAAATGGAAAAAGAAAACCGTTTGCGCTCAAGAACGAGCTCTGGAAGACCACACGAAGAACGGGCTTCTAAAGTTACTTGAGATACTTTTTGAATTAGAATATGAGTTGATAGTGACAAGACGTTGGAAAAGATGTTTTGTTTAATTTTTGTTAAACTCTGAGTAACAAGTAGCAACAGTGGATGAGGCAGAGCTCAAAGTCTACTTTTTCGTTATCAGGAAAAAATGCCTTAAACAATTTTTATTGTTCGTACCCTTAAGAGAATAAATAGGGTGACTTGGGAGTTTTGGCGCATAAGGAATTTCAGGAACTATAGGTATAAGGCTTTCGCCATTTCACTGTGGTTGGAATGTGGAGGACATGATGGTCAAACTGAAATGGTTTAACGGAGATGTGGCCCCAAAAACCATTGAAGAATTATTTGAAAACCAAGATGATAGGTAGCGAAAGTGAAGAAGACTACGAGGCATCGAATCTTTTAAGCGACGAATCTGGTGATGAATAATTGAAATTTTTAGTTTTCATACAATTTGATAAGCATGTTTTTAAGTTAATATGCGTCTGGCAAGCAGAAGGCTGAAACCAAATAGCCTTGGACCAACTTTGTTATAATCAGGTAAATTTTTCTAATGTTTTGGCATACCACTTTCTTGTTTGTAAGTAATGGGAAAAAAGTTATTAGTGCTGTAAGCCAAAAAAAATGCACTTAAAAAATGTTAAAATTCTTCTGGCAAGCAGTAAGCTGAAACCAAATCGTATTGGGCCAACTTTTTTGTAATCAGGAGAATTTTTATGATTTTTTGATATGGTTATCACTTCGACCTCAAAATCTGAACAATTACTATTTTCGATCGCCCACCCCCACCCCTGGCTGAAAAAGAAACCTACCAGACCGTTGAATCTGATATAATGATGCGTATATCTACACATAAATGTGCATCACTTTTGGTTAAGAGCTACTAGCTATACTAGTCGCAAGCTTTGAATTTTGCTCGAATGACGTATGCTGAATCCAAATATGGTTGGAAGTCTGATAATTTAAGCCAATAATCAACTTAATATTGACACGTAGATTCCGGAGTATAGTACCAGAATTTCTATCATACATAATAATGCTTTTTCCGGACTGAGGATGTGACCGACGCGACGCAACGACCCAAAAGACGAAGGAAAAAATGAAGACGAACCAGTGTGTTTTTCAGAAACAGCTGCACTACCATCGTTAAGCACGGTTCACACAGAGCTGCTTGGTCTGGTCACTATCGGCTGCTATTTCCCTGCTTCTCTCTGCAAACAGCTACAGAAAACCATACAAAAATCGCCTTTGAACTTTATTTCTAATTTTTGGAACTAATTAATCTATATTTAAAAATCAATTGCTGTTCGTTGATCTGGTTAAAACTCGTGAACGACTGAACGGATTTATCTTATCTTGGTCTTGAAATGTTCGAAAAAAAGGAACACCAGTTGAAGGGGATCCAAAAGTATTTGCTTCAGACGCTCTGGGTCGCATCTACACAGTACATCCAAATAATAACGATGAATGTTATTATTTGCGATTGTTGTTGGTGAATGTTCGTGGTCGAACATCGTTTAAACAACTGTAAACAGTTAATGGACAGCTGTGTGCGACTTACCGTGAGGTATGTCAACTATTACATTTATTTGAGAACGATTCACACTGGGATGATATGCTCAAGGATTTTGTAATATCCTTATCGCCGCACCAAATTCGTACATTGTTTGCGATTATCCTATCGACATGTTTCCACTCGAATCCAAAAGATTTGTGGGTTAAGTATAGAGATGACATGTCTAAAGATAGTTTGCTGTGTGTGCATCAAACTTTGAATCCTACACTACATATGACTAAAGGAATTTATAATGTGACATTGATCTTGATAGACGATATTTGTCTGTTGATAGCAAATAACATATTGTCGTGTTTGGGAATGACAGCACCCAATCATCATATGCACGATGAATTAAACCACGAGTTGCAAAGAGAGCAACTATCCGACAGTGAAGTATTGGCCGAAACAGTTCGTTCAAGTGTTTCACAATCAAATGAACAACATAATTGCGTACGACACTTTGATAAAAGCTGTGAGCAGTGGATCTGGTGGAATTTATTTCCTCTATGCTCCCGGAGGAACCGGAAAAACATTCTTAATTTCGTTCCTATTAGCGAGCATCAGGATATTACTCTAGCGTTGGTCTCATCAGGAATAGCTGCGGCTCTGCTTGGTGGCGGGAGAACTGCGCATTCTGCCTTAAAATTTGCAACATCGCCAAAAATAGCGCAATGGCCAAGATATTACAAGTATGCAAATTGATTGTTTGGGATGAATGTACAATGGCCTTTAAGATGTGACTGGAGGCACTAGACAGAACGTTGAAAGATCTTCGTGACAACCAAAATATTTTTGGTGGGGTCATGATTCTGTTGTCAGGTGATTTTCGTCAGACTCTTCCAGTTATTCCCCGATCAACTGTAGCTGATGAACTAAAATCCTAAAATCATCGAATTTGTGACGGTTCGTAAAGACACTCCAATGAGAGTATTTTTGCAACATGATGAAACTGCAAATGTGTTTGCGAAGCAGTTGTTAAATAAATAAATAAATAATAAAGTTGCAGTTTACACCTCGAACGGATTCATCACATTACCCACAGATTTCTGTCACATCGCACAATCAAAAGAGGAACTTATTCAGCGTGTTTTTCCGGATATAGCGCAAAAGTTCAGAAACTATAATTGGCTGAGTGAACGAGCAATATTGGCAGCGAAAAATAAAGATGTCGAGGATCTCAATGCGACCATTCAGAAATTCTTCCAGGACAGTTGGTTTCCTTCATATCAGTCGACACCGTTATGAATCAGGACAACATAGTCAACTATCTCACGGAATTTTTGAATTCACTGGAATCGCCTGGCGATGACCATTCATAAATCAGAAGGATAGTCGTTAGAAGTTTGCGGAATCAACTTGGAGTTTTACTGTTTCGCGCATAGACAATTATACGCCGCATGTTCACGTGCGGAAATCCGTCTTCTTTGTTTGTTTACGCACCTTAAAACAAAACAAAAAATATTGCTTATGAGAGAGCTTTAAATTGACTAACAGAATGTATAATTACAATGTGTGTCTGTCAATATCAAATTTAAACCTTATAAGTGGCCACAATTTCAGGAGACGTCTGTTTTGTAATTAAGCAACATGATAGTAATAATATTTCAATCTTAATAAAAAAATGCTTTTTTTATTTAATACAGACTACACAAAAACACATTTTTGACACATTTTCTTAAGTGTATACCATTGACTCTGGCGTATACGTACTATTTTTTTTATTTTTATTTTATTCTGATAACAAATTGTAACTACTTTCAATACACATCATATTTAAGAGTTCAATGAGAAATTGCTGATTGTTGCTGAATTAATTTCGTCTGTGATTTTATCAATTCAAATTCATTGAACTTATCCCTCAGTGACATAGACTTATATTTCATTCACATATTTGCACATGAATTTCGAATCCCTCACGAAAGGAGATGGAAATGGAAACCTTGAAACTACTGGAAAGATTTCAAAAATTCTTTCGGCACTGGGATGCAGTAACTTAGCGTATATTACATCCCAAAGGGTTAAAACTAAAGACCCGAGCAACGCAGGGTGTCCTATTCCAAAAAATTTGTCATCGTTAGAGTGCTTAATTGCACCTGAGCAGCA
Source organism: Melanostoma mellinum (assembly GCA_914767635.1). Taxonomy (NCBI): domain Eukaryota; kingdom Metazoa; phylum Arthropoda; class Insecta; order Diptera; family Syrphidae; genus Melanostoma; species Melanostoma mellinum. Next base: position 173,425,698 of record OU612058.1, read on the forward strand.
TAGACTATTTTTCATCCCCACTCTGCCACTAGAATGAAAGCTTAGAGACTGCTTTACTTAACTTTCAACTTGATAAAAGTAGGGCCTGAGCTACGCCGGGCGGGTCAGCTAGTTTCAAATAAAATATGATATGAATATACATATACTGTACTTGGCCATGTCCAAGGGGTGACTGCTTCTTGAGTTAGCCGTTAATATTCAAATCCATTCATTTCTTTCTAAAATCGTTATTCCGGCCAAAACTATTGACAATCGATATCGATTTAATTTTGTTTTATTTTTTTTTTGACAATATCGACTTCTTTGATGTTTAATTCATAAAACAGAGTTTTTTTATTGGTAGAGAGATAAAATACATAAATAGGGTGGCGCAACAGAGCGAGGAGCCCCTGGGCCTAGCGCATTTCTCACAACCATGCCTTGTGAGGGAATGGAGGGGACCTACAATTTTTCGCCGGTTCCGAACGGCTAATTGAGAATGCGCTTTTCATGGCAATGAATTTTACTAACGGAGGACTTGCCAATTCCTCGCGAAAGGCGATACCCGTGGAAAAACATTTTTGCATTTCGCCTCTGCTGGGATTCGAATCTCGAACCTCTGGGTTAGCAGGTGGACATGCTAACCATTACGCCACGGGTACTCTATTGGTGAGAGATATCACGCCTTAAAATGAGAGTATGTTAAATGTACATGCAATATGAAACACTAGCTAACCAATCCGGGTGTGTAGCCTTAAGGCCAGGTTACTCCAAACAGTTTTGAAAAAATTGAAATCAGAAATTGGTACTGTATACTCGTAGAAATAGTATAGAATTAATCCCGAAGGTCAGCAAGACCGAGAGGCAGGTATGAAAGAGTGGGAAGCGGTGTAGTAAATCCGGGCGATCGAGCCTTCGGATTTTTCTCCGAACCACGTTTTGTTTGCATGGATAACACTCTCACTTCAAAACTATTGCCATTATCGGTATGAACCAAACATTTTACTCTTAAGATGTCTGGCTATAGCCTCAAGCAGAACCATAAATATTCATTATCATTTAAAGAATTTATAAGCAATTAAAATTGAAAAAAAAAATTTTAAAAAATACAAAAATCCGCCATTTTTCTTTTTCATTGAAAATGTTTCATTTTTCTTGAAGCCATAGCCATAAACATGAAACCGTTTATTTTTTTGCTTTTAGATAATCCATTTTCAAGAAATGATGCCATCCATCTACGATTCAGATGAGTTTCAGCAGCCATTTTCAGGACCGCCATTTAAAAAAAAAAATTCAATAATCTCTATCTGCTTTCACATGTAAAAAATTTATTACTCAACATTTTTTGTTCTTTACCTAAATAAAACGTATTGAAAAAAATTACGTTTTTTTTTTATTAACATGGCCTTAAGATTACCGTTCTCGTTTTTTCCTTCTCGTCTTAATATGGGGTTGAAATATAGTCTATGTTACTGAGGAATTTTGTAACATTCTCAAATTGAAAGAATTTTTAAAATCAGTCCAGTAGTTTTTTACTTCCCGCAGGAATAAGGTGGAGAAAAATAGCCTATATATAGCCTATTTTGGACTCTAGACTATCTCTGTACCAAATTTCATTTAAATCGATTCAGTAGATTAGGCGTGTTAAAGTGAAACTTAGTTTCACATTTATAATATTAGTAAAAATGTAAGGATGTACAAGCCCCAGTGTCTAATAATACAAAACATGTGCAGTTGGGCGCATAGCCACATGCAGCCCAAAGGTTGAGAAGCAGAGGCATCGGTTCGCCATTGCTGATGGAACACTTTCTTACTCACATAATATTGTGATTTGATAGTAAGCGTAAGGTGCTGCCGTTACTGAAAATTTGTAGCTTTGTTTAGAGTCGATAGATGGTGTGCGAATTAATAAATAAATGAATTGGGTACCAAACAAACAAAGTTTAAGGAGCCTTATAAGAGCCTTACGCAGAGATATTTATGAACGCCTAAGTGTTGCCCATGGCGTAGTTCTCCGAGAGTAATTGCACAATGACATGCACATATCACACTTTCTAATGTAGCAGATCGGAACCGGTATTAAATTGTTGGTTATGGAAAAACGTTGGACTCCGGGGGGTCCAAAGTTTTGTTGCCCCAAATACGTATTTGTTCATATTTGCAGCACTTTCTTGATCAGCAGTTCGGAAATCGCAAAAAATGCAGGTCCCCTCCATTCCCCCCCCCCCCCCCCACATGGTATGGTTTTGAGAAAATTGCTAGTTCCTGGGGCTTTTCCGCTCTGTTGCGCCAGCTTCTAAAAACGAAATACTCAAAAGTGGATAATTTTGAACGAAACTGATGTTTTCTTTCTACAAAGAAAAAATTATACTTTGCTGTGACTGAGTGACTGACAGTGGTGGTACAATGGTGAAAGCGCCCTACCATTACTTGGGTTAGCAAAATGCTTTTTTGAAATACTTCTTGAGAAACTTCAAAGTCCTAACCAAACGAAGCCGTTGGAAACCGACAAAAAATTGTAGGTCCTTCAGTTTGTCACTGGAATGGTTGAAAATGCACAAATCCGTTCTACCCGTCCTAATCTTGTTGCGCTCAAATATCAAAGGAATACATAACTTAGAAATTCATAACCCTTTCCTCACCAGCATTTTTGGCTGAACCCAAACAACTGTAACAAAGCACTTTTCTAAGCAAATTTATTATTCTTGGGTGAATTTTCATATCCTCGCGGAAGATGATGATCGTTGAAATTTTTTTTGTTTTTCAAAACTCAAAATCCCACCACATGAGCAGAGAAACTGAGGCATGTTTCACACACAACGGCTTCGTCCACTTAGTTAAAATCTTTACGTGGCCGCTGTTTAATTAAGTCGTTCAGACTGCTGGTTTAAACCGTCCATATTGCGGAAAAATCAGTCTTTACAATGTTTATTAGTTTGCTGTAAATGGCTTACGGATAAATACAGCGCCAGATCTGGTAAAATTTTTTGAATGGAATAGCATTCTACATTCGTGTGGAGTAGCATTTTGAAAAATTTGAACCGAGAAGAAATAAGACTGTATATTTGTGGGTTTGAGTGTATTTGTAGATACAAGTGCTTTCCAGTCATTTTTCTGGCCATGGATATTCCACCTCGTTGCAAAACCATCCTCACTGAATCAAAATCTCAGTAGACGTAAAAAACTGCGACAGATTTAACTTATAACAGTGCAAGTTCACGTTTCCGTGGCACACCGCCTATAGTTATAGAAGTCGTTGGGTACTTTCAACCCCATCAGTATAAAGCTTGCAGTAGTCACTAACAAGTTTGCTACTAATGGAATACTTGCCGCCACTTTCATGGGTAACCCCAAATTAGTTGCTTAGCTACCTAAAGTAGACACTTACCAAAGTATCTTGGCCCATTAAATAAATGTAAGCCTCTTTAAAGGCAAATCTTTTGTACCACCTATTTAGCGCTTTTCTAAAGCTAATTCTCCTTGGGTACTTAAAATTTAGAAAATATGTACCTATGTATAAGTATATACACCGTATGGGTAGACACTTAACGAACAGCTTTATCTTTCATCATAATCCCGTAATGTACCGTTTCACAAGAATTAGTTAAATTTGCATTTTTTATATTGCAAGTCAAAAAGAAAGCACTAACATTTCTCCATTTGGCTGGAACAGGCGCGCGAACAAACCTCAATCACCACGAAAATACCTTCATATTTCCTGATTTACCCACCATGAGGCATGAACGAAATATTTAATGAAATTTTCAAAAGACCTTCACAGTGAATCCTCATACCGCAAGCCTTAAATCTGCTTAATTTGAATATCGAAGCATAAATTATTACAAGCTCATTACGGATCTCCCTGCAAGGCATGTACAATGTACAGTCAGGCATCCAAAGCAGACTTGAACATTTTGTTTTTTCTTTATAGACAGCCAATGTCCTTAAATGGAGTCCTTTCCTCCTATAATGCTCTCCTACCATGAATAACCCGCTTACGTCTCTTGTAACCACAATCCCTAAAACAATGAATTACGATGGTGGTTGACGGCAGCAGGTGACAAACCAACCTATCAACCCTCCAGAAATCGCTTTTTATTTTTATACTTTGCCTATGGAAGCAAAAACCTGTAATTTGTAAGTATACGTTTCCACGCAGCGTTAACACGTGCGTACCTAGCAAGTGAATAAAAAATAAACATATTCATGGGGCATGCCTTTCGTCTTTCGCATAAAATTTTAAATTGGTTCAATCAACCAACTAATTTGGTAATACTTTCTCGTGCGTAGCTATACCTGTGGTACGCTCAAGGCTGTCGTCACATGTAACCACCTACATCTATTGTCACCCACAGCCATAACCTACCAGCCGCATTTTTCAATTTCTTAAATTCGTAGACAAAAATTTGTTTTTGCTGAAAAGCCTCGCTAAAAATGACAAAAAAAAAATGAGAAGCAACTCCACATACTCACCGGTACAATATTTTGGCTCATCGCTGGCATCACCACAGTCGTCCTTTCCATCGCAGTACTTATCCAAGGGCACACACACACTGCTGCCACGACAGGGAAACTCCGAAACTCTGCAAGCGTTTCCGATTTTGATTGCCAGCAATACCAAAGCCAGGGTTGAGCAAGTAATTTTCACAAAAGAAATCATCTGGAAAGAAGAAAATATATGACATGAAAGAAGGAGGGCTCATTCATGGTGCCTCGATGGCAGGATGGTTTAGTGAATGAAATGTCAAGCGATTCTAATGAAAAGAAAATTTTGTATGTAATTTTAAGTATACCTACGTATATACGCCTCTAAGGAAAATTTGTAGGTAGCTGTGTGGAGGCAAGGAGAAGAACGAGCGAGCGTTTTCAACATCGACAATGAACAGATAAAATTGCTTTGAAAATACCTGAGCTTTTATATTTATTTAATTTTTCTTTTTTTATCTCTCCTTTGCCAATAAATAGGAATAAAAAAAAGAAACATAAAATGCACCTGAAGTTCAAGAGGGTTACATAAGCACACAAAGAAGAAGGTAAGGCTTCAAAGACGTTTGGCAGATAATAAAAATTGCACCCCTGGCAAAAGTATAAAGGGGGTTTGTGTGAACAGCTTACTCATATTTTTCTGTAGAAATATAAGAGTGTATTGTGTTGTGTATTTTCTTGTAATTTGTTTGTTTGTGAATTTTTATGAGTTTACTTGAAAGCGAATGAAATTGAATTGGAGACATTATTATTGGAGCCATTAATCCTGGATATTGTCATCTTTACGAACGACTGAGAAGCAAATCAACATTGTCGATGTAGTTCAAGAGGGTTCATATAAGTAGCCATGTTGAATGTTCCCATAACAAAGACGGAGCGAATGTTACACTTTCTCATGATTGATTGGCACAATTGGAAGAGTGCGTAATAAGTCTTATCGAGGTTGAAAATGTTGGTATTTTTTTTTTCGTTTTTCTGTATGAAGGGCTAATTAGCTTATCATACTCGTACCAGAACTTTTCGTTTGAGAAAGTAATGAGATGCAACTTTAGAGGTGGCAGGCGCAGCAAACACATCTTTGTAATATTACTACTCCTACGAGTTTTTGATCTTTGTATTGCTTTCCAGTCAATTTACTGAATGACTTTATTATTCTTACATATTCACCTATGTGTTGCACAGGTCGTAAACAAAGACAACACGTGTAGACGGCGAAACATACCCACTTAAGACACACTTGACTTTGAAAGGATAACGAACTTTATTATTCGTTTTGTGAATAAAAATTTAATTTTAAAATTGTGTTTCCATCATCACTGCCGCCCATGTTCATCACCTTTCGCTTCTTTTTTGGTTCTGGGTACTGGCTCTGATCGTTTTCGTCTTCGTTTTCCAATTCTTTAGAAGCTGGCCTGTCATTGGATAGCCAATCACAAAAGGTTTTTTAAATGCACTTTTTTTAGCTTCGTTGTTTCGTTGGAGGGTTGAATTGGTTTGAGGAGTATCAGCATTCTTGGATACCATCAAGGAAACGTTAACTACACGTATTGATTGTGTCAAGTGCAAGTTGCAACAGAAGTTCTATAACAAGAGCTTTTGGATTCGATACGAATATTCACTTCCACGTTTTCCGAAAGACAACTGCAGTTAATTAATGACCTTGAAAAATTAATAGAAATGGAGTCAAATTCTTTCCTTTTACATAACTTCTGCATCTTCTGATTTTTTCGCCTGTTTTTCTCATTTTGTGGCCCGTATAGATTTCAAAGCACGACGAAAGCTCAAAATATGTACCTAGCACTACTGAATGTTTAATGAAAAACGACATGTCTGCCGGACATACTCGAAATGGATCGAAAGGATGATTGGTAGTGAATACCTACAGTGAAGTCAAACGCCTACAGTGAAACACTTCAACTGAATTTAAGAAAGGCTTCTTGCATAAAGTAGGCAGATTTTCATCGATTATATACGCAAATTCTATTTCTAATAATTTTCAATGACTTCCAAGCTACAGCGGCGCCTTTAAAAACCTGTGAAGCAAGGTCACCAGCTCATTTGTCGTACTGCAACAGCTGCCTAAGATTTCATGAGCTTCTAAAAACTGGTTAAAGTTCCTCCTCATTTCATGCTATCTTCCGTTTTTCCCTCAACAGCGCTCTTTAACTGTGAGGTACGCCACGCTGCGCTACCTGTGTTACTCAGAACCCGTTTGGAAGGCTTCCAATTTTGGATTGTTCCATTTCTAGTGAAGTCTGAGGCCAACCTTTAGTAAATGTATTTCCATTTGTGTGTTGCAGGAAGTTTTTGGCTTGTCTTTCTTGGTTCCTGGTTGATCGTATCGAAACTTTGTATAGAGCCTTTTTGATAGCATTACTCTGGATCTTTTCCTTGGACGGGGCAACAACAGCTGAGTTTGTCATGTTCAATTTGAAAGAAGGCTCCCACGGATCCCAGTACATCTGTTTTAAACTAAGCGTTTTTCGTTTTACCCCTCAAATCTTGATGCTAAGTTTTTGAGAAGGGTCATACTCAGTTTCTCAATCAAAGGTTTGAAGTTTCTTACACTAATACGCTTTTGTAGTGTCCCAAAACTAAACATATTATCTTAGTCTAAGAGCAGGAGGCTGCAGATTTTTGTGTGAGTGACTGCCTATAAAAAAGCTGATTCCAAAAAGTGGAACTTAAGCTACCACACAATTTTTTGAATACCTAATTATGACATCAGTATGATTGAACTTCCTTTTGGTTTGTGAAAATTTGCAATTCCCTCAAGATGCATTAATAAAATGATTTTTTGAATGCATGTCACCGGGTAGGAACAACAAATAAACAGTCTTGAACAAACTTTTTCGGTAACAGGTAGAAACTCGATCATGTTGAATTTAACAAAAATGTTTTATGTATCACAGTTACAATAATCAGAATAAAAGTATAGTCCGTGTAATGGTTGTCATGGGCTTAGCTTTTGTGGAATTGGCAATTTCTCCGATAGAAATTACACAAAAAAGCCATTTTTAATTTAGCCGTTCGGAATCAGCCTAAGATTGCAGATGTCTGAGGTGCGTTATAGTGGAGGCTCCACGGCCTTGTTGCGCAACCTTATTAGTTCTTATTTATTGCTTAAACAGCAAAGCTCAAAACTAAATTTTATATTCCCCCAAATAAGAGTGATGGATTTGAATTTGAGGTGAGAAAATTTTGGAAAATAAAATCACTGAGCTTTTAAAAATATTCAATTGCAACAAGACGACATTTGCAATTTGGCCAGACAAAATTTCGAAGTGATACCAGACTTCGTCTACCTACGATGCGCTATAGACATGGAAAATAAAATCAGTGCGGAGTTCGAACGCAAAATCACTTCTACTTTGCAGTATTAACGGTGAACTAAGACTCTATGAAAACCAAGGTAACCCTTTTATAAGACCTTGATCATCGTAATCCAGCTATACTTTGAGGAAGCTTGGATCTTGCCTATAGCGGTCGCTTCGAAAGTAAAAAACTCCCAGTGTTATTTGACTTCATGTGTGCGAACGACCGACCGACGCCGACACAACGTTTGGAGAAGAGCATTCAACAATTAACTGTAGAAAGTGTTATTTTACTCAAACGCAGCTAGAAAAGTACATATCTTGCGAAAATTATATCTGAGACATGTCAAGCGGATTCAAATTCAAATTCAAATTCAAATATGTAACTTTATTTTATAACTCACACAGTAAGATACACAGATGAACACAAACTTCCCGGCTTTAGAAGTTTTTAAAGACGCACTCACACTGGATGGGAATAGCAGACGAAAGACACTTTGTCTTAGATGGAAAAGGACCTCAACTAATTAAGTGCAAAACTGGAAAGGCTTTGCAAAGGAAATAGATAGCGATAATTTACTTAATTGGTGATAAATAAGAAAAGAGGAGGGACAACATGTCTGCCTTGAGGTCCACTAGAGGAATTATAAAAAACTTTTGACAAAGTCGAACCATTTTAACCAGTATTGTTAACGTATTGAGTTTCTAAATAACTGCGAATGTAAGGGGAAGACGGAATACTTGCGCCACTTTTTGTGATATCACTTAAAAACTTTGTACTCATCTTAATCGTAATTTTAAAATTTATCCATTTTAAAATAAGTCTTATAAATTCAATCTATATTATACAAGTGATTTTTGCCAAATGATAAGTAACCTAATTTTTCAAGTACTCCTTTAAGATTTTTGATAAAACCCGTTGCATTATAAAGTTCGTTGCTTTTCGGGTTCACTAATAATAATATGTTCGATTTCTTTTTAAAATCAACCGTTTCCTTAACTTGCTGCTTGTGGTAAAATAGTCACCCAATTGCTATTTTTTCTTCACTATTAAATAATTTAGAATGTTTATATTGCCTTGCTTCGATTTCAAATTTGATCAAATAAGATTGACCGTGTAAGTGCCAGCTCAGAGTTGTACAATAAATTTTTTTTTTTTTTAATAACATCTTTGGGAACCACATTGCTTTTATGTTCTTTTTCTTTATGAGCAAATGCAATTTTCGAAAGTTCAAATAACAGAAACTCGTGCATTTGTAGCGCAGACCAAACATTAAATTAAAGCGAAGGAAGAATTGAGTAGGTATTGAGACACTGATCTAGTCTTGCCTAAGAAGCTGGTTCAAGTCTCCTGCTATTGTTTTCTTCCAAATTAATTTTTTTTTACTTTTTACATGAGCAAGCGTAGTTCTGTAAATAACTAAGCAAAGTCTAATAACTGTGATAGTTTTGACATTTTTCAGATACCCACGCGTAAAAAAGTTCTTATCGCGAAGAAGCAGAAAAAAAAATTTACTCTGCGTGCTTAAAAACATTTTTTCACTATTACCAAATTAAATCTGTTGACGATCTAAAATAAATAAAATAAATAAATAGGGTGGCGCAACAGAGCGAGGAGCCCCTGGGCCTAGCGCATTTCTCACAACCATGCCTTGTGAGGGAATGGAGGGGACCTACAATTTTTCGCCGGTTCCGAACGGCTAATTGAGAATGCGCTTTTCATGGCAATGAATTTACTAACGGAGGACTTGCCAATTCCTCGCGAAAGGCGATACCCGTGGAAAAACAAATTTTGCATTTTGCCTCTGCTGGGATTCGAACCTCGAACCTCTGGGTTAGCAGGTGGAGGTGCTAACCATTGCACCACGGGTACCACTGTTGACGATCTAGAATTACTTTTGTGTGAAAGTGTAGCGTACCGGAGAGTAACGTATGAGTCTATACACATGAAAGTATTGAGTGAAATTTAATCTTTTGTATGATAGAGTCTCCCGCTTTACCCCCAATCCACGATATTTATTTATTTTATATTTATTATTTTGAACATCAAATTATTTTGTCTTTAAGGAATAATAATTTTGAGCATAATCGAAGGCCTTAGTAATATTAATAAAGTTGGAGTAAATTTTTACCATCTACGTCACCGCAAATCCAAAAGCTTCACATTTTTCACCGATGTTAGACAAGATATTTCTTTTTCACTTTTTCAAAAACGCATGTAAAGACTTTATATTACGAAATTTGATATGTAGACACAGCAGTTTGACTCGCTTCGTTTACTAATTTCATGCTCTGAATTTTTCGACTTGAACTAAATAAAGTGAGTGTATTGTTTTGAGGCTTTAATATTCTAAGTGGTACTTGCATAGACATCGTATTTTTTAATTCGCACCTAAGTAACTTAAAACTCATCATAGATTTAAACGGTGATGCTTTTTTTTATTATTATTATTTTCAGTGATACTTAAGCAGTTGGCAGCATTTTTGGTGACTAAAATATGTGGTCTTGCCAAAACAAAGATCATCATACCAAGTAGGTACTGACAGGTTTTCGGTTTCTTGGATGCATGTACCATTCAGGAATAATGGGAAGGGGGAAAGTTAAGCTTTAACGACAAGTCACAATATTGAGTTTTCGAAGCAATGAATTCTACAAAGTTTTTAAAAAAAGATGAAGGGGTGAGTCGTCAGCAAAACAGTTAAGACGATTACAATAGAGGAGACAAAACGGAGCCCTGTGGATCACTAGCATTTATAAAGTGGGTATAATACTTAGAGCCATTCAATTCAACTTGTATTGAGCGGCCAGAAAGGTCGTTTCTAATCCAACGAAGAAGAGATTAATCATACCAAAATCAGGCTCTTTAAGAGCTTGCTGCCAAACCCTATCAAATTTATTTTTTTTTATTTATAATAATGTTGTGAAAATGCTATATTCTTATTTAATTTTTATTTATTTATCATCTTTTAAGCAAACAAGGACTTTTGAGATACGGGATAAAATTTAAATCTTTTTTGGCTTGTATAGCTTCTATGACTTCTTGTGGTCGCATATAGGTACACACAATGGTTTTTTGTCAGCCCTATCATTTTCATCTGTTGTCTCCCCCGCCCCAAATTTTCAAGAATCTCATTATAAAATTTGTTTTCTTAAGCTTTTTATCTATGGACTCAAATGCAATTCACTTTTTGCCCTTAGAACTCTTTGACGTTGCAATAATTTACAACGTGGCATAGCATTACCATCTTATATCCCAAAATGAAGCTAAGAAAACTTTTCTATATGTAACATCTGATTTCAGATGCACACCACCATCGACAAAATTATTTAATTTTCCCCTCCCTCTACTTTTCAAGGGGTTAAAAGTAATATGATTGCAAACGAGAATGTAAATTTGCATTAACCATGAAACAAATTTTAAAGTTTTGACATCAAAAGTTCCTAATTGTGAAACGAACCCGGTGACTAATTAAATTTACGATAACCTTCTTCATTACTCGAAGTTATGAACGACGAAAAACACACACACACTGACACAGTAGGTACACTCTTCACTTCACCATTCACAAACTACACATTGTCCCACAAGCCAAACAAACCTTTCCTAACTAACATACTTTGCATCCACATTCAAAAATTATGCAAACCCAGACTAAAGATAAAAATAAAAATAAAAATAAAAACCATTTACCCAAAGCTCTAAGTCGGAGATTCTGTTGGTTATAAATTTGCATACGAAATCATTTGGTGTTTTCTTTATTAAAAAAAAAAAGAAGAAGAAAAAACAATAAATAAAGAAAAACCCCTAACTGCTAAGCTTACAACATTTGCAATGCCATGAATAAGGTGTAGCAGCGACAGCTCCAATTTCAAAACCCCTCTAATTTCAATATTATAACTCCTCTTGGCCCTGGTGACATCATCTCCCCCCATTGCCTTTGCCAATATAATAAGTTTTAAGAAGTCCGCACCCACAGCTTCCGAAATGAGATCAAATAAACTTTATCTGCACCCATTTCAGTAGGTAGGTATTTTGTTCCCCATTATTTGAGTTAAACAATTCCTCTTCTTATCGCAGCTAGTTTCAGTTATTATTGTGCAAGACTTGGGACAGAGTGAGAAAGATCCATTTTTTCCCCCACCAAAAAGGCTGTGGGTTCTTTGTTTTGCTTTAACATGGTCAGTGTCGCCTCGTCGAGTTGAAAAGGGATTATCAGGATAATGATTTACGTCAAAAACAGAGTGAATGTTTTCGAAGAAAGTCTGCATTAAGCAGGCGAAAAATTTTGGGCAGTGATATTTTATTTAGTTTTCTTTTCAGAGAAGTAGGTACAAAACCTGTTTTTGTTTTAAAATAAGTAAAGCTAATTTCATTTTGAATTTAGAGGGCTTTTGAACTTTGAAATTACTTTGTTCAGTCCAATAAATGTATTATAAGGCTTAAAATCCTGTGGAGCCCTCAAAGTTCCACAATTTTTTTCTAAAATCAATTTCAAGAAAATAAAAATTGGCAACACTGTTTCGGAATCACTCAAAGTAAAAAAGTGTGGCCATGATAATGACTGTTATACTCCTATCGATGTGGACACTTCGAGGGTAGACACAATCATAGAACTCAGTAGAGAGTACCTTCCCATGAACATAAATGCAAAAAAAAAAAAAAACAGTAAAAGCCCCCCCAACCAAGGAAGAGAATAGAAACAAAATTTGCATAAGCAAAACGTTCCCCAGCGAAATCTGTGTGATAATAACTGCTTTTATTTTGAAATAAATTAAAGAAAACACCAAAATGTGGCGGAATGCGCATTTTACCCCCGGGGACGACATCCTTTGCCGAAGGAGAAAAAGTGTTATGATGATTGAAATGAAAATTTTGGTGGGGTGGATTTTAAAATAAATAAACAAAGGGACTGTTTTACAAACTGAAATCAAACATCGATGAACGGGGCGAACTTTAGGGATAACGCAAGACGTTAAGAGGCTTGGTGGGATTTTCAGAAATGCAAATGTTTAGTCCTTGATTTGAAAATAGAACGGCAGTTTGGATTTCGAGGAAGCATAACTGTTTTGTGAATAAATTTAAAAATGTAATAACAAAGAATTTATGCCTTCTTTTAAATAAAATGGTTCCTTATTTTATATTTAAGTGGAGAGCAAAGCAAATTCAGCTCAGCCTTACAGGACTGTTTCATAGATCCGTATGTGACGTATGGCTTTTCGGCTAACTAAGTAGGCTTCGGAGTTACGAAAAACCTTTCGATCTTTCAAAAATGGAAAGAAACGCAATCTTTTGAGACGATACAGAAGATCACCATCATAGGTTCAAGTCGATTTAGCTTATAATGAAAACCCATTTGCGATATTCCTAAGTTTGAATTAAAGTAAAAAGCAACTTGGACTTAGATTAAGCGTCTGCGGTTGATACTTTGTTTTGTGTGTTTTTGTGGATCGTAATGTCGGGTAAGTTTAGAGTCGATTTTAGCAACATTAGGGGGTTGCGATCGAATTTTTTTTCTGTGTACGCTCACACTGCTAAATGCAGGCCAGCTGTTTTGGCATTGAGTGAAACTCAGGTGGGTGTTGATTCTGATTCATCAGAGTTCAACCTGCCTGGGTATAGCTTAGTGCCATTATTGTTTTCTTTCCATGGCCTCGCCGTATATGTTCGGAATGATATTGCTTACCAGCTTCTACCACAATACGGCCTCTGTTATAATACGAACTTTAATTTCATGTGGTTAAAATTCACCGTCCGTAAGCATGTCATTCATTATTGTTTTATCTATAGAAGCCCCAATTTAGATAGCAATTCAACCTCTAACGAGTTTGATGCGCTATCTGACTCCATAATAAGAATTGTTTCCCTTTATCCTCACACTGAAATCGCAATTGCGGGCGATTTCAATGTACACAATTCTGGTTGGCTTCGACATTCTGGCCAGACAACACCCGAAGGAAAGTGTGTTGAGATCTTCGCTGAGTTTAACCAGTTAACTCAACTTGTTGATGAGCCCACTCGGGTTCCAGATATTGACGCTTTCCGTCACGGTAAAAAAAGATAAAGTCCCCAAAAGAACTGTGTGGCAATACGAGAAAGCCAATTGGGACGGCCTGAATAATTTCTTTCGAAATTTTAATTGGTCATTGTGCTTTCTCGACGGAAACGTTGATGCATCAGCTGATATGATATCTAACGTAATTCTCAACGGCATGAGAAATTTTGTTCCTCACAGAACAAAAAGTATCATCCCCAAAGAGAATTCGTGGTTTGATTCAAGCTGTAAAGAGGCGATTCGGGATAGAGAAAGTAGTTTTCGAAAATTCAAAGACAACCCTACTGTAGAAAACCGAAATTTGTTCAAACGGGCCAGAAATAGCTGTAATGCTCAGATACAAAGGGCTAAGTTTTTACATGACCAAAAAGTAAGGCAAAAAATACTATTGTGTCCAAAAGGAAGTAAAAACTTTTGGTCTTTTGTGAAGAACATTAAGAACTCGACCACGTCATCGGTCCCAACGCTCGTCTTCAATGACTCTCCGTATGTCAGCTCCATCGACAAAGCCAATTTGCTGGCAGCTCAATTTGCTGCCAACTCGACACTTCCTCATCATAGCATAGTGGCTCCACCTGAGCTTGAGTCTGCAAATTCTTTGATGAAGCAGATATTTTTTCGAACTCGCTCGGTTGCGAGAGTCCTTAAAGATCTCAACATACATAAATCCGCTGGTCCAGATGGTATCCCCGCCGTTATTCTGAAGAGGTGTTCTTCTACGCTGGCAAAACCACTGCGTAAACTTTTCCATCTTTCCTATTCTGCTGGGATTTTTCCGAGCAGTTGGAAAACTGCATTTGTCCAGCCGGTCCCTAAAAAAGGCGAATCTTCCTCCCCTTCCAATTACCGTCCAATTGCACTAACGTCCCTTCTTTCCAAGGTCATGGAAACGTTGATAAACCGTCAACTTATGAAATATCTTGAAGAACGAAAGCTTCTTAATGACCGTCAGTACGGCTTTCGTAGCAAACGGTCCACTGGTGATTTGATGGCTTATCTCACTGAAAAGTGGAACCAATCTTTACATTGTTTTGGAGAAAGTAAGATTATTGCGCTTGATATTTCTAAAGCATTTGATAGAGTTTGGCATCAGGCTCTTTTATCGAAAATGCGTGCTTTTGGTATCGATGAGTCTCTTCTTCGTTGGATTAGAAACTACCTTTCCGACCGTTCAATACAAGTTGTGTTGGATGGTTTCAAGTCTGATACCCACTTCATAAATGCTGGTGTGCCCCAGGGCTCCGTTTTGTCTACGACTCTCTTCCTCATTTTCATTAATGATCTCTTGTCTGAAACTTCTAATCCACTTAACTGTTTTGCTGACGACTCGACCCTCAGCTTTTCATATTCGTTTCCAAATTCACGTCCCTGCTCTTCGGATGTGGAACTGGAACGGTTGCGTATGATAAGCTCATTGAATTCTGACCTTGACAGCATTGTTGCATGGGGTATTATGAACCGAGTAGAATTCAATGCTTCGAAAACTCAATGCTGTCTCTTGTCGTTGAAGCTTAACATTCCCCCATTGCCATTATCCATGAATGGTACCTGCATCGGAGAAACCGAAAAGCTGTCAGTACTTGGTATGTGTGTAAACGATGATCTTCGTTGGAATGACCACATATTTGAAGTCGCCAAAAATGCTGCAAAATGCTTAGGTTTCTTGAGACGATGTAGGAAGTTCTTTACCCCTTCTGATCTGGCTACAATTTATAAGGCCTTCATCCGCCCAAAACTGGAGTATAACTCCCATATATGGTCAGGTGCTTCTCAAACATCTTTGCACGTCCTTGATAGGGTACAAAATAGAGCGTTAAAACTGATAGGTGATAGTTCAATCGTAGAATCAATTGATTCTCTTGAACATCGTCGAAATGTTGCCTGTCTCACTCTCTTTTATCGCTTTTTTCACAAGCAGTGCTCTAGTGAAGTAGCCAGTTGCATTCCTCCCCTGAAACAATTTAGCCGCAACACCCGCCTCGCTAGGAATGTTCATCAGTTTTACCTTGAGCCCAACTTCGGGCGTACAGTCAAGTATAGAGATTCGTATTTCAGTCGCACCACCCGAATGTGGAATGCTTTACCTGGCTCAGTATTTCCCCTTCATTACGATTCACAAAAATTCAAAAGCAACGTGCATCGGTGTCTCCTTTCAAATCCTCTCCTATTTTCCTAAATGCTCGCACTGTGTTTAACAACATTATAAGGGTATTCATAACCCCTTGATGTGCGCGTTAATTATATAAAAAAAAAAAAAAAAAAAAAAAAAAAAAAAAAAAAAAACTGATTTACTCCTATAGTTTTTATATAAGCAGTTATTTATCAAGGTATCAAACAAGATGACTGACAATTTGTTTTCCAAAATTATTCAATCAAATATCGACAACATTAGAGCTAACAAGACGGCGCAACTTATCATACAGCGCTCTTAGTCAAATTTCAAAGTCGAGTTGGTAATAACTTTATGGACATAGAAGCGGTGCTATCAGCTGGCGCCTTCGTCCATGATATTTAAAAGTGGTTACATGGGTTTCACTAAGTTGAAAATCGTATTTTTTGTAAAAAATTTGAATTCTCTTTACTAGTGTTCTTAATTTTGAAGTTGATCCGAGTAATAGCTTTGGAGATACTGAGAAGTCAAATACTCGAAGTCAGTTAGTCTTAGCGCTCAAAGCCTTAAACTTGTTTTTTTCAAAATTGTGTTTTTTAAAATCGGTTGTCAAGATTTCTTGAAAACTGCTCAGCCGATCTTGATGAAATTTAGCAAAAGTGCTCAAAATACAATCCATAGGGGCTTGGCGAAAGATTTTTTTGATTGCGAATTTAAATTTTGGTATTGGTATAAATGTTTACCAACAATCTAATTTTAATCTTTTTTGTCTTAGTTCTGTTTCATTGTTTAAACTGAAACGTTTTTTTCGTTCACTTCACAAGATTCAATAAAAATTAGTGCTTTCAATGTGGATGCCGACGCACCTTTTTTCCGAGTGGTCACTGTAAATGACGTTTTACTGGCGGTGTTTTGAGTATTTTTTTAAGATAATTTCAGAAACTCTTAATAAAATGTAGAGTACTTTTGAAATTTGGAATAAAATAATAAATGTAAAAAAATTTTCACAATACTCTATATTTCTACTTTGAAGCCCATGTAGCCCCTTAACGCCTCTCGAATACTTTTCATGGGGCTATGTTAAGTCACCGCTTTTGCCTACTAACCAGCAACTCTCGAATCATTGGAAGCTAATATTTAAGCAACCGTTGACGCCACAAGGCCAGAATTATTAGAAGAAGTACTGAAAAATTGTACTGATTGAACAGACAATCGAAGGCAGGAAATATCAAGCGGAAAGAAGAAGATACGTTTGTGTGTATGTTGTTCAGTTTGTACTTTGCACGATCGCAGTTGAATTGAGGAGTCAGCCAATGAAAGTGAACGTGAGGTCTCTACATAGTATAAACGGAGTACTTCTCAAACACTCAAATTTTTCTTTTATATTTAATCTTCTTTTGCCTTTAAAAACTGTTCGAGAATATCGAAAAATCAGCACCATACAGAGCACAATTTGTTTTGAAAATGTAAAATGGGTCGGCTTATACTTCACGGGAGTTTTAAACATTCAGCAGAGGTACAACCTTTTTTCTACTGAAGAGCTATCTTGAGGTATCCAAGAATTTTTGATATACCTTTCTATTCAAGTGTTTAGCTGATATAAAATTTCCTTTCGTATTATTTTTTTTAATTTCGTGTACAGAAATTTCAGTATAAAAGACAATAAGCGTTAACGGGATTTATTTTGAATGTTTTTTCTGAATTTAAAAATTGAATCTTTATATTTCATAGCTGTGTTGGCAGCTGCACTCTGGATTCTGCAATCATATCTTTGGCCAGTAGATAAACTTACAGGGTAACTTCTTTTTTGTGCCATAACAACATTCTCAGAGTTTGAAATTGCACTACACCATTGCTTGATTCTAGTCAAAAGGAGTCGTATCCAATCATTGTTAGCACACATATGAAGCAGTTAAGTGTCATGTGAAAGTGATTGAACTTTTCTCAACGGGCCTACCTGCTGCTATGGAACCCAATTTCTTAAAAAAATGTTGTTTTGTAAGCAAGTAATAAAAGTTAAGAAATAAAAATTTCCTATTGCATCTCATTGGTAAAGAGACATTAAAATCAAGAAAAATGCAACTAACCTTTTCGTCACCATAACACTTCGAATAAATCTTGTCCGTCAAGTTAACACTACCACTTTAAAATTTTCAAAGTTTGTTAACTGTCATAAATTTGACGAAGAAAAAAAAAGTGTCGTTCTTCGTTAAAAAAAAAATGTTTAGTGCTAACTTGACGTGGAAGTTAGCACTACTACCCCTCCGTCAAATCGATCTCAAATAAAAAACTACATAAGCAATTAACTGTCGCTATTCGTAGACCAATTGCAAAATCAAACAAAAAACTATAGCTTTAAATTTTTTCAAAATAAGTAGGGTGTCAATACGCTCATTGAATACGAAAAAGAACATAAAAAATCAAAAAAGAACCGAAAATTTCTCATTGAACATCAAAAGCTGAACACTACTTTTAAATCAAGGAATTTGAACAAATAAACATCGACAAGAACTAACCATTACATGTAAGTGCCAGTACGACATAGGCAGAAGAAATAAAGATGATTCTAGGCCACCGCTACTGTTGACCATAATATTACAGATGTTATATGGTGAGGCTTAGATGGCTGTCAGGAAAACAAACTGACACCCTTAGATCAATATTAGGTCCATTGTGATACCATACAAACTATGCGAGGGAGTACCTCACTTAACAAAACCATTTGGAGCTTTAAAGATGCGAAGCGAAGGAGATGCAGAGTATCTGTGTTCGCCAGATCGCTTGGATCATCGAGAAAATACTTCCCCAGATGCCGCTTTTTTTTAAAGAGAGTGCAGGACATGAGCAGAGGAGGTGTGAGATTGTCTCCTCCTCCTCCTCATCTAAACAACTTCTGCAGAAGTCATTAGAGGAAACGCCGAGTCTTATGGCGTGTCTTCCTTCCAGACAAAGTCCGGTGATGATTGATTAAGAAGCTGACGTGCAATCTGGTAATGGATAGCAAATGTCTTGTGCGTTTTGGATCTAGTCATGGCCGTATCCGTTTTGTTGCCACGCACGTGGTGATATTGTTGCACCTGTGATTTGTTCTGTTCATTGCCTCTTGCTTAAGCATAAGCTTACATTTAGCGATTGGTATACCAATATTCAACCTGCTGGTTGAGATCGGTAGATTGGTTCCTTCTCTGGCGAGTTCATCGGCTTTGCAGTTACCCACGATATCTCTGTGCCCCGGCACCTAAATAAGGTGAATATTGAACTGTTCAGCTGTCTCCTTAAGATATAGGCGACAGTTGAGGGCGGTCACTGAGCTCGTAGAAACAGCGCCGAGTAATTTGAGGGCTGCTTGACTATCTGAGAAAATCCGGATATTCGTTGAGGATATGACGTTTTCTTTTAGCCATGATAGGAACTCTTTGATCGCCAGGATTTCCGCTTGGAACACGCTACAATGGTTTGGAAGGCGGAACGAGAGACTTACGTTAATAAGTCGGTTTGAGTACACCCCGCAGCCAAACCCTTCTTCGGTTTTTGAACCATCTGTAAGGAAATGAATTGAATCGTCTCTCAAAAATTCTTCGGTGGGATTGAGACTTGGAACTTATTATCAAAATCCAATTGGGGGATGGTGTAGTCGGAGTGGCAAGGGATTGATCCGAATAAATTCAGGATTGTGACGTGACCGATGTTATTTACGGTCCATTGGGAGATAGCTCTCATACGAATGGCTGCACTGGCGGCTGAAGATATCTATAGTGGTGTAAGGTTGAGGTGTGTATTTAGGGCAGCTGAGGGTGTTGATCTTAGTGCTCCGCTTATACACAGACAGGCTGTTCGTTGGACCTTGATTAGATTATCGCAGTAGGTCCTTTTATAAAGAGCGGTCCACCATACCACTACTCCATATGTGAGAATTGGTCTGATGACCGCGGTGTAGATCAAGTGGGTGATTTGTGGGGAGAAACCCCATTTATTACCAATGGCTTTTTTTTATGTTATATATCACGCTACGTTTTAGAACTGAAATGTGGTATAAACTCCGAACTCGAGCTCGAACTCAAACTCAAACACAAAATCTAACTCTTATTCTAACTTGAACTTGAACGCGAACTCGAACTCCAGCACGAGCTCTAACTTGATCTCATATTACGAAAAACAAGATATCATATATTTTTTAAATAAGACAACAACATTTTCATAAAATAAACAAAAAAAAACTTTTTTTAGTTAATAATTCAAATACATATACTATGCCTTTAACTGTATAACTGTGTGCTCACTAAGTCATTTTAACGTCAATATGATACGAGTGTGTCCTGTAATGCGGCAGCTACTGAATATTTGAATGGCCTGGTCTCATAGAAACAATTTTAGAATTTCTAATGGAAGTACTTCTCAGGGAGGTTTTGCCAATTTCTCGTTGGAAGTGATGCCTTTTAAAAACCGTTTTGAATTTCCGGGGACTTATATACATTGTTCTTCCATTTAATAGCCTTACACTCCCTTACACACCTTTACACCATGGAAACAAGATTGAGTAAAATACTAAAAAAGCTTATAGGTCAATAAACTTTTACAGAAAATTAACGTTCACATCATTAAAATCCAATTCATATGCCGTGTCGTATGCCGTGCTTACTTTTTATCCTCGAAGGACGACATATTAGAAGTTAATATTTGTCCATCAAATTCTTCTACTTGTCTATCAGAATAAAGATCTTTCTAAAACGACATAATAGCGTGAGTAGATATACTTCCTTTAATCAGATAATATACACAAGATATCAAAAACAATTTTTCAGTATACGGAAAAGGATAAAGCACACCCCTCCTCATTTTCTGTCTCAATTGACCCTGACCATCGATATTAGATTGCAAACAGCGTCAATGACTCCACACTTTATGGATGTTGATTTGTCACATAATTTTGTTAGTATAAAATTCAGCCTATATCATCCGGACCATGATAGCGAATGGTTAGGTACCTCAATCATCAAAATCGGATCAGAAATGAATGGACTATGGTGTATATATAGTGTCGAATATACATACATAAAAACAAACATACAAAGGTACACCCCATGTACTGCCTACCGCAGACGGCTATAAATATAGAAGATTGGTAATGAAAATACTATTAAAGTCCTTGACAGCTTAAAACCATAACACAACGTTGCGAAAAAACAAAGTGACGAACGAAGTGTACCGACCAGAACCATTTTTTCACCCAAGATTCGAGGTGAAATTTCTTGATTGCTGTTTTCTTAGAATTGATCTTTCGTTTTCTTTTGAATGAACGAAATTAAAATTAAAAAACTCAAATTTTTGGTCCAAAAAAAAGACTCTCTCATCTCATCTCCATAATGTCAGTTCTTTTTGTTGAGTAAACATACGCCTGCCATTTGAAAGATACATAATCTGATTTTTAAATCGAAAAAAGGAAAGCAAAAACTCACACAAACACACACAATAGAATGTACCCTCAAGCAATTGGAAATAAATTGTTTGGAATTCAAATCCCTTACTGATTTATTGACAACAATTCATCTGTTAGCTTTGGTAAAGTAACAAAAAACAAAAAAAAAATCACATCCGCCAACCGCAGAGCGTAAATCCATAAAAAAAATAACGATTTGCTTAAGCTCGCACAATAAAAATCCTCGCGTCCTTATAGCCACCAACCACAATGTCTGTCAAAAGATGACGTTTGCATTTGGAGTACATATACGACCTAACACAAACAACCACATCCCACATGCGGAACAACGGAAGTGAACGTGTTACCTCACTTCACGCTAAGGCTTACCCCCTCAAAGATACACACAGGAAAGCCTTAAAATGTGAATGCTTGCAGTGGCAACCCGCGGCATCAATTTAAGCTCTACGATTCTTTTGTTTCAACATTTTGCGACTTAGTTGGGTCTTAGCATCGGCACAACGTTACGCCCATCACCATCAAGGAGGATGGCTTGATCTTCTTTGCACAATAAATACCGGATTGATCCTACACCCACCTCTAATCATGCACCCGCACGTTCAAGATTATTGAAACAAATAAAGCACTATAGGTATTTTTGGTATATATGAGTATTAGGATCACGATTTCGCATTTCCTGTTGTTTAAAAATTCAATGATTTTTTTCAAATTTTTCTCCTCTGTTTGGGATATTGGGATACATAAAATACTTTGTCTCCCCTAAGCATCCAAGAGCAAAGAGTCCGCCAACATTAACGTTAAATTGGAGTGCAAGAATTTGACTACAGGAACGTGTCTTTTCGCATCATCGGAATCTTACATTTTGAAATTGAATAGCAATCGACCGAAAATATAGCCTCGAGTACCTACTTCATGACAAAAGCCCATCGTGTCGTCGGCGGCGGGCGTCGCGTCGCATCGGTCGGTGGGTTTTGTAGGATGTTATACACTTCACAATGGTTTAGTGTGTTTGTTTTTTGCACTCCTGGTTCGTGTGGTTCTAAAAGAAATTTGTAATAGGAGTGTTCTGCGATTGGGGAGTAAGCTCGAATCGGTTCCATTCGCAAGATGTAATCACAATGACGTTTTTTTTTTTTTTTAGGAAAGTTAATTACAGGGGAAGTGGCAGCTAATTTAAAAATTGGGATAAAATTCTGAGCAACTTAATATTTGGAACGTTTCGAATACAGCCTCTGGCTTCAGCTGCCTCTGAGAATAATCATCCACTGATCCAAAAGAAGGGAACATTTTTAGGAATGACTTTCAGGAAGGCATAGATGGCTGGAATAATATTTCGAAATCATTTGCTCTTACAGAACAAATAAGTGATTCACCCGCCTTGTCTGGTATACGAAAAATCCCTTGCTTCAAATCTAATTTTGGTAGAAAATAAAAAACCTAAACCATGCTTTGCAAATATGTCCGTCCAACTTTGGGTAGATTTGGTGCCCAGTTCATTAAAATTCAAAGTAAATATCTTCGGCTAAGTAAATCTCATTTTAAAAATACCTTTAATGAAAGGAGTACCTCTAAGGACAAACAAACCCAAAGCGGTTCTGTATAAATCCCACATTAAGCAAGCCGAACAGCAAACAGAACACTCTTTCATTTCTATTCCCTCTCTGATTGTAACGATAAAAGAAAAAGAAAAAAGAAATAATATCATTCGCAATAAATAAAATTTACGACGTTGAAAACATATCAAACGTTTTTCAATGATAAAGGGTACATCCAATCCATTTCTAATCTATCCGGCACAACCTCCGATTATGCCGGGTAAATAACTACGCTTTTAGAAATGCGGGCCTGCGGAAAACCCATGTTATTTATAGGAACTTCAAATGTCCATTTGCACGTTGCTTTCTTTCTCCTAAGAGAACGGGAAGGGATAAAATAGTCGATTTCAACAGAATCACTTTGCCTTTGTTGAGGAACGTGTGTATTTTTTTTATTATTATTATTTTGGTTTAAGCCTGGAGGAGCTAGAAAGCTTTGAGGAGGAAAGCAATATACTTAAGAGGATACTGCAAAACCATTAACACGACCATAGAACTAAAGGGGCTAAAAAGTGTTCAAAGATTCATAAGACTGAAACGTTGTCGATTCGATAAAAATAAAGGACGACTACGACCGAGACGCGACGAGGACGACGACAGCATGCATAAGAAACCAAACGTATGTAAGAGCGTTGAGGAAGTATTGTCATTTGTGTTTATGGGTCTCTTGTCAACAAACATGCTTCCCAAATCCGCTTTTGCTTAGCCTATACATGTGCGGTGCACGTGTAAATGGGTCGATTTTGCATTGTTGACGTGCTTTTTTTTGTTACACCTCAAGGAAATACCTGTCCGCAGAGAGCACTGCAGTTGTTCCAAAGACAATCGCAGTTGGCAGACAGCACACCGCCCTACTTATGTTTTTACTTGTTGTTACTATTCCATTGAGACACTTTAATCTTGATGGGTTTTACCTTTGTGTTGATGTTCATAGAAATGGATGTGTGTTGAAGAAATTTCAAACCCCAAGCACGTGTCTAATGAGTGCTTCCTGTACGAATTAATTTTGGAACGCCTCACAGTTCTATGCAAATGAACTATTAACAGTTAAGGGAAGTAAAGCGGTGTTGTTATTAGCTTTGGAAATATGTGTAAATCATTTGTGTCATAATGATGTTCCAAATTTACGCCATAGTTTTTGGAAATATGTTCGATTTTGATTTGAAAAAACATATTCGACAAAATTGTTAAGTGCATCGCTACGCTACAGAAATCCAACATTTCATCCAACTGTAGAAATATTACACGTGTGATGCGGTAGTATTACATTAGCAGATATGCAAAATACGTGGCATGTTTGACTAAAAAATATGGCTCCAAATGACAACGGTAGAGTTACAACGCTCAAATGACTCGATTGAATCGATTGAGGTCGTGTAACAAAACGCAACCCGGCTGTGCATATGGACACTTCCACAATCGTTTTGTAGCGCCTTCTCTTCAATCTAAAAGATATTTTTCTATCACAGAAGTATTCTCCATTTTCTGGCAAAACCGCCATATGTGTATATAATACGACTTGGATTTTCAAGAGAAAAATAAAACATCACCGACTGCGTTGTTTTTATTGCAAGGGGTTTGTGGACGTGGACCTTGATCAGTTGGCAAACGCAGCAAAAGAATTTTTTGTGCCAAGTCCTCACAAGTTACGTAAAGTATTTATGAAAGAAAAACTAAAAGTAGTTAATACAAAATGGAAAATGTTCCAGAAGAAGTCGTTACGCATTTTCGTTTAAAATCTCAACGGTTTTTATTATTTATTTATTTATTTATTTATCTAGCAAGTCTAAAACTCTAATAGATAACAAGAAGTAAAGAAAATTAAATAAAAGTAAATAACATTATTTATATATAAAAATAATACAAATTATTATTCGCATAATACAGAGTTAAGTATCAAGCTCTTGCATGTATTTCTACTTAAATTAAAATCAATAAATAATAATCGATTAAAAGACATCGCGCACATAAGAATAAATCTTTCATAGCGCGAATCTTGTTAACCTTTTCTGGATACGCTCGATGCGCATTATTGCGTTTCCTTAATATGGACTCCAAATTATTGAACAATATTCTAATTTTGACCTTACTACAGAAATATATAACGATTAAATTGTATACGGATCTACGAAATCCTTAGAATTACGAAATAAAAAGCCCAGCATAGCATTAGCTTTGGCAACTAAATGATCATAATGTAAGCCAAAACGAAATTCAGAATCAAAAATAATTCCAAGAACTTTTTTTGAAGACAATCTGCTAAGAGTTGCAGATGACATATTGCAGTTAAATGACACAGAATTTAAAATACGAGAACAAGTTAAAACAGACCACTTATTATCATTAAAATACAAGGAATTGTGTTCACACCATCTTATAACATTGTCAATATCAATCTGCAGTTCAATACAATTTGATAGAGATTTAATTGCTTTATAGATTTTAAGGTCCTCTGCATATAATAAACATTCTGAATAGTAGTAGGGGAGCCCAAGAGGGGATTTCGCGCGTTACTCGAGCGCGTCAGAAAATCATATGGGGAGAAACCTTGCACCATGTAATGTATACTCCTACCATATATTAAACCTAAATGTTGGGGCGTTCGCTGAGAGCAGCCCGTCAGATTAGTAAAAAAAAGTCGATCATCGGAAATACTCGAGCGCGTCAGATTAAAAGATGGTAGGTTGATTACATCGAGAAGAGTGTATATTTCAATAATCTGACAATTTGAGCGGGGCCTTCGTAAGTAGGCGAGTCACAAAGATGAAAAAAAAAATCGATGTTTCGAAATACTCGAGCGCGATTAATTTTTTTTTTATTTTGAAGGTAATTTTATCAGGATTACAGAAAACATATAATCTGACATTTTGGTTGGGGCGATTGAGGTAAAATCGTCAGTGAAATGTATAATATATGATGGTTAATATCTCGGTTAATATTGATATTAGCAATTGGTCCATAAGACTTTTTTTTGTAGAAAACTAAATTCTCTACAAGTTTGTAATTTACAATTTTTCTGTAGCTTTTGTTATTTACGAGATAACTGCGACAAAACGTGAATTTTATGCAAAAATCTGGTTAAGTGGCCCGTACCACCTTCCCGGTATGAGTAACGACTTTGCCAAAAAGAACATTTTTGTAGAGCTTTCAATTTTGAGAAAAAAACATCTTCGGTTAAAGCGATCCCATGAAATGCCGCTGAGTTATAGTAATTTAAAAAAAAAATCAGAGTTTCCGTGTATTTTCAATGGAAAATCTTCACACCTCTTGATCGAGCACTTAAAATTAATATTAAGGGCTCAAACTTTCAGGATTTTTTTTAAAAGTATTTTCAACAAAATTTCGATACAAAATTTTTAAATACATAATATGTGTACATATTTTTTGATTGCATCCAGTAACAAAAAATAGAAACAACAAAGAATTGTTACTTTAAAATTGTCAGACTAAGATTACGCCCCCATATAATTGTCAGATTATCATCCTGGAGGACGATGACATCAAGTTGATCACTCTGTATAAAAATCTGACGCGCTCGAGTATTTCAAGGTCACGTGTTTTTTTTACATTTTTAAAAATCCGCCATGACTGATCGCCCCACTCAAATTGTCAGATTATTGAAATATACACTTTTTAGAGTACACTTAACATTCACTTTGAAAATCTGACACGCTCGAATAACTTTTTATTTTTTGTTTTTTTAACCTCTCTTTACGCCCATTTGCCCCCAGTAAATCGTCAGATTAATATATATCCGTTATAAGAAAGACAAAGCGCGTATACTCTATGAAAATCTGACGCGCTCGAGTATTTCAATTTAACTGTTTTTTTTTACATTTTTAAAAGCTCATACACGCCCATCGCCCCACTAAAATGAAAAACTGCCATACACTTTTTTTCGTTTTAGAACGTAAACTTCACAATCCAATAAGTCCCCATGACATGACGCTTTAGTAACTGCAAATTTAGCGGCTCGGGCTCCCCTACTACAGGTATTGAAGTAAATCGTTTACAAATAGAACAAAAAGCTGTGGGCCCAAATGACTTACTTGGGAAACGCCTGAAAAGTTAGAGATAACCTTTGATATACTGGAGCCAATCTTAACATATTGCTTTCGATTGGTTACATAACTTTCAATCCAGTTTAGTAAGCTAGAATAAAAACCTAAATCTTTCAATTTTCGAACTAGTACTCGATGTTGAACGCGATCAAAAGCTTTTGAAAAATCTGGTACCTTTTAGTTTGACTAGATAGCTAGGTTTGTTGCAGTAGACCAACCTGACACAAAGCCGTGTTGGGAAGGGAAATATGATTGCGAACAATTGCATACATTTTCGCTCAATGAAAAATTAAACACTAACAAGCTATTTTTACAGTTTTTTAAGAATATTGGTGGAACATTATCCGGTGCACATTTAGAACTATCTTCCAGTGCAGAGAGTTCATTGAGAATGTCAATTTCTTCTACTTGTAAATTGCCAAAATTAAGAACAGGCTCACTTTCTTCCAATAGGTGCGATATCGGCTGTTCAGCAACATAATTTGATTGAAAAAAAGCCGCAAATAAGTTGCAAATAACTTTGCAAGTTAGTACTAATAACTTCTCCACAATATTTAATGGAAGCAGGTATTCCCAAAGATTCTTTCTTAGAATTGATCACGCTCCAGAATGCTTTAGAATTATAGGAAAATCTTTTTAGAAACTCATATTTTTTTCTAAGGCAACAAAATTCGGCACGAAGAGAACTATTGCTTAGACTTCTACGATAGTCACACACACTGTTTTTACTTTCATAAACTGGCACTGCAAGGGGTTGTGACTCCCTTATAATTTTGAAAACACAGTGCGGGTGTTGGTAGATAAGGACAAGATAAGAAAGGAGATGCCGCTGCACTTTTCTTGAAAATTGAGTTGGGTGAAGCTTTCCACACTCGGCTAGAGCGGCTAAATTATGAATTTCTGTAATTCACTGTATGCCCGAATTAGGGCTCAAGTATGAACTGATAAAGCATTCCTATATATGCGGGTGTTGCGACTGAATTGTTTCAGCCGAGGAAATTAGCTGATGGCTATTTCCCTGGAGCACTGCGTGAAAAAAGCGATAAAAGGGAGAAACAGAAATGAAACATGGAACCCGTGGCATTATGGCTGCTCTTAACCCAAAGATTCTTGGTATGAATCCCAACAGAGGCAAAATGATTTTCCATGGGTATCAGCTTTCGGGAGTAATTTGTAAGTCCTCCGTTAGTAAATTCAATGTCATGAAAAGCGCTTTCCTGATTAGCCTTTCGGAGGTCCCCTCCATTCCCTCACAAGGCATGAATGTAAGAAATGCGGTATACCCTGGGGCTCCTCGTTCTGTTGTGTTCTTTTATTTGGACATGAAACGTTACGACGATGTTCCAAAGAACCAATTGAACCTACATTTGAACTGTCACCTATAAATTTTAATCCTTTTTTTTACCTTGTCAAGCGGGTGCAATGATGTTTGAAGACCTCCTGCCCAAATATGGGAATCTTACTCTTGTTTGGGACGCTTTATAAAAAGTAGCCAGGTTAGAGTGAGTGAAAAATTTCATGTATCGTGTTAAGAATCCAAAGCATTTGACTGCATTTTTGGCGACTCTACATTTGTTGTCATTCCAATGAATGTTTTCGTTTAAACACATACCGAGTACTGACAGCTTTTCAGTTTCTTGAAAGAAGATACCATTCATGAAAAATGGCAATGGGGGATAGTTGAGCCTTTAAAGACAGACGAAAAAACTAAAAATGTCAAAAATGTAAAGGCAAGTAGGCAAGTTATTTCTCTTTTGTTTCTGTGGCTCCGTAAGCATTATTGCGTTGAATTTATGAGTCTTGTAATTTATATGAAAGGTAAAAAAATATTCGGCTTTTTTTTGCCACGTAGCTAAAATTTGTTCGAAAGCAAGAACGCGTGAAATGAAACTGTCTTATGATTTTATTCTGTAGAAATCACTTTTAAAAGAAGTACTGGTGTCTGGTGCCCACTTCGAAAAAGCAATTTCTTAATTGAAAAGCATTCACACTCAAGTAGACGTTAACTTATGTCTCTTTTAAAAAATTAAAGCGTAGTATATTTTCGAAGTGGTTAAGGAAACTGGATATAAGCACATGGACAGCAGCTGTCTAAAAATTGGCTATACGTTCATAGAATTTCTTCAATTGGAAACAAAGATTAAAGAACCCATCTTACAGGTAGATACAAATTGGGTCAGCAAATAGTTTATATATAAAAGTATTTTAAGGGAATCAATAGCAAATACCATAGGAAAAAATGTCTCCAAAAATGAGAAAGATGGAGAATCTACTCAATCGTTCGAAGGAATTTCATTTTTATTTCTCTCACGTTAAATGATCAATCTTTATATAAATTGCAACTCAAAGCATCGAAATCAATAAACATCTACAAGTTACAACAAATCGTAAGCAACATAGTCTCTGTAAAGTGAGCATACAATTCAATACCGTTAATACTTGGGAACAAACCCTCTGACGTCCTTTTTTTTTTGTCAAGACACATGGAAGTCAGTAGTTGTACTAACTTCCAGCGATGAAACAGCCAGATATAAATTCATTTGATACTCGAATATACATCAAACACCTACCCCCCACAGAATTCTATTCATTCATTTATTGCCAACTTGAGCTCTCACTAAAGTTGTTTTTGTTATGAATGTAAAGTATTGTTGTGTATACGAATGGTAGGGAATGTATAGGGAATGGTAGGCTTGGCAAAAATGGAAAGACTATAATTTTGAACAATTGGAGTTTGTTTTGAGTATGTTTTTTATGTTGAACTACAGGCTCAAATATTTAAATATTTTTAAATTCAAGAATTGAATATAATGTATGTACATTAAAACAAACTTGTTATTAAATGATTAATTTTATGTCAATCAGGCAGACGGCAAAGCCATGCTTAAAGATTAAAGAACATTCAAGGCCATTGGTTCAATGACTCCAATTGTCATTAATTGACCATTGATTTAAAGGTAAATATATTTTATACTTCAAAAAAGCAGAAAGACTAGTTGTTTGATTGGCTAAGAGCTATAATGATGTTAAAACGAAGGCTGAATCGAGGTAATTGACAATATGTAGCTTATTTCTGAAACCTCGCAAAACAGATGATTCCATAAGCTCATACTTTCTTAAGTTTTTATTTTCCAGCAGCTTACTTTGAGAGATTGTTGAATTCAACATTAGAGAAACTTTCTTTTAAACATGCAACTCCATTCTTCTACACTAAATTTCTTGATTATTTGATAAGTTGTAGACAAGAACATGCATACTTATACTCAGCTTAAAATAAATCGAAGATGGAAAAGCGTCAGCATGAATTGAATGGTATACCATAAAATTTTATAAGTGGAACTGATCAGCAAGCTGACGTTTAAATTATAATTTAATCAATCTTTAATGAAGAAAATCTGATCCATCCGAATATATAGGTATTTGGTCTTTTGATTTTTTCCTTAGAATTTGCAAGGGGTTATTATGACTACACTTGGTTATGTTGAGCATCAGAAAATTGGAGAGGATTCAAAAGAAGAAGTCGATGCACATAAGTTTTAAATTTCTGATTATTGTAATGAAAGTCAAAAATACAGCTGGGTAATGCATTTCACATTCGTATGTTAAGACTGCAAAAGAAATTATCTGTATTTGACAGTACGTCTGAAATTGGGCTCAAGGGTAAAGTCATGGACATACCTAGAGGCACGAGCATTACGTTTGAATTGTTTGAGAGGAGGAATGCAACTGGAACTGGCTATCAAACTAGGTTATAGTCTGTAGAAAAAAGCGATGAAATAAAGAGAGACAAGAAACATTACGACGATGTTCAAGTGACGTAACTAATTCAATGATGTTCCTATGCCCAATCAAATTTGAAAAGCATTCTCTGAAAGCTGTCCAAATAATTCAAGTGATTTGAAGAAGTACCTGTTCATTATGGGGGTTATACTTCATCTTAGGACGCACGTATGTATCCCATACCACAAGAGGTAGTTGGTATAGCGCATGCCAACTATTTAGGGTTGTTCAGTAATATCGTTTGAAAATGCATTCTGAACAGTGTTAAGAGATTTAAGTTTCGTTTCAAAAGAAAGCGACTGCATTGGGTATTGGAAACATTAAAGTTTACGTGAATTATTTCTTAAACAATTCTGTGTTGGTCAGATTAGATTAGATAGATTCTTTATTTCATCATATAAGTTTTGACAATAAGGTTTCCTAAGAATAAGGATGTCATGGTTAGTATTTGGTGGGCTCAATTCTAGAAACGAACATGAAAAGCTGAGGGTACTGTAGCAGGCAGTTTGGTGAATTAAATGGATTAGTAGTTTGAGACAAAGTATACATCACTACAAATAGTTTTGGACACGATCAAGCTGAAGACCTACAAAATAAATTCTGGGTTGCCACAGGCCGCTGTTTTCTCATTTACATAATGTAATGATCTTCCGTCTCAAACTACATACATACATGATGGCGCAATAGTGCTGGAGCCCCAGGGCCTAGATTCTTTTCACAGCCCTGCCTTGTGAGGGGATGGAGCGTCATACAATATTCTGCCGGTTCCGAACGGCTAATCGAGAATGAGCTTTTCCTGACAATGAATGAACTATTGAATGACTTGCCGATTCCTAGCAAGGTGATACTAATGGAAAACTTTTATGGTTTCTGCTGGAATTCGAACCACTTACCTCCCGCTTAACAGATGAAGTCTTGTTTTACGTGAACATCTGACAATCAAGTCTTAATTTCACGGCAAGCCTGCTCACATAACGGAGTTAAATTGAGTGTCAACCACCACCCTGGTTGTCCAGTAGAAATAGACAACTTGTTGAGGCAAGTACACGCCCTTGCTAAAGAGCGAGGCCGATCTACACCTCTTGCATTCAATGAAGAATGACAATCGTTTCCGCATTTGGGTAACCACAGCCACCACAATACTCCCACAAAGTGACCTACCGCATAGATAGTCCAAGACAACACCCCGCACCTCAAGCGCAGAACGACGTCCAGGAGGGCTTTTCTCTGGTACCAGAGCTCAACTTCTTGTGAAGCCTTGCAACCCGAAGGTTACTTCCAGATGAATACCCCAATGCTCGAAGCCTGGCAATCTCAATGTGCACAGCCAACCACTAGTCAAGGCAGAAACCAGCAGCCAGCCACGCACACCTTGGGCTTTCTTAGTTTAGTTTGAAGCCCTCGAGGGGCCTCCCGGTTAATAGGTAGATATGCTAACTATTACACCACTGAAACAGAAATGGCTGTGAGAAATGGGCTAACCGCTCTGTTGCGCCACCCTATCTACATATGTGTATGTAATTTGAGACAGAAGATCGTTAATATATATGAGAAAAGGTCGGACACAAAACAGAGCCTAAGGTACACCATAATTTGTTTTGTTTCTATTGAACGGTTCAATCGACGAAGAGATTCATGAAACTCTGTCGAATGATTAGAAAATTAAGCGCAATAATCTGACTTTCCCCCCAAACGAGGTAAATGTTTGTTTCACTGATCGGTGAGATATACAATCATATCTCCAGCCATGTCGCCGGTCATTTAGAAACTTTCACTTCATTGCAAGCTTTCCTGGCATTTTTTATACTTTTTCCGGTTTTCCTCAAAAGGGTGGGCTTTATTGCATAAGAGACTTACTCCTCTAAGGGCCGTGACGATCAGTTGTCATTTCAGTTATCAGTTCATTTAAAGAAGATAGTCTATCCAGACCTAAGTCGCTTTTAAGGCGTTTTTAGACGATCATTTCAGTTTCAGTTTCAGTTGAGGTATCAGTTAAATTTTCAGCGGCATCGGCATTTGCAGTTGTCGAAAATAATTTAAATTTATGAGAATACTTCGTCGTGTTCGTGTGGGTACTCTCTGTGTAAATTAATTTTGACAAAAAAGCTTCCGTTTGGGAGAACCTTAAATGCCATAGACAGAAACGTTTAACTAAAACTTAACTGAAACTGAAACTGATGGGATTTCCATAAGCTTTCAGTTCAGTTATGAGTTTTCTTTCTGATTTGGATTTTTTATACATAAAATAAATGATCAACTGTAATTTCAAACATATGCCCCTCTATCACAATCCAAAAGGCCCGTGTCGTAACAAATCGGGACAACATCTTCGTTATAAAATCTTTCCAACATATATTGAGATTTGGTTAAAAATATGGGACAAATTTCGTAGTATAATACTCACTATGATGGAGTCTTATGATGCTTCCATTTTGGCTTTCGTAGTACAACATTGTTACGACTGGCCTTGTGATTGGGACTATGACTTTGGTTTTCTATTTTCCGGTTCCAGAACCCTTCTAGGTGGTTCTGGCCGCTGCTCACAAATCAGAAACACATAAAATAAAGTCTGGTGTTTTATTTTATTTACTTTTAAGTGTTCAGATCTGAAGAATGTCTTAAATCTCTGTCATAATGAAAAATTGGGTAAGAAATTTTTTAAAATTCAAAAGATACTGAAAAGTGGCAGCAACTACACTTTCCCATGATGGCAAACCATCAAATGCCCTGTTTTTATAAATAAATTCCATGCCTTTTACGATAGAATCATTAACCCAAACGTCAGACTTGCAGTAATGAACAATACATCAAATGTATGACACAACATTCCCGAGACAGCTGGCATCGTAAGTGCCTCATCTGCTGTTACAACTTGAAAGATTAGGAAAGCCAAAGAGTGGAGGAGTTTTTGAGTTCGCTTTGCGCAATAAGGACATACGTACATATATAGCCAACTTAAATGATTACACCTCATTTTCAATGCAAGGAGTACCTATTTTTTGCTGTAAGGTTGTGATACATCTTCTTCAAGTCTAAGTTTTTAAAGAAGTCTTATGTTTTATGTTCCGATTACAATCTTGTCGCATAAAGAGCACAAACTCTACGAATTGAATTCGAATAGGAAAATTTGTGGTCATAAGTGTCAATCATTCAGAATGCGACTTCCGGTTTTATTTTGTTTTGAAACGTGATGCCTGATTCTAGGCATGCCGCTTCAATGAGCAGCTTTCACTCTCAGTAGTCAAACTTGAGATCAGGCCCTCTTTATGTCCGGTCTCTTTTTCATCTCATCAGGATAACTTTGTCACCTTTTCATTAGAAACAATTCCAAAACAAATTTAATCAACGAAAAATATCTGATAAACCATCCGATAAAAGTTTAAATTTACACAATAAACTCGCCTAATGAACCGAAACATCACGAAAAAATTTCCTTTGTATATCCATCGGTCTTACAAATTAGAGGACACCACTCTATATAAGACGTTGTCGGCACTTTTATGTGGCAAAAGAAAGAATTAACTTCGTTCTAAAAAGATTTCATCACCAGCCAGTGCTTTGATATCTTTTGTTATGTAATTTTCACAAACAGCTTTTCCTGACTTGTGTGTGTTTATTTTTATGTCTGTATATGTATACCTACCTATATTTGAAAAAAATGAAAGTAAATTATTTCGATACTCCAAGCACGTCCTTGCGAAGGCATTACTATACAACAATGCTGTCCAAAAAAGATTCAGCATAAATAAACTACTCCAGGACGGGATGTATGTGTATATAGGTGTAGGGTAGGTGGGTTGGTAGGTACCGTATACCCATACCCATACCCAAACCCACTACCCCTGTAATATTGCCTTTTCATTTTGAGTTTGGTCAGGTTCCAGGAACCGATCCGACAAAACGGAAACCCACTCTAATTCAGAATTCATGGCTCCATTTGCATTTTTGATTACAAGTACGAAAATCAAACATATAAAACTTTTCCAAAGGCCAAATATACACAGCACAGAAAAAAAAAATTTCCCAAACTCAGAGAAGGGAGTGAGAGGAGGGAGTATAGGGACGAGAGATAAACAACGAACTTTTTGACGTCACTATTTGGTTGGAAAAAGATTTACGTAAGAGTTTACTGAGAGGCTGAAACTCTCACACACCCGTTGCCGTCCACAAATGCGTTGAAAACCTTTTTGGATTAACAGCAGTAAAGAATCCCAAGCCAGCCCAATGCCAATGGGTTTTGTCACAAGCAAGCAACTTCTTGAAAATTCTAATTCCTCAAAGCTTGTGCATGAAAAAGGTGGAAGAGGGCAATATTCTATTCCATAGGTCAAAGACTAAGAGCTAAAATTTGCATATACCCTCATGTTCAATTGGATTTGTTTACGAATGAGGCGACCCAAAAAGAAATTGGAACAAATAAAAAATATATTGTTAAGATGTTCAAACCGAATAGGAACAATTGAATATTCTTGGGCACGTATCGATTGTAAATTGACGACTTTTCCTCTTATTTGATTCCCAATGCTTGTCTGTCTCTTTGTATCTGGCTATATGAAAAAAGTCTTCAAGAAGAATTGGGGCATCTAACGCCGCCGCCCAACCGCCATCAAGATTTCAAACCAAAAATAAGTTGCTGTTGTTACTGGAGTTGGAAAGGAAGAGGGTGTAGGAGGGTGTTCGTGTTCGAACATATTTCCGACCTACATACTTCAACTTCAACCTGATTTCAAGCAATAAAATTTGTCCTCAATTCAACGAGCAAATAAGTCCCCCTCTCTTTGTCTCTCTTGTAAACAGAACTATTTTCACACGGGATGATTGATAACTACACAACCTTCAACACGAAAGGAATTCTCTAACCTAACCAGCAACGACCTACTCTGAATTTGGCAAATTTCCCTCTCAACTCAATTGGATGATTTATACTTGTCCTTTTACACTTGTACCCACTGTTGCCATTAGTTTTATGGAGAGGCTGTGTGAAAGAGTATAAATGAATTAAAGCACCTGCCCTTTTTTTGTATGATTTGTCCCTCAGACAAGCGTATCTCGCTCTCTTTAGCCAAGAAGTACATTTCTCTTTTGATGTATGGGTCTGATGAAAAATTGAAAAAAGGTTATGGAATTTTGTGGGTTTGAATATTAAAACTTCGTTACGTGAAGGTTGATTAATTTTGACAAAATAGTTCTCAGCTAACTCTTATAATGAGGGTACTTTTTGGGGTTTGAAAACTTTTTGACTTTGAGTTATGAAGAGCAAGATATAATTAATCCATGTAACCTTATAACGTCTTTTCTTTATCTTCAACTGTGCACTTTCTTAAGCAAAACTATAATCACTCAAATAGGGACTCCTAGTCCTAAGGAGGGTAACAAATTTTGGATATCAAATTAATGGTTCTCACTGAAAGATCAATGAATAAATAAAATTGGGGTATTTACACGACAACACTGCTTTTCTGCTTTTTGTCTGCCAAGTTAATATCTGTTCCATGATTTTGTAAACTTACGGACAGGGTTTTGTTAAATGCAGTTGTGATACGCACATTATGTTAACGCAATTACAGCAAATGAGCTGTGTAAGGAACCATATGAATCGCATGCTCGATTTGGTTTTTTCATCTGACTCAGTTAGTACTGCTGTTCTTAAATCTTAGTATGGCATCACTTACTTAGATTGTGGTAAACTGGGGCACATTTATCATCGGAGCATATTCTTCAAAGCTTTTTACGATGGGATGCACTCTGAATTAAGAAATGAAAATAGCTTTGAACAAACCTTTGACTCAAGTCATGAACAATGAACATGCTCTTAGTTTGGTATTTGTATTTGCGCGCTCAAAAAAGTAAGTTCATAACTAACAACAATTATTTCCCTTTTTCTTTCTTAAAAGATTTCAGTTTCAAAACTTATTTATGGTTTTTTTATTTTATATTATTTTGCTTTGACCTGTATTATTTTTGTTTTTTAATTTGAATTTGAATTCATACAATTTAAAAGAAATTGAGTTGCTCAACATGTGATGATCTTATTTTATATTTTATTTTTTACTAGCTGACCCGTCCGCGTAGCTCAGGCCTTACTTTTAATAAATTGAATGTTAAATAAAGCAGTCTAAAAGCTTTCATTCTAGTGGCAGAGTGGGGATGAAATATAGTCAGTGCTACTCAAGGACAACTAAGCACTCTAACGATGACAGAGTTATTGGAATAGGTCCAGTGTTTTCCAAGTTCCCGGATATGTTCCAGCTCCCATTCCGTTTCCACATGGGGATAAAATACAGTCTATGTAGCTCGGGAATAACACCGTATTATAATAGTGAAAACCGAATTGAAATCGGTACAGCGGTTTTTTTGATTCGCTCCTGTTCCTGTAGGTAAATGGTGATGAAATATAGCCTTAATTACTCAGGGACAATGAATTTGGAATCGGTTCAGAACTTTCCAAGATCCCGTCCTGTTTTCGTGGGAATATAGTGTTGTTTAAACTATTTTGGTATTACGTATTACGTATTATTTATACCATTCTAGTGGTTTTTGAATTCCCGTTCCTGTGGAAACTTGCAAATGAAATATAGTGCATGCATGGTACTCAGGAGCAATGAAGCACTCCAACGGTGAAAGAATTTTTGGAATCAGTCTTATATTTTCAAAGCTCCCGGTTATGTTTCCGTTCCCGAAGGAAAGGAAATCTAGTCTATGTTGTTTTTCTGGTTCAAGACCATTTTTGTGTTCCAAATAGGCATCATTCAAATGGGATTAATAGTATTGGTGCTTCTTCAATACAAATACATAGCTCTCGCTTACGTTCTCGTTCTGAGTACTTTTGAACTGCATTTCTACATACTATGGAACGTATTTCTGACATACTTATACGACTGTTCTCTTTATTTGTGAAGTAAAATAAAAATGGTCTGAACGAATGTTCACTTATTTATAAAAAGTATTTTTCCAATGCTGAATGATCCGCATTGATTGACAAAACTGCCTCTGCCCGAGCACTTTCATTTAATAGAGGTGAATATTAAAATAGCATAGCACCACAACCTGTAAAGTCAAATAAACATTGTCTCTTCTAAAAACTATTCATAAATGTTGGAGCTACCATTTAACTAAAAAGCACTATGTTGAAAGTATAAGCAGCAATGCGTAGGAAAAAAAAAAGAATCGAATATGCCCATTTTACCATATCTTCACCCACCTTAACCTTCATGTTTCTGTTCATGCTGTAAATGCTTTGACTTTTGACAAATATCTGGACGTTTCTGTTTAAATCTATCCATGAAAAAACTTTACATATGAAAAGCCCAGTTTCATAAGGAAGCCGCAATCTTTTCCCCCAACTTTTAAAATATAGAATTTTTGAACAACAGTTCTTCATTCTTGCTGCTGATCTTTGAAACTCCCTTCCTAGCAACCTGAGGAGACAGGACGTTATTTAAAAGCTGTCTAAGAAAATTGTATGAATGTAGAAAATATTTTGATATTTCATAAAAAATAATTAAAATTCATCAAAACGCATTTCAACCATAATATCTCCTCCAACAATGTTACCAAAACACAGATGGTGTGCTTAAAAGTATCGTGTATAATCTCTTTATTATCCACAAAACTCAATCGCGGACAAACAAAGTAAAACCGATGAAATTGGCAATAAGTTCTATATCGGAACGGCGAAGAGATTTATTTGAAAAGGGATGCCGAATCACATCAGAACCAACATTAAGACCCAATATATGTACTACCATTACCGCACTGGCATTTAATTCTGTGGACTGTGGCTATTTTCCCATTTCGAAAACCTCAAAATTCTACTTAAGCAATAAAAAATCTATCGAACTCTTTATGGATTTAGACGCTCCACACTTTAAACATCAAAGAATCGTTAACAGGAGACAAAGAAACATCTCAACGGCTTACTGTTCACTGATGTCATTTTACTTGTCATTCTAAGCTTTTAGTACCTACATAAATCTTGGTCATCTAAAGTGCATCAACTTTTTTACTCAAGACTGTACTTCGTAAATCACATTGATGTCTGTCTACATGCAGTCTGGAGTGTAAGTTCAATTAATACACTTTAATTCAATTTGATATAGTTCCTCTGGAGAAGAAAACAACCCTTGTCGAAACGCCCCACACAGGAAAAATTTAATGTTGCATATCTTTCGTGTTACGAAAATCCCACTGACTTTTGTAGTCAAGTCCGACGAAAATGTACCAATTTAAATACTAAAACTCGTATAATGGATGCACTATGTCTAAAAGCGCTAAGAAAATTCAAAAAATGATTCTATTTGATTTGGGCTGTAGTTCGATGAACAGGACGCTTAAATGTAGAGGTACCGAAGCAGTGACTGATAGACCGAAGTGGTATGACGAAAACTACTTTAATGAGGTCTTTTGATTGAAAATTTAACTTTTTTGGCCAGAAATGCTCTCTCAATCGAGCTACTAGGAAAGGGGGTAGTTCCACCAACCTGGAGTTAATTTTCAAAAAAAAAAAAACACAAAATCTGCATTCCAACTCATGTCCATTGAGATAATTTTTGATAAATTTAAAGTTTATAGTTTTTAAATTACGATTATTTCCATTTCAACTTTTTCCATTACTTGTTTATGAGCAAAGAAAACCTTATCATCCCCTTTTGCAAGCAATTTCCTGTGCCAAAGTGAGTTCACCTCTTCTCATCTGGGTCAGCTAAACAAACCACCGCTAATCCTTTTATTGAAATGTTTAATTTCAAAAACAAGGCCTCCCCATCTAGACACATCTCTGAATCAAAATTGTTATCTTGTGTATGGCAGACTCAAAACTCAAACTCATTATCAGATTTTCGCCGTTGAAAAAGTTATGTATACCTATGTGTGGGTTTGTTTTGATGTACACATTTTTGATTGCAAACATGAATGAAGGTGTGTGAAGGTAAAGGTAAACAACCTGCTCAGTGCACATGATTATTGTGGTGGCGATAATGATTATGAGAAAAGTATTTATAATTTAAAAATTATAGGTACATTTTTACTACCAGTTCATCTGCTTCACGCTGATGAATTTAATCTCCGTAGTTATGTAAGTCCACTCGACCTTTTGACACCAAAATACAAAATAAAAAGAATGGAGCTTACCTCTTTTCCAGATGAATCCTTAACGCTCCAGTAATTAAGCCCTTCGTGCCCCACTGCTACACTGAACGCGTTCTCTATATCAACAGTGCAATCGAGTTGAAAAATGCTCCTCACCCGTTTATTTTTTACTGTAATCCTCTGCCCCACCACTAGGTAACCGCATTTTTGTCATTAAAAAGTTACACGGCCACACCACAACACTATTCGCTGAATATGTATATGTATACAGGACTCACTACGGCGTATGTGCATCCTATGAATCGTATTATTATCCCGACGGCATGCAATCCAATCTTTCTTCCTTCTTTGCTCGTTCCTTGGTTGTTTCCAATGTTGAATCGTATGTCCTATGCCTGAAACTCGAGCAAGGAACTGAAAGAAAAGAGGCACAGAAAATACGCCGAATTAATAGAGAATCCTTTTGCTGGGCTAGAGAAAATGGTGGCAAGTGCAGAAAACTAAAATAGATAATATCCCGGCAGTCAGGACTTTTTTTTTTTTTTGGTCGTTTGTGTGCTCGTACCTATTGTTGCTGTAGAGTGCATGAGTGTGTGTCACATATCCCCGACGTCCCTGTGGCAAATGTGAGTGGAACGTTATAACTTGCACCACATCTAAAATGTGGACAGTTACCGTAAGTCTCACGGTTCGCAGAGGACGACGACGCTAGCAGCGGCGCATGGTTTTGTCTTTCCGCTTTGTGTCGGGTTAGTTGGCTTGAGTAAATAACAACTTGCCTCGGCAATGAATCTGACAAAGGCTTCTGCTTTTGATAACCCTTGTAGCGTTTCCAAAGTGCATGGATGGGCTCATAGATAGAATGGAGGGCTCGCCTCGACAGACGCAACTTCAATTGTTTACTAAAATCCTTCCATTTGCATGGTGGCGCAACAAATATTTGAAAGTTTTTTCACCTTGCTATAGCATCTGCTCTCGCTCTCTGTCTCTATCTGTTTCCCTAGCCTAATCCGCATTCCTGCCGAGATGCTAATTTGTATTTCGTGTATTGTTTCTTCTTTTCAAAAATGACGAACAAAAACTAAAACGAAAAACATTCTTTTCCTTTTGGTTGCGAATATGAAACGACAAGAAAGAAACGAAATTCCTTAATTAAGGTTTTTCACGGAGAGCAGCATGTTACTGGGACAAGATGAAGGGTATAATCGTGGATCGTGGTTGTAGGGATGGTTATTATTTTTTTTTATCCCTATCTCTAGTTTTTTAAACCTTTATTTACCTGCGGATATCTCGCTTTTTTATGCTAAAGCATACATATATTAAAGTTCCAGGAAATAATATAGGTAGGTATAAAAACGAAATCTCCTTTGGGGTTAATTCTTATCGTTGGTTTTTTATCGTTGCTGTAGCATGACTTGCACTACGATTCCGTTTCTTTTTGCAAAATATGAACGAGTTCGCAATTATGAAAGTGATACATAGTTAGTTTCGGTGAAAATACATCACCGGATTGTGCAGAACTACGATTCAAAGGCTTTGCTGACATTCTTTGAAGGTGCGTTTCAATTTCTGAAAACTAAAGGGTCTTAAGATTTTTTTAAGTAACCAGTGAAGTCTTGAGTTAATGATGCACAATTTCATATTTCGAAAATAGTTAAATTTTTCACAACCACGGTACTACAGTAACCTTGAGATGTTCGACTTAAAGACAGTGGTGTAACCTGCGAGTCTAGTGTAGCGTTGGAAAGGGGCAAGGAGATCAGATAAGTAGTGGATCAGCTAAACACTTTACTTTTTACTTATCATATACTAACCTATATGTTGTTAATCAATCAAATCTTCGATTTGGGAGCCAAAAACCCGATTTCGGAGAAAGTGGAGTTCAATACGAATTCTTCAAAAACGCTACCGAAACCTTTCAAGAAAACTCCACTCTCTCTTCAACAAAATCTTCATGTCAGAAAATATACCTTCATTCTTTATGTGATCCGTAATTTTCCCAATTCACAAATCAGGTTATTTAAACAACGTTGAAAACTACCCTGGAATTTTTTTTATGAATGTATTAGCAAAATTGTTCTGTGGTGTTCTAGTAGAAAGACTCGAAACATGGGTAGGAGTTAACAATGTACTATCTGAATCTCAAGCTGGCTTTAGAAATTATTACTCGAAAATTGACCATGAATTCACATTCACTTCAATTGTTAAAGCTTTCCAAGCAAGAAATAAAAAGATTTATAACTTCTTTGTCGATTTCAAAGCAGCCTTTGATCTTATCAACCAGAAATGCCAAACTTTCAACAAAAGATAACGAAATTCATCAACCTTATCCAAAGACTGTATGCGGAGTCAAAAGCAGCTGTGTGGGACGGATCTACTCTATCTGACTGGTTTGAA
This sequence comes from Melanostoma mellinum, assembly GCA_914767635.1. Taxonomy (NCBI): domain Eukaryota; kingdom Metazoa; phylum Arthropoda; class Insecta; order Diptera; family Syrphidae; genus Melanostoma; species Melanostoma mellinum. Next base: position 173,467,997 of record OU612058.1, read on the forward strand.
ACATATGATGGAGTAAGACAAGGCTGTCTTCTAAGTGCGCTATTGATTTCAATTTTCATAAACGATTTGGTTACCTGTCTACGGTTCAAGAATTAATACTATCAGAGTCTCCAGAATACCTTCAACTGATGATCAATCGTCTGTCAGACTATTGTAAAGAAAGGGGCCTTGTTATTAAAATTAACAAATCTAAAATAATGGTATTTTACCGTTCCACCAGAACCCAAACCTGAAAAAACTGGACCTTTAAAGGAACTCATTTTGGATATTGTAGGCGTAATGTATATTTCAGCTCACACCTTCAAGATAAATCGAAGACATCTCAAAGCCTTTTAAATGTATCATGGGAAAACATCTTCCTTAATAGCCGAATCAGTCTATCAGCTAAGTACAAAATTTTCGATGCTATAGTTAAGTCAACTTTATGTTATGGGGCCCAAATCTGGGGTATCCCAGCAGAGGCAAAAATGTTTTCCACGGGTATCTTCTTTCGCGTAATTGGCAAGTCCTCCGTTTGTTAATTCATTGCCATGAAAAGCGCTTTCTTAATTAGCCGTTCGAAACCGGCAGAAAATTGTAAGTCCTCTCCATTTCCTCACAATGCATGGTTGTGAGAAATGCTCTAGGCCCAAGGGCTCCTCCTTCTGTTGCGCCACCCTATTTATTTATTTATTTTTATTCGAGTTACCACTTAATATTCCGAATTACGCCATTCATCTCGAGTCTGTTAACCTAAACACTAAAAATGCGAGCCGACTATATTTTTTAAATTCTCTCCCAGGCAGATACTCGCCTAACCAGAAAGATGCTGATGTACGAGTTGGGGAATGAAGATAGTTAGCTGTCCAAATGGAAGCATTTGGGAACTATCTGTTATGAAGAAATGAATGCACTATTTTCGCGACGTGTACAGCTACAGAGATATATCCCTCATGTTCAAAATTAGATGTGAAATACTCTTTTTAAATGGAAGCCCCATACAGAGGAAGTTTTAATCAATTCTGTCCATTGTCCGATATGCGATCTCAAAACTAAAGAACACTCTTTTCAATTTTTAAGCAGGTATGTGCCCAGCTTTTTCTTCCCAACGCCTGATATACTTCGGAAAAAAGATACTATCCATGAAAGAGACAATTGAAATCTTGAACGGATTCAGCTGGAAAAACCTATACAATTAGCTATCGGAATCTTAAACATATAAAGCACTATTGATCAGTGAATTTGCATAACGAATTCTCGTATGAAAATTAAACAAAATAAATCATAAACAATAATAAAATAAATCTACAAGCACTGCTTAAGCTAGCCCTAAACGATGAAAATGCTCGCCGAACATGCTCGTGCTCGCCATATTTTCATCGTGTAGGGGTTGGTTCGCGAGCAGCTGGCTTAGTCATGTTCGTTTGCTTCGTTGTTCGCCATGTAGGGCCATTCTCGCGAGCAAACCGGTTTTTTACTATGAAGCAAACCTCATTTTTGCTGTGAACGTTGTCGTGTGCATATCGCGGATAAAGTGAAATGGCAACAGACAACCACGATTTAATAGAAGAATTTACATTTTTAAGCTATGGAGAATCAAAACGAAGTGAATGTTTGGCAAATTTGTTCGCTCGGCGAGCGTGTTCGTCGTTTAGGGCGAGCTTAACCGAGCTGACGGCAATGCCATAGCTCTAAATTCATTGTTAAAATCATTGTTAAATAAGAAAACGAAAATTAAATAAATTCATAATTCACTTACTTACTTACTTACCTTGTGAATTATGTGAAGAAGTACTGTGCAAAATTCTAGAGCGATTGGTGCAGTAGATTTTGAGTTATCGTGCACACGGACTTCAATTATGATAAGTCTCAGAAAAATGGTTTGAAAAAAGGAAAGGAGTTTGGTCGTTTAGGTCAACTGATGTATATTCTCGTGTGCATGCCTCGTATATAAATTACAAGACCGGAACAGGCCCGTTTCTGAAGGAATTTCTTTGGGGTCGAAAAATACAATAGCGCGCCACGCTGCTGCCCTTGTATAGAACCCGCATGGAGCAATAGACGCTCAAATACTCATATGTTCGTCAATTTTACTCCGATCGACTTGAAATTTCAGCACAATATTCTTGACATATTATTATATTCATTAACAAAAATTTAAAAAAAATTTATTCTTTGCTTAGTTTAGTTTTTACTTTAGTTTTATTTTTTGTTTATAAAGCTTATTATAATAGGATGTTTCCAAAAACGGCCTTTACACTTGGATTCATCGGTTCCCTTTTAGGTCACGGAAATTAAGTCAAGTTGAAGGCTGTTAAAGGTTTGAAGAGGGTCCGTCTGTACGTACTTTTTTCATTTGCCGACGGGATTTGTAACCAGTGCTGCAGTAGAAGAAGTTTGGGTGTTTAAATTTTAAGTGCCGGTGTTGAATGGGAACCACACCTAAACTTCAACTTTTTTCTGCACTTCATTTGACATTTTTCAATATCAGACTAACTCAGTTTGAGCAATGGAAAGATACAAAATCGAGCAACGCGTTAAATCATTCAGGCTTATAATGAAAATTGGCGTCCAAATCAAAATACATACCCTGCACTTTGTGATTTTTTCGGTCAATTTAATCGTCCAAATGTGCGTACAATCGGAAAAATAGTGCAAAAATTTGATCAAACCGGGTCTGTAGAAGATCTGTAAACACCAGTACATGCTCTTTCAGCTCGTACTGCAGAAAATATTGCTGCTGTTCGTGATAGTGTGGCTGAAGAGCCACCTCAACTCGTCGTCGTCCCCAACCATTTCACTTTTTACGCTCGTCGTTGATGAACATTATGCATAAAGACTTGCATTACACTTACAAGGTGCAATTGACTCAAGAACTAAAGCCTCTTTACCATTTCAAGCATAGTCAATGGTTAGAATTAGAACTTGTTATGGGCCGAATCGTAAGATATGGATGTGGACGATATGTCGTTTCATCAGGACGGTGCCATTTGCCACACGTCTATCGAAACAATGCAATATCTCTTTTGCGGCGACAAATTCAATGGCCATGTTATCTCACGTGGTGGCGATGTCAATTGGACACCAAAGATCATGTGATTTGAAACCACTGGACGTCTTTCTTTGAAAGAAAAGGTGTAATTCAATAAGTCAACAACAATTTGAAAGCCAAAGGTTGAGATAATTCGGCACCTCAATGATGCCTCAGCATCATCGAAAATTTGGACTTTCGGATCGAGGTGTGCCGCGTTTAACCGATATTTTACTCCATACATAGTTGAACCATACCAATATTAAATTAAAAGAAATGCTAATAATTCTAATGCTAATAAATTCCTAAATAAACATCGTCCATTAAAATTTAACCACCCTTTACACATTTGCTTTTTTCACTTAACTGAAGCAAATTCTACAAAACTGCGCTCATTTCATCAAAAACAAACCCGCTACAGTGATTTATTTGTGCCAAATGACGACTTTTTCCATTAATTAGCAAACATTCAAACAAAATATTGATATGACTTCGAAATCATCACTTTCAAAATTGTAGGGTTAATGTGGTACACTGTGCTGTCTAATGTGGTATACTATACCACATAATCATTCCTTCATTCCTCACAGCATGATTATATTTTTCCATGCTTAGTTTAAAAACAACAACTGCCTATTCTTCATTACCCGCCTACAAAATAATACCCTCATATACCACATTACCGCAAATTACTCTATGTAATTTTAATTGGTTTCGTTTCGTCAAAGGATGTTTCCATCACAAATTCTTGGAACTGTCTTATAAAGAAGAACTTACCTTCTCACAAGTTTTTTGATGAATATTTTGAGAATATCCTTTAGTGATTTATTAATTTGTAGAAACGAATTTGTTTCGATGTTAACGGAATATAAAGTGTAAGGGTAAGAAAGTCCTACTGTTGCGTTAGGGGTAGGGGTTCGAGTCGTTTTCTTACCGGTACAGCTCTTCCCGAAAAGTGGCAAGTCCTTGTTTATAAACGCTGCCATATAATATAATTTCCCGCTCAACTGTTCTCATTAGGCAGAGAATTGTAGGCCTCCTCTAGGGCTAATAGGAATGCAATAACGCCCAACAAATTTTAATGTGGTTTTTGGGGTTAATACAGCCTATAGTCAAGGGATGATTCCTATTAAGGTTACATTCATATTCCTAAAGAAATGAAACCGGGACACTAATATGCGGATTTCAAAAATTCTTTCAGCAAATTTCACAGGCACAGATTTCATTTCATCCCCATATTTTCACGGGCACATTTAACTAGAAACTGATAGTTTTTTGACAATTTTGGGTAAACATCTTTTAAATGAGTTACAATAGATCATATAGTCGCTTATTTTGAAATTGTGCTTTTTCTTTTTAATTCAATTCTCATAACAAAATACTCCTGGCATTTGGATGGACTAAGGCATTGAATAGTTCAAAACTTTGAGACCTGCCGGTGCTTGGTGAGGTAAACAACGTTGACTTCGAGAAAAGAAGGAGAAATTATTGAATTCAGCTATTTTTTATTATTATATTGAAAACCACTTGTTTGAATATGTTCAAAAATTTGTGAACATATGAGCGTACAACGTTCATGTTTCTGATGTACCAAGTGTTCGATTTCCTGCAAGGATTGACTTTGCGACTGGTTGAACAATCTATTGTAAAAAAGATATGACCACTTTTATAAGATACAAAATTGAAAATGGAAAACTTCGATGAGGATAATCTATTCTGTAGCATAGAACTAGTTTTCGTGTGTCGGATCAAAAAAAAAATTGTTTTTTTAACCCACCCTAATACTGCGGTTGGTACAGATTTCAAAAATTGTCTACAAATAAGCAACTTATTGTTCATTTTATGTAATTAGTTAATAATATCTTCCGATTAGGCAGTTTATATCATTATTTAAATTTTCAAGTTCTACTCTTTGCTTGCTTATTCAGCTTACTCTCTTCTCTTGCTTGACGTAAATTAAAGGCAACGTACTAATTCACCCAATCAATTTTCGATGTATGTTTTACTATGTCGTTTCATCCACCGTAAAATCAAGTGAATATTTCATATTTTCAATGATATCAACAGTGATATTATCATCAAAGCCCAACGCGACGTTTTGTGGTCCTAAGAAGCTATTCTGACTGTTTCAAGCTTAACGTCAAATCGTTCTGTGTGGAGTCTTTTGGTTATGTCACACGGTGATATAAAGGGTCAAGAACGGCCTAACTATTGCAGTTGTTTTTTCAACAACTGATATGGTTTGGCTGCTGGTCGGCTGTGTGATTGAAGGTATTCATAGAATAAGCTTAAAGTTATTTTTCGAAGAAGCTTATACTTTTGCTTCAAAGAAAGTAATCACATCTTCAGCGTTAAGCTTTTTTTTTTTTATGTTGGAGGTTTTTAAAATACCAGCTGGAGCACTCAGACCTAAATACCGGTCCATTGTACTACCAGATAGCAACCTTCTATTTGTTATAGCTTTCCAGATGTTCGGAGAAAAGCCAAAAGACGCTGCCATGATAAGGAGCCTAAGTCACCAGCTCTCACCATGTCTGCGCCGAGTATCTGTAACCTCATGCGAGAAAAAGCAGGACATTCACAGAGGAAGTGCTCTGCGGTGTCCTCATCTTCTCCACAAGATTCACAGAGTGTGGTGTCGCTTAAGCCTAACACGTTTAAATGCTTGGCAAAAGAGAAGTGCCCGCTGGCAACGCCAATAAGCTTTCTACAGTCTTTTCTGCTACGAGCTAGCAAAAATGTTGCAGTCTTCTTACTAACGTTGGGGAGCATGCGCTTGGTTTGCCTGCATCCACTGGAGGCATGCCATCTACGATTTTGCTCTTCACAGATCCAATCGTTGATTGAAGCTCTCACTGAGGATGCTGGCAGACCTAGCGACGGTTCAGGTCCTGAAAAAGCTGTCTGAGATCCCTGCCTAGCAAGTTAAGCTTACTTCAAAGGCTGTAACAGGAGAGTTCTGCTTTGTCTTTCTTTTTGTTCGCGTGGAGTCTTCCTTTGAATTAGGTAGAGTTTTTATAACCTTATATAAAGATACTGGAGGGAAAACTCCAAAACTCCGCCCTACATCATCACAAGTTGCTTCAGTATTGATCTCCCAGATATAATCTACCAAATTCACACTTAAGAAGTACGTTTTGGATGGAAACAGGTAACCATGTCGTTTTTTAAGGGTTTTTAAGTCTAATTTTAGAAATTTTCCTTCGATTTGATTCTGCAGCTACCCAAGCTGGTTTGACAGAGTCAACAGCTACCGATGTTGACTGGTGAACAGAAAAACCGAGTTCTGAGTTCGACTTATTTTCGACTTTTCTGTTACCGTATAATCTTATAACCACAAAGTGACAAAACATAAAAATGTTCAATAACCAGCCAACAATCTATATATTTAACTATAGCTGACCTGTCCACGCGTTTTTTTGATATAGATTGATTTTGATATAGGCCAATAATCAAAACAAAAGAATTAAATTAAATTTTTTTTTTTTTCAAGTTTGTAACAAATGAGTATATTACATAAATAACATGTGTTAATTAAACTTATAAATGAGGTTGGTATGGCGGATAGTTTAAAGGCTTCAAACAATAATAAATACTTTTAATTTCAATTTAATTTAGCACTAATCGGTGCACAATATTTTTGGTTAACCTGTTAACACAAATTGGTTCGACGGCGTTCCTTAATGTGAATATACAACATATAGCTGCCCATGAGAAAAACATTGATTTTCCGAATCTAAGCCACAAATGGACATTGTTTGGCCTTGAGACTTATTTATAGTCAAGGCAAAAGCTACACGATTTAGAAACTATAACCTTCTGAAGGGGATGGTAGAATCTGGAGTACGTGGCAACAGGACCACTTTTCCTTTAAACTTTCCAGTTAAAATGATTCAATCAAAAATATTTCCGGTTAACTTTTTAATGACCAAACGCCTACTGTTGCATAATTGAGGTGGATTTAAATTACGCAGGAGAATAATAATTGAACCAATCTTTAATCAATTTAAATTAAGCCTGCTATACTTACTCCAAAAATAAAAAAATAAAATTTACTATATTTCGTTTACTTTAAAATAAATTTAAATTATACTTTTGTCTCAACGACATTTGGTGGTCGATTATAAATTGAGATGCAAGCTATCCTATCTTTCAAGTTGGATCAAACTGCACACGGTGTTCAAATTTGATTAGAATCGGTTAAGTAGTTTAGTAGTCCATCGCGGACAAACATTGTGACACGTAAGTAAGTGATTAAGTATCTAAATAAAAATAAGTTTTTTAGTTCGTCTCAATTTGGTTTTCGTACAGAAGGAGCCCTTTTGAACTTTTGTTCTAATATCTACGAAGGCTTTAATAATAAAAATCTAACTGCAGCGCTTTTCATCGACATTACAAAAGCTTTTGATACAGTTGATCATAAGATACTATCAGACAAACTAGATAAATGTGGATTTAGGGGTGTAGTACATAAGTGGTTTGGATCATACCTTTCTGGAAGAAGACAAAGAGTAAAAATAAAAAACCAATTTAGTTCTGATAGTTTTATACCTATAGGCGTTCCTCAGGGCTCTGTACTAGGTCCATTTCTATTTTTGATCTTCATTAACTCACTTTTGCAACAAAACTATCGAAGTAAAGTGAATGCGTTTGCTGATGATATGGCATGTGCGTTTGAAAGTGATTCTGCTTTAAATCTATCTGCTGATATAAATCACGACCTAGAAATTCTTAGTCATTGGTTCCAAATTCATAGAATGGCAATCAGTGACAAAACAAAAATTATGTTTTTCAATTTATGTGGAAAAGAAGTTGATAATGGACGGTTCTCCTTTCATTCTACTAATTGCAATAAGTTTAAGCATAGCAATGTAATCTGTAAATCGGTTGCAAATCCAATAACATTTTTTGAATCGGGCTTATGTTCTGACTAATGTTTTAATATTGAAAGCGTCAAATTGTTTAAGTACCTTGGTGTCTTATTAGACTGGAAAATGAGTTGGTCTGCCCATACCGATGCCCTTAAGAAGTATCTGATAGATGCTTCAAGACAATTCTTTTTCTTAAAGCAATATTGCTCACTTGAACTGCTCAAGTGCATTTAATATGGACTTGTTCATTCAAAGCTAGAATATGGAATAGTTTCATGGGTAGGCACACACCTCAATAAATTGAATCCACTGCTTATTTCTCAAAAACATATTATTCGAGTGATTTGTAATAAAAACCGTCGTAATGAAAGCTTAGTACTTTTCCGAAACCTCAAAATATTACCATTGAAACATTTATATTATTATAAAGTACTTAAGCAATTTTTTGCAAGATCTGGTTATCTATTGTACCGATCCTCAACTAGCCATAACCTTAGAATTAACAACCGAAACCTCTCCTTAGTGCCCCATCACAATTTACAAATATACTTTAATTTTTATACGGCTACTGCACCAAGATTATTTAATTGTCTACCTTATTGTCTAAGAACCATAAGAATTAAATCTATGTTTCTCAAAAGAGTAAAGTCTTGGCTTCTACATCTGAGCTATAAAGACATTAATGATCTACTACATGTTACCTTATGAGTGTTTGAATTTCCATGTATGTATAAACTAACAAAAAAAAAAAAAAAAATCCTGTATTATAAGTATCGATTACAAATTGTTACATACTTCTCGTGACCCCATCACACTACCTATTGTTAAATTGTTAAATAATTGTATTATCCTATATTATATATCTATGTACACCTGCTTTCGCTTCTAGTTCCTTACGAGCTATAGATTGCAGCTATTTTTTATCATTAATAAAAATAAAAATAAATAATATATTAAGATTACGACAAATTTTGATTTGTCATTGTCACGCATACGAATCGAAGTTCAATACACTTATATACACAATACACAATCTTTATTGAAGCTTTCAGTACAGTTCTAAAAATGTACCTCAGTTAGAGAAATAAGTTCATCCCATATTAATTTCCAAAAGTCAACCCGGTTGTTCTCATTTATACTTTTCAACAAATTTTGACTTTAATTTTCTATTCTGTGTCAGTATACATTTTTTTTTTTTTTTTTTCTAATTAAACTGAAAAGCCCACTGATTAAATCCCATTGTATCAAATTAATCAATATTCAATCCATCAAAACAATATGTAGGTACACACAGTTGGCAAGGATTCAACAACTCATCATAGGCATCGACTTTCAACCTGAAAGAACAGTTCAATGGCTAATGTTGTTCATACTCCACAGTCCTTCAAAGAGCATTGTGAAAAAAAAAACTTCAAAGAATGTTTTTCTATTTTGTGTCAAGTATGAAAATTATTATGTACAGACATGGGCTATAATGGGAACATGGCACTAACCATGTGAGGGTCATCTAGTGTCTCGTATATGCGATCAATGCAGAACTATGTCGAGTATGCCTACTGCACAGCTCTTGAGAAAAAGTTAACTCGTAACTTTATTCCAGTTATTTGTATTAGGTACTACTGTAGGCAAGCCATTGTTTTCTATTTCTTTAAATACTCCCCAGTCCAGTCGAAATTTCAGGTCAGAGATGAATACAAAAATGCAATTTTTGTGTGTGAAATCTTTTTTCGTTGTGGCTTTTATTTAAAAAGTTAAACGCCGTACGTATTTTCAAACTTCCGTCTGAATGGTCAAATGGTCAAAAGATTAAAGCGGGAACGGCAAAGTTGAAACGAGATTCCCCTTTCCTTTTTCTCGTAGTATATGAAACATGAAATTGCTCATAGATTTATTTTTTCACAATAATTAAACTCATAATGGAGCCTCTCAGAGCGCAGAGTCAACAAACATTTTGTTGGAATGTGAAGTAGGGGTGCAGACCCCAAACTTTGAGGTTGGTGTCGATGGAATGGGGGAAATCAGTGTTTACACTTAAAAGGTCGTGAACTAATATTAAAAAAAAAGAAGAAAAAATTAGTTTATAAAAACATTAAAGCACGTGGTGGTACGTGACAACGTGACTGAGTTCACTATAAATTATTTGAATAATATAGTCATTGTGTTAGTGAGAGTTAAGTTCCTTATCTCAAGTGACACCTTAATCACGGACAAACGATAATTGATGTGGTTCACCATACTTTTGGCGGCGACCAACAGATTGGGGGTAAAGTTGAAGCTAAAACGTTTAGTAGTGGTAATTACCCACATTGAGTTGCACTGAAAAGGGAACATACCCAAATTGTTTTGTAAGACATGTGGAATTAAGGCAGACATTATGCATTTGATGATTTCTGTATCCTTGGCGTGAATTAAAAGACTAAGAAATTTGACAACGTCAAGTACTATTAAAATGAAAACTAATGGACCAAGATGGCTGCTTTATAGGAAACCGAAATTTTAAAATTGTATGGATTTAGTATTCACTACCATGATCTAAAATGTACAAAAAGAAATTAGAAAAATCTTTGATGATATAATGATTTGTTATACCTAGTCCTAGATCTTACACAAACCTATCACTTGGCTTGTATTTAAATTTTTGACGGGCTATTCCAGAATAATTATGTTTATACATGATACTTGAATCATTCTTAGATAACAGACTATTCCCAGTAAAATATGGAACAGAATATTCCGGGTTCAAAGTGGTGGTGTTCCTCAAGGAAGTATTCAGAGACTTGCTCTAATCACGTTTTTACCACCTCTAAGAAAAGGACAATATAAAACATAATTTTCTAATTATGTGCTCGCAATACTACTATGTACTGTTTAATGCCAAGATGCAAAACTTTTAATCAATAACCGTACTTCGCCTTCATTCACGAGCCAATGTCCGAATGTTTGAGCTGAATATGTTGATATCCTCAATTCATTTCTGATCTTTCACGAAGTATTTTTAATTAGTCCTTACCCAAGACAAAAATCTAGTTTAATTGTGAGATTATCCTGCGGAAAAAAAGCGCTGATAAACGCTACTTTCACCATCAGCTAGGCTGCTTGACAACACAGACAAAGCTCAGTTGGGGATGAATTCAGTAACGTAATTCACCGAACACTTTTTAAGCGCTCGATCAAATAAATTAATTGATTAAAAGTAATTATTCGTACAGCAAATAAGTAGATACGAAATTTTTTTAGTCTAAGGTGTCAGAAAATATTAAGGTCAAAAAAACACTTCCGGGAAAAAGAGTTAAGACAGGCAAATGAAAATGGGTTTGAAAAAATACAAATTCAGATATCGACACGATAAAGAATTGCTTTTTTTGTAAGTCCTTAAATTGAGTCCAAGCGGTGACCTTGTTCCGACAAATCCTTCGGTTCCTGCTGGCTCAAAAATCCGAAAATACTTCAATTGAAAAGACATCTTTTTACCTTTTCAAGAATTCTCTAGACTACGAGTTTATAAGACTTGCATTTCAAGTATTTTCGGATTTTTGAGACCGCAGGAGCCAAGAGATTTTAATTTAAGGAATTCTCTAGACTTTTCCTCTTTTCGGCTTTAAAGATCACCAAGAAGTGTTCTTCTTTTTGTGTTTCTTACTACAAAAATTAGTTGCGCCAACAGAGCGATCGGGGCCTAGTGCATTTCTCACAACCATGTCTTGTAAAGGAATGGAGGGAACCTACAATTTTCTACCGATTTTGAAATGCTAATTGAGAAAGCGTTTTGGCTGGCAATCAATTTGCTAACGGAGGACTTGCCATTTCCTCGCAAAAGGTGATATCCGTAGAAAATAATTTTTCGGTTTCTGTTGGTTCTGTTGTTGATTCCGAACCATGAACCTGCCGCGTAACAGGCAAACATGCTTACTACTACGCCATGGGCGTTCCCTCTCAATATTAAGTCTCTTGTTTCCCTTTAATTTGATGAACAACAGCTACGTTTTAAAAACCAGGAATCTATTGGTGTATTCCAGCCACGCTCTCATTTTCATTTTTAGGGGACCTTTTTTGGGAACAAGCGAAGCCATATGTATAAGAGGATTGACGGATGATTCTATCCGAGCACACCAGGGGCCCGTACATTTTGCACGTGATTGAGGCTCGTGAAAGAAAACTCTCTGTTTTGGTTTCCACTTGGCTTCACGAACGACCGAAAATTTCAAATTTGTATTGATTAACGACATTGTTCAAATATATGAGCACTTGGCTTTATGTATATGACACTTGTATGCTTAAGCGTGTTAAATAAATTGAACATTTCGACGTGGTGCATGTTTATTGACATAAGAATGAATACTGAAATTAACATGCACTTCTGTAAGCCTAGTGCGCTGCTGTAGCGAAACGAAATTTTTCGTTGGTCTACACATCCACGACGAAATCATGAACGGACAACGGAAAAATTCTGTGCGAAATTTTCCGTTTACCGTTTCCGTCTTGTGATTTTTACATGGGATTTTTCTTTTCGTTTCAGCAGCGTATTAGGCTTAAGAGGTTGTAGAACTCTGCATTGTGGGCAGCCTTCATTCACTCTTGTTTTCACAGAGGTGGTCCACACTCAGTTTCAACTGGGCACTGCGGTGTCTGAATGAAACCTATTGTGCCCTATGAGGTTTCAGGGCAGTTCTCCTGCTCCTGAGTTGAACCAGAAGCTAGCTATTTTCTGTGGGTGAATGAGTTTGAATTTGTCTAGGGGGATGATCTCGTAGTCAAGTATTTGCTTTCTAAGGCGGAAAAGTGCTGGACATTCTGTAATAATGTGCAGCCTTATTTGATGAAAATGTTTCTTTAAAGAAAATAGGCCGGTTAGTAGTCCTGTGCAAATTTTTAGGGTTTTCCCATTGAGGTTCAGTAGGAATTTTGATGTTTTTTTCAGTTCTATTCTGGCAAAAAGATTTTTGATCAGGTTTGTCGAGATGAGTTGCGTCAAGCTTTATTTGATTCCTCCAGTAGGATGTTCTCGGCAGTGTTTTTGAAGGTGCCTTTATTTACACCGCAGGCCGACGAATGGTTAAGATGCGCCGTCTTTAGCTAAGATGTCTGCCTTCTAGTACTATGAGTTTTAGTTTATTTTAGTCCTGGTTTAAGGACGTAGAAAAGATTTGGAATTGTCAGCTAGTTGAAAATATAATTATCAACATCAACAAAATCGTGTAGTAAGACTGCCATAACTTCACACTGATGTCCAAGTTACATAAAGATGCTGGGATTGTCACCTTTTTTGTCCGACAACAAAGAAAGTATGAAGTTGTCCTTTCATATCCCTTTTTGCATGCTACGAGTAATCATATTGACAAATGACGATTCTCCACTAATTTTTTGTGCCACAATGATATAGGTGAAGTCTGTAATATTAAACATCATCGTCTCTTCCACCCTAGCTGTGTGTAAGGCTGAGATATGTATCTTCTATAGCACTTCCTATCTACTTAACCTAAAAATATTCGAGATTGGTTGCCTATTTTTACATTTTCTGAATACCTACTTCAAGTTTCAAGAGGAGTATCTCATCAAAAAATCATAAAGTCGAGGTCGTATCTCAACCGGTTGTAAATAAACAAAAATGGCATCTTATTTTGTCACACCTGCGTTTCCCACAGCATATAAATGTACTTAAATAGAAATTCTTGAAAAGAAGCCTTTATTCATTCCAAGAAATCTTGAGATTTGACCGTGAAAACGAACAAAAACTTTTTTTATACGAATTCTTACCATAATTTTCAAGCGAAGTGAAGTGTTTACGAAAATATTCTGTGGGCTGTCGTTGTTCTACGAAAATCACACTAAACTGACGCTGATTGCTTTCCTATTTCCAGAAATATACAAAAATAAAACACACAAAAGAATCCGTTGATTGAAAATGTGGAAAAACTTAAGTTTCAACTTCAATTCAAGAAAAAAGCGGCCCAAATGAACAGAATATTATTTATTTCAACTACGTTCTAGCTATTCCAGAGCTTTTGGAAAATAACCAAAACACATAGTCGCAGAGGGAAATAGAAAAAATCTCTGCGAACGGGTTGAGATTGGATTTCGCATCAATTAAAAAAACGAAACGTTGGTTATGTGTAGAGTGTTTGTCGTTAATACATACCACACTTCCATACACAGGAGAAGTACTACTACCAGAATATGTAGCGCGACTGCCACTGTCAGTTACCCGCTAAATTTATGGCTTTGCTTGACGAAACGAGTCAAAGTCAAAATTAATGAATCGTTCCTCGATTCTGTGCGAACTCACTTCAATTAGAATTTATGTACGCCATAGTTTTTGTTCTTCAATTGTTGTTTCACTTCACTCTCTTCGTTTTTCGTTTTGCGTTTTGTTTTCACTCCAAAATAGTTTTTATGCAAATTCACAAAACACACTTCATTCCGTTTGCAGTGCACAGACGAGGAAGATCCAGTAGGGGCTTTGTATGGCACGAAAAAAAATACATTTCGTAACGAAAGGGATGCTAGAAGGGAATACAAAATTAGAAATGTTTGCAGCCTCCATAGTCCACCTACCCAACCAACGTCTAGTAGTTGTATACCTACCTACTGCATCACACATATGTTTCCAGTCATGGTTTTGTATGGTGGAAACTTGAAATGTTTCATTTCTTCGAAAAGTTGGGAATCCTTGCATGACGCGAGAAAATTGCAAGAGTTATCCTTTATTCTATTTCCCAAAGCAGATTTGTTTTTCTTCTTTTTTCAGTTTAGTTTTTCTTTTGCGTGTGTATTTGTGTAATCAAAACGTTTCCTCTAGCTTTTCGCCAGAAGGGCCGATTCAGTTCAGACTGCAGACTGTGAGATACAAAGAGGACGTACCTTCGCATGCATTGCACATATTCGTCATTGCCTGCACACAGTTTTAGGCAAAGAAAAAGGAAAGAAGACGACGTAATTAGATGTCTTTCAGACAGGTGAAATTAAATTGGAAAAGTTCTACAGTAACCGCAATTGACAATTGTGTCATGTGTCGGAGTGTATTGACAAAGTTACTGACACTAGTAATTGAAAGAAGTTCTTTTCGAATCAAGATGCACATATAGCCAGTGGGTCTTGGTCTGAAACAACTGTCTCAGTTCAATGCAACAAAGTAACACATAAGCAAAGTTAAAACTGCGAGCGTTCGGCTCGACATAGAGGAGGATATATTAAGAGCCAAATATCTGACGTTTTTTCAATAAGCGGATAGAATAACCAAATAACCGAGCCAAAAATTGGCTTGACGAACAACGATCAATGTCTTCACTGCTGAAAAATACTCGTATCACAACAAAAACCAGTGGTGGTATACTGTGTGTAAATATTGTGTAGAAATGAAGATGCTTTGTTAGAGCAATTGGAGCGGGAGCTGTAGAAAAAGGTATTGTGACAGTACTGTGATGGCCTTTTTACAAATTGTCCAAAAGGTAAAGATTCTAGGTGAGTCGGAATGCCATATGAGACTAGGGAATGAAGAGAGACATCGAACTAAGGTAATGAGCTTGAATCATTGGAGGTGATAGTCTGTTTAAGCGATTGAGGAAAAATTACCTTCTACCGATGTACATAGGATAGGGAGATACCCAAACTTGCGATAATGACCGTTCCATCAAGTTGATGTCCAAAAACACTGAAAATCATTTATCGTTGCGCAGAATGTGGGAAATAATTAAGCTACTTAATGACCACAGTGCGCTTGCAGTGGGTGAGTTAACAGCAAACACCATCCAAAGTACTACGATTGATATGGAATCCTGTTACCCTATTTGACTTCGAAAAAGCATCACAGAACTTTCTACGTAAAAATAGTTACTGAAATATGTTCATTTGATGGCAACAATTTGCTGTTGATTTTCACCCCTCTTTTACTGAAATCGTCGAAATTCACTGATAAAGCCAGCCGTCATGTTTGGAACGAGTTCAAAATGCTCTTTTCCTATTAGTCTTGGAAGAACTCTAAGGGCCTGGAACATTTTTTTTTTTGTATTTCCAGCTTTGATTCTAATTAAATCTATATATATATAAAATAGGATGTATGTATGTATGTATGTATGTATGTATGTCCGGGGTAAGCTCCTAAGCCAACCAACGGATTTTTATGAAATTTTTAGGGTAGACATAGTTTAGTCCAGAGATGGTTCCTGTCAAGGTTTGATCCCCATATTCCCACAGGAACGGGGTTGGGAACGGAAAATTAGAAACTACACCACATATTTCAAAACTTCTTTCAGCACTACGGGTGCTACATTGTCTCCCTTAATCAGTAACTTTAACTATATTTCATCCCTATAATCCCACAGGAACAGAAACGGGAACGAGAACGGGAACCATGAAGTTACTTGACCGATTTAAAAAATTCTTTCAACTCTAGGATGTTACATTATCCCTCAGTGACATAGACTTATATTGCATTCACATGTTTCCACGGGAACGGAAGATTTCTTCAGGAACGGGGTTGGAAATGGAAGTTTAAAAACTGCAGGACAGATTTCAAAAATTCTTTAAGCACTGGCATACAATGTAGTCCCTCAGTAACTAAGCGTAGAGTTCATCCCTATAATCCCACGGGAACAGAAGCAGGAACGAGAACCTTAAAATTATTTGACCAAATTGAAAATTCTTTCAAATCTGGGATGTTACATCATCATTCAGTGACATAGACTTCATTCACTTATTTCCATGAGAACAGAAGATTCCCACAGGAACGGGGTTGGGAACGGAATCTTAGAAACTACTGGACATATTTCAAAATTTCTTTCAACTTTACGGGTGCAACATTATCCCCCTTACCCTTTGTTAGTAAATTAGGCTATATTTTTCATCCCTATAGCCCGACAGCATCAGAAACAGGAACGAGAACGGGAACATTAGTTACTTGACCGATCTCGAAAATTCTTTCAACTCTAGGATGTTATCCCTCAGTGACATAGATCTATATTTCATTCAAAAATTCTTTCAGCATTAGGATGCTGCATAGTCCTACATTAAGAAAGACTATACTTCATCCACAAATTCCCACGGAAGATGGAAAACGAGAACGGGAACCTTAAAACTACAGACCCGAGCAAAGCCGGGCGGCTCAGCTAGTTTAAACTAAACCTAGATGCTAACCATGTTGGAACATTAAAAAATGCATGTTCTTAGGCATTCTTAGGCCAGGTTGAGCTGATAGTTGTGCATGAGAGAACCTATGTGAATAATGTGTATATTTGCCTAACTTTAATGTTCTACATTTTCGGAAATTTCAAAATTTGTTTAATTTCGTGGTCGACGAAATGTCTCTCTCCCCACATCATAAGTTGAACGTCTGAGAAAATAAGTGGAATACTCAACTTTCGATTTCTGGTCCATATGACGTTACTTGGGGTGTACCGTGTGGTGGGTCAGGTTAGCACTACCCATGGCTATTTTTGTCCGTCAAAAACTAGAGTATAACCCCCATTTTTGGTCATTAAGTATAAAACAGAGCTTTGAGATTGATAGGTGATAGTTCGATTGTAGAATCGATCAATTCTCTCGAAACTTAACCAGCCTTTATCAGGGACGGGCGTGGTGCAGTGGTATAGAGCGTTCAGTAAGTAGGCCGGACGTGTGGGTTCGAAACCCGCCCTGAGCATCTACTTTTCTTTCAGCCTCCCAGTGTCATCTGAACGCCGTCCTTGGGGTTGTATACGAAATCACATCCACCTTATTTCAAGCTACTACACCACATTCTTCCTTGCATTCTTCCCTTGAAAAAATTAAGCCGCAACACCTGCCTCGCTAGGAATGCCCGTCAGTTTTACCTTGAGCTTCGATCATACTACAGTCAATTGTTAAGTATAAAGATTAATATTTTCATATATCATTACCCCTTGCTGTGCGCGTTAATTATGGCGGTGTTGCATACTTGAGCGTCAGACTACACACTAAACACGGTATATTTTTTTAAACGAGAGAACCAACAAGTGTCTAGTCTTATGAAACATTTTCGGCTCCATTAATCGAACTGCTGCTAAGGATTCTTGAAACCATGAAGGAAATTGGTCACTATCTTTGATCTTACTACCTTATAAGGCCCTTAAACGTCCCAAGCTATAGCAAAGTTACCATTTTTGAGTAATCCCAGTTCAATTGTAGTGTCTACGTCGTAACTTTTCATATAGCTCTCTTTCTTATCGTTATTATTTCAAACAGTCATCGTACAGTTAAGTAAAGAGATTCATATCTTTTCCGCTCTACCCGAATGTAGAATGCTTTACTAAACACAATCCACTAAACACAAATCCCGCTCTGGCAATCTACTTTTCTTTCAGCCTCCTAGTTTCGCCGCCCTTGAGGTTATATGTGAAATAACTAACACCTTATTTCCACTACTGCAACACAGAAAAAAGGGAAGGCTGCTATCCTGGTAGTACAATGGACCGGTAATTAAGTCTGAGATCTCCAGGTTAGCATATAAGCCTCTTCTTTTTTAAAATAAAATAAAAATTAAAAAAAAACACAATTTTCCCCACGCAATGCAATGTACAGAAATTTAAAATCTGATGTGCATCTGTATCTCCTTTCTAATGAAAGGCACTTAGATGTCGATTGAGCAGTGACGACCTTGGCGTTTATTTAAGCTCGAGGGTAATCGTACTGCTGTTAGAAAGTAAAAATTGGCTGTTAAGCGATAAATAAAGAATTAAAATATTAAATTTCAATGGCTCCCCAAAACTTCTTTATTTTCCTGTTCGAAGAACTCGGGAACGAACTCTGTGTCATATTCCTTTTCATAGATTTAATTAGTTATAAATGAGCCCGTTAATCGTTGTTTAAATTAGGCTAACGCAGTGTCCTTTGTATTAGACTTTTTTGCATTATGTTCGAGGCATAGTTTAAAAAACAAATTGCTTATTATGTATATTAACTTCTATAAATTCATGACCCCTTTTTGATGGATTTATATTTTCCTTTCGCCATCTCATTTGTTTTGTATTATTATGGTTAGTATATTTTTTTTTTTTTTAAGATTCATGTTATATATTTTTACCTAATGTAATCTGTAATAAAATTTTATAATTTTTGTAGATGAAATAAATAAATAAATAAATAAATAAAATTAAATGTGTAGCACGAGGAACTATAAATAGCTCATGCACATATCCTTAAGATATGTTGTCGTAGCTCCTTGCACCCGATAAAATATGTACCGACTCATCTTATTGCGATAAAAGGGGGAAAAAGAGTCATAACAACTCTATTCTCTTTCATTAAACAAATCTATCTACCTAACCTATGTACATATAGAAAAGAGGATGTTTATTTCTTTGTCCGGTATAGACTGCTAAGCCGCCCAACTGATTTTTATGAAATTTTTAGGGTAAATATACCCTACGGAACAAATTTCCAAAATTCTTTCTGCATTAGGATTCTACGTTGTCCCTCAGGGAACTTAAAACTACAGATCCGAGCATCGCCACGCCGCCGCGCCGCCGAGCTTTTAAATGACTACTGCGCTAAATCTCCTTTGAAGTTGGATTGGGGTTTTGTGTGCTCATTAAAGATGAGCAGCAAATTGAGATGGCTTCTAAGATACCTTGAAAAAAAAAAAAATAATTTACAGCTGATTTGCTCAAGGGTAAAAGTTTTGTTTTCATTCAGAAATAGAGAACTCTTAAAGTTGGCTAACACTGCATACAGCTAACAAAATAATTTGGAGTTGATTCATTGCCCCCATCATAGAACAAATTACGGCATGAATGAGCCGCTATCGCGCATGAGTAGATTATATAATTCTAACTCCCTACTTTTAGATTTCAACATTAATAAATCTAGTTCAAAACAAAAATTTAAAACCAGTGCTCCACATGCATGATTTTTGTTCAATGTTTCTTAGTTTATTGTTTTTCAAAATATTTGTAGTTTATACTTTGTTTTATTTTTAGTAGTTTTGTTTAATTAATTATTATTGTATTGCATGTTAGGTGTTCTATATGTATGTCACTATTTGTATTTATTTTTTTTTTCTCATTTATATATTTTCTATACGTTCGTTTTGTGCTGGTGTTGGTGTTTTCTAACCTCTAACACTTGCATTTATGATGAAGAGCGTAGATAAGTACGTACAAATGAGCTTGCTCTAAGCTTCGTGCGACTTAGTCTCTGAGATGCAAAAAAAAAAAAACGAACATACGAATCGCAGTTTCATAATTTCTCTCAATCGTGGAGCGAACTCATTGAAAGATAAAAGGTAATGGGTGTGAATAAAATACACGAAATACCTTTAAAATTTCAAAGTCTGGTGTTAAACGTTAATTTGCCTAGAGACCGCAGTTAGTTTGTTCTGAAGTTCAAAGATTGCAATCGTGTATCAACTTTATAGATTTAAGAATACTCACTTAAAGCGTTTTAGTGAATGCTCTGCCTGGGCTCTAGATTCAATAGTGCTTTTCAAAAGTAGAATAAATGTACAATTTTTGATCCTTTTTTCACTTTTAGTTAAAGGCTGATTTTGCTGCACCCAAAGTTGTATATAGGGATGAGTTTTTTTAACAAAAATATTTATGGCTTTTCTAAAACAAATTATAATGTCCATTACTACTTGTAAATTCTTGTATGTTTTGCTGGTTCTTAAAAACTCCAGAAACTGACTTAAGGCAATAATTATGGGTTCCTGTGAATTAATTATAGTTATTTCAAATCCACATTATAAAAATGGAGCTTCCGTGTAAATCAGCCTACTAGAAATACTACTACAAGAGCCATGCTCAAAAGTCGAACGAGTTTGTTGAGTTTTTATTTTCTTTTTTCTTTAAAACTTCGAATTTGTTTAAGTTTTGTGAGCCTCTAATATGATTTTGATTTGAAACGAGTTGAAGTACTTTAGCATAACCAAAGTCCAAAGGCTACTAGTTCAATTTCTTCTAACTCCCTACTTTTAGATTTCAACATTAATAAATCTAGTTCAAAACAAAAATTTAAAACCAGTGCTCCACATGCATGATTTTTGTTCAATGTTTCTTAGTTTATTGTTTTTCAAAATATTTGTAGTTTATACTTTGTTTTATTTTTAGTAGTTTTGTTTAATTAATTATTATTGTATTGCATGTTAGGTGTTCTATATGTATGTCACTATTTGTATTTATTTTTTTTTTCTCATTTATATATTTTCTATACGTTCGTTTTGTGCTGGTGTTGGTGTTTTCTAACCTCTAACACTTGCATTTATGATGAAGAGCGTAGATAAGTACGTACAAATGAGCTTGCTCTAAGCTTCGTGCGACTTAGTCTCTGAGATGCAAAAAAAAAAAAACGAACATACGAATCGCAGTTTCATAATTTCTCTCAATCGTGGAGCGAACTCATTGAAAGATAAAAGGTAATGGGTGTGAATAAAATACACGAAATACCTTTAAAATTTCAAAGTCTGGTGTTAAACGTTAATTTGCCTAGAGACCGCAGTTAGTTTGTTCTGAAGTTCAAAGATTGCAATCGTGTATCAACTTTATAGATTTAAGAATACTCACTTAAAGCGTTTTAGTGAATGCTCTGCCTGGGCTCTAGATTCAATAGTGCTTTTCAAAAGTAGAATAAATGTACAATTTTTGATCCTTTTTTCACTTTTAGTTAAAGGCTGATTTTGCTGCACCCAAAGTTGTATATAGGGATGAGTTTTTTTAACAAAAATATTTATGGCTTTTCTAAAACAAATTATAATGTCCATTACTACTTGTAAATTCTTGTATGTTTTGCTGGTTCTTAAAAACTCCAGAAACTGACTTAAGGCAATAATTGTGGGTTCCTGTGAATTAATTATAGTTATTTCAAATCCACATTATAAAAATGGAGCTTCCGTGTAAATCAGCCTACTAGAAATACTACTACAAGAGCCATGCTCAAAAGTCGAACGAGTTTGTTGAGTTTTTATTTTCTTTTTTCTTTAAAACTTCGAATTTGTTTAAGTTTTGTGAGCCTCTAATATGATTTTGATTTGAAACGAGTTGAAGTACTTTAGCATAACCAAAGTCCAAAGGCTACTAGTTCAATTTCTTCAGGGCTGAGATCAGCTCAAGTATTGAATAACCGGCCACAGCAAGGAGGATGTGAAGGTTAGCTCAGACCACAACTTTTTTTTTTATTGATTTTTTGATTGATATAATTTATTTCTTAAAATACAAAAATGTATAATCGTTTGCGTAGGCAAATTTAAGAAATGTAAGTGACAATGATATTTTTATAATAAAGAATAGAGATATTGTCACTATTAGGTAAATAATTTCCATAATAATTTTGAATGGGTGGGGTGACCCATAGATAAAAGAATAAAAATTGGAATTTGCTGAACAATCATTAATTTAAAAAATAAGAATTACAAAAACTATATAAAAGCTAACCATTTCATCAAAACATTAGAAATAACTAAGAACTAGTTATTCATCATTAGTTCAATGTTTACTAAGTCAAATTCAAAAAGCCATTTTTTTACATTTATTCCAAATAGTGGCTGAGATGTAAGAACTCTGATAGAATTTGGAAGTTTATTAAATATTCGGCATGAAACTATGTCATAAAATTTTTGAAATGCTGTTGTGCGAAAAGATGGTACATTAACCAGATTTAAGAAATTTCCACGTACATTTGGTTGGAAATAATTCTGAAATTAAGATTTCTTGATCTTTTAAAAAATTCATTGAGAACCTTATAGCAGTACAAATGTCGAACTGGAAGAATTTTCAATTCATTGAATAGTGAAAAACTAGGGTAATAACCAAAAGAGGTTGAATTTTATTAACATAAGATTCCATACTGTAATTTAGAATGAAAAATGCCATAATAAATTTTCATAAGAAGTTTTTTTTTTTTTTTTTTTTTTTTTTTTTTTTTTTTTTTTTTTTTTTTTTTTTTTTTTTTTTTATAAAAGAAGAGGCTTATATGCTAACCTGGAGAAATAAAATAAATAAATAGGGTGGCGCAACAGAGCGAGGAGCCCCTGGGCCTAGCGCATTTCTCACAACCATGCCTTGTGAGGGAATGGAGGGGACCTACAATTTTTCGCCGGTTCCGAACGGCTAATTGAGAATGCGCTTTTCATGGCAATGAGTTTACTAACGGAGGACTTGCCAATTCCTCGCGAAAGGCGATACCCGTGGAAAAACAATTTTTCATTTTGCCTCTGCTGGGATTCGAACCTCGAACCTCTGGGTTAGCAGGTGGACATGCTAACCATCAGGCCACGGGTACCACTAACCTGGAGAACTCAGACTTAATTACCGGTCCATTGTACTACCAGGGTAGCAGCCTTCCCTTTTTTCTGTGTTGCAGTAGTGGAAATAAGGTGTTAGTTATTTCACATATAACCTCAAGGGCGGCGAAACTAGGAGGCTGAAAGAAAAGTAGATGCCCAGAGCGGGATTCGAACCCACGCATCCGGCCTACCTACTGAACACTCTACCACTGCACCACGGCCGCCCCTTTCATAAGAAGTTGATAGGAGCAAACTTTCCTAAGGTAATCAATATATCGTAAAGTGCCTCGAAAGTACTGCCTCAAATTTTCTGTATGTTGGAAGAAACTCATTTTGGAGTCAATAATAAAACCCAAATATTTGAACTCATTGACATTTTCTAACCGGAAGCATCTATCACTGCAACTTGAAGAACTAGAAAAGGTGCAATAAGAGCAGTTGGATACACAAAAACATTTCAAGAGTTTAAATTTTTGGCAATCTGTAGCATGGAAAAAAAGATCCGTATCAACATTAATATTTTGTAAAAAGCTAAAAAACATAGCCTTGGTTTTAGGACTGATAACTAATTTGTGCTCAGCAAACCAAATTCTCAACAAGCTTAAATCCCAATTCATGTCAGCTATAAGATTTAGGTAGCTATTCGCACTAAAACTGAAACCAACATCATCAGCAAAAGCAGTCAATTCCCCTTTGAAAGGAAGTCTAAATAGTGAATTGATATAAATTAGAAAGAGGATTGGCCCTAAAACTGAGCCTTGTGGAATTCCTATTTTCATTAATACCATATCGCTCATAACATCATCAATTTTCACTCGTTGTCTTCTGTTTTCTAAATATGATTCAAACCATTTGCATATAAAACCTCCGAAGCCTGATTTTTCCATTTTACTGATGAGTATAGTGTGATCCACCATATCAAAGGCTTTTGAAATATCGACAAATAAAGCCAGTATACATCTTACTATCGAGGCTAGTGAATATTTGGGAGCAGAAGCGCAACAAGGCATCCTCAGTTGACTTGTCACTTTGAAACCCGAACTGAAAATTGCTAAAGAATTTATTCGTTTTATCTAAGAAACTCATCATTCTATTCTTAACAGCTTTTTCAAATACCTTACTTATGGATGGTAACAAAGAGATCGGCCTATAATTAGATGGATCACCAGTTGCGCCATTTTTAAAAAGGGGTAAGACATTAGCACATTTGAGGGCATCCGGAAAAACACCTCCAAAAATACATTTATTAAAAATGTTTGTCAATATATCAGACAGAAAACAAGCTACATTTTTCAAACAAAGATTAGATATTCAGTCGTTATCAGAAGAATTTGAATTTTTCAAAGTACCAATTATTTTTAGAATTTCAAACCCAGTAATAGGCTCAAATACAAAACTCTGTCTTTGGGAAGGTTCATTGAAATTACGAACAGTACAACGAAGTATATTAGTGAAATAGCCAGATGACATGTTTTGTAAATTGTGTGAAATCGTTGAAAAGTAGTCATTGAAAGCATTTGCAATAGCTTTTTTATCTGAAACAACACAACTACCATTTTTAATAGCAGAAGGTATTTTTCTTTCTGTTTTCTTGTTGAGGATACTATTAACAATTTGCCATTCATCTTTAACGTTGCCTTTAGCTTGATTAAATTTGTTTATGTAGTAGTTGTCACGGCAAGATTGGCAACAACATGCATTACGGGATGCATGCGTACAACACCAACATACGCTCTAAACGTCATTACAGGACTACCTCCAATCCACCTTTTCATAAAAATGGAAGCAAGACTGGCGACACACCGTCTTTTCCATCAAGGACATATAAAATCACATCCATACCCGAAAGGACATCTATCGATAATGGAAAGTTTAGAAAAACTTAATACCTTTAGTATGTGCTTGGATGCTACTATTCCCATGTACAACTTCAAACTCAACTTCTCCATTGTCATCCCCCCTAGGGAAGACTGGGAGAACACAAAACCTCATCCTTTAAGGCAAGATATGGTCTGGTATACGGACGGCTCAAAAATGGAAACTGGTACAGGTTCCGGCATTTTCAGCGACTGTCCCAGAACGAACTTCTCAGTAAGTATGGGCAGTCACTCGTCCATTTTCCAAGCCGAAGTCCTTGCCATTAACGAATGTTCGAGAATAATATGTTCATCGAACACGAAAAATAAAACAATATTCATTTTTTCAGACAGCCAAGCTGCACTAAAGGCGTAAAGCTCACCTGTCATAAGATCCAAACTAGTCCAAGAGACAGTCATGTCGCTCTCTGAACTAGCAAGGAAAAACACTGTAATCCTCCACTGGATCCCAGCACACAGAGGCTATGATGGTAACGAGAAGGCAGACATCTTAGCTAAAGACGGCGCATCTAAACCATTCGTCGGTCCTGAACCCTTCTGCGGTGTAAATAAAAGCACCTTCAAACATACTGCCTAGAACATCCTACTGGAGGAATCAAATAAAGCTTGGAGTAACTCATCTGGCCAAATTTGTTCAAAATACTTTTTGCCAGAATATACCGAAAAAACATCAAAATTCCTACTGAACCTCAATAGGAAAACCCTAAAAATTTGCACTGGACTACTAACCGGTCACTGTTCCTTAAACAAACATCTTCACCAAATGAGGCTGGTAGCGGATCCCATCTGTAGACTATGCCTCGAAAATGAAGAAACATCTCTGCACATTATTACAGAATGTCCAGCACTTTTCCGCCTTAGAAAGCAAATACTTGACTATGAGATTATCCCCTTAGATAAACTCAAACTCATTCACCCACAGAAGATTGCTAACTTCTGGTTCAATTCAGGAGCAGGAGAACTGCTCTGAAACCTCACATGGGCTGGCAGAATATGTATCATTCAGACACCGCAGTGCCCAAAGCTGAGCAAGCTCTACCCGTCCCCCAAATCTAAATCTAAATCTAGTTGTCACGGCAGATAGGAATTTCTTTCTTTAGTTCTATGCATACTCTTTTATATTTATTTTTCAAATATTCATTGTTTTTATGCTTTGAAAACTTTTTTCTAATTCAAGCAACTTCTGAGAAATGGAGGAAGTGCTCAGTGAACCAGTGAGATTCCGAAACCCCTTTACTAATAAGTGTCCGACATATTTTGGCATTTGTCCACGAAATGTGATACCCGTAGAAAACAAGTACAATTTTTGGGACTCGACGGAAAAAAGTTATGATTCAAAAAGACCCCCTGATCAACCACAATTTCTTTAATTTTACCACTCATTCTTTGATTTCTGATTTTTTTTGTCGTAAGTTCTATTTATCTAGCAAAAGTCAAGCCTATCTATAAATATTTTATTTTGTTTCTGGACATGATTTCAGAATGTTAAGCATCTTTGCAATGATAAGGTTATTGGCAGGCTTTTTAACGAATCCTTATTAATGATGCAAACGGCCAGGCCGTTTTAAATTCATAACTCAATGAACCTGTATTTAAAAGTATAGAAGTAGTTGCAGTGGCATTAAATGATCGAAAAATCAGTCCACGGCATTGTCGTCTTGCTTCATTAAATACGATAATGAAGAACGAAGTTAAGGAAAACACTCTAAAACAACCCCCGGTTACAATATAAGCTTTGGTTTGGCCTCAGGCATGCTACAATTCAAAACCGTTACACTTTTCGACGCTTTTTGATGTCAAACTGACTGGCGTATCATTTTAGTGTGAACGGGATGTAGATTGTTGTGGTCTCTTAGAGATCAAGCTGGATGCTTAAGCTTATGGCGCTTTCAAAGAATAAAATGAAGAAAAACTTTAATGAGGACTTAATTCTCACGTAAAGTGGATAAAAGGTTGTGATTGAACCTTGTAAGTTCATCTCGGCATTGTTTTAACAAGCCTTAAGACATTTTGCCTACGGGCTTTGCTACCTGGCGTTCAGTTGTAAAATCTGCAATTTTGGTTAAGATCCGGTAACATACTCTATTTAAGACTCATTGGTAATAGTATATAGAGCTCTTTCGATACTTTGGGTTTAGGTTATGATTTAAGAAGGGAATGTGAGATTAACGAATTGCGATATCTTTTAAATGAAGCTTTGATTGTATGATTCAGAAGTTCAAAAGCTTATTATTATTAAGGGTATATTAGGTTTCCAATGATGATTCTTTGTTTAATTCCGGAATATGAGTATTAAGATCAAGACAACCGAGTTATTGTTAGAAATCTGAATTCAAAACGGCGGAAAATGCACATAGGAAATGTGGACAGCTTGAAGTTTTTCTATTCCTCTCCAAGCAATATCGAAAACTCAACTTTCTCGGCTTATTTGCATTTCCAAATGTATTCAATGAATGGACTAACTATTTACACGCAGAACACACCTTTTCAGTTTTCAAAGTCTTATGCAGAGTATCTCATGTTTACTTATTTTATCATTTGCTTTCTTCAGTAGATTAGTGAGTTCATACTTTATAACTCCGGCACACCAGGTGCGACGAAAATGGTTTTTGACGCGCTAAATCCATGACAGTTTAGGCCCTACATCCTGCAATTTCGATTGAATTGCGAAAAACCAAATTGGATAACGTGTTTTTCCACCGGTAACTAATTTCCCTTTATAATAGTTAGCAATTTCATTTAACTTTTCCTAAGGTTTACCCAGGTTTCGTTGACAATTTTATGAGTTTTCAAAAGAATTTGGGTTTTTAGTTCTCAAAAAACGCTAAACCACAAAACCAGCACTCATCCTTGTCATTTGAAGATAAAAACGCACCATTTGACATACCTGATTTTACTTGAGGGCAAACCCAAAGCTCAAAAATCACTTAGTTTGAAATTTATGGCGAGTTTATGGTTTTCAAAGAACCCTTTGTAACGATTTCTCCCAACAAACCTATTATCAATTTCATTCTCATGTACATATGCTATGTGTCATCTGCGTCTCAACAAAGTAAGATTTATCGACCCTGATCTTTCAAATCGTTTCTAAGATTTGTCACATATTCGCATTCTTCAATTTAAAGGTTTTGAGACAGTAAAGACATTTTTACCTAAACTTTGCTGTACCATGTTCTTTTGAATACTCTTCATTAGCCCAAGTAGATGTAATAGTTCCTACACCGTACACCGAAGCCCTATTTCTTCAAACCATTCCTCTCCAATCGGTTCACAAAAGTGTGAGATGTTGAAACCAACAATCATTTCATAAGGACTCCACATGGGACAGTTTTCACTGACTAAACATACCCCTTACCCTTGATTGGAACTAAGTTCAAATTTATCTAAACTAGATTTAAAAAACGCTTAGTAATTCTGCGTTTGAAAGTTCTTGCTAAATACAGAGTTCTAAGTCATTTATCACTCATCGCTGCAAGTTGCATAAATCCTTTCTATGTCAATAGCCGTTCTTTAAGTGCTTTCGAATAAAAAACTCAAACCACGCTTTCCACAAAGATGATTATGACCCTTTCATTTGCCTTAGAAATGTTAAAGCAAATAACGTCGATTTTATCTATAATTCGAAAGAGCATTAGAAACCATAAGCCTTGCGGATTTTATTACCAAGCCAATACAGAAACAGGAGAACACAGACCGAGTTCATTGGCACTATAAAAAGCCAGCCCGACACGACGACGCGACGTTTGCATATAAAAATAGAAACACACAGCTGATTCAGTGCCAAAATTATTCTTCTGTAGTTCATTAAAAAAAAAAAACATATAAATCTTCGGGGGCAATATCGAGCTGGCAAAACCTTAGCACTGCTTCACAATCAAGGCATTCCGAAAACGTTGGTAGTTTAATTAAAAACTTCGGCCATATTTATGGCATGATGATGGCCAAGTTGAACATCGTTTTACTTCTCAATTAAACACATTTAAGAACTTGATTGTGTTGCAAATGTGGGTTAACTTTTCAATTTGCATTGTATTGTACATCGAACAAGCTCTGTTTGCCGAACCAAAAATTCATAAAAATCTGGTTAATTGAACACTTAAGGCTGATATTACACACATCTCTCCTTCTTGCTACATGTTCCAGAGTCAATTATTATTATTCCTTTCGACTGTAGAGTGTAGAACGAGGAACGACCTACAAATTGAAGACACATACATACAACAGAATTGAGTACACACACACACACACTAATAAACACACTCAATTGTACCATAATGAAAACCATTTATTTTACGAACGAAAACAAAAAACAAAAACAAGCAAATAACGATACGGAAAGCTTTGTAAACTTCCAGTCTGACAATTTATATGTGTTTACACCCCCGCCCCCTTTTCCCTGACACAAGCCACTAAAAATCAAGTGAATTTCAAATGGATGAACGATAATTGTCATTGTAAGTAAGTCAAAGAGATACAAATTGTTCCCAATTGAGAAGAGGTGCGAATGCTGCGGTGCCACACAGTAAAATACATTTTTGTTTTTCATCTCAAATATCAAATAGAAACAAAAATGAAAGAAAACATGAGATCCTTACGTCATTCCGATTTCTTTTTGACGTTTACAGCATATTTAGGTATCCAAAGACGAAAATGAAATGGAGGTCCTGGTCGGCCAGAGTATCCTTTGGCACAATCACAATTCGTTTTCACGAGCAAATATTTTTTACAAAATTTTTTTTTATTCGAATTCACTTCACTTTTATGTATACACTACCGAGATAGATTTATTTATTTCACTTAATACACATGACACAATCACGTATTCTGCTCATCGATTTTGCGATAAAACGTTAAAACGAAACGAAACTCAATCTATTTTCGTAGTTGGTACCTACTCCCTGGAAACAGGAGCCTGTTCGCACAGCACACCAATATTTTCTGTTCCTCTGTGGCAAGTGTAGCTTTTAAATAAATAATGATTCCCGATTTATATAACATCGAATTGGTTATTACCCGAAACACGACGACGAGATTAATCCGCGCGATTGTCCCGAACCGAGAGAAGTGGAAAGAGTTTTTGTTTTCTTGTGTTTTGTCAAACTTGTGTCAAAGTTCTGTCACAAAAAATTTGCATCACTTTGACATGTACATATACCATTCGATTAAGAATGTCCTTAAAATTTAATTTCCTATCGCGAGCGAGAATTCCGTCCGAACTTCTTCACAGTTCACGGCCTTGTTCGAACTAAAAGAGAACACTCTTCCAGAATCGAGGTCCTGGGAATGAGCTTATCAACGAAAAGCTTTTAAGTTCACTTTCTACACAACTGCGCGCTATTCCTTTAGACGATGAACTCAGCCGTCTGTCATATGGAAGTTAATTTCGAAGCTTTTGCGTTCCATTCAGCTCATCCTCGATTGTATACCGTTCAAGAGGGTGGGTAGGTGCTCTCCTTGGTCCTGATGATGGATGAAAAGCTTTCTAAATGTCACGTGGAAATTCCGACGGTTAAGCAAATAATTCCTTACACAAAAGCACCACCACAACACTATACGGTGTACCTACAAGTTATACACGATTCGTATCTATGTAACTTGTATACTATAATACACCAGTGTTGAATCGTAAAAGCCCTCTCGGAGGAATAAAACGGTTATCTACTCCAGTCGAGTGCTGCGAGGATTGGCATACTTTTTTGGTGCCAGCTAGGGAAGAAGACAAAATGTGGATGCAAAAAAAGACGACAGAATATACAAAAAAAAAAAAAAAATATTATAAAAAAGTGAAAAAAAAAACAGAACAGAACAGTCAAGTTATGATTTCTATAACGATGATAGTCGGCACAAGTTGAAAAGGCCCTGTCATTGTGTAGGTGGCACTTGACTTGATTAGACGTCTGTATGATTAACTGGAGCACGATAAGAAACAAGGGAATAGTATGCTTGTACCAGATAAAATTGTAAGCTGGATTTTCCTGTGTCAATAGATTTAACTTTTGTGTAAGGTAAAAACTTGGAAATTGTAATTTCTGGGGTGAATGCTGCCCCTGTGGGATACCCATCTTAATAGAGCGGAATTGAATTCAATTCCTTTGGGTAGGAGGAGGAGCAAGAAGTCACTAATTTTAACGAGATGTCTGCTAGAAGTTTTGCCGGTGGGAACGAAACATAAGTTGAAAATTCTGTCTGATTTTGTAAAGGAATAACAAATTCGGATGTTTGATACCACAAAGTGTTAGGTCTGGATATGGAGCTTGAGATTAATTGGCGGAGGTCGAGGTGTGGGCTTTGGCACGAGCAAACATGTGACGGCGCCGGCGGCAAATCTAACTTTCCAAACCAATTAAATAATTGAAAAGAAGCCTCTTGTCGAAAAGGGAAAAGCAAAGAACAATATACTCCCGGGGGGAGATTATTGAGATGGGTGCCTCTGAGTAGGTATACTGCTATCAGTATGAACTCACACTGCCGCCGATGCGATGCCGAAACCGCTGGTTGCCTCCTTTTTCATTTCCCCCCTTTGCACCGGACTTGTGGAATAAGAATCCCTTCTTTTTTTTGAGCGCCGGAATATCTTTACAAAGGAATATTTCAAGGTTTGGTGTACGGCCTATGTTGGTTGTGTAACTGGATAGCATGTCTGCCTTTTACATGAGAGTTTTCGGTTCGGATCGCAGAAACATCAAATCTTTTTTACATGGGTTGGGTATTGCCCTTCGCAGTAAGAATCATCAGGTCCTCCCTCCAGAAGTAACTACACTTATTCTGAAAAGCTTTAAAGCCTGCATCTTTTTCAGATTGACATCTTACCAAGCTTCTGCAGAAGTTCGAGAGAATGTTAGTTGAATGCAAGCCCTTAATAGTGTTGGTTGAGGAAAGGACAAGTCAGAAAAGGTCTCACTCATCAATTCATGTCAGTCTCTGGTAACCGAACCTGGCACACCTTCTGGAAACATGGTCAAAAGAAAGACGTTCCTTGAGGACCTGGTATTTCTACTAGAACGCAGAGGCTTGAGAGTTGGAATAAGCCCTTCATTGCCAATACTCCCGAATGTCAAATCAAAACGCTAATAAATTAAATCGCATCTGTGACTAGAGGGGAAAAAACATAAAAGAGATTCACTGAGTTGAAGCTTCACCACTCCAAAGCTGCTTTTTTTCTCTTATGTTGCAGGTTTTTAATTTTGGATACGTCGTCACTACTCGTAACCATCAAACTATAAAAAAATAAATAAATAAGGTGGCCCAACAGAGCGAGGAGCCCCGGGGCCTAGCGCATCTCTCACAGCCATTGCCTTTGTGTTGGACCTACAATTTTCCGCCAGTTTCTAACAGCTAATCGAGAAAGCGCTTTTCATGTAATAAATTTACTAGCGGAGGACTTGCCGATTCCTCGCAAAAGGCGATATCCGTGGAAAAACATTTTTGCCTCTGTTGGGATTCGAACCCTGAATCTCTGGAGTAACAGCACACATGCTAACCATCACGCCACGGTCTGTGAAGTCTTAAAATATTCTTTGATGAGCGGTCTGAAGGCTGACTTACCATGCATTTCAGCAACTGATCTTGAACAAATTTTATGGTCAATAGTCCTTAGTCCTTGCTTCTACTTACTTACTTACTTTAACTTTATTCTGCCCACTTCTACTACAGAGTAAGTGGATAAAGTAGAGTTCTGTGAAAGCTGAAAGCTGGGGCTTACCATTTACTGCTAAACTCGCGTTATTCACTTGGTTTGGGGCAGAAACAAAATCATCATGTTTGTGTGAAACCATATTGTACGTCTCAAATGGCCTCTGACTGAAACGCTTACAGTGCGCTATCAACAGGCCAACCTTTTTGAACGATTGGAATAGAGAATGGTTTGACGAGAATTAACAAGAATGCCGCAAAAGTAGCAGCTGGAAAGTTCAACTGGATGTTTTCCAATCGGAAATTGGTAAACTTAAACTGAACTCAGGTTAAAATTAGATATTTTATTACAAAAAGAACAAAATTATGAATAATTTCCAAAAATGAAAAGATTAGTAAAATTTTTAACAGCTAAAACACTTTTTATATTTCCTCAGATGTACATTTCAGAAGCAAAAAAAAAAATTATAAAAAGTGTTTTAACTGTTAAAAATTTTACTAATTATCTCAACTACAAAACTCATCAAAAATTTCCATAAAATTTTTCGGTCCGTGTATATGTGACTGAGTTCCTTTCAAACGCCTGGAAAGATTTTGATGAGATTTTTTTAAGTCTATTTCAATTGATGCGGAAATGGTTATGATTCACAAAATCGACCAGATTTGCAGGTAGGTATTGATTAAAGTCTTAGGAGTTGTTACTCTTCTTTGGTTCAAAGGAGCCAAAAGTTGATATTAAGTGTTTTGTTATTTTTTTTTTTTATTCGAAGAAAAAAAGAAAAAATGGGCACGACTGGGTCGCACGAACTTGCGATTGTGTTCTAAACACGATATCAAAATCTTAGGGCTGAGTAAAAGGTTTTGGTGTTCGCTCTTTATATTATATTTGGTTGTACAGGGTTGCCAACTATACATCAATTAGGAAAATTTTATTAAATCACGAAAAATATTGAAAAAAATTCAATTAAATATTCCAAAAGTCTCAAGCGAAAATCTAAAAACGCCATTCTTTTGCAATTTCTAATATATATAAACGCTAAAAATTTTATCAAAATCGTTGGACCAGTTTTAATAATAACGGTTTTTCATTTTACATTTAAAAAAAAAAAAGTTTTGTAAAATTCAAGTATGCAAAACTTAGCAAAAGTTAATTTGACAAACATTTTTAGAAAAATGTAAGTTATGGTTTTGAAGTTATTTGAAAAAATCTAAATTTTTTTAAATTTTTTTAAAAACTTCAAAAATTAAAATTTTTCAAATCTTGCTATGCAGTTTTCCATAAACAACTTAAATCTTCTAAAATACAAAATTTCGTAAACATCGTGCAAGCCATTAACGAGAAAGTCGGTTTTGAAAAAAACGGTACTATGGGAGGCACCGTTTTTATACTTTTTCCAAAATTTTTATTTACATCATAAGAAAGACAATCATAAATTAATTCTTCACACAAAATTTTATCAAAATCGTTGGAGCCGCTTTCGAGAAAAGTAAGTATTATCATATCGGTTGTATGGCAGGTACCGTTATTTCAAGACCTAGAGACTCAATTCCAAAAACCCCTCTGTAGACTGCTCCACAGACCCTAACTGCAAATTTTGAAGCAAATCGGTCTATTGGTTCAGGCTGTAGATCCATATACAGACAGACAGACAGACAGACAGACAGACAGAATTGCAGGACCCACTTTTTTCGTATTCTCTATCATCGTAATGTCATGTTTAATTGTTATCTCAAAATTTTTTTTCTGCACGATTGCAAGACTTGCTTTATAGTACCTATAATCGCAAGTAAAAAACACTCATACGCCATACACATACCTACAGCAATACTGTTTGTGAAAATTCCAGCTAAACTCAACTCAAACTAACTCAAAACTAAATTATCTCGAATTGTCTTACTTGCTCGTTCTTTTCGCTAGTTTTTTTTTTTTTTTTAATTTGTATGATTTGCAGAAAAAAAGTGATCGTGGCTCCTGTCTTTTATGCCAAGCCTGGGTGAATTGAAAAACCATTTGAAGAATTGTGTGGTAGGAGAAGAACATCCGAAAAATTGAAGAAAATATAAGACTTGCGAATCAACTGATGGCACGCCAATGAGGTTTAGATAATCGAGAAAAATTGGGAAGCCAAAAGTTTGACAGAAATTTTGAAAAGCCTTCGAAGCGAAGAACAATAAATTCCAAAATAGCTGGTATTGACTTTTTTCAATCTTTTATTAATCCAAAAAGCGAAACCACACCAGCTACGCTAATGATAATTTCACGACCTTGATTAGTTTTTTTGTTTTGATGAATTGTCATGAGGAGAATAAAAAAAATAAATAGGGTGGCGCAACAGAGCGAGGAGCCCCTGGGCCTAGCGCATTTCTCACAACCATGCCTTGTGAGGGAATGGAGGGGACCTACAATTTTTCGCCGGTTCCGAACGGCTAATTGAGAATACGCTTTTCATGGCAATGAATTTACTAACGGAGGACTTGCCAATTCCTCGCGAAAGGCGATACCCGTGGAAAAACATTTTTGCATTTTGCCTCTGCTGGGATTCGAACCTCGAACCTCTGGGTCAGCAGGTGGACATGCTAACCATTACGCCACGGGTACCACCATGAGGAGAATACACCGGTCGTTTATTTCATGTTTTTCCAAGTAATTTACTCAAAACGGTAATTAGAATCTTTGCCTTTTATAGCTATTGATGGTTGGTTTTGTCAAGAGCGATACAGCAGATGACTTAACGAGTGCTGCCAAACGTTAATTGTAAACGCTGCGAATATTTTGGTATCCTTTTGCAGAAGCAATGACTGCAGAAAACTTGTTGGCACTGTATAGGATATAGGAATCCTACATCAACGTGGTATAAGGTGCTTTTTTATACGACTTTCTTTCAAAACTGTGGAGAGATTTATGAGACTTTGTAGCTGTTGCTTTATGCTGTTTGTATTTTTTCAAATAATGTTGCACACAAATGATGAGAGCGTTGACTTGAAGGCTCATTTTTTTACAATGAATAAGAATAAATAATAGGGTGGCGCATCAGTGCTCTGGAATCCTCAATTCCTAGCACATTTCAAGGACCTACAATTTGATGCCGACTCTAAACTGCTAAGTTAGAAAGCGCTCTTCATGGCAGTGTAATTCAAATTAACCTCTTAAGCTTGCCACATCTTCGTTCAGAATCGATGAATTGGCTCTATGACCCTAGAGGTCCTTCAAGCTTTGTTTGATTGTTTGATACCCAATTTTTTTTTATTAATTTATTAGCAACCCATCTCGACGAGACGCGGCAATTCCTCCTGAAAAGCAAAAAGAGTGGTAAAACATTAAGAATTTGAATACGTCAAGGGTCCCAACGTCGAATATTCATCCCCATCCAATAAACGTCCAATTGCATTAACGTTAATTTACGAAATATCTTGAAGAACGAAATCTTCTTATAGACCGACAGTATGGCTTTCGTAGCTAAATGTCTACTGGTGATTTGATGGCATATCTCATCGAAAAGTGGAAACAAACTTTACACTGCCTTAGAGAAAGTAGGATTATTACGCTTGATGTTTCCAAAGCATTTAATAGAGGTTGGTATCAAGTCCTCTTATCTAAAATGAGTTTCGTTTCGATGAGTCTCTTCTCCGTTCGATTAGAAATTACTTTTCTAATCGTTCAATACAAGTTGTGTTGGACGGTTTCAACTTTTAAGTCTGATACTCACTTTATAATGCTGGTGTGCCCCAGGGTTCAGGTTTGTCTCCAACTCTCTTTCTTATTATAATTAATGATCTCTTGTCTGAAACTTCTAAGGCTAAGGCCAAGCAGTCAGCGATAAGCGAGCGACAAAGCCGAGCGACGAGTGGCCTTTTTGTGAGCGACATTTCTTTAGCGATTAGTTGTTAAAATGGCGTTGTCAAGAGCACTACGTTTATACTTGCTGTCAGAAAATCGTGTTTTTATGTATCAATTTTTAAGGAGAAAACAAAGAATTGGAGTGCATCCAATTAATAAAAAGAGATGTAATTACGGTGAATTTTACCATTTATATAAAATTGCAACAGTAAACAATGACTCGACTGCAAATACTACAAATGAACAGTACCGT
This sequence comes from Melanostoma mellinum, assembly GCA_914767635.1. Classification (NCBI taxonomy): domain Eukaryota; kingdom Metazoa; phylum Arthropoda; class Insecta; order Diptera; family Syrphidae; genus Melanostoma; species Melanostoma mellinum. The sequence continues at coordinate 173,504,704 of OU612058.1, forward strand.
TATAACAGAAGCAGCAGCACAGCATTGAATATACGAAACGCAATTGCGCAATATTTTATAGATAATAATCATTAAAATGTACTTTTTTTATTTTTAATAAAAACTTACCTGAACAACCACCAATTTCGCCAACTTCATTCCACAGCTTATCAGTAATATTCCTATTTTTATGATCTGATAAGGTGTCTTGCCACAAAACTGGCTTTGCTTGCACATCAGAGATCAAAATTTCTATATTTACTTTAACCATCTGTTGCTCTTGACGCTAAGCGATAAACTAAAAATTAGAACAAGTTTGGTGACAGAGTGACGTCGTTCAGTCGCTTAAAAAAATCGCTCATCGCTGTGCATGGCCAGTTCAATGCAATTTCATTTTTTTTAATTTTTTCATGTCGTTCAGTCGCTCGCTCGCTCGCTTATCGCTGACTGCGTGGCCTCGGCCATATCCTCCCAATAGTATCCAAGAATTCGAAAATTTGGCAGTTCTTGGTATGTGTAAACGATGATCTTCGTTGGAATGATCACATATTTAAAGTTATCAAAAATGCTGCCCAAAGCTAAAGTTTCTTAGGAGGATGCACACAATTCTTCACACATTCTGATTTGGCTTATATTTATAAAGCTTACATCCACCCAAAACTAGATTACAATTCGTATATGGTCAAGTGCTCCTCAAACATCTTTGCGTTTGTTAGATTAGGTACAAAATTGATCATTGAGATTGACAGTTCAATAGTAGAATCAATTGCTTCCCATGAACATCGTCGAAACATTAGTTTCCTTAATCTATTTTACAGCCTTTTTTACAAGCAGACAAACACGCTTACAACTACGTCGCGGGCTCTATTCTTACTGTTCGCTAACTCATAAAATTACAAAAACCTACGTAAAAAATATGTAGAATATTTTGATGTCATTGTTCGAAAGACTAAAGCGTTTTTGGGTCGAAAAGCTCTTTTATCACTTTCTGAAAATGTAAGCCCTTCTTTAGTTTATCAGCTCGCCATCTTTTTTATACTCCTGAAGGACATTCCGTTTAAGACATTGTTTCATTTTGATGAAAAAACTAGCACAATATTGGCTTTCCTGGTCTGGATTTCCTCTGTTGTTGAGAATGCAGTAGGTTAATGTTTTCAAATAAAATCCTTCTCGTTAAATAGACATTTTGTTTCAAAAAGAATTGCCTTCGCACAAAATTTATTTGATTTAATGGAAGATTTTTGTATTTCAATCCCACATATTTACGTAGGAATCTCCAATAACTTCCTAAGCAAATACCACACAAATAGAGTCACTGTAAATGTCAGGAAATTTAGCTGGTAAGGCCTTATCAGAAGTCGTCACTACTCATAATCATTAATTATCTGATTTTCTTCCTTAAAAAGATCGAAAACAATCCTTCTTTATGAGTAATGGGTATCTCAGTCAGTTCACCTGCTTTCGCTAATCCCGAATGTAAACCTTACATGCTTGGATGTCCTTACAACAAAAGCGGAGGTAAACGATCTCTGGATTGATTTCGCCTGAAGTCAACGAAAGCTGATGACATAATGGAAACAAAAGGACCAAGACAGCACAAAGAACTCAACTGCAACTATACCTACTCTCCAACTTGTTTTACAATCTCAATGGCTGCAAAAGAACCGAGACCTTTTTGTGTGTCAATCATCATCGTATGCGAGAAAGTCCTTTAACCTTACCAACGAAGGTTGAATGCCACTATAGGTAAATTGATGTTTTCCTTCAGGAACTTATCCATTTACTTTATTCGTTCTTAAATCCCATGTTACTGAACCCCATGAATCATTCTAAGAACTAGCTACATGTGCAATACGTTGTTTGCCTATTGTTTACCTACACAAGTTATTATGCAGACATTAAATATCCCATGCTACATTTTGAATTAAGGTCGTCATTAAGCATCCTGTTCTTTCATCCCTTTGCGCTCCGCGTAGTAGTATCAAGAGCTTAAAGGAGATCCTCACTGAGAATAGTAGTTGTAATGAATACCTACTCGTCTACGTTTTCTGCGAAAAATAAGTTGTCTGCCACTTTGATCTACGATAAACGGATGCCTGCGAGCACGGGCGATTTAAAATGTTAAACACGAACGTTAGTAGTATGCTGAGAGCGCATGGAAAACATAGGAAAGAGGAGTTAGGAGTTTTTTCTAGTATTATATGGGACGACGATGATATGGTGACGCTTTGGATATAATAACAAGGCACAAGCAGAGTTTAAATATGTTTTAGATGTCGTTCTATCATTCAGTGCTTCTGCTAGGAAGGTATTTTAAAAAGGACACTTTGTCGTTTATGTGCTTATGTTTTGCTCTGCTTTTGTTAACATACCTGCAGGGATTTAGAAAATGTGATAGAAAAAAATTTATTTATTGGTGGTTAGTATGTCTACCTTAAAGACATGGCAATGAACAACGAATTGACATCAGCTTGACTTGATTCTACTACAATATTAAAAATAGTTTCATTTCAGTAAGAACTTTGAAGCGAAAGGATTATGCAATGAATTTAAATTTATTTTTGCCATTCATAACGGGAAATGATTTTTCATGGCATTGTAATTACTCCAGGATAATCTACCAATTCTTAGCGAAACGCGAATGCTCGGATGTTGTTGTTTCTGGGATTTGAAACTTGAACTGAATTAAGCCAAAATATAAAAAAAGATAGCTACATGGGTTTAGTTTCATTAGAAACAAAAATTCCACGATAAATCAAGTTTATCAAATTGTGGATGTTAAACGATGGAATAGGCACTAGAAAGAAAACAAGTGTGCTTGGCTATATTCTTAATGTTGCTCAAGCTTAATATATAAATTGCCCGACTACGTAGTGACCTTCCCAGCCAGTACTACGAAATACTAGAATCCTACGTAACTAACCGATTCCTTAGAGTTCTATACGACCATGCTCCGAACTTAAAAAAATTGGAAGTGGTGTGCCATAAGGAAGTGGCCTGGGGCCATCCCTGGTTTATGATGCTGATGATACCAACTCTAAGATATCTATCAAGATCAAACCTTTGTGGAGTTATACATACTCTTTTTGGTGGCGATCTACAACGTGACAATCATATTGAAATGATTACAGAAGTAGTTACAAAAAACGCTGTGTGGCGCCATCAGCAACTGCCAAGTCATTCCAACTCCGAAATGGAGAATTCCTTTTGTAATACGATAAGCCAGAAGATGTGGGAGGTGGTGCTTTAATTTCAGTAAGAAATATTTATATGTCTTCTCAAATCACTTTTCGTTCTCTTTAGTTTTGGATTATGTAATGGAATTTTCTTGTCTGAAAAGCTATATTTTATTGGGTGATCTTCATTTGCCAGAAGTGAATTGGGTCCCTTGTAAAGACGGATTGAAGATCTCAATCAAAAAAGAAAAAAAAAACTCTGTTAACTTAATTGACTTTACTTTATTGCTTGAATGCTGAACTTAGACTAATCTCATTCTTTTACTTTCTTCATTTACATCGTATGCTTTCTTTAATTCATATTTATTACAATTCTCTTTACTAAATTCTCTTATACGCGACTTATGCAGCGCTTTAGTAAAGTGACCAATCTACTACACCCCTTCTCGATGCACAAGTCCCAACTTCTCTGTCAGGTACTGGAATTGTGGTTTAGTCAAAGGTTTCGTAAGAATATCTGCTTCTTGATCTTTCGTATTAACATAATGCAATGTGACATCACCTTCATCTACCTTCTGCCGAATAAAATGATGCTTGACATCAATTTGCTTTACACGTTTGTTTTCCATGTTACACGCCATTTTTATACAGCTCTGGTTATCCTCAAATATAGGTATAACATCAACATCAATTAGCAAATCAACCTGCAAGCCACGTAACCAAATACCTTCCTGTACAGCTAGTGCCAAAGCAACATATTCAGCTTCGGTGGTTGAACATGCAACAACTTGTTGCTTCTTCGACGTCCAGCTTACAACATTTCCAAAAACTTTAAATATAAAACCACTAGTGGATTTCCTATCGGTTTCATCCGAAGCGTAATCTGCGTCAACAAATCCCAATAATGGTTTTGCTTCTAGGTTTTTCTTATAAACCAGCTTATAATCCATTGTGGCCTTCAGGTAACGCACCAACCTCTTCCCGCATTGCCAGTGTTCCACACCTGGAGAGTCTTGATAGCGACTCAGCTGAGATATGGCAAAACATATGTCTGGTCGACTGCAGAGCATCATATACATGACCTTGCCAATGAGCTCTCTATATGGCACCGATATTTTCTTATCAACATCTTCGATTCTCTTGAGCTTAATTGACTGGTCAATTGGAGTAGAAACTCCGTTGCAATCGCTCATATTCATGTACATGAGTAAATCTTTAATAGATTTCTCTTTTGGCACATACTCAACCATGACCTTCATAATTATGTTTGATTCCTATTCCTATACCAAGGAATTGCTCTAGATCTAAAAATTCTTTCATCTCATACTCTTTTTTCAGCATACTCTTAACTCCAGCATGCTCTTCTTTGTTACTGCTTATGAGCAGTAGATCGTCAACATACAGAACTAAATAGTTGACATTATCGTTGCACTGTTTTACATATATACAGTAATCATGTTGTGCTCTCACAAAACCAATTTTAACAGCTATGTCATGAAACTTACGATACCAGCAAAGAGGGGACTGCTTCAGTCCATATAAGGACTTTTTCAATTTGCAAATCATACCTTGTTCGACAGTAATACCCTCAGGAGCTTGCATGTACACCGTCTCTTGCAATTCTCCATTTAAAAAGGCTGTTCGTACATCCATTTGAGTAATGAAATAGCATTTATGTATAGCCACTGATAACACAGTTCGAATCGCTGCCAACTTTGCCACAGGAGCATATGTTTGATCGTAATCAATGCCATACTCTTGATTACACCCCCTTGCAACCAATCGTGCCTTATATGTATGAGGTTTACCATCTTTGTCGGTCTTTAGCTTAAAAACCCATCTACAGCTGATTATTTTCATGTCTGGTTTCCTCTCCACCAGCTCGAACGTATCGTTCATTTGTAAGGATCGTAGCTCATCTAAAACAGCGGCTTTCCAATGCTCCCGATCAGGTCTCAGATCTATTTCTTTAAAATTCTTCGGTTCAGCTGAAAAATTAAATTTGGACAGATTTATCTGTTCAAAATCATTATTATAAGCTAACTTGCCTGGAGCTCTGCGCTCACGACAGCTTTGCTTTTGACTTGCCAAATTTTTGTGCTGTCGGAGCGCCAAGTGGGGTCCATCTTCGGAAGCAGATTCAAACTCGTCTTCTGCCTCAACATCATCAAATTTGTCCTCAGCAGCAACGTCAACATCAGTAACATCATCAGCAGCAACATCACCAGCAGCCACATCATCAGCAGCAACGTCACCAGGAGTCACATCATCAGCAGAAACGTCACCAGCAGTTCCTTCATGTTTTACAAATTCCCCTTCTGGAACTGACTTCACTCTTTCACCAACAAAAATCGTCCTTGATTCATCATTATTCATGCCTCTTGCCGGAAAATACTGCTCATCAAACCTTACGTTCCTTGCAACAACTATTTTTCGCGAATCTGAGTCCCACAGCCTATAGCCATTAATTCCGTAGCCAACCATCATCATCGCCTTGCTTTTGGGATCAAATTTGGATCTTTTCTCTTTAAGTATATGTGTAAATGCTTGACATCCAAATATTCCCAGCTTCTTTACGTCTGGTCTTACACCAAACCATACTTCTGCCGGTGTTTTGCCGACAATACATCTTGTTGGACTTCTATTGAGTAGGTAGGTTGCAGTAAGAACTGCTTCACCCCACATTTCCTTTCTTACACCAGAATCCATCATCATAGTTCTTGCTCTCTCTACTACGCTTCGGTTGAAGCGCTCCGCTACACCATTTTGTCTAGGACAATAACCAACTGTAGACTCCAATTGAATACCCTTCACGGCATAGAACTTCTTTTGCTCATTCGATATATATTCAGTCCCTTGGTCACATCTCAAGTAAACAATCTTATGTCCAAACTTTGCTGTCACATGGCTCTCAAATTTCTTAAAACACTGAAATACCTCGGACTTTTGTCGAATTAAAAACACTTGGGCAAAATGGCTAAAGTCATCAAGAAAAGTCACGAAGTACTTGTGACCTTCATGCGTACTTGGCTTAATAGGTCCACACACATCGGTGTGAATTCTTTCTAGAATTCTTGTAGTTCTTGGCCTTTGCCCTGAAAATGGCATTTCTGTTTGCTTACCTTTAGCACACGGGTAACACGCAACCTTTTCTTCGCCCGTCTCCAAGCCTGTAACCATATTTTGATCTTTAATTTTTTTCAAGTATGAATCATTCACGTGACCCAATCTGCGATGCCATACGTCATCTATTTTACACATATTTAGCTGATCTTTCATAGGATATAACTTCAACTCATACAATCCATGTGACAAAACACCCGTTGCAACAGTAATTCCGTTAGATTTGATCAATGCTTTGTGACCCCAAATAAAATAAATTTCGAGACCCTTTTCTTGGAGTGCTTTTAACGAAAGAAGGTTAACTCGTAGCTCTTTTGCGTACAACACTTCCTTCACCTCTATAGCTACCCTTTTTCCATCAACAAACGTATGCGCCTTCAAGACTCCTTTATCTGTTGCTTTCATTGCACCACCCTCTTCAGCGGTACTAATTACCAAATGGGTCTCCAACTCCTCAACTTCTGTCAAAGCCTCAAGATCATTTGTTGCATGCCGTGTACTTCCCGAGTCTAACAACCAAACATTCCGTTCAGCATTCCCACTGGCCACCATAAACGCAACAGCACTACTTTCTCTAGGGTTTCTAGAAAACGACCCTTTTTTCCGGAATGTCGTTTTTTGACGATTTTGGGGACAGTTAAAACTTTTGTGTCCTCTTCTCTTGCATTTAAAACATTCCAAAGAAAAACGTGCAGAAAAAGCTGCGTCACCACCAACGTCAATATCGACAGTTTCTTTGTTCACTTGTTGTCGCATCTCCTCATTCAATAAGCGGGACTTTGCATATTGCAAGGTCAAAGTTTCATCCGGCATATTTTCAAGTGCCGTAATGAGTGGCTGAAAATCTTCTGGAAAAGATTTAAACAAGTAATAAATAATTTCTGTCGAATCTAATTTCGCTCCCGCTGCACTTAATTCCCTCGTGCATTCATCGAAAAAAATGCTTTTTCATGTCACTTCCCATCTCATATTTTAACCTATCTAGACGTGTGCGTAACATATTCTGCTTTGCCATATTCGTTCCTGAGAATGTGGTTACTAGGGCGCTCCACATATCCTTAGCTGTCGATTTACCTTTAATATACTCAAGATGATTATCATCAACTAGGCAAATTATTAAATTCTTAGGCTTAGAATTTTTTTCTTCCCATCTAGCGGCATCCTGAGATGCCGTTACCTCCGGTTTCTCATTCGATAAAACGTCGAGAACATTCTGCGCTTCAAGAAAGTTTTCAACTCTATACTTCCAAGAATCAAAATTACGACCATCAAAAGGCTTTATTTTCGCAAAAACTAATTCCATTACATTTGACATTTTATAAGAGATCTGGGCCCATAACCTGAAGATCTCAATCAAAAAAGAAAAAAAAACTCTGTTAACTTAATTAACTTTACTTTATTGCTTGAATGCTGAACTTAGACTAATCTCATTCTTTTACTTTCTTCATTTACATCGTATGCTTTCTTTAATTCATATTTATTACAATTCTCTTTACTAAATTCTCTTATACGCGACCTATGCAGCGCTTTGGTAAAGTGACCAATCTACTACACGGATCCTTTCAAGTTGCAAGTAGCATTACTGACTTCGCCTCTACAAGAGCTTCGTTTACTTGACAATATCATTTGAATCGCATGCTCTATTTTTTTTCATCTGACGCAGTTAGTACTGTTCTTAAATCTTAGTATGGCATTTCTAACTTAGATAATCTTCACCCATCTTAAGATATTTTTCTGGATTCGAGCTCTGATTTATGTGTTTGTAGTAACTCATTTAACTGTTCATTCTCTTTTGACTTTCGGAGAGCGAATTTCGATTTGCTTATCGAAGAACCTATCAGACCCGGTGTAGAGCTTCTGACAATATCGACGTTGCAGACAAATGCTTTTACTTAATCTTGGAAAATTGTATAAACAAAATTATTTCCCTAAAAATCCTTAAAAATTCCTGCTTTGGTATACCAAGGAACCAGGGGCGAACGCAGAAAAATTTTTCGGGGGGGGTTTTGAAAAAATATATTAAATATTAATGAACAATTTCTTTTTAACATTTTTATGGTTTTTTTATACTCTATTATTATAAATGTGTAATGTGTAATTCTGTCTGTTCAGCTTTCTATCTCTTTTACCGTCTCCCGCCCAAACTACTCAACCGATTTGAATAAATTTGGTAGATAGATAGCCTAGAACCTGAGAAAGGACATAGGCTATGCATTTTATCTCTTTATTCTAATGAAAACGAGAACGTGTACAGGAACCTTGAAACTACAGCACCGATTTTAATAATTTTTCCACCGTTAGAACGCCTCACTATCCTCAAGTAACATAAACTTCAACTCATCCCCATATTCCTACTGGAACAAGAGTCCTTACTACTATAACAAGTACGAAAGAATCTGCCGCCCAAACCACTGAGTCGATTTAAGTAAAATTCTATACAGAGATGATCTAGAAGGACATAGACTTCAATTCATCCGAATATTCCCACGGGATCTGGTCCTTACTAACATTATAAATGCAAAAGTAGCTCTGTCTGGTTGTCCCGCCCAAACAACTGAACCAATTCAAATGAAATTTTGTACAGAGACAATCTAAGACCTGAGGAAAGACATAGACATTATGTTTTATCCCAATTTCTACGGGAACGTAAACGAGAACTTAGAAACTACTGCACCGATTTTAAAAATTCTTCCACCTTTAGAATGCTACACTATCCCCGAGCGAGTAACATAAGCTTTAACTCATTCCCATATTCCTATGAGAACTATCACCATATTCCCTCGGGAACGGGAGTAGTTACTAATATTCCAAAAATTCCAAAATTAAATCTGTCTGTTTTTTTTTTTCTTTGTTCCATTATTCCCATGGGACTTACTTGTACTTACTACTTGCAAACAATTCTATTTGGCAAAATATGAAAAAGTAGGAAGATAGGTTACTGAAAAATTCAAATTGCTGCCGAAAGTCAGCTATTATTTTAAAAAATTAAATCAATGCGCCTTGGAACTTTTGCCATTTTTATATTTATAAAGTCCTCATAGTGAACCGCAATACTTTTATAGATGTTCAGCAACATCAAACCGTTCAGTTGCTCCTCGCTGGTTCTTCCTCGTAGATAAGTTTTTAATCTGCGCAGATATAAAAAGATCTCCTCGCTTGAAGCCACGGATACCGGAAGTGTGGCACCGATCTGCATAAAATAATGAACTATTTTATATAGGGACGAATCGCACACATTTAAGGTGTCTATAAAGTTGTTGGGCTGTTTTTATTTTGGCATACTCAAGCAATGTTCATTGGTATGGATATGCATATGCTTATTCATACATAAGTATACCCTTTCCTAGTTGCCATTGTCGATCCCATTCTTATACAGAGCCAGATCGACTGGTTTTTAGTATGTGTGATGAAAATTTTAATTTTCGTTAGTTTTGAAGCGACCAATGCGATGTGTTTGCATATATAAGTAGGAGAGTGAATTTTCATATATTTCTATCGCATTTTATACGACCCAATACTACCTCCACATCAACATAATGAAATTTACTTACACTAGAAAAGGGTGATCATGCTAAAAACATACCAAAACCAAAAAGTCATTCCAAAACATATGAACTACCTGCAAATTAACTAATCGATAGAAATGGATTCCGCATTTGGAAGGATTTTTTTCAAAATTTTTTGACAGAATTAAATTTTCAGATGAATTTTATGTTTCCATGTTTTATACTTTGATTTTTGTTTTAAAAAACTAGTGTTTATTTTTTTATTTCAAAAATTTCGGGGGGGGGGGGGGGGGGGGGTTTCAACCCCCAAAACCCCCCCCTGCGTTCGCCCCTGCAAGGAACTAAAGATTCTGCAGAACGAAAGGAACAAAGCCTGGAAAGCCTACATTAAGACGCATTCTACAACTGACCACAATGTTTATATTAATTTTTTGGAAAACTTTAACCCGCTCCCCAAAACTCTTTACTTCAAGTACCTAAGACAGAGGTTTTTCTCTTTAAGGGGTGACCCGAAAAGTTTTTAGCGATTTGTCAATTCAAAGAAAAATCTGATGGGTACCCAGTGAACTTTATTATAGTGATACTCCTCTAGAGAATAACGGTATTGGTTATGCCTTCGCTAATCATTTTCGAAGCTCTTTCTGTGATACCCCCGTAGTAATCGATGAAAACTACTTTACGTATTCACGTAACTGCTTATAGTAAAAAATTTTTTTTTTTGAATATTTCGCACTTCTGCAAGATGACTTTTCGTCCGGCCCGGATGGAATCCCGCCAATTCTTTTAAAGAAATGCCGTTCCATAATAATGTTCCCACTTCAATATCTCTTTCAGCTTTCAATCAAAATAGGCGTTTTCCCAAGCCTTTGTAAAAAGTCCTTGATCACTCCGGTTTTTAAAAAGGGTGATAAGATAGAAATAAAAAAACTACAGGCTTATATCCAAACTGTCTTGCATCCTTAAAATCTTTGATCAAGTTGTTTGCCTCTGATTTTTTACAAAAAAATTTTATTTGCAGGCAGCAGCATGGGTTTATGCAGAAAAGACCAACGGTAACAAACCTTCCTTTTCTTCACAAATGTTCCAATACCCTTCAAAATGGTTATGAGCTCCACTGTATTTACACTGATTTTTTCAAAGCATTCGATCAACTCATTCATGATGTTATGTTATAAAAGTTCAAGGCTTTAGGATTTCCTACAGAGTTTATTGTATGGATTTGCTTTTATCTCGAAAATAAAACGTAGCAAGTAAAATTTCGTAACAGCTTTTCGAACACTTTCAATTCTTTTTTGGATGTACCACAAAGCAGTAACCTTGGGCCTTTGCCTTCCATTGTTGCTATCAATGACTTTGTTTCGTACATTTCGTATTTTTGAAATGATATGAAATGAAATGATTTTTGAAATGATATGAATTTTTACATCCATTCAAAATGCTTCTGATCGCGTACTTCTTCAAAAAGATATCAATAGCTTTGGAACATGGTGTAAAAAGAATGGTCTTAGACTCAACCCCTCGAAGTCCCAAACTATGACTTTCTCGAAAAAACGTAAACCTATAGTAAAGAATCTGACTGATGAGTCTAATTGCCGTACCTGGGCGAAATGCAATATGGAGTTGAGGTAATCTTTTCGATCTTCGACATAAATTAAAAAAAAAAAAAATTCTTTTCTTTTTAAAAATGCTTTGTAATAATTTAATTCAATAACAACTCCTGGACAAAACAAAAACAATAGCAAACACTTGTTTGCTATTTTTCTTTTAAATAAATTTATGCCAAACCATGAAAAATTTTTGTTTACTTTTCTAAGTTTAATAATGTCTTGTACATTTACTTAGAAATAAAATTCACTGCATGTGAGTGCAGTAAATGTTATAAGGGTCGGTGGAAACCGAACGAAATTTGCGTCTTAGAAGGGTACAGCAAAACATCTAACTGATGAGCCCGATTGCCGTGCCGTACCTGGTCGAAACGCAATATGAAGTTGAAGTGATCTTTTCTTTTTCTTTTTTTTTTCTTTTTAAAATACTTTGTAATTCAAAGGCACTATGCAATAGCCTACAACTAAGAGCTGGCCTGCATTTAGCAGTATGGGCGTACACTGCAAGGAAATTCAACAAAAATCAACACAAAAAATAAAACGCAATACAAAACAGAAGGACAAGAATAACATCACAACAAAGATGCCACTAAGTTAAAAAATCAATTGAAGTGTACCAGGCAGAAGACAGAAATACACATATGTTCTCATATGAATAATCTTGTTCGATACCTACTCGACACTTATTTTCAAAATAAAAATACTAAAACTACTTGGCATTGATGAAAAATATAAAGTCTATGCTTATTGTTTCATCCTTAAGCTATTGCCATAGTAGCAACTTTGCATAGCTAAGAAGACGAGTTATCACACAAATCTTGTACACCAGCTTCAACTCAGCAAGAATTCAAAGGAATTTTGGAACAATGTACGAGAAGTTAGTGGTTGGCATAAAAGAATGAAGATTTCTCTCGAAGCTCAGACTCTAGCTGCTCATTTTAAAACTCTGTTGTCGGCCGAGGAGAATCTTCATACTTTCAGCTTTGCATTACAGAACACGTTGGTACCTGAACTAGATACAACGATATCCGCGAGAGAGCTGGATAATGTGCTTAGTAGAATGAAAAACAACAAAGCACCTGGAAGTGATGGAATACCAGTCGAGTTTTTTAAAAATTCAAACGATGTTCTGAAAAATTACATTCTGGACTTTTTTAACCACCTCTATGACAATGCTTGCGTTCCGTCTGATTTCACCAAAGCTTTAATTTTCGCCATCTTTAAGAAAGGAGACTCTTCTCTACCTGAGAGCTATAGAGGAATATCGATTCTCAACTCCCTGAGAAAGATTCTTTGGTCTTACTGGCTGACAATCCGTTTTCGTTACAGCTCCAAATAAATAAACTGCAAGAATACTGTCGAACATGGAACCTTCGCATTAACGTACAGAAAACAAAGGCCATGGTTTTCGAAAACAGACAAAGAAATAGAGCTCCTGAAGAAACGTGGCGACTTGGTAGTGAGCTAATCAACACTGTACGTGAATTTAAGTACCTTGGAGTTCTCCTAACATACAATTTAAATTTTAATAAGCATATTAAGGAAAAAAGCAGTGAAGCTACGCTAGCACTGAATCTAATGTGGCCCACATTTTTTGCGAAACAAGACATTGATCATTCCTCTAAATTTAAAGTTTTTAATGCGACTATTAACAGTTGTATGTGCTATGGTATTCAGGCTTTCGGAGTTACCCCCATTGAAGAATTTGAGAAGGTGCAAAGAAATTTTCTTAAACGTATCTTTCGATTACCAAATTCCACACCAACCTACGCCATACACGTCGAAACTGGGCTACCACCAATTTACATTAGGAACCTCAAAGCGGTTTCAAACTATATTACTAGCTAGAGTGATAAGAAGAAGTGACAACAGTCTCCATAAGAAAATAATGTTGAGACTGCTGCAAACAAATGCATCACCTTTCAGGGAATGGAATCAATATGCTCTATGCAATGATCTCACGTGCTCGGTAACCGAAGCAAATCTGTACGAGTGGAATGACATTTTTGCAAACGTTATTTCAAAAATAGACGGCAGTCTTTTCGATCAGCACCTTACCAGAGCATCATCGTCTTCTTCCAGAACTATCTACAGGAATCTAAATCACCGGTTGCCTACTGCAGAGAACTACTTCAACGATAAGAACTCATCAGAGCTGATAAGCATGGTTTTCAAAGCTAGGGTTGAAATTCTTAACCTTAATTTCATCCCTCACAGAATTGATCTTCCGCAAATTTGCAGTCTTTGTAACAGACGTGAGTTAGAAGATGTCTATCATTTTATCGCAGTTTGTCCAATTTTGCAAGAAATTCGTCGACTGTATTTCCAAGAAAGTTTTTTGTCTCTCAATAGTTTCCACGAATTACTTAATGGTGCTAGAGGCTGGTCTATATTTTACAAATTCTGCAAGCATGCCCTAACGTACCGAAATAGTTTTTAAAAATTGAAGAGTTTGCTTTATAACACACTTTTATGTTTTAAATCATTTCAAAATTATTACTTTTTGTGTTTCAAATCACTGTTAAAATTGATCTCTTGTTTATGTTGCAAATCATTAAAATTGTAGAGGAATCGAAAATATTCTCGCTTTCTCATTTGGAAAATGTAAAACCATAGTTGAATACATGTAGGTAGAAAATTTTTCTTTTTTTAACCTTTTCTTTTTTTATATAACTTTTTTAAATTCTTGTATTTATATTTCCAAATTGTTATTTTTTATTAAATTACAACATTATAATGTCATATCCGGCAGACGGCAAATTAGCCATGTCCGTATTCTTTACGTCATATTGTACGTTTTATTGAAAAAATAAAGAATAATAATAATAATAATAATAGTAAAATTTAAAATATCATCGATGAAATCACCGCAATAGACAGTTATAGTTTCAAGGTGTCCCAGGATTTCGTCTACCCAGGCTCCGCTCTAAGCACTGTCCAAACGAAGAACAACACTTGTCAATCGCTGAGAAGCAGGCAATGGAAAAGTAAAGCCCAGCCTCGAAAAATCAAGGTAGCTCTTGACCCATAGCATAACAATCCTTCTATACAGCCTAAAAGCATTGACATCATTTACCATAGGAAAAATCGCAGTGTGATCTATGATTTTGTTTGAGAGGAACATGTGTTTAGGCGAAGATTATACGAAAAATTTTATGGAGGATCATAAAAGCATCAGATGATATTTTAAAGCATTTAATTTTATTTTATTTTATTTTATGAGCATTTAAAGATACGATACATTACATTTTAATTCGTTACTCTATCGAATTTTTTTCTCGGAAACCACGGTAGACTTTTAAAAACCACGTTTACAAAAAGCACCCTTTACAATCCTATCCACTGACGCAGTAGTGCTCGGCGTAGGTATTGCTATCTTTGTGCAAGCAATTGATGATTTTAATATTTGTCATTTAATCGGAAGCTAACAGAGTTGCAATCACTATTAAAAACTTCAGCCATGAATGAAGTCTTGAACAATATAAACAAACAATGTAAACACCAGTCGGCCATACCAAGAGAGTAAGTAAGTCTCTAGGACCCGCTCAATGCATCCTTCCACACAATTATTTTAACTTATCCCAAAAGAATTCAATTTACTGTTGAGTTCTGAATCCACGTTACTTTCCCACTCTCTACTAAATGATTAAATTTTAATGCTGAATACTTGAAATCCCCATTTGATCCATCCTCTATTTTATGTTATGCGCTCTCATCCCAATAAAACGAACATAACTCAATTTAAATCTAATGCCATGAAATGCTTGAAACCAAAAAATAAAAACATATTTTCAGCTTTTTTCATTTATGCTGACGTTATCAAAAACTGAAACATCTTTATGGCACCCAATTAGGAAACTCTTTACAGCGAATCCCCGCCAAATTTGATGATCCGCCTTATCGATTCGCATAAGGGTTTAACCATTAGCGATGGATGCAAGTATAGTATCCTATACTGTCTGTTCGGCTTTTTTTTGTTGTTGTACACGAGTATTCTGATACCAAAGATAAGCCATTTTAAACACACCAGCCCATACGAACGTATACCGGGGTTTGAACGCGAATTGACGCTAAGAAAAAATAAATAAAAATAAAAAAATAAAAACCCAAAAGGATATATACATTTTCTCAAAATGCGTCTTGATTGAAAATTTATTCCTTGAACCGAACCGAAGGCAATCATTTATTCAGCTCGAGTGCACATAATCGAAATCTAAAATTTGATAGAATCTCAGCGTATCCAAAAAAAGGGAAGAAAAAAATATTATTTGGTGAACATTTAACTTCCGGCGGAAATCATTGAGGGTGAACGAGCCGTCTTTAACCGCGCTATCAAGAGAGTTGTTGCGAATATGTGCACACGAACTGACATATATTTTGAGCGAAGTGCTAAATAGCTGAAAAGCCATGAAGTAAACGTTGTTTTCGAAAGGATACAATGGTACGAGTATGTTTTATTGATGCTTTAGATTGATTTATTACGTTTGGAGTTTTATTGCTGTCGGGTATGAGTTGGAGTTTTTGGGGAAAAACCATTCAAATCGAAATTTATTGTGTTTGACAAGTAAGACCACAACTGTCTAAGCCCGTCCATAGTGCTGCCTGTCAAGTATTTAAGCAAAGATCGGGTCTGTGTTCTTCTATAACGATGTGATTCCAGTTAACAGGCAGAGGTACTAATTTGCAACAGATGCGTATCTAATAAAACATTTCATTGCATGCTTTGGAACCCATTCAATTAGGTGGAAGATTATATTTTTTTTTTGCCTGACTTGGCTCCTTTTTAGGATTCCCAAAAGGCTATTAGCAGTACATGTGTCACTTACATGCACAACACGAAACACGAGCACAGGCGAACGCACATCTAAGCGAATACTGATGGGACTGAATCCTTTCACCATACTTGACAAAACCCAAAGAGCTTGTGATTGATTACACCCACAACGACTACCCATTGACAGTTTGAGATAAAACAAATCACCTTGATTGATGATTGCCTTGGTGCATGCTCTCTTCGGCGGATTGCTTCCGAATCAATGAAGAAATAATTAACTAATGTAGGCACACAGGTAATTGAAACAAGATTTTAGTCGATAACACAGAACTACCAATCGATTAGGCAGCTATATGCATTCGATGACAATGTTTGTCAAAGGGCATTAGCATTTCCATTGGGTGGGGATTTGGAGCTCCTTTGTAAACAGAGTGGAACGTTGCGTTGCTCTGACCGGATTTGGAGCACTCACCTGGATATGGGCATCTACGTCGTATATGTAAGTTACAGCAGCCACACATTGCACAATTGACTCTATGAGATTTCCGTGGAGAAAACACTACACAAACAAAACCAGAAAACTTGCAGTGGATGTCCCTGCAGAAACTCAGATTTCAATTGTAATCTTTTATCTGCTTTAGGAGAAATCAATATATTATGTCATGAAGTGAGCTTCCGCTTTTAACATCTTGAATCTTGAAATATATCACCGATTCCTGAGAAGATAAATGCGCAGATTTGTCATTGTCTCAGGAGTACTACTACTTCAATGGATTATCAATGGGGAAACGTTTAAGCGGTCCTCGCATTGTGTAGGATGGCTGAAGCATCACCAACCATATACAGACAATGGAGACAGACCAAACGAATGACCTTCTCCACATGATATAATGTTACCTACTTTAGCTTGAACCGGAAGATAAATTGTCGACCAGGACAAACAATAGAGTTTATTTTTGAATGTTGTCCTTGGTTTAAGCGAATCATCAAGTAGTGTGATTATATTCGATCTCCGGATCCTTTATTAAGCACGGTGTCCGTGTACTCGTATAACCTTAATTGAATTGATTAAGTTCTTTTTTTATACGGATTCTGTTAAGAGAATAACAGATGGCATTTATTACTTCCCCCATAGCGCCGAAACAAATTAGGGGGTAAGTGTTGTGCGATGTCGTCGTATTCTTACTTGGATTGAAAGAGGATTTTAATTAATGATTCCCGCTTGGGAGTAATGTTGATGACCAAGAAATTGCGTCTTGAAGTGCTCAAATAGTGCACTCTGGTGAAATTGGAGCTGAAGGGTACAATTTCAGTTTATGGACTGATTGTGGAAATACCAGGATATTTTATACTGCGAATGATTGTACTAATACTTCAAATGGTGAAAAATTAGAGCAGTTGACCTTTTTTTACATAATCGGTCCTTTTGTTGAAAAAGGAAACTTTAGCTAAATAGTCTGTTTATTTTGTTCAATTACACAGACTTCAATCCGAAGTGTTGGAAATTGGCAGTTGGTAAGCGATATTTGATTAGTTCCAAGACATTAAGCTACACATATATTTATGTTCTTTAATTTCTCGGCTTAAACCATTTGTAAAATAAAAATAATAATAATTTCACTCACTTTTTATTCTTACTTCGAATAAAAGATTTTCCAGTAAGGAATTGACAACTTTAAATAAAATTTTTGTAAATGGAAATTTTACGAATCACCGAACTCTCTTTGTCAATAAATCGGAAAAGTCAAAATGACATGAAGGATCAAGAGATCCATCAGTGGCCTCCACTCCAATGTCTTTTTCAACTTAATTCAGTAAACTCGACATGTTCATCAGGATAACGTTAGGGTTAGGTTAGGTTAAAATGGTTGTCAGGAAAACAACTGACACACTTATTGTCAGTTACCATATAGAATTAAGAGAGGAAGAATCCCACTTAACAAAACCATTTGGAACTTTTGATGAAGCGAAAGAGATGCAGGATATCTGTGTTCGCCAGATCGTTTAGATCATCGGAGAAATATTTTCCTAGATGCCGTTTTCTTTTAAAGGTGAGTGCAGGACATGAGCGGAGGAGGTGTGGAATAGTTTCTTCTTCCTCCTCATCTAAGCAACTTCTGCAGAAGTCATTAGAGGGAACGCCAAGTCTTAAGGAGTGTCTGCCTAACATTTGCGTCTGCAAATGTTAAAAAATGGCCGCAACTCTAAGAGCGTCAGCTACAGTTTTTAGTAGTAGTTTTTGCCTTAGAAGACAGGCAAAAACAATTGTCAAAATTTGAGTCTATGTACATATTTGTTGTGTGCTGTTGCTATGTCAGTAAGACAACGAACTTTAACTGTCCAAATCAGTCAATCCCACTGCGTCCAATTGGGTGCAACGAATGGACCTATGCCAACATACGCGCGTTAGGCATATGAACGGAGTTGAGTTCAATTCATAGATGTTTAGATTGAACTTGAAGCCGATAGTAAATTTTTTGAAATATCTTCCTGCTTCATGCTCTCTGATGCGCCACCCTATTTATTTATTAATTTGTTGGTCAAAGTATTCAATTGGAAAATATCTTTGTTCTGCTGTAACCTTTCCCTAAACAAGTAGGACTACGATAGTTTCATAAGAAGGCTACAGCTCACACCCAATCTCTTAGAGGATGTGTATCCGTATCTCATATACATACGGATAGCCTTTTTTGATACAATTTTGAATTACAAAGATAAATCAATACCTTTTTAATACATACTATTAAAAACCATTACTATCTATAAAAAAATCAATTTATATCTATTTAACCTTACAAAAGAACTTTCCGAATACTTTTGCGAGCGTTTACGGATAAAGGAGTCTACTTGATAGCAACGCCTCGGCCGCGCCGCGCCGTAGCTCACTACAAACTCTTTTGTTAAAAAAAGGATAAGAAACCGAAAACGTAGGTTTTTTTAGAAACTCGATATGACGCTGTACAGCTCGTTTCTGTCAAAACTGTAATAAGCGCATTTTTTCCAAGATCTCCAGTCTTCTGTAAGAATTTTTTGACGGAGGTAATTTTCAGACGTGCACATAGACAAGACAGTAGATGTGAATGATAAAGAGACGTATTGGTGAAATTCAATTCATTGAACATAGAACAGCTTTCTCCCGACTTAATCATGCATTCTCCTTGTAAGCTAATTTCTAGCTGCCTTGAAAATTCCGGCGTCGAGGACAGCTAACATACGAGCTCAGTCCTGGATTAACAGGTAGGCAGAATAGCCAGTTGCCTAGGGCCCCCGAAAAATGAAAATGACTTCTAAAATGTTCTTGCGAATACCTATAACATTAATAATAAGAACTGAAAATAAATTTTACTCAAATAAATTAACCTCAATTGACCGTATTCAAAAGGCAGCGATCTAGACAAGGTTCCTTAAAAGGACATTTCGGACACATTTGTCAAACTATATGAGCGTGCAAAGAAGTGAATCGAAGTGAAAGGAGAGTATATGGAATAATAAAAAAGAAAAGTGAAAAGAAAGTGTAAAGTTAATAAGTGAATAAAATATCCTTGTTACAATCACTTAAGAGTCTGCGTTTTTCTTTTTTTCCTTACCGTAGTTATCATTTATGGGCAGTGATAGTTTTAGTGCAATACGCTATTGAATACTCAAACTATCGTTAGCGTCTTAAGTTGTTATTATGTTAAATGTCTCGTTCATATTTAAGTGGTGTGCAGAAAAGAAAGTTTGCCGAAGAAAAACGATAACGAACAAGTGCAGTGTTAGAAAAAGTTCCAAAACTCAACAATTATTTTCATCGGAATGTAAAAACACCAAATTCATTAGGCAGTCAAGTTCCGAATGGAACGATGATCCAGTCAGATCGATACCTGAATCTTCAAACCAATCTCTTGTGGGCGAAAGTGTACATAAAAATCAAGGTGTAGAAATTTCCAACCGTTCCAACGATCCGGTAAAATGGAAAAAAAAATTGCTAGTGAAGATGTAAGATTTTGGTTTGAACATGGGCCATCCACATTCCACATGTCAAAATTCGACTGGACCATTCAATCCAAGGTATACAAGCAAGAATATTGAGTTCGAATGAGAATACGATCTATGTTCCCTGCTCCGCGCGTTTCCTTAATCTGGTTGGAGAGTATGCTGTGCTGTTTTTATGCAGCAGATTTTTTCGCCATTATACAGGCATTATATAATTTTTTCTCTGCTTCCACCTATCGTCAGGGCGTATTCAAAAATAAAATAAACAATGAGAAAATTTTGAGGACATTGTCAGCTACACGCTGGGAAGCACATTCGAATGTGACGAACGCAGTTTACCATTCACTTGATATCATATTTGAGACTCTAAAAATCATTGCTGATGGTGAATCACAAAATACTGATAGTCGTTATGAGGCGACGTGTATCGCGAATAAAATGCAAAAATTCAAATTTTGTCTCAATCGCACGATTCTCCTTTCACCCGTAAGGTTTGACACATCTCGTTCAGCCCACTGACGTTATTTGCCATGAGACATATATCGTCGGCATAGTCTGAATGGCTAAGCCTTTCAAACGTTCTCCATTGAATACCCTGCCTCTCAGTTGTATCGACGCTGGCCGTCAAAACATCATCTATCGCCAGCAGAAAAAGAATTGGCGATAAAACATCCCCTTGTCTCACACCCTGACGCAACTCGAAAGAGTCGTATAACTGCCCATTACGCAACACGAAACACCTTGCATTGTTGTAGGACTCCTTTATAATGACATCAATTTTTGGGGGAGTTCCTCTACCAAGAAGCTATCTCCATATACATTCTCGGTTAACTAGGTCAAAGGCCTTCTCAAAATCTACAAACATGAGATTTAGCGGTGTTTGAAATTCTGCAGACTGCTCAAGAACCATTTTTAACATTGATGATCACAAATTGTTCTGCCGAACGATTCTTTTCTTCTTGCAATTTAAAAAAACTAAAGATGCTTAAAGAGCTACAACGCGGTAAGAGCGACTTGACATGTTAACCCAAGTTTACGACACGACTAATAATGCAATAAAAAAAAATTGGGCGCGAACCCCAAAATTTTTATTCACATCCATCTAATTTGGGATACTATCAATGGGCATCAATTCTTCGAGCCGTGATGAATTGTACACATTTTGAACATCTGAATCTTCCTCCGTTTCGACGATTCAATTGGTCGCTGAGCTCAATTATCAGCCAGGACAAACACTCTCCAGCCTGTTGAAATACTTTTGAACGAATTGAATTGACCGTCCCAGATCAGATCAGTACTGTCCACTTCATTCATTTTTGGATTTTTGCAGAGAATGGCATTGGTATCTTATGTTCCAAAACCAAATATGTAAACAGGTCGTTTTATTACCAACAAATCTTGCGAAGGCTATTTCAGGCTGTCATAACAAGCCGGAACCATAGTGGGGTTCGCACGAACCCTAATTTTTTTTGTGGGTTTTTTTCAGAAAAAAATTCCAGAAAATTATCTTAAATCGCTATGATGAAAATACGATGAAAAACGTAAAGAAAAATGAAATTCGTTCACTGAGTTTTCATCCCAGGTCGAAAATATGATTAAGAAAAAGATTATAAGCATTCAAACTTGCGTTGGGGTTCGCGCGAACCCCAAAACGTAAACTAGGGTTAAATATACTTTGCATTGAGTCAGATTTATTTAAAAAAAAAAAAAATATTTATAATTTAGTTAATGAATTTGCCGAAAACAAATGTAGACAACGACATGTTTAAAATGTATATACATGGTAATTTTATTGATATTATAACGTATTGACAGTAAAAATTTTATGGAATCTATAAGATTTTATTTAAATCGATAAAGAAGAAAACAGACGTGAAAAAAGGGCCCCTCAAATTGATGGTTGCCTAAGGCCCCGTTGAGGGTTAATCCGGCCCTGTGCGAGCTACATACGGCACAGCCTTAACTTCTTCTAGGCCTTGATCATCTCCTAAGCTGAGTCTCCAAAAGTACATTTCTCAGAAAAGGTAAAAATAAAATGTAAAATATCATCTTGCAAGTAAATGAGCACTACCAGCTCAGTTGGTAAAGAAGTGCCAAAAGAGTGATCCAGAAAACCCCGTCAAAAACAACGTTCAGACACGATCATGAAGAAAAATAAAGATACGTTGACCATTTTCAATCCTAAATGATACTTAAAACCCGGCTATTCAGCCTAAGTTAAGTTTCACTGAACTTCAAGTTTTCGGTCACCCATGCTATAAGTTTACAAATACCCATACTTCCACGGAAGTCACTTGCGATAAGTGCATTTCCTTTTTGGTGCCATGACATTTGGCGCGAATTTTTTTATTTTCACACCCAAAATTGATTATCTGATGGAAAAAACAAACAAAAAAGATTGCGCTTGCTGCGTTTCGTGCAGATGATGACGATCATTTTTGTTTATCATTCACCTTTAAACTTAAAGTATGAATGTACATATAAATATGCATACATACATATGTATTTATGTTTATGTATTCTTATCTACTATTTTATAGATATCCAATTGAAAATTTATTCTTCGAAAACTGATAATGATAATGTTTTGGAAAATCTCAACGCCATTTTATTTTAACATCTTTGCATATGTTTCCAAATCATAAATATTATTTATAATTCTTTTTTAAGAAATCTCAATCTTTATTTTTGAATTTTTGCACTTTAAGAACAAGTTTCAAAGTGTCATTTGGCCATAATGGTCAAATGACACATTGCCAAAGCGACAAATGGCCATATGGCCATGTGACACAACTGAAAAGTGTCAAATGGCCATATTTTGAAATATGGCCATATGGCACATGGCCAAATGTCATGGCACCTTCCTTTTTCAATATCAGAGAAATTGCAATGGACACATGGGAACATTTCTAATGACTCCTTATTCCATAATGTTACAGTATAAGTATATGTACAACTTCTGACGAAGCATAGCGACCCTGTGTGCACCAGTGGCTTTGTTAGTAAGCTTACGTTGCAACCAGTCCTTCAAAAAAAAAAAGGAAGACCGAAGAAAATCATTTTCATGGCAGCAGCTTTTATGCTCATTTGATTGCAAGATTGACTATTATTCAACTTGAATCAGTGTTAAAATATATTCAAGGTTAACTGCAGAACAAGGATGCCCCAGCTCATACCAAACCAATTAAAAATTAGTCAGTAAAAAGCAAGGTCGACAATTAACGGTGGTCTTTAAAATATTGGATGAGTGTTTGTTTGAACCTTCCCTCAGGCAAATTAGGATATCAAACTCCTCTTTTTTTGACACACTGCTTTAAGACTTGGTTTCTTATTCTTTTAATTTAACGTCGCAAACTTGGCATCTTAAGTAGACTACTTTTACAAACTCTCTGCAAACTAACAGGAAAAGAATAAAAGATAATAAATCGGACAAAAGAAGAAGCCACAACACGCATTAACTACTCACTGATCAATTTTAATGCTCCAAACTGAAGAACGCAAAATCCTCAATTTGCCGCCTGAGCACTTTCTTTCAAGTAAATTAATCACAAATGTAAGGAAAAGAAGTTCTCCATTATACGTATTACGTAAAGTACGGCATGAAAACTTCAGGACAAAAAAAAATATCCTTCTCTCCTGCAGATAACTGTATTTTATAATATACAAGTGTACCGTCCATGTGTGAATGCTTGGCACCGCGAGCAAAGCCCTAGACAAAATTGAGAAAATTTAAAAAAAAAAAGAAGAAAAACTTCACTTTGAAGCAGATTACCCAACATCGGCAAACATCCTCCCACAGGAAACAAGCGCTCCCATCAAAAGGGAAATGTTGAATTTTGCCTTTCTCGGTCCAAATATCGCAAAAGGAGTCTTGTAATTTATTACGGAACAATGGATGGATATGTGTCTAGCTGGTGCTTTGTAAATGATTTTCATTTTGATGCGAGAGGGCTTTACTCGTATTCCCCTGCGCACTTCCGTTCAAATCAGAGTTGGCTGAAATTTGCTTAAACGAGTACATCCCCAAGGATATACCGCATTATAGGCTTTACTACAAATTGCCATTTGCAGTCTTTTGGTAATACTAATAACTTGCTA
The DNA here is from genome assembly GCA_914767635.1 of Melanostoma mellinum. Taxonomy (NCBI): domain Eukaryota; kingdom Metazoa; phylum Arthropoda; class Insecta; order Diptera; family Syrphidae; genus Melanostoma; species Melanostoma mellinum. The sequence continues at coordinate 173,528,939 of OU612058.1, forward strand.
ATAATAATCAAATTAAAACAAATCCTTTTACACTTACTTGCCTTCTAATCTAGTTTAAGTACCTGTACCAGTGTACCTACCTATACACAAAACAGTGTAAGGCAATTTATGGAAAATCTTTCACAATTAGTGTCTTTGAAGGTACTTTGCCATGCAAAGTCTTTTCCTATGTAGTTTAAATTGTTTGTTTATCCTTTGTTCTGGGTAATAAAATTTCACATGATAGCTTTGAAAGTCCCACATCTCCTTGACAAACTTGTAAAAGAAAAACAACAAGGATCTCAACAATTGCAGTGTTGCGACACACTTTTTTTCGCAGTTCAAGTGGATTTTAGTGCAAAACAGGACGAAATCATTTCTTGTTTCATTTTTTGTTCAAGGAGTTCGACCTAAATTTGTTTGCTTATACTGTGAAACGTAGATGTTATTTTTGAAGAGCTTCGAATTAAATATTCAGGGGGATTGAAGGTCCAGTTAAATTAGGGCAGTGAGCAAAACAAAGGCGTAGGAGCAGAATGGAGATAGAGTGAAAAAATAATTCGAGTTCAAGTTACTAAGGACAATTGTCCCTTTTTATACTTTGTGACTTAAGTTTTGCAAAAATAGAAAGAAAAAATTCCATTCTTGGCTTTGTGTTAAAAATGTATTAGGACTTTTTTTGTTGTGCTTTTGGCAGCAAACGAGTGCCCTGTGAACTGAATACAAGCACACATTAGAGTTTAAGTTTTTTTTTAAATATTAAACATGACTCTCGAAAGGAACCTCCTGGCTTTTTGTATCTCTTTTTTCGCCTTGTTGTGAGAAGGCGACTCAAATGAAAGTGACCCTCTGCTTTAGATAGTTGTGTGTTGAAGTTGTGCAATTTTCAAACGTATACGTTTCTTTTTAAACGGAAAGTAACATTTTGTAGGGTCAGCTTATCTATTTAGTGCATTCTTTTTGACAAAACGTTGTTAGTTGTTCAGAAAAGTTGTTCGTTGCACACCAATAATGGGTTCAACTTGAACTATTCAGCTCATAGAAGTTAGGCAAATGAGTGATATTCTATGCGTTTGTTAATTTGTACTGATAATGATAATATCTCTGACTCTTCATTCCCTACACTCAAAAGAGAGACAGTTCTCTAATGAGGGAAGGTATACTTACTGTATAAACCCTGACATATGGTCAGCTTAAACAGTATCTTTTAATTCTTTTCTCTGTTTTTCTCCTCCTTTTCCTTTAACGCTGAATGTACTTATCTTCAAGGCTTCACAAATCTTCCATAAAAGCTAAGTAAAAGATAAAAATAAATAAATAAATAGGATGGCGTAAAAGAGCGAGGAGCCTTTGGGCCTAGCGCATTTCTCACAACCATACCTTGTGAGGGAATGGAGGGGACCTACAATTTTCTACCGGTTCCGAACGGCCAATCGAGAAAACGCTTTTCATGGCAATGAATACTATCGGAGGACTTGCCAATTCCTCGTGGATTCGAACCTCTGGGTAAACAGGCGGACATGCCAATGCATTACAAAAAGCTAAGTAAAAAAAGAGTCAAAAATTAATTGCGTGGCACTTGCAGGATACTTTGAAAAATCTTGTTCTGTAACTCGGTTTTGAATTGGTTTTTTCTTAAAGTAGGAGTATTTTGTTCTGCTTTTCTTTTTCCTTCTTCGTGATATCAATACAAATGATCCGGTCGTGCTCTGTTTTTCCAAAATGGTATTTCTGACGTGAAGGCTTCCACGGATGTTGTTTCTGCTGTCATATGAATCATCTTAACTCAGCTTTATTTATTTATTTCATCAAACAGAGAAGAATTTCTCTTACAGACTAATACATTTGTTATTCCTAAATTTAAAAAAAAAAAAAAAAAAAGGAAAAAAATAATAATAGAACGCGATCTTCCTTAAATTAAACAAATTTTATGAAACTATTGAAAGGATTTTTTTTATCACAATGGTGGGAAATACAATAAGTTAAATACATATAATATAAAAGAATCTCTTTTACAGTTTTCGAAAAAATCCAATCCATTGCAAACCAAGTTGGCTTCCCTGATGCAACGAGAAATCGTTTCATTACGACCATAGTTCGTTCTATGAAAACACTCATGAAACAAAGAGGAATCTCGAGAATTGATTCTCGGTACACGTATATTAATTAATGATAGCAACGGAGGACATTTAATATGGTTAGAAATTATATCTCTGACAAACATTATATCGGAGTATGTACGCCGCTGCTCCAAATTAAGCATTCCAAATAATTGGCACCTGGTTTTATAAGATGGAGTTACAATTCTACAATTCAATTTAAAAAATGCGTACCTTGTGAAATTCCTTTGTATTTTTTCAATTCTTCCACACGAATTTTTATACAATTGGTTCCAAATTGTACTGCAGTACTCAAGCATTGATCTAACTAGGGAATTAAAAAGCGACATAAGTGTTTATGGGTCATTAAAGTCTTTAGTGTTCCTCTTAATAAATCCAACAATAGCAGGCCTGGGTGGCTTCCCTGAGGGACACCAGAAGGCACTAAGATTTGATCTGATAAAATGTCATCAATTTTAACTATTTGAACCCTATTAGTTAGATAGGATTTCAGCCAGTCGAGAAGGTTTGAATGAAAACCAAACTGAGAAAGCTTACTCATAAGAACCTTATGATTTACGCGATCAAAGGCTTTAGCAAAGTCGGTAAATATAGATTAGATTAAGTGATTTTTATTCAATATTTTATACAACAATTAATAATATACAATATCAGATATAGCATGGCATTGCCGTCTGCCCGATTGACAAATAATTATATAAGTTTGGTTACATTTAACCGATTCAAAATTGCAGCAAATATAAATTTAAATTGATCACATAATAGTAATACAACAACAAAAAAAAACAAAAGGATGATAACACCTGAGTGTCCTAAAACATTTCATTAATTAGCCTTTCACGGTAAGCCAGTGCCACCTTGCAGTAATTGAAGAGCTTTGGGACTTCCATTTCATTTAAGAATGATAACATCTCATCTTCTTTTAAAACATTACAGCCATAGTAAAATCTTCTTGTTTCTTTCAACACTGGACATCTTCCAAGAAAGTGGAACACGTCTTCTCTTTCTCTCTGATTACACAAATTACATAATACCGGAAGGTCATCTCTATGAGGAACAAAGTTGAGACTTAGAAGTTCTCCACGTAGTCTTACCATCATTGATATTTGATCCACACAGTACTCATCTCGAAAATAGTTTTTAGGGCCCAGGTTGTGACATAATCTATTGTATATCGATTTATGCACTGAACTAGTAGCTTCTTCTATATATCTTTCGCGATATTTTAAGTCCACGGTCTCAATTAAATTGTAGAGAGAGCTTTTCCATTCACTGATGTTTTCTAAGTTCAGATTTAGTTGAATACCACACCATTGCGCTAGCTCCAACCACTCCGCATACAGCTAGTTCTTCGATCAATGACTTGTAGCGCCGCCTTTCTTGGTAATCTTTCGTTAGACATGTTCATAACCTTGATTATATAGTCTATGTGCAGCTTAAGTGTGTGAATGAAGAGCGGGGAGAGTCCTGTTTCCAACATCACAATGTAGTTGGGGGTATTCGAAGGAAGACGAAATATCCTTTTCACATAAATCCTCAAAAGTGCTTCAACCGTTTTATATTTTTTGTATCCCCATACTTGAGCTCCGTAAAGCATGATCGACTCCGACACTGCTTCAAAAACACGATACTTACTATACTATGGGCAATGTATTTGTTAGCGAAACATTTCTTCCATGTAGCACCAATCGCATTCTTGGCCTTGACAAGTTTTTCTTTGAAATGCTTTTCCAAACTAAGGTTTTTTGTAAAACAGACCCCAAGATAACTATAGTCCTTAACAACTTCAATACTTTCCTCGTTAAAGGACCACCTTTCATTTGAGCAGTTTATTCCACCACCATTTTTGAAAATCATTACTTTGGACTTGTTCAGGTTCACTTTTAAACTCCAAGCTTTGCAGTACCTATCTAGTTGGTTAATCATCAACTGTAGCGATTCAGGTGAATAAGCGAACAAGACTATATAGACCAATTTGCAAAATATCAACAATTCCAAAACTGTTTGAAAAAATTATTTATAAAAAACTTGCTACTTCACTAAAAAATTTAATTTCACCATATCAGCACGGTTTTGTTAGCGGTAGATCTACTACCACCAATCTTGCTATTTTTTCTAATTTTGTGCTAAGGTCCCTTGAAAGTGGTTCACAGTGCGACGTAATTTACACAGACTTTTCGAAGGCTTTTGACAAAGTAGATCACGCCGTTCTTATTTGTAAGCTGCGAAAATACGGCTTTCACTCAAATATGTTGAAATGGCTCAGTTCGTATCTAAGTGGTCGAACTCAATATGTTCATATAGACAAGTGCGTATCGCGTGCCATGAATGTAACATCCGGTGTTCCTCAAGGAAGTCATCTGGGGCCATTATTATTTCTGTTACTTGTTAATGATATTCCTAATGTTCTTGCTCAATCCCAATGTCTTATGTATGCTGATGATTTAAAAATTTACTGCACTGTTAATAGCATATATGATTGTTTACAATTGCAAAAAGACTTATTAAACTTATCAATGTGGTGTGAACAAAACAAATTGCAATTAAATATCTCAAAATGCCAAAGTTTAACTTTCTGTCGTCGTCAGTCTTGTATAAATTTTGCTTACTTTATAGGAAATGTGCCTCTTAGTAAGATTAACGAAAAAAAAGATCTCGGAGTTATATTTGACTCGATGCTTACATTTATAAGTCACATAGACTACATCGCAGCGAAAGCTAATTCTATGTTGGGATTTGTTATTCGTAATTCGAAAGATTTTAAAGACCCGTTCACACTTAAATGTTTGTATTTTGCCTATGTAAGATCAGTCCTCGAATATTGTTGTGTAATATGGAGTCCGATTTATTCCACACATTCAAACAGACTGGAGCGAATTCAAAAACGTTTCACCAGATACTTGTTCTATCTCTTACGCTGGAATATTGTTAGACCTTCTTACAATGCTCGCTGCCTGCTTTTTGGCCTACAAGACCTAGAAACACGTCGTAAATATTTTGATGTAATGTTTGTAAGAGATGTCTTAAATGATAAAATTGCATGCTCTTTTTTGCTTGATTTGATTGGTATCAATTGTCAATCATATTCTTTTAGATCTAATAATTTATTTTTTGTACCTTATCATAGAACTAACTATGGTTTCAATGAACCTATTGCGCGTTGCTTAAGACAAGCAAACTCAGTATGTCATAATGCAAGTATTGATATTTTGAACTTTTCTTATAGTAGAAATATTTTTAAGTCAAATTTGAAATCTTTTTTGCACTCTGGTGGTTAATTAGGTATATATATATTATCCATGTTTTGTATTGAATAGTCCGTAAGAATTTTGTAATTCTGTTTGACTAATAAATAAATAAATAAATAAATAAAATATATCATCAGCGTAGAAAAGCGACTTTATAACAGTTCTTGCGTACTTTATTCCTCCAGACAGACAGTCAGAAAGGTCTTCAATATACAGTGCAAACAAGAGAGGGCTTAAAGCACAACCCTGACGAACTCCTGATTCGGTTTGAAACCATTCAGACATTTCCTCGCCATTCCATACTGCCGCTTTGGTATCGCCATAAAGATTTTGTAGAACTCTACCAAACTTTTTAGACATTCCTACTGTATAGAGTTTATAAATTTAGGCATGCCTGTTCACTCCATCAAACGCTGCCTTAAAATCGACAAAAAAACAGTACAACTTCTTCCCATTTCTCAAAAATGTTTCTGCGATGTTTCTCAGCACAAATACCTATATGGTCTGTCGTCGAGTATCCGGTAAATATAATATCCGTTTGGAAACTTGATTCAAAGTTATTGATTGTATAGTTATTCAATAGCGAAAGATTTGATACCGTAGATCTACCAGATATAAAACCATGCTGGTAGATAGAAATAAAGTCTTTTATTTGAAAAGATAGTTTATCGAAGACTATTTTCTCAAATAACTTTGGCAATGCTGAAATCTTACAGTTGGGTCTATAATTAGTAACATCCTGCTTAGAACCCGATTTAAAAACTGGAGTTATGTAAGATAATTTCCAACAATCAAGAAACCGACCCTGAGAAAGCGACAAATTAAAGATAGTTGTCAACGGTCTGGCTAGGAAAGAAGCACATTTTAACAATAAGATGGGTAGAATCCCGTCGGGACCATCAGCTTTAGTTATGCCTAAATCAAGAAGGGCTTTCATAACTTCTGAAGCCTGCCTGGACTTGTGGTAGTTCAAGACTTGAATTAGATTCAGAGCATCAGTAAACCAGAATGAAAATATACAGCAAAAAGATTGCAGATTGTAGTTAAGTCACTTGTTGCTGTATTCTGGTACTTTATACAGCTTGGATAACCGTTAGATTTACGTTTAGAATTTATGAAAATCCAAAAGCTTTTACAATTGTTTTTAATATTAGACTCCATAGTAAACATATAAGCCCGATACAAAAATTTGTTGAGCATATCAAGTTCTTTTTTACTTTTCAAGTACACCGACCGAAGCTGGCGTCTACTTGCTCTCACATCTACTTTACGTTGTCCAACATGGTGCTGGGCGGCTCACAACCGCCATTCTTCACTTTTCGGTCACAAAAGCAGAACTTTCTGGTTTTTTCATCCACAATTTACTCTTCTCTGAATATTGATAAATGCCTAGATTGGTGTAGAGAACTCAAGACTCTTTTTTGATGTATACCTAGACCTACAATGAATTAAATTTTTACTGTGACATCAGCTGGATATTTTTGTGCTTTGTCGCTGCTCCCTCATCATTCTTGTCTTCGATCACATATTTCTTTGGATCCTTTCGTTGAAGAAGAAATAAAACGCATCTAATTTAATGTTATTGAAGTCAGATTTATTTTAAGGATAAGGGTTTGCTATTGTGTTTTAAAAAGATTATTTTTTATTAGTGACTTCACATAACCTAGCTTTATGAGCGACTTCACATAACCCCACAAAATGTGGTCCAGTGATGTCAAATCGCCAGATCTTGTATAGGCAACTCTGTAATTATGTAAAAATCGGCGTCAAAGCGATTTCGTTGCGAGTAAATTTACCGAACGTACGCAGAACTCAGTGGTTTTGCCGCTTCAACGATAAAATGACAAATCAAACAGAGCATAAGTCTAGTAACAAATGTCAAAACTCGGAGAAGGTATTGACAGATTTCAAACCATGCGTAGGTAAGCATAAATAAAAAACACCCTTTATAATTAGATCTCGTTGTTGGCGATCGAATGCTTTTTCGAAGTCAAATCTTAAAATCAGGATATGTTTCTGCTTATATCCTTTGTCTTTGGATTGCATCAGTAGAATTGATAAGGTTTGACCAAGTTTGGAACTATAATTATGTATTGTTGAAGAATCTGATTCCTCTTCGGCTGTTTTGGTCACTAGTTAACGCCATTTTTTTACTTTTCTGTTAACAAAATATAAAGTTTTTCCTTTTACATTTATTCTGCTATGTAATTTATTAAGAGTAACGTTTTTAATTTCTTAAAATCCCCTGAGGAAGACAGCAAACCCTGTCGAAACGTCGGAAAAGTAAATGAAATAAATTTCATTGCGTTAACTAGTGACCAAAAAAGCCGAAGAGGAATCAGATTCTTCAACAATACATATTGGATTGCATCTGTTGCTGGCTTAACAGTGACAATCCGTTATTATTCTCCGCTGTCCACTAGCTCTAGAGTAATGATTGGCATGTCTGTCTGTTAAGTGGGAGGTTCCTGGCTCGAATCCAAGAAACGTTGGAATAAAAGTTTTTTCATAAGTGTCACCGCTCGCGAGGAGTTGGCAAGTACTTCGATTGTCATTACACACTGCCATGAGAAACACTTTCTAACTTAGTCGATCAGAATCGGCATAAAATTGTAGGTCTTTGGCATGCGATAGCCCCCAAGGATTCCATTAATTTATTGCGCCTATTTACCCGTTCTCTCAATAGCCTGCAAGGAATGTGACATCAACTTGATCAAACTGCAGTAATCGTATTTTTTTTTTATCCTTTCCTTGGACATTGGTAACAAATAGATCTCTCTCCATTGCTTAATTAGACTATCACTTGCGCTAGGCCTGGAGACGAAAATCGTGAGCTATTTAATCCCACAATCTCCCATATTTTTCCAAAAATCAAACTGAATCTAAGTCTTTTCTTCCGCCTAACCGATCTATGTAGTGTTTTAAAAGCGGAAATTCTGGCGATTAAGGAGATGCTGTCTTGGCTCAAAGAAAACGTCATATCCTCCATGGGTATTCGAATCTTATCGAATCTTGTCAGAAGTCTCTGAGGGCGATGTCAGATCAGTTCAAAATTCAACTTTCATGGGTGCCGGTGCACAGGGACATACCAGGCAACTGTATGGCAGACGAACTAGTCAAAAAGGGCGCGACCACTTCCCTACGCTCAGATTGGAACAACATAGGTGTACCTATCGCTACATGTAAACTCCTACTTAGACAAGACGCTTCGAAGATAACAAACGCTAGATGGACTGAAAATAACCAATGCCTTGCAACCAAAAAAGTCATTTGTAGACTCAAATGCCCGACGAGTATGTGAGCCCTGAAACGCCTGTGTCTAGGTTCTACCATAGGTGTTCTTACAGGACACTGTCTAACAGGAAGAAACGCCAAAATACTAAGTGTGTTTTCCAATGATTTCCACATGGACGAAGAAGATTAAGAAACCGTTCAACACCTTCTTTGCTCATGCCCTGTACTACTTCATAGGAGGAAAACTCGTCTCGGTGAATTCTTCTTCGATGATACTAGCGGCCTAGCTTACATAGACCCTAAAAGTCTTTCGAAATACATTAAAAGTTCCGAGTGGTTCGGCTAGCGGGTGATTAGCCGGCTAGTCCGGTAATGGAAGATAAATGGGTGATCAACTCGTTAATCTTAGATTGGGTTTCTGAGATCAGTATGTGAACTTGCTGATCTCTGTGGTATCACAATGGGCCCTTGCCCATTCAAGCAATGTACTCATCGGCTGACAGCTACTTCCACCTAACTATGGTATATGGCCAAACCTAGCACTCTTACCCTTTTCTCCCTCTTTGATTGCCTATTTTGAAGATGGCTGCTGCCCCGTTAAAATTGCTCTTTCGTATTTCTTGAATATCTCTCTAGTGCATTCCTCCTCTGTTATCTGAGGAAAACTTTTCTTCCGACTCATCAATGCTTCAGTTTCATCATTCTACAGCCGGTTGTGTTGCACAGTCAATTTTGCATTTAGAAATAAATTAACTGGGTTTTTCGCTTTTGAAAATTTTTTACCGCTTGATTTTTGCAGTGAGTTCCTCTTAAAATCATGGCAGTCTTTCATCGAAGCTCCCAAAGTTTGGCTACCAACTACTGGTTTCCTTAATAGCACAGATGTAAGTGACAGTGTAAGGGTCTTGTGTGATGAACTTGAACACACTTATATCATACGTTCACCAAGAGAAAGCCTCGCATTGAATACACATTTATTTATTACAGTCGCTACGAACGCCAAAAAAAAAAACCTCCTCTGGTTCTGATGTCTTAAGGCATCTTTTCCACACAAATTGCGGAGGGGTTAGTTTTTGACCGATTTTGTTAACGCTCTCGTTCACTCAGAGCTGTAATGCCGATCTAAGTGCAAGTGAGTAGTGCACAAGCCACACTCAATATCTCAAACGATCATTGGTTTCCGTAGTTGTGCTTCTACAGGGATAGTACCAATTCCATTCTTGTAGTCTTTTAACCTTTTGTTGAGTAAACGTTTCGTCATATCGTATTATGGATAATGATAACTCGTCACATTCTTCTCATTACCTCTTCAAATTCATATAGCTTCAACTTTGACCGGTCAGTTTTCCAACTAGCGACTATTGAGTTTCATACAATCTGCTACCTTAGTTTATCTCTCCAAGCATTGCCTCTAGCTCTGACTCCAGCATTACTGTTAGGCTACAAATCATAAGATGGCGGTTATTTTTCGGCATGCTTCCAATTACTTTAGCTGATCAAATTACCAAAAATTTTGCATATAAACAAAATGAAAATAAATGTTCTTTTGAAATCTGAACACCCAGTAAACACTGATCTTTTATTTTGGATTCTATTTTGTGCTATTAATATCCCCCACCAGTGGTAAGGTGGTATTAGTAAAAAGTTAAACATTCTACTTTTCTCATCCCAGGAAATTTAAGAAAAGGTCTTAATATCCATTTCAGATATGTAATCAGTAAAAAGAACTCGACGTCTCCTACGATGAACGTAAAAGAATTGTATTCCTATTTAAATTGCAATAATTGAAACAAAAGACAAATTAAATATTCATTTCCTCGCAAAGGACTCAGACGTAACTTCATGCTCCGCGCAGTGCTTCGACTTACCAACTTTCAAGGCATCAATCCAGCAAAAGTCTAAAGTCGCCACAGTCATAAAACTTTGCAACACAAATTGCATTTTCTCTGATTTCATGTTAGCTGCATACATTCATATGCATGTGTTCCTGAATTTTTTAGTTTTCCTATTTACTTCTTTTTTTTGTATTTTTTCCTTTCCTTTTTTTTCATTAAACTAGAAATTGCAATTTGAAAACTTATTTCCATTTCCATCCTACAACACTAGATTCATTGGGTACCTGCCTCATCTGCACGCCATCAGCACACATGGTTGTAACGTCACGGGCAACACAAACTTGTGGCATTTTCATGTAGGTTAGATACGTTTACAGTGTGTGGCTGGGTATGAGTCCCTATGTCCTGCTCCAAACGAAAAGTGACAAAAAAAAAAGAATTCAATTTGTATTGTGCTCCGCTAACAAAATGCAAATTCCCGCAGAGCATCGGCAATCAGTACAGAAGCAGGTACAGGTGCGAATGCAAATGTAATTTAAATAATATTCCAAAAGAAATCTTCAGAGCAACTGATTTATGTATGTGAGTGGGGAAATATAGCTGGACGCGATGCGGCTAGGGCTAAGCAATTTCGAACATAAACAATTCTTTTTGGCTTTGTTTTGTTTTTGTTCATGAAGAGCGTTCGAGGCCCACTGAATATATTATAGTTTTTGGGACACACTCATGATGAATTAATAATAAAAAAACCACACATATTTTTTTTGAACTCAGATAAGAAAAAAGAAGTGCCACACGTGTGTCATAGGTGGAATTGGTTGAAACAAATTTTTTATAGTGTTTTACATTTGTAGGTGAAATTTTTCACACTCATATCGAAAACGAAAATGGAAAAACAAAAACAGGACGAATTTATTGATCGGAGAATCCCAAGCAATAATTTGAAATAAATATCTGAACAAAGCTTTTCTTCACAACTCGATAACCTCTTCTGTGCTACCTTTATTCAAACGCTTTCGTATCCTTCTTAAAATGGGAGTTGTCAAGCTTCTTAATATACATGTTATGTAGCTTTCCTTGATGCCGATTTGCGCTTTCCCGTCTCTTCTTCGCACAGCAATGTTTTTCGTAAAACGATGATGCAAAATAAAATTTGAATAAAAAATGAACCTGTTACACTTATGTTGGAGCTGAACAGATAAGAGATTATGTGACAGACATATTTATCGCATTTTCTCGTTGAGTTAACCAAAGTCTTATTCGCAATTCTTTTGAAATCCTTTGCGGACGTTTTATGTGGCCGTAGCGGTGTTCCATTGCGCTTTGAGAGTCCATCCCAGTTAGTGGTGAATGGAAAGATAAACTACTTGGTCATACATTGATTGATAAGCGCATCTAATCGCAACCATAAGTAAACTTGGCGCAAGGTCCAATGAATCTTGCTTTTAAGCAAGAGAAAGAAAAAAATTTGATGAATTCGATAAAAATTGAGTTTTTTTATTTCATTTTTCAATTTTAAGAGTTTAAGTTAAATTTTGTTTAATCTACGTTGATGATTTCGAAAACAAAACTTTGAAAATATTTTTTTTTTTTTTTTTGAGGTTTTTAAAATTCTATTTGGAGCACTGAAACCTAAAACACGGTCCATTGTACTCCAGATAGCAATCTTCTTTGTAATAGTTTTCCAGATCTTCAGAGAAACAACAAACGACGCTGCCATAATATGCCAAAGTTACCAGATCTCACCAAATCTGCGCCGAGTATCTGTAACCTGATGCGAGGAAATGCATAACACTCATAAAAGGAATTGATCCGCGGTCTTCTCCTCCAAATGATTCACAGAGTGAGCTCACTTAAGCCTAACACTTTTAAATGCTTTGAAAAAGAGAAGTGGCCCTTTGCAGCACCAAAAGTCTTTCCACGGTCATTTCTGCTACGAGAAAGCTTAAATATTGCAGTTTTCTTATTAACGTTGGGGAGCATACTTCGGTTTGTCTGCATCCAATGGAGGCATGCCATCTTCGATTGTGTTCCCTCAACCCTCACTGAGGACATTGGCAGACCAACCCAGAGTTTCTGAGATCCTTGCCTTGCAAATTTATCGTCGATCCAGTTGTGCCGTTAACCCTCAAAAAATTTAGTCTTCTGACCGCATACAGAGAGGTCTTGCATTTTTCTATCACTTTTCAAGTACTTTTTAAGTCAATAGCTCAGCTTGGCTGTTGCTGCAAACACAAATACTTCTCCCCATCCAGCCATCGTTTGTAATGAAGCTTAATATGCATTTGGATAGCATACGCTCCTTCGCTTGGAAGACGGATGCGTATGTGCCTAATGAAGCGTGCTCTCCACAAAAGCACCAATGGCAGATCCATCATCAGTTTTGGAACCATTATGAAGATTCGATAACAATCCTTTCCTGGCTCAGATTCTAGAGTGGACCAGTCCTGATCCGAGGGGAAGTTGACTGTGTACTTTTGACGCAGTTTAAGCCTTAAGATCATCATGCCGAACAACATATCCATTAGATATGATATGCTACTTGCTATAGTTCCTCAAAACCTTAGTACGAATCGTACTCTTGTACTTTAAAAAAGAAATGGTCTTTATTTGTCTTACTAAGCAGTAATGGGTTAACAGATCTACGGTGCTCAAATGGGAAATTTGATTTGAAATCTTAAACCTTTTCCTAACTGCTAACTTTGAATGTTCAAGGCATAGAGTAATTACTTTCACAGTTTCTCGTGACATACTTTTCTTTGGTTTTTCTGGAAGTTGAACCCCGAATCGGCGACTTAACAGGTTGACATGCTTGACATTACGCCACGGGATAAATGAAAGCGTATTTTATAGATTTTAGCGGTCCAAACTAGCAGAGCCTGGGTGACGAACTTTGCTCAAACCGATCATAGCATCGTCGTGAAATTTAAGAAAAACACGTTTTGCAAAAGGGGAAACCAAAATTATATCAATTTTATATTCTCAAAATGGAAGAAACAAGAGGATGTTGCAGTAATCGCAATTCAATTTTCTCTATGGTACATCTGTGATTGAAACATATACAGGCAACATCTTAAAAAAAAACAGTAGGATATGTGCTTCATATAGAACATGAAAAGGAAGAAGGAAAAGGAAATATAAAGCCCAAGGCTTTTTGTTCAGGGCTTACGTACATATATTTTGTTTGTGTTATAGTAAAATAAAGTCGAAAAACAATGTGCTGCAGCACATGTGATATCTGTCGTCTGTCGACTGTGCCATCTAGCTATTCCTTAAGGCCAACAATGTGCTTCCAACTTTAAAAACTTCCATTTGGTGTATTTTTTATTGTTTGTTGTTGCTTAGCTGCTAAAAAAATTATGTCGGAAAACAAAAATTTTGTAATCGCGTTGGGTAGACTTTAGCTCCGAGGTAATCGTTCACTCTTGTCTTATTCTATTAATGTGATGACAATTATTGTAATACCGCTCAGATTGATTCTAAAAATTATTTATGAATAAATAGGAGGGCGCAACAAAGCGAGGAGTCCCAGAGCCTAGCACATTTCTCAAAACCATGCCTTGTGAGGGAATGTAGGGGACCTACAATATTCTGCCGGTTCCGAACGACTTATTGAAAAAACGCTTTTCATGGCATTAAATTTCACATCTGTAGACTTGACAATTGCACTGTTGGTCTTCGAACCACAAACATCTGGGTAAAAACGCTAATCACTACACCACGGGTAATTAATTCTAAATCAATAAATAAAAATTCATGTAAATCTGTTTATATTTTCACTGTTCATCAGTAGGCTTCTATTTATGTGTGAGAATGGACTAAATTATTCGCCACTGTTTAAATTAGGGAAATAAAAACCACAGTAACTTTTGATTTTCCTATCACAAATTTTCCAATACAAACATTTAAGCCACATCTAAATTAAAATCTCTTCCAACTGCGCTTTCAATTAAATATTTACTTTACAAAAGTGCTATGTGTTTGTTAACGAAGCGTACTTAAAAATCAGATCAGCAGCTTATAGAAAAATAAACTTATTCGCTCTTAAAATACATTATACACATCAAGTGGTGGTAAATGGAAGCAAGCTATCAAAGAACCTTCAATCCTTTTGCTAGAATAACTTTGGTGTAACTTCTGTCGGATTGCCATAGTCGAGCCAGTATACACTGTGCACTTCCATCACACAGCGAATCAGTCAAAAGGAAAATTTTTAATGGACTTAATTTAAAAATGCACTCTTAACCAAAGTGTGACCTGAGAACTTAATTGCAATTCTACGTTGGATATCAGATGGAAGGAAATCCGATTGATGAATGCGGAAAAAAAAAGTACCTACGAACTTATTGAAAACAAAAACATAGTATGCAGCTCGAAAGTTGTTTCAACTTTGTTACAACAGCAGCTGTACTCATTTCATTTTGTATACTTTAATTGAATTTGGAGAAGAAGTATATGCGCTGGTTGTACGGGTTCTTATCACTTTGTTATTGGAAGTTTGAAATATTTCATTCAGTTTATTGCCAGGCAGAAAGAGATTAATGTTCAGGCTGCAGCAGTTGTGGAAGGTCACGGAATGTAAATTTTTTTTAGACATATGTATGTTGGTAGACATTTAGGGTAGGGTGTGACTATTCGAGCATAGGGTCAAAGTGGGCAATCGAAATGTGGCATAAACTACAGTACTCTTCACGCGAAAGCATCAAATAGTGGAAGTAAGGAGTTTCGGGAGGTCAAATGATTGCGCTATCGAGTGAATTACGTAAATACTGGACGTCTTCTTCTTCAGTCGACCTGGGTTCCAGGACATCGTAACATAATCGGTGATGAAATGGCGGATAAGCTGGCTAAAATTTGGTCAGCACTCGAACCCAGCGAAATGAACACCTCAGTTCTAAAGCCACTGGAGTAAGATCAAACAGAATCAAAAAAAGACAGATGGTCATATTTTATTTAGAAACATGCCGAGTCTCCAGAAACCTTTGGCCAGATATATCCAAGAAAAAAACAGAATTTCTACTCCAGCTATGCAGACCTCGGCTATCTCTGTTGATTGGCATTCTCATTGGCCACAACTCGTTGAGTACCCACATAATGAGAATGGGCATTAGTACATCCAACTTATGTAGAGGATGCCAAGATTAGGAGGCAGAGGAAAGATCATTTCACTTCCTCATTTCGTTATTCAAAATAGGGAAAACTTCAGCAGTTATTCCAATCCTTAAAAAATCTACCTCACAACAACAAAAAAAATACACACCAACACCTATCCATCCATTTATCTCAAAGGCATTTGAACTGATTGCTTCTTCGCAATCTTGTTTCAGAGCAAAACACAGTTATACAACAGCGCTTCTCAAAATAATCGATGAACTACGGCTAATAGATGAAAATGAAGTTGCAACGCTGATCTTGATAGATTTTTCAAAAGCATTCGATACAGTTCCACGCAAAATACTTTTGTTTAAACTAAAAGCATTTTTCCGATTTCTGTATCTCTCAGCAAGCTGTCTTCCAATTTCAAATAAAATGACTATTACCAAAACTCTAGCCTTCCCTATCCTATCTATGGTTGGACAATTTTTTGCTGTTATCCGTTTTTTCATAACTTAATTTTAGTTGCAAATGTTCGTGTTGGGGTTAGTTGAGCTGTTGCTGCTCAACTTACCCCATGCCTCAAAAAACTGAAGTTATGAATGTGTTATTTTTTGCTGGGATGTGAACTTAGGTTGGTTTAGGTTAGGTTGGATGGATCTCAAGGATCGAGTGTGCTCCCTAGATAATAGGAAGAGGAGGTAGAGGAGAGGGGTGGCAGAGGACTGGGTTATTGGGGAACCCCTACTGTTTAGTGGGTAATTAGAGATGTCGCCCAGATTGTTGAAGAAGTATTCTCCGAGGGCTTTTTTCCTAGTGTGAGCCAAGCTATGAATGATTCCTCCTCTGCCTCTTCGTCTTGACATCCCCTACACATGTCGGATGTGCTAATGCCATTTATCATCATGTGGATAGGTACCCAATAAGTTGTGACCCGTCAGATTGCCAATCAACAGAGAGAGTCGAGGCTTGCTAAGCTGGAGTAAAAATTCTGTTTTTTTTTTTTTTCTTGGAAATATCGGGCCATATAGGTTTCTGGAAACTCGACATGTTTCTATAGACAACCTGTCATTTGCAGCTTTTTGCAAATTTTGTTGAATTTTATTTTTTTTTCTTGTTCTAGTGGCTTGAGAGCTAAGGTGTTCGTTTCACTAGATTTCGGCCAACTTATCCGCTATTTCGTTTCCTATTATGTCACGATGTCCGGCAACCCAAATTAAAGTTACGGTGTTCATTGAGCAGTCTATCATTTTTGTTGGCCAAGTTGTGCGTAGCCCAGGTGTTTTGCGGCTTCACAGATAGAAAGTACTTCTGTCGGGGAGCGCCATTGATCTGTTCTTTTTTTTTATAAAATGAGGCGGCTTATGCTAACCTGGAGAACTCAGACCTAATTACCTGTCCATTGTACTACCAGGGTGGTAGTTTTCACTTTTTTTTGTGGTGCAGTAGCTTGCTTGAAACAAGGTGGATGAAATTTCGTATATAACCTCAATGGCGGCGTCCAGATGAAACTGCGAGGCTAAAAGAAAAGTAGATGTCCAGAGCGAGATTCGAACCCACGCGTCCGGCCTACCTACTGAACACTCTACCGCTGCACCACGGCTACCCTATCTGCCCCCCTAGATGCCCGACCCTACCCTAGGATGAGAACTTAATTTGCTCAACTAGCCCCGCTCTACCGCCTATACATACGTACATCTGATGTTAGATGCTCTATCAAAAGTGGAAGTAGTTATATAAGAAATGGATTTATGCGCTCAGTATAGCTTTTGAATGCAGCGGTTTTTTCCCTACATCTGTAGATAGCTAACACTTATGAAAGTTTGTCTCTCGGTTTGTTTGGCCCAAGTTTTCCTTTGTCAAAATTGAAACAGTTGAGTTTTTGTTGTAGTCACATCTAATATCTAACCCTGCAGCTACACGGTCAAGATTTGGCAAGCCATTGGCTCACATAGGTAAAGGTGCAATTCATCAAATTCCTATTCGTGTTTCGGATGTGACGATGGTGACTTACAATTTGCAAGGCAATTGGCTTTCAAGGTTAGGTTAGGTTAGGTTTAAATGGCTGTCAGGCTGTTGCGTTTGTAAAAAAGTTCGAGTGTATTGTAAATGGCTTGCCCTATTTCCCTCGTGTAGCCCGGGGCTAGCGACAGTAATTTTTATCTAGACGAACCAAATTTTCTTAAAAATGAACAATGTTTTCAACTGAAGACGGCCGATTCGTTGTAATCAATTTTATTTGAAAATCGTTTTCTTTTACTATCATTTGAAGAGCAACAAAATGCAGATTTGAAATTCAGCTGTTGGTTCCACTAATTAAAAGAACAATATAATTAATTGCTCAAAGAAGCTATTTATTGCAATGAAACAAAACCTTAGGGCTACTGTGATTTGCATTCTGTCGATTTCCTTTTTCGTTATATACGGGTACATACCCATTATCTGATTTACACCCTTGAGTGAATAATTTCGCAATAAGACGACAAGACAACTCGTCAATTCTCATCCATCGACTGACAGCCTTAATCGGAATCCAAACCGAATTTTCATTAATCCTTTTGTCAAAATGTTTCTCTATGTCGAGATTTGCGATGGGTGGCACTGGCAAGGGCAAAGTAAAGAGAAAGAGAGAGGGAGAGACCAGCAGGGGTCTGTTGAAGCCAGAAGCCACCCTTGACGAAGTTCCTTTGCCATTTGATCACTGTCTCTTATTTTGATGAAAGAGTTTCATTAGCATTTTATTGCATTTTCTTTCTCTGTGAAGATGTCTCTTCTTATTCTCTGTCAATTCCATTTCGGATCCCAAGTCTTCAAAAGCCGGCATAATTTAGGGTTTTCTTTGCATGAAATGCAGTTACTGTCACAAAGCAATGGCTTTGGCTTCATTCCGAATTCTGCAAGACCATAGAATTTCGATTTTATGAATTTTCAATCAAATGACACTCCGGAGCCTTTTTGCCTAAACATTCACATCTACGTGTCTGTATATATACGTATTATTGGTTTCCTTTTACTGGCCCGAATAAAACAAAGAAAATATCACTCACTTGAAGTGTCAAGGCAAGGCTGATGACGAAAATGGTTCCTCTTGCCTTCGGATTTGTGTTTTGTGTACTTGAATTTGGAAAAGAAAAACACAGACGGTTGCTGTGGTGTATTATAACTAATTGCATTGTTTAAAACTTTCCTTGGAGAACAGACAGCGAAACATTAACTTCATATTTCTATGCATGAAATTCAAAGCAGGGGATTAGGTCCTGACGTTTTGATTCAACTTTGCAGTGTCGCTTAGCATATGTGTTAAATAAATTAAGCTCCACCGACCGACACACTGTGAGGAACAGATCCAACATGAATATGATACAAAATTCCAAACTAAAAGTTCCATTAATTAAAGCAGCTTAGAAGCATGTTTATTTCAAAGGAATAGATAACTAACTTGAGATACTCCACAGACTCACAGGAGATGAGATACATTGTAGATATTGTGGCAAGCACCAGCAATCCCTATTCATTGTAGAAGCTTGTGGAAAGCGGGATACGAGAGGTGCAAAATGAATGTTGTAATGTTGTAACCTACAGATTATTGTTATCCTAAATAATTAGGTGAGCAATTTTAATTTTAAATTAGTTTGCGTTGGTTAAAAACACCAAGTGAATAGGATTGAAGTTGATGGGAGATGGCAGTTTTGAGAGCATACCTGGAAGTTGTGGCATAGAAGAATTTCAATTGGCCACATCCGCAGTTTTGAAATGCGGTTTGTTTTGCTTTTTCAGCTTTTGGAATTGTACGTACATGACAGATGTTTTTTCTGGTGGCTTTGTTTTACTTTTGTTACAAAAAACAGTGGGATGTTTTGTTACATAAAACGTGATTATATTCTCTGCAGCAAGTTTTTCAAAACAGAAATAAATATGGGATGGTCTCTATGGTCTGTTAATTTGTTGATTTCAAATGTAAGCTAAAGAAGTCTTGAAGGGCTTCAATTGAATTTATATATAATGTTGAATTCTAATGGAAGGAAATAGAAGATACCAGAATCTTTGTTATTTGCCGTTTGATTTTAAGTAATTTTTTTGACATAAAAGGCTTACATAGTGATTCTTCAGACAACGGGAAATTGCATAAGCCTACTTATATGTGGATGATCAAGGCTTTGACCGAGGAAGCAGTGATAAAAGTAAAAGAGCCAGTTAATGACACTTACCTACTTACTTAGGTGGGGAATTACACTTCGAGGTGAACCTGGGCCTGCGCATTGCGACTCAAACAGTGCAACCATTGGAAAAAGGCATAGCAGGCCATAGAACCATCATGAACCATACAGATATAGACATTCAAACAGACTTTAATTCCCGCATATTGACTTCAATCCAGTGGCCCTAACAGTCTTTCCGACAAGAGAAAGCTGGGAGGAAAACAGGGTTATAAGAAAATCACATTTCCTTCTTCACAGATGGTTCCAAAATGGACGAAGGGGTAGGGTCTGGTATCTTATCAGATTACCTTACCATGAATAGATCAAAGCTTTGCGAATTCTGTAGTGTCTTTCAAGCAGAAGTACTCGTAGTGTACGAAGCCGCAAAGCACCTAGCTACGCAAAACTTGATCAACAAAAATATTGACTTCTTCATAGACAGTCAGTCGGCCATTAAAGCTATCTCATCCATTATCACAAAATCCAGACTAGTAGTCATTTCGCAGTAATATACACCTACGACCTACACTTCTTGCATTCAATGAAGAATGCCAATTGTTTCCGCATTCAGATAACCACAGCCCCCGCGATGCACCCACTAGTGAGCCAACCTCATCGATAGACCAAGACAACGCCCCGCACCTCAAGCGCAGAACGTCTTAATGGGGGCTCTATCTCCCGCCGTACCAGACCTAAACTTCTGGTGAAGCCGCGCAACCCGAAGGATACTTGTAGATGAGTACCTCAATACTCGAGGCTTACCAACCTCAATGTACGCAGCCAGTCACTGATCAAGGCTGAAAGTAGCAGCCAGCAACGCACACCTCATACTACCCATCCATACCAAC
The DNA here is from genome assembly GCA_914767635.1 of Melanostoma mellinum. Taxonomy (NCBI): domain Eukaryota; kingdom Metazoa; phylum Arthropoda; class Insecta; order Diptera; family Syrphidae; genus Melanostoma; species Melanostoma mellinum. The sequence continues at coordinate 173,549,496 of OU612058.1, forward strand.
TTTCATTCAGCCTTACAAAGTCTCTTAAAGAGTCGATGCAAGACTTTCTCATACACTTACAACATGCTACCAACTTCATGCATCGTTTGTCCAGCGAGGTCCCATTAGAAAGGCCCTGCTGTAATCTTTCAGACAGCCCGAACCGATCAACGCATCAACGCAGGACTCAAGATTTACCTTACAATCACCTCTCATAACCGACTTACACATCTTTCATCTTTTATCAAGCAAATCATCTCAGAAAGCTCACAATACTGCTCCTGACAACAGCAGAGAACGATCAACAGAGAGTCAAGTCCATCATCTTTGCAACTTTTCGTGTTTTCATCTTTTCATATTTTCATCTTTTCATATTTTCATCTTTTCATCTTTTCATCTTTTTGGACCCCCCACCAATCGTCAAAGTGAAGTCCTCGGGGGGAATCGGGTCAGCAATCGAATCCAGCGAAACGAACACCTCAGTTCTAACGCCACTAGAACAAGAAAAAAACAGAATCAAACATAAATTTCTAAAAAAAAAAACCGCCAATGACAGGTGGTCCTCTTTAGACGTGCCGAGTCTCCAGAAACCTTTGGCCAGATATTCAAAAAAAAAAAAAAAAACAGAATTTCTACTCCAGCTTAGCAGACCTCAGCTCTCTTTGTTGGTTGGCACGGGCAACAACTCGCTGGGTACCCACATGAAGAGAATGGGCATTAGCACATCCGACTTATGTAGAGGATGCGAATGAGTGTCATAGCTTGACCCACACTCGGAGAATACTTCTTCGACGAAGAGTTTCAAGATCAATTCGAGAGAAACCATTAGATTTCTTAGCGTTAAATTCAGAGGTTACATGTTGTTTGATTCTAGCAACTTGTTGGTTAGTGTTGTGGTTGTGGTTGCTTTGAAAACCTAATTGATAGTCAGGTAAAATGTTATAATCTTTCAAGTAACTATCAAGTTTTTCTTAAATTATTTTTTCTAACAATTTGCTGAGGGAACTGAGTAATTGCTAAAATAGTGCAAAAAAATGGGTTTGAAAATTCGAGTGGAATATATTTTTGGCCGCCTTCGGCAGCCACTTGCCCGAAATCATTTTTAAAACAAAGTGTCAAGCTTTTATCTTTATAAAAAGTTAAACTCTTTGTCATGACATTCGTTTTATTTCTTACTGAAACCCAAACTTCTTAAATATCACTTTTTTCCAAGGGCTGGGAAACTCCCCGCGAATGGTTAAAGTCACGTGAAAGATATTCGGATCGTTAAAGTTTTTTTTTTTTTTTTTTTGAGTACCTACCCCTATGTACTTACCACCACAACATAGCAATAGCTGTTGGTTTGTGGATGCGAAAGCAGCATTAATCATTCTCTCCTCATCAGGAAATTAAAAAAGTGCTATAAAAGCAAAAAGTAAAAAACAACAACTTTATTTTATGTTCTTTTAAACTACATATTCGCTCGATATTGTTCCGCAGTGTTAAATCCATCTGTTGGTCAAATAGAATGACTTGTGCCACTTTCTTTGTGTCTGTATACACAATAAACCTCTCTGTGTAAAGTACATGCAAAGATTTACGTTTAAATGCTTTTAGTGAATTTGGCTGGAACTTCACAAACTTGGAGAGTAATTTGGATCGAAGCCAGAGGTCTTTAAAAGCACCTATGCGTAACTTTCGACCTAAAACTTAATTCAAATAAAAATACAAAAAATAGTAACAATCTTCGGCCTCCATTTGCATAGGTTCTTCCAATTCCAAAAAAAAAAAAAAAATTCAATTATGATCGAGCCCTGTCCAAATGTCATCGAGGTGTGCAAACAGAACTTGAAATCCATTTATCAACGCGTTTGTCCACTCAAGCGAGGACAAAAACGAAAGAAAAAAAGCACCCACTGACCCCAAGTGGTTTTCAGATTATCTTCGCATCGGCCTAAAACTTAATTTCGAAGATAAAACCGCCAACGGAGTCTGAACAAACAAAAATATCCCACAAAAAGATGCTGTAATACAAACGAGGCTGGAAACGAACTTTTTTCTCTTCTCCTAGTCTACACTTCCCTGTTTCATCTCAAACAAGGACTTTTACCTTTTATGCTTTGAAAGCCCACGCTAATAGAACCATCCGGACGCATCTAAACAATGTAGGTACCCAATGGTCTGGGTTGGGTATTGGCGGAGTCCTCCGGCATATTGGCGTCACGGATGCTCTCAATTTTCTATTTCAATAAGGATTTTAGCTTTTTAGGTGTTTGTTCAAAGCATGGAAGCATGCTACTACGGTGTATGTGTTTTCCACAGTGTTTGTTGGCTATGACAGCCGGATTAAAGGGAATGGGTATGGAAATGTTCATGCCATGTCTGCCATATAGCCAACATGGAGAAAGGACCTAACTATTCACTTAAAATTCTGTCAAATATCATAAAAGAAAATTATATTATCGCAGCATCGAATGTTTGCTTTGGACGAAGATCAAATCGATTTCAGGTTGGTTTTTTTATTCTTTCCTTTTTCTTTTCTTTTCTTTTGTGTGGACCATATCCAGGCAGGAACATAAGCGTCGGGCAGCACGCAGCATCAAGGCTTTGGGATAAAAATGTTTAAAAGTACACAAATAAAATAAGGCGACTAGCAGTACAAGGCGGATGGAGGTACATATATCTGTGTAAGAATTGAAGAATCGACCGTTTTTAACTTTCTCCACATGCTTTTTTAAGTATATTCCTCAACACATATACATAAATGCATACCTATGTAATATGCTAGCTTTTGTGTGTTTTGTGATGTTGCTGTGCCATAGTCCCATAGTCCATTCGTCCATGGAGTTAAAACAAAACAAACAAAAGAACTTGAACGAGAGAGCACTGGGATTGGGATGGTATAGGGACTGCGGCCTGCGGAGGACGGAGACAATGACACAACTTGAATAGGAAAAACGAAACTTTGCATGGAATTGGGGGCACATTTACAGTTTTATTGTTCGGGTATCTGGAGAACGTTAAGAAATATGCTAAAGGTCCGATTTACAAATATTTATCAAAATTTGTTTTTCCAATTTTATTGAGCTTTTTTTTCTTTGAGCTTGGCTCTTTTCTTTTTTGTTTATTGAGTTTGAGAATTTGTCCCAACTAATACAGCTGTACGTGTGTAACAGGATATTTTTACTGTTGGCATCGTGTGTAGGCAGAAACTTATTTCGATTCAAAAGAAATAGCTTTCTAAAGCGTCAATTGATCAAATTGTGGTCAGTGTAGGTACTTGAAGTGTAAACTTATGATGTTCGGACTTTACGACGCAACAGTTCGAGAATCAGAATATGTACCTACTAAGTCCATGTTTATCATACTCGCAAGGAATCGTCAGACCAAATGTTGCTGCGAGTTTTTAAAGGACTTAATTTTTCCAAGAAAAAAAGTTTGACGAAACTTGTAATTTGCAATAATTCCAACAAGGAAACGTTTACACGAACCTTAAAAGCGGTTTTTTGAGTTGTAAACCAATTTGTCTTGCTGCATCTAGCTCCAAATTGACCAGGACCATATCTACTTTTCTCGACCATTCGTCGTAAAAAATAAATTCGATCTTCAATTAGCTTCCTATCACGAACGACTCTGTAAGAAAGCACTTTTCATGCAGGTTTTACGTTCGAAGGACTTGTCAATTCTTTTCGTGAAATGACATCCTAAGAAAACCATTTTATATCTGACTGGGATCGAACTGCAACCCCCTTTTTGATATTTTGGCGCTCTAACCATTCCATTATTTTATATGTAACAAACCTTTGAACGCCGCTTTCTGGTAGACATTACAAATCCTATATTAACTTTAACCGCCAAAAGAACACTTCGCTGGTTTGCTAGTGCCGCAAACATTCAGTGGTTCCGAAATAAACACTTCGGGTAAGACACCCTAGCCTTTGCTCCGGGCCACAGCCACATTGTGGAGTATTAACCTTCAAATTACACATCAATAATAGGAAACCTTTCCGCCCTTGTACACTTTGGTCTTCATTAAATGGTCAGGGAAAGATGTTGTGCACCAGTACAGCTGACGTTCGACATTGAGTTGTGTCTTCCGGAAGACATCGTTGGGACTAGAGCTGCAGCGAACCTTATGTATTGGTTACTAAGTAACAAGTATCCTCTTTAGTATCGAATTACAAAACGTTGCTCACCAATAATAATTGTTGTTTAATTGTATGTTTGTGTTGCATTATCATCGATACAGCGGTTGAAGGTACATTTCATAGCTAAAGGGAAGCTACGCATTTTGTATCACATTTGTCTTCTCCTTTCTATTTCAAATGTGTTTGTGTGCCTTCTGGGGTGTTGAGAAGGAAAGAGTAGAGATGAAAAAATTTTTTAATAATAAAAGAAATTTATTATTAGTTAAAGTATTGTGATTTAAAAATCAAAAAAGAAAGTTTTTGTAACCTTCACTCCATGATGCGTTATGGGCGAAACGCATAATGGAGTGAAGGTCACAAAAACTTTCTTTTTTGATTTTTAAATCACAATACTCCAACTAATAATAAATTTCTTTTATTATTAAAAAATTTTTTCATTTAAACATTAGCCAGACCACGGGCAAACATATTTTAGGTGCATGAATGTAACCACATTCCCCTAGAAATATAAAGTTTACAGTGTCTTTGCACTGTAAACTTTATATAGGTAACGGTAAACATCGACCAAAACATTGCGTATTAGAAGGGTGCAACAACATCTAACTGATGAGCCCATTGTTGCACCTGGGCGAAACGCATAATGGAGTGAAGGTCACAAAAACTTTCTTTTTTGGAAAGAGTAGAGTGCATAGCTTTAGTACACTTGCAAATCACTATTTTTCACCGAAAATTTTGCACAAGTAGTGAATTCTGAACTCAATGATTTACGAATCATTAAAAAATAGAACTCATTATTTTGGTTTTGAATAATAATTGTTACGTAGTTTAGCTACATTCTACATATACAGGATGTCCCGTAATTCGTGTTACATACTTTGGGATGTGATTCTTGGTCATATTCTAAGAAAAAATTGTTATACAGTGAAGTTCGCAACTCAATTTTGACATCACTTTTTGACAATTTTAAAAATGGCTAACTTTTGTGTACCCTGACCTGTGTTAAATTCGATATCTCTGTCAATACTGATGATAGAGACCTACTGCTCGACTTAGTTTTTTTTTGTAGAAATAACAACCTTTAAGTCTGTGTTTAAGTTGAGCTTCCATACGTTTTTGGGTTGCCAGATATTCAATTTTAAGTGCTGTTCAAATTTTCTTTCCGAAACATAGTTTTGACTTTGAGGTCATTTTTTTTTTTCAGAAAATGCCTTTAAAACGTAGAGTTTCTTTATTTTTTACAAATGAACAAATCTATAATAAAAAAAAACTCAGTAATGAGTGCACTCAAAAATACATACATTTTATGATACTTGAAAAAGTACAAAACGGGTAAAATTAAAAAAAAAATAAAAAAATATTTTTAGCCTTGAGGTTTGTTTGAAGCAAACAATAATTTCGGCCCATTTAGTAGTTTTTTTTTATGTATTTTATACAAATAAAATTAAAACAAGTGCTTTAAGTGCCCTCCTTCATTTTGAATGCGTGCACAGCGCGTTTTTGAATTTCATTGTGGATGTTTGCTTTAAGTTTGGGGTGGAAATGTACAATGGGTAAATAAGTCGTATAAAAGAATAAGAAAACAAATTTGTTCATCAGTTCATCAAAATAAGTTGCAGTTGATCAGAAAGCTTTTTGAAATGCCTTCATTAAGCAAACAGGAATACGCAGACATTTTTTTCTTATATGAGTTTTGCAATGGAAATTCAAGAAGAGCACAACGAAGATACCAGGAACTTTATCATTACTGAAAATCTAAAAACCCTAAGCCTATAGCAGTCTAATTTAAACAAAGTTTCAAAGATTGCAAGACTATAAGTAAGACAAGAGTTATCGAGAGCAAACACCCACAATGAAATCCAAAAACGGTCTCTGGCATACATTCAAAACGAAGGAGGGCACTTTGATATTTGTATTTTGATATATGTATATGTATAAAATACTGTATTTGTATAAAGAACTGCATTTGTATAAAATACATAAAACAAAACTAAAAAGTGCCCATATTATTGTTTTATTCAGACAAAATTTTTTTAATTTTTTTTTTTTTTAATTTTAACCGTTTTGAATATTTTCAAATATCATAAATTGTATGGATTTTTGAGCGCACTTATTCAGAAGTTTTGGTAACATGACCAGTCCCAAAATCATGATTTTTACTCTGGTCCTTTCCTAAAGAACACATTTCGCATGCTTAGTGGAATACTGACATATAAAGACATAGATGAAAATTGAGTTAAGTACAGATAGAGACTTTTTTAAATCAGATCTCATGAATAAATTATCATAATTTAACAATACCAGAATTCATGATTAAGTTTTAACAAGTAGGTTAAATCCTCACAATAATATATTTTTTGGCAGCAGCTCAAAAATTATTGTTTTTTGAGTTAGGTCAGTGTTTTATTAAGCATGAGATTTATTCAGTGAGCCTAAACGTATTGTATTAAGTCCCAATTCAACTAACAGATAATTTTTCATTTTCGATTTTTAAAATTTAATGTTTTTCATTTTCGATTTTTAAAATTTAATGTTTTTCAATGATAAAATTTATTTTAAAAAATATAATTAAACGAAAATTACTGAATTAAAGATTTTAAATAACCGCAATTTTATGAGGCTGTATCTTCGAAACAAAATTAACTAATTAATCAAGTACAAACATTCCAGACATACCTTCACAAAAGTTTTCCTTCTTTTTCTTATCACAACTTTTTCGATATTTGATTTACTCTGCAAATTTTTTTAGTTTTCCAAATTTTGCCTTTAACATCGTTTTCCACGTACATTGGATGACGGATATAAAAGAGTCCAAAAACTCAGAGAATTTCTTTCTAACTATGTCACTATTTTCTCCAATCCTAACTAATAACATAAATGTAAAAGTAACTCTGTCTGTCCGGCTTTCTATGTTACCGTCTATAACCGATTTTAGTGAAATTTTGTACAGATAGTCTCGAACCCGAGGAAGGACATGGGTTATATATTTTATCAGATTTATTTATTTATTTTTATTTCCACGGGAACCCGAACGTAAACGAGAACTTAGGATCTACAGCACCGATTTAAAAAATTTAGACTTTTTTTGATTACGATGGAATCTATGATATGGCTGAATATAATAAGTCCAACCAATTTAAATGAAATTTTATACAGAGATGATCTTGAATCTGCCGAAGTAAATAGGCTATATTTCATTCGAATATTCAAACGGGAACCGGTTTTCACTGATAGATAGCTACAAAACCGATTTAAATGAAATGTGGTACAGTGATAGATGGGCGTTGTACTATTCGGGTAGGCTCTGATTGGTGCTAACTTGGCGGCGCCCAGACGCTGTAACTTATAGTACACGTCAACTGTGCTTACTATACCTCCAAGCGGTATCCACTGGGACCTGGGATGCTCCGTCCAGAGCTGACCTGCTAAACTAGTAAGTGCGAGTGTTGAGATAAGGGAATCCGGAACAAAGAATTGTGATCGATCAACACTATAATTGCTCTGCGAACAATGACTGACTGCACGAATCTCAGTGGTCTACGAGAGCTTTCGTGTAAATGTCCCAGCGGATGAATTCGAAGGACAGAATCAACGGTGGACTTCAGCAGCCATAAAAGCAGAAACCCCTGAAGGAGCTACTCCAACATATTTGGTTTAAAGGTCTTTCAGGGTCTTTCAATACTAGGACAGGGTATTGAAGTAGAGATGGTGGCGGATGAGCTCCTGGTGAGCCAACGGCAGCACTCACACCCCTGCAGCAGGGTACTGACACTGGATATTCCAGCCCTTTGTGTCCGAAGGGATCCAAAAGGACCTGGCCCTCCAGGTTGGGGGTTGTGCGTAGGGCTAACTACCCTACCACGGAAAAAATAATTTGTTCCGAAACAACGAACAGCCTCGGATAACGATAATGATTTCAAAGTTGACGACCCATGCAAACGAAAAAAGGACAACGACCTCCGGATCTGCACTTGGAACGTAAGATCTCTTAACGGACTAGGTGCAGCTGGAGAATTAGCGGACGCCCTGGACTGCTGCAAAGCAGACATAACCGCCATCCAAGAAGTGCGATGGAATGGATCGGGCATAAAGAAGATGAAAAACTGTGACATATACTATGGCGACTGCTACAGACAACAGAAAAAGCGTTTATTTGGGTGCGGATTTGTCGTTAGAGGTAGACTCAGGGATAAGGTGATTAGCCAAAATCCAGTCAATGAGCGTATAATGACCATCCGCATCAGGGCTAAATTCGCCAACATTAGCCTTATATGCGCCCACGCCCCCACAGAAGAGAAAGACGACGATTCCAAAGACTGTTTCTACGAGCTCCTCGAAGAAACATATGAGCAATGCCCTAGATACGACGTGAAAATCGTTCTTGGCGATTTCAACGCAAAACTAGGGAAGGAGGACATCTTTGGAAACACAATCGGTAAGCATAGCCTCCACGACAAAACCTCCGAAAACGGATTGAGGCTAATCGATTTTGCTGCGGGGCTAAATCTTGTTGTAAGTAGTACACGCTTCCCGCATCTCAAAATTCATAAAGGCACATGGCGATCCCCAGATCAATTAACCGTCAACCAAATTGACCATGTTGCGATCGACGCAAGGCACTCTTCCAGTGTGCTAGATGTCCGAACTTTCCGAGGGGCCAACTTTGACTCGGACCACTACCTTGTTGTAGCCAAGGTACGAATGAGGATATCTTGTTCACGACCAGCACGAACTAACGCTGTGAAGAGATATGACGTCGGAAAGCTACAATCGCAAGAGATTGCCAATGCCTTTTCCAATCGAGTGTCCCTTCAATTATCCTTGAATCCCATGCCGCCAGCATTAAACATTGAAGACCAGTGGCAGCAATGCCAAGAAGCTATCAGAACCGCTGCCTCTGAGGTTCTGGGTTTCACTCGGCCACCAACACGAAACCCATGGTTCGATGAAGAATGTAGGCAGGCAAATGCAGCCAAGCAAAGAGCACGACAAATGCTTTTGCAAACACGAACGAGGGCTGCTCACGATCGGTATAACGAGATTTACAAGGAGAGAAGAAGGGAAGAACACCGACTTCTCAAAAAGAAAAAGAAGCAGCATGAGAAGCGCTCGTTTGAGGAAATAGAGAGGTGCCATGACAGGAACGAGACTCGGAAGTTTTACCAAAAGGTAAAAAGATCCTGCCAGGGTGGCAAACCCCGAACTCAAGCCTGTAAAGACCAGCAGGGAAACATAGTCATAGAGTCACAGTCGCTACTGAGGATCTGGAAAGATCATTTCTGCAGACTGCTTAACGGCGATGAGGACACAAATTCCGCTGTCAGGCAGATTGCCCCATTCAGCTTGGACGATGATCAAGAATGCCGTCCTCCCGACCTAGAAGAAGTTAAGCTTGCTATATGCAAACTTAAATCAAATAAGACTGCAGGTGCAGATGGCCTTGATGCCGAACTTTTCAAGGCAGCTGGAGATCAGTTGGAAAGGAGCATGCACCAGCTGATCTGCATGATATGGTCGAAAGAAAGCATGCCCGATGAATGGAACCTCAGTATCGTATGCCCGATCCTAAAGAAAGGAGACCCTCACAACTGCGCCAATTATAGAGGGATAAGCCTCCTTAACGTCGCTTATAAGATCTTGTCTGCTGTAATATGTGAACGTCTGAAACCCCACGTCAACAACTTGATAGGTCCTTATCAATGTGGTTTTAGACCGGAGAAGTCCACAATAGACCAAATTTTCACATTACGGCAGATCTTGGAAAAAACCCGAGAACACAATATCGATATTCACCATCTTTTTATCGATTTCAAGGCCGCGTATGACAGTATCTACAGAGACGAGCTGTACAGAGCCATGTCTAGTTTCGGCATCCCTGCAAAACTCGTACGACTATGCAGGATGACTTTGGAGAATTCACGCTGCTCCGTCAAGGTCGGTAAAGAACTCACCGAGACCTTTGATGTCGAAAAAGGTTTTAGGCAAGGCGATAAACTGTCATGCGATTTCTTCAACATCATACTTGAACAGATTGTAAGAAACTCAAACGTCAACACCAGAGGAACAATTTTTCAAAAGTCTGTGCAATTGCTCGCATATGCAGACGATATTGACGTAATGGGAAGAAAAAAGCGTGATGTCATAGGTGCTTTTGCGAGTATTGAAACAGAAGCGGCAAAAATGGGTTTGATGGTTAATGAGGGCAAAACAAAGTATATGCTGTCATCAAACAAGGACACAGAACATCGACGAATTGGACAAAACGTCACAATAGACAGACATAACTTCGAGGTAGTACAGGACTTCGTCTACCTAGGATCCGCTGTAGACACGGAAAATAACATCAGTGCGGAGATCAAACGGAGAATAACTCTTGCCAACCGTTGCTTCTTTGGGTTAAGAAGGCAATTGAGAAACAAAACCCTCTCCAGAAAAACCAAGGTAACCCTATATAAGACCTTAATCATCCCAGTCCTGCTGTACGGCGCGGAAGCATGGACCTTATCGAAAGCGGATGAGGAAACCCTTGGTCGTTTCGAAAGAAAAATTCTCCGAATGATCTTTGGTCCCGTATGCGAAGGCAATGTGTGGAGAAGAAGATACAACAACGAGCTGTATGAGCTGTACCGCGACATGGGCATAGCCAGAAGAGTACGCATCGCGAGGCTACGATGGTTGGGCCATGTTGAGCGGATGGACCCAAACGCTCCGGCTCGTCGGGTGTTCGAAAGCACATTGCAGGGAAATCGCGGAAGGGGAAGACCTCGTCTTAGGTGGCGCAATCAAGTGGAGGATGACCTCAACCGACTTGGAGTGCGAAACTGGAGAGAGCTCGCCCGAAATAGAAGTCGTTATCGAAGGATGTTGGTTGAGGCCCAGGTTCACCCCGAACTGTAATGCCCACCTAAGTAAGTAAGTAAGGTACAGTGATAGTCTTAAAACTGAGGAAGGACATTAGCTTTATTTCATTTGAATATTCCAGAGGGGAATGGGAACGTAAACGGGAACTCAGAAACTACTTTAACGATTTTGAAAAGTTTTCAATCATAAGAATGCTTCACTATCCCCGAGTAACATGAACTTTAACTCATCCCCAATATTTCCACGGGAACGGGAGTCTTTACTAATGTCACAAGTCTGAAATTAAATTAAATGTCTTCTTTTCTTTTTTATCATCAACCACCCAAACTATTACTTTGGTACAGAGATAGTCTAGAGCATGAAGATGGACATTTTTACTGTATTATCGAAAGCACAGTTGACCTGAGAAGAAATGTCCATCAAATATAGGCAGTCGGAAATGACTGTGTGAAAGGTCCTATTTCGGTGCCGACTAATAAAATAGTTGACCATATTAAAAGTTATGTTTGACGTGGTGGGGGATGTTGTCGAATGTCTACCAGTAGACAATATTATGGACACTGAGTAAGTCACAACATACCCTATAAAATTTTGACAATTCCTTAGGATTATCAGGAGTGACAACAAGTTTGTGTTCCAGTGCCAATAATGTGAAGTCTAGACTTTAGCACAGCTATACATCTGGGATGCTGCACTATATAATGTGCTTTTCATGCATGTTCAAATAATGACTAGAACTACAAAAGGAGAAGAAGTTTTGTTTCTCCGTATTCCTTTATTCCCACTGATTTGATTTTTTGTTTAAAAAAGTGCAGTTTCCTCTTAAACCAGTATTTGATGTTAGCATAAATAAAGATCAGACGCTTTAAGTTGCAAATTCGTTTAGAAAAAAAAGTCCTATGGTGACTCTATGTAGCATGGTCACGTGTATCAAACACGCAAAACCTTTTAAATTGGCCAAAGATGAAAAAATAAGAACGTCGAGTGCAAACATGTACTTAATATACATAATGTAGGTTACTTTAATGCATGAATGCGTTTTATTTTAAAATAATAAGAATGAGAGCCTTTCCAAAATCGTTCTCTATTTTGGCTGAAAAAATCAATGAAAATTATCAGGGCTCGTTTTCGACTCCATCTAATTCTTTTTTAAAAACAATGCGGGTATTCATGGCACCATTTAAATTTGAATAATTGGTAAACTGGTAAAGCCTTCCACAAAGAGCTCATCTCATCTTAAAACAATTTTGATTTTTGGAAATAACTTCAAAACTGTATATTTGATTGTTTTTCAAATTTTTTTTGATAAAACAACTTTCGGCAAGAACTTTATCTTTACATACTTGGCTTCTAAGAAACTTGTTTTTAAAAAAAGTGAAAAATAGAAAACCTTTTTCAAAACTGTTCCAACGATTGTGATTAAATTTTCAGCTTTTTTTGATTTTCGCTTGAAACCTTTGGAATATTTAATTTAAATTTTTCTATATTTTGCGTGATTTAAGTAAATTTTCTCAATTAATGTGAAGTTGGCAACTCTGAACTACCAAATATATTATTGAGAGCGATTAATCAGTCTTTAGATTTTGATATCGTATAAAGCACACAATTATAAGTTCGTGTGACACAGTCGTGCCCATTTTTTAAATCAACCAACTGTTCTTCAAATCCTATATTTAAAACTAAATGTGATTTTTTAATTAAAAAAAATGTCTTTAAATTCTCTCGCGACGCAAGAGTGTAGGAAAAATTATCATAATACCTTTACGAAAGGTTTTCCTCACTTCGTTACTAGCTGTTAGTTTTCTAACTTTTCGAATTATATTACGTTGTAGCATCACTACAAAAATAACACGCTTCGGCAACACTCGTTATATTATGTAAATAGGTACCGTGGTCCAAGTACCGCACATAATATAACGTCACATCACATCAGCAGATTCGATAACTGAAACTTTGTCACATTCTTCTACGACCAGCAGCAGAGTACAGTCGACTTCTAACTTTTATTAAATTCTCAATTTGTATTATAAATAGTTTTTCTTTAAATAAAATATTATAATTATTTACGAAAGCTAAATTGGTGACCCCGAATCACGATAAATGGAAGACGAAAGGAAAGAAGTGGAAAATGCTGCAAATGCACTACCTGTTGGCGAACATTCTGACATCGAAACTCGGACGACCGAATTTTCGCACGTGTTCAATGCCAATCGCATAAAAACTCAGGAATTTTTTACATCCGACCCTGAACTATGGTTTTTCCTTTTAGAATCCCAGTTTGCTGTAAATAGAATCACATCTGATAGTTCAATGTACCACACGGTAGTCTCCCAGTTAACACAAACCGTAGCAGAAAAAGTTCGAGGGTTTTTGCGACATCCACCCGCGTTAGGAAAATACACCGCCATCAAAGCTCTGCTCATCAAAGAATTTACTCCAAGTGATCAGGGTAAGATTAAAAAGCTTCTTTCGCAGATGGAATTAGGTGATAAAAAACCTTCGCGACTTCTTGAGGAAATGCGAAACCTCGCTGGAGAAACTGTTGAGGACAAATTTCTTGCAACATTGTGGTTAGCGTGCTTACCGATGAATTTGCAACAAATACTATCACCCTGGAGTGACGAGACACTCGACAAGGTGGCGAAAATGGCAGATCAAATTATGGAAACAACAAACGTTGTGTCAGTTGCAACAACAAGGCCACCGATCACTTCTCGAAAAGAAGATCCGCAGCTTTCACCTTTAGCCAGACTTTCAGCACAAATGGACGACATAAGTAGACGATTTAACTTGCTTGAACAACGTGTTCGATCGAGAGATCGCACTCCATCACGTGGTAGACAACGTTACTCAGTGCGTCGCCGTTCTGAGAAGACAGAATATTGTTGGTTTCACAATAAGTATGGATCGGAAGCGAATAAATGTCGACCACCATGCACTTTCTCGTCGGAAAACTAGAAAACCGAGTTCAAATAGAGGCGAATGAACTCGGTACTTCATCAGCTCAGGTAGTCTCCCTTGCACATGGTGCCGAAAAAAGACAACACATGGAGACCTTGCGGAGATTATAGACGTCTAAACAATATCACAGTTCCAGATAAATATTCAATCGCTCATGTGCAAGATTTTGTCAACATTTGCCATGGAAAAAAAATCTTCAGCACCATCGATCTAGAAAAAGCTTACCATCAAGTCCCAGTTGAACCATCTGATGTGCCAAAAACGGCCATTACTACACCTTTTGGATTATGGGAGTTTCACTTCATGACAGAAGGCCTTAAAAACGCAGCACAAACTTTTCAGCGGATGATCGATGAGGTTTTGCGTGGTCTGGATTTTGTGGTACCTTACATAGATGATCTCCTGTGTGCCTCCGAATCACTGGAAGAACATGAGCATCATCTCCGAATTATCTTCACGAGGCTACATGAATACGGACTAACTGTCAACTTATCAAAGTGCGTATGGGGTAAGTCAGAGGTTCAATTTTTAGGTCATCTTGTGACACCTGCAGGAATAAAGCCGTTACCGAGTAAAGTTGAAGCGATCAAGGAGTATAAAAAGCCGCTCATAGCTAAGGACCTACGACGATTCATAGCTATGGTAAACTTCTATCGAAGGTTCATTGCTAACGCCGCTTCAATTCAAGATAGACTTCAGAAACTGATCGAAGGTAACGTAAAGAACGACAAACGACTTATTAAATGGACTCCTGACTCCGAAGCAGCTTTTTACGAGTACAAAGAAGCGCTTTGCAATGCAACTCTTTTGGTATATCCTACCGCTTATTCCAAGCTCTCGTTGGCAGTCGACGCATCGAATTTCGCAATAGGCGCCGTCCTAAACCAGACAACAGCCAATGAAACTAAACCACTAGCTTTTTTTTCAAAAAAACTAACAGAACCCCAAAAAACCTACTCAACATACGATCGAGAATTGATGGCCATATACGAAGCCATAAAACATTTCAGGCCGTTTCTAGAAGGAAGAGATTTTATCATACATACAGATCATAAACCCTTAGTCTATGCTTTTCGTCAAAAAGCGGACAAAGCGTCACCTAGACAGGCACGATATCTTGACTTTATAAGTCAATTTTCGACTGACATTCATCACGTGTCAGGTAAAGAAAATGTCATTCCAGACTTACTTTCCAGAATCGAAGAAGTTTCCCAAACTGATGCCATCAACCTAAACGAACTGGAAAAAGACCAATCAATAGATTCAGAACTACAAGGTCTGTTATTAAACAATAACTCATCTCTTGTCCTAAAAGCAGTGAAAAACACCGAAACAGCAACAACATTAATTTGTGACATATCAGGTATGTACGTTCGACCATTCATCACTAAAAATTTTCGAAAAATCGTTCTAGCAAACATCCACAACCTTGCACATCTCGGAAATCGAGCGACCTTAAAGCTCTTACAACAAAGATATGTTTGGCCTGGTATGCGCAAAGACTGTGCGCACTTCGTTAGACATTGCACCTTGTGCCAGCGATGCAAAATTCAAGTGCACAACAAGGCACCACTTGAATCGTATAACGAGCCTTCGGAACGATTTCAACACCTACATATGGATATAGTCGGCCCATTACCATCGTCAAATGGATATTCATACTTACTAACAATCATCGATCGAGCAACGCGTTGGCCAGAGGCAATCCCCATCATTGATATTACTGCAGAATCTGTAGCCAAAGCATTCATAACTGGCTGGGTGTCTCGCTATGGAGTTCCTTCCCGAATAACAACTGATCGTGGACGACAGTTCGAGTCCAGTTTATTTCGACAACTCAACAACATATTAGGAGTTCACCATCTAAAAACAACTGCATATCACCCGCAGGCAAACGGGATGATCGAGCGATGGCATCGCTCACTAAAGTCAGCTATTAAAACGAAAATGCCAGGCAATTGGTCAGACGAGCTACCACTAATTATGCTCGGTCTTCGAGTCGCTACTAAGGAGAACTTGAACGCATCTCCCGCAGAGATGTTATACGGTAAGGTCCTGAGAATTCCTGGTCAATTTTTTATATCTCCACAGGAAAACATCAACGACAACGACTTTGTAAGGAAGCTTTCTCAAACGCTACAAAAGTACTGTCTAGTGGATCCGGTTCACCATAGCTCATCCAAACTGTTTTTCATTCAACCGTCCTTGAGCACTTGCACTCATGTTTTTGTTCGTGAAGACGCAGTTCGGAAGCCTCTTCAGCCGCCATATAAAGGACCCTTCTTGGTGTCTAAGAAATACAAAAAATATTTCGAAGTCAACGTCAATGGAGCCATACAAAAAATTTCAATCGACCGACTTAAGGCTGCATTCATCACAGCCAATGCAGAAGTTTGTCCATCGACAAAACCATCAGTGGAAAGACAGCCATACAGAACGCGTTCCGGCAGACTGGTTAAACTGCGATTACCAGTGCCCTCGCGCTAGAGGGGGAGTAATGTAGCATCACTACAAAAATAACACGCTTCGGCAACACTCGTTATATTATGTAAATAGGTACCGTGGTCCAAGTACCGCACATAATATAACGTCACATCACATCAGCAGATTCGATAACTGAAACTTTGTCACATTCTTCTACGACCAGCAGCAGAGTACAGTCGACTTCTAACTTTTATTAAATTCTCAATTTGTATTATAAATAGTTTTTCTTTGAATAAAATATTATAATTATTTACGAAAGCTAAAACGTCTTCCAATGCATAGCAGTTTCCAAGGAATACCTCTTGTTCGTTTTCATGAAAACAAGTGCGATGCAAATTTATCATAAAGCAGACACTGAAACCAATCTGTTTTTAGGGTGTTTGTTTTGATTCTATATTCTGAATCCGAGAGTTGCCTGTTGGGCGTCGAAATGAGTTTTGATGGATTTCTATAACACTTTAGAGCATAAACGTTCTCTGGTTCATTGCTTGTTTTAGAACAATCTAAAAAAAATTCTTTTTTCGCTAATAATGTAGATTGCAACGATACCGGCCATTTACCACAGTGCAACATAATCACATCAACTATCAATGTGAACCCAAAAGTTTTGTGAGGGAATTTCTTGAAGTTTACCAAACCCATTCTCTGCTATCTTTTGTTAAAACTCACCCTTTTGACACGCTTAATTGACCAAAAGTTCACCTTTTTTATTTTGTTGCTTGTGACGAAAAAAAAAGAATCCAAAAGGACGAAATCTTCATCCATGGAGTTGCTGCCACGCTGAGTTTCATTGCAGGTGATCAAGTATCTACCAGTAGAAGTTGTCCACCAACATATCCGAGAGGAGAGAAACTGAAAAAGTTCAATCGTCGTAATAATTACCAAAGTTTTGCACAATCCCCCAGGACTTCTATGTAGTTTGAAATTTCATGAAGTTAGTTAGATGTGGTGCCACGAGAGGAAAAAACGGAACCAACTATCCTCAGAGCATTACAAAATTATATTTATACACATTGATATTGCGCTATGTACGAATAGAGGATATTATTCGTTATACTTGTCCCTCATGGTGAAGCTAACAACAGGGGCACTAAAAGTTAGATACACTTACAAGTATAATGGCAGGACATCTTTTCTGCACCAAAAATTAATTCCGAGTACCTGAAATGCACACACAGTTGCCTTTACTTCACTTAGTCGATAGGTAAGAACCTGCAAGTAAGATTTTTTTTTTTATTTAAGCTGGACGCTTCTCGGTCGGTCGGTGGGGGAAATTGTTTCGGTATTTGTTTTTATTTCAAGAGAACTTTTGATTGAACAAATAACGACAAGAAATTAACGATGGAGTTTCATTTATTTTGTATAAAATCAATTTATTTCAGCAAACTAGTAGCTCGAGTGAAAAGATAACACTAGCTGGCAGCAAAAACACTGCAATTGGGTTGAGATTTGAGAACCTAACAAAAAACTACGTACCATCATTTTTTTTGACTGGTCATCGACTTATTCCTGTAGTTAGTTTTCTTTAAAAATGCTGATGTTTGTGTTCTCATTCTGCAAACAGTTCCACCTTAACAAAAATAAGTGTTTCTAATTACTTGAATAGTCCTGTTCGGTAGATGCTGTTTCTGACGTCACGGCCAATACATGGTGAAATGAAAGGAAGGTACTTCAGTTTGTTACTCACAAATTATTTAAGCACTGTGTGTATTTCCATACCTTTTTTATAGAGATAGAAGTCCATTTTATAATTATCTTTTCAACTTCAGTAAGAAAACTCGCAACTTATGTCTTTTTAAGAATTGTAAGAAAATCGCAATTAGTGAAATGCCGGTTGTTTAAATGTTCACCCAATTGTACAGAGTCTTGGATGTAAATTCTTGCATTAAAATCTCCAATCAATAAGACCTTTGAAGTGGGTTTTGATGTTGGTTGGGTTGGGATGTGATTTTTGGTCATATTTAAAAAAAATTGTTCTACAGTAAAGTCCGTTTCTCAACTTTGGCATCACTTTTTGACAGTTTAAAAAAAGGCTAACTTTTGTGTACCCTGACCTGTGTTAAATTCGATATCTCTGTCAATACTGATGATAGAGACCAACTCCTAGACTTAGTTTTTTTTTTTTAGAAATAACAACCTTTAAGATTGTATTAAAGTTGAGCTTGCATGGGCTTAGGGTTGCCAGATTTTTAATTTTAAATGGAGCTCAAATTTTGTTCCCCCAGCAAAGTTTTGATTGTAAGGTAATTTTTTTTTTTTTAGAAAATGTCTGATAAAAAAGAGTTTTTTTATTTTTACAGATGAACAAAAGAATAAAGTAAAAAAAACTTCTGAATAAGTGCGCTCAAAAATCCATACATTTTATGATATTTGAAATATTTGAAAAACGGTTAGAACTAAAAAATTTTATTTAGAAGATTATTACTTTTTTATTTGTATTCATGCCACAAGATATATTCCCGATTAAAAGAATCTTATTCATTGGCTACATTACATTATTACAACGGAGATCGTCGCTAAGCACATACTTGTAAGTCAATATGATCTGGAAATATAAACTGCACGCTCATTAACTGCCTAAGTTATGTTGTGACCAGCGCAGCGTAACAAGCGCTTGTATAGCCATGAAGCGATAAAGCGAGAGGCTGATGCACCCAAGACATGTGCTTGGGAACAAACTGGTTTACGAAAACCAACCAGGACCAGCCTTCCATCGATATCGTTTAGGATTTCCCTTGAAAACAAAAGCACAACAGAGGTCAACATAATAATTTTCTTGTGATAGAAATCCTTGTTTTTGGCTTTAAAAGAAGAATGTTTTCTTAAAATAGGCTCACGCTGGTTTCACTGAACTGCCGTCTAGCCTAGCAACCAGTCTTAGAATTTATTTCCAGCATTAGGCTTTTCCCCACAATTTTTCAAAACACGCTCTAATGTACTCTCAAATTCACTCGCACATTAACTATTGATTGAGATAAGGTACCAAACCTACCTCGACATAAACCGTAAAAGTACCTTTTCTCAATCAATCATGTATAGTGTATACCCAAAGGTACATCCCATATTCACAGAGAGGGTATGGCAAGAAATGTTCAAAATTATCTCATAAGAGATAATAAAAGAGCTTATAAATACATCACTTCAAAATACGTCCTTATACCTACATACATATATGATGAATAAGCTGCCGCTTTTTATCTTCCTAACCCCTTAGCTTCTGCCTTCCGGTGTGTCTTTACCATTTATAAAAAGATACTAGAACCCAATTAGTTCCAATTAGATACATAAGCCTCAATCTTATTGAACACAAGTGTTTTAAATAATTCTATTTCAAGGAAAAAAAGAGAAACCAAAAAAAAGACCATAACAAAAGCACCCGCCTAATATTCTGTTGTCAAGTTGGTCGTGTAAAAAAAAATGGAAACCACAAACCTTTGTTTGATTCATTTAGCACTTAGGACTTAAGCATCAGGGATCCATCTGGGTTTGTTTAAAGAAACAAAAGATTCACCAATTTGGTATATTCAAGCTTTTTAAACACACAAACCCCTCAAGCAGCCATTACATACCAGGAGTCCCTTAAAGCCGCAACATTACTCCTTCCCGCACATTCTAGCATACAACAAAAATAATACCTGCTGAACAGCTGTTAGACGCCATTAGAACATTTTATTCATCGGCAATCCACGACCTTGTTCCAAGATATTATTGTGGCACTAGTGTTCCTTTGGAACCCACTCCGCCCGGGTTCCAGGCCCCGGGATTGCGTTTCGACGCATGTGTGGTTTTCAAAGAATTTGTCAGCTATGGAAAGCTCAGCGCTGAATTCCGCAAAGCTTAGAAACTCCTGCGATTGCACTCTCTCTGAATTTCTTAATTCTTTTTTAAATAAGCCTGAGCTTGTTCTCAATCGTTCCATTCAGCAAGCATTCTGCTGTTCTTCCATTTTGACATCGCGCCGTTCACAACAGTAATGTGTAATGTCATCCTTGTGCTCTCTCGCGAAGGTAAGGTACAGACAGGACAGCATCCTCGTAAAGATGCACCCGCACTCCCGCAGCAGCCACAAATGAGAGTGAACTTTATTGTTGCACTTTAATGATTTGTTTGTGTTTGTGGTGCGTTCTGTTTAAAGCTGAATTCTAAATTCAACGTTTCAACAAAATTGGTATTACCCTCAGCTCAGCTGCAAGGACCCAGACAAATTTGTGTTTTGCGCTTGTTTATACGAGTGTGATGCACGTTCAATTATGAGAGGTTAGTCGGTGGTAGGAGTAGAATTCGTTGCTCATTTATGTGGGCAGCAGGACCGCATATCACACCATTCCATTCCATAGCCTCGCAGTGACTTTTGTGTAGTAGCTGTCCTCTGTTTTCGGGAAAAAATCAAGCACATCATTATTAAGCCACCCTAATGTTGGAGTGGAGCACTGATTGTTGAGATGGTTTTTGGTTTATTATTGATTCATGTGTGTGTGTGTGTGTGTTATTCTGAGCTAGGAGGGTGTCTGCCACAGTAAATTCATGAGTTTATGACTATGTGTTTTTTTTATCCTGTAATACAATACAGCAAAGGTGTAGGCTGAACGGTAAATAAAATTGTGTTTGTTGCCATTTCGCCAGAGCTCTGGTTTATAATTATATGTGCTATTTTAGGTGGGCTGATGTAATTCATTAAATAAGATATATGGTATTTACTGAACAAGAATAAAACTGCAGAGGTCCAATATCAAGATGCTAATTTATAGACAAGAGCAAGTAGAAATGCTCAATTTCATATCACTTCTTTATTTGGCATTTTTGTGTTTGACCTTTGCTTGTTATAATGACAACAAGTCCCCGAGGTGGTTTCGGCTTGAAGGCTCAAAACTAGCAAAAGCCATAATTAATAAAGTAACCTAGGCAAGTAGAACTCTCTTTTGTGATTGATATTTCTCATTGTTATTTGAGCTTGTACTGAAATTTGTTTACATTTTTCCTTTAATGTTGTGAATAGGTATTGATTTTCTAAGAACATTGTGCCTTACTTGCTTACTTTACTTAGGTGACGGTTACAGTTCGGGTGAACCTGAGCCTCAATCAACACCTTTCGCCCGGGCGAACTCTCTCCAATTTCGCTCTCTTAGTAGGTTGAGGTTTTCTTCTATTTGGTTGCGCCACCTATGACGAGGTCTTCCCCTTCGCAGTTTCCCTCCAATGTGCTTTCGAATACCCGTCGAACCGGAGCGTTGATGTCCATCCGCTCTACATGTCCCAGCCATCGTAGCCTCGGTCATGTCGCGGTACAGCTCATACAGTTCGTTGTTTTATCTTCTCTACAAATCCAAAGATCATTCGGAGTATTTTGCTTTCGAAATTACCAAGGGTTTCCTCACCTGCTTTCCATAAAGTCCACACTTCCGCGCCGCCGTAAGGCAATACATATGGTTTTTCTTGAGAGGGTTTTGATTCTCAATTGTCTTCTTCTTGACCTGCTATTGTTTTCCGTGTCTGATCCTAAGCAGACGAAGTCCTGCACTATGTTACCTCGAAGTTATGTCTGTCTATTGTGACGTTTTGTCCATGTTCGGTGTACTGGTTTAATGACAACGTATACTTTGATTTATTCCATTCACGATCAAACCCATTTTTGCCGTTTCATTTCCATTGCTTTCCAAAGCACCTATTACATCATGCTTCCTTCTTTTCATTTCGTCAATATCTGCTTAAGCTAGTATTCTATAGACTTTTGAAGGATTATTTCTCTGGTGTTGTATTTTAGGGTTTGTACAATCTTTTCAAGTATGATGTTGAAGAAATCGCATGTCGTTTTGTCGCCTTGCCTAAAGGCTTTTTGGACATCAAAGGTCTCGGTGAGTTCGTTACCGTCTTTGACGGAGCAGCACGAATTCTCCAAAGTCATCCAGCATAGTCCTACGAGTTTTGCAAAAAACAAATAAACTTTTCATTTAAAGAAGTTTTCACCTCTAACTAGGATGGGTTTTACTGAAGGCATTCTCAAAATAATTTAATTAATTTTTCACTTTTCACTTCTTCGTTTGCAGGTATTTTGCATGTGCCCCAGAGTATGCAAGGCATATAAACCGAACTTGTGGTAATTGTAAAAGATTTTTGTCACCACTATTTTTATAAAAAAAACATCTACTACACTGTACTGGAAACTGAACAGTAGCTTCGTTCAAGTAAACCCGCTGAACACACATAAAATTTTGTTAATATTATCACTTTTCCCTTATTAACTTATTAAGATGTGGAGTATTTATTGAACACTCGTGATGGAGCCTTAGCTTAGCTACTCTATGGCAAAATTTTGGTCGCATACGCTAATTTTGCACTTGATCGTTTTGGTCTACTTTTCAGTTTGATTGTAGGTAAAATAAACATATATTTTGAATAATATATAATTAAAGAAATTTCCAAAAAGAACTTTACTGGCTATTAAGAAGTTTAAAAAAAAAATTAAAATTAAATTATAACTCTGGTAGTCAGTGTTATTTGTACATAAAATTGTACCAAAGTGTAGAAAAAATTTGAATCAAATGTGTCTATGTGTCTTTGGACAAGTATGACTAATGTCCAAAATCAAATACTTATTTGTTTCCTCATGAATTTTTTTTTTCTAGGGATAATCAAAAGAATATATGCAAGTAAATTTGCAAAACAACAGTAAAATCGGTTCAGTTATTAAGGAAATATATATATTATGTGAGTTATAATAAAATTCCTTCCCGACGATCAGTCACCTTGTCGCGGTGTTAGGGCTTAATTAGTTTATTTGAACCGAGCTCGATGCCGAAAGGTGGTCGAAGGATGGGGAAAATGAATGAAAACTAAGAATTGATCAAAAAACAGTATGGAAGATAACCCAAAGGATTTTTAGTCTCCAGGTGGCAATCGTCAAAGCGAAAATCCACCCGTAGTCTTCACTACGGATTCTGGAGGCCCCATCTGACATACAAACGCACACCTTTACTGGTGGATACACGCGAGTCGAAGGTACCGTAACCGATGACTCCTGCAGTTCTCTCTATGAAACTCTTCGTGGTCTGAACTAGAAAGATGAAGAAGGCAGCTCGGAGGTATTACCTCCAAAGCTAATCTATCATCCAGGCTTAGCTGTTGACCAGAGCGGTGCTATCACCGGACTAAGTGAAGCTGAACAAGTGGATCCCACTCCAACGATGACATCCCCTGGAAAACAGCTTTCCAAGCGCCAACAGAAGCTGGAGAGAAGGCGAGCGGCAAAGGCTCAGTGCAAAGAGTACACCAGGGTGGCCGAAGGCACTGAATTAAGCTGCAAACCTTTGGTGACGGCGGCGAAAAGGGAAAGGTCGGAAGAAGTCACCCCAACTTCTGCAAACGCGAACAGGGTCAAAAGGAAGAAGGTTTTCGGAAGCTCTGCAAATCTTCCTGTTGGTCTAACTGGAAAGTCGGTGAATGAAACTGAAGGAACAGGTCGCAAGGCTTGCGAATTCGGTCCACGGACACTGGCTGGAAAGGACGAAGCCGGCATGGTTGAAACTCCTGTTGGTCTAACTGGAAAGTCGGTGAATGAAACTTCGCAGGGAAACCAGAAGTATTTTGAATAGGTCCCTCAAGACCAAATCAGATGTCGACTGGAACCTGTATCGATCTAAACAGAAGGACTTTAAAAGGTTAATTCGAAGATCAAAGAATGCCTCTTACAAAGAATTCTGTGAAAGTATAGAAACACTCAGTGAAACTAGTCGACTTACTAAAGCCCTTAAAAGGAGCAAGGTAAACAAACTAGAAACGCTCAGGAAATCAGACGGTTCCTATACCGAGTCCAAAGCAGAGACACTCAGTCTTATGCTGGAAACTCATTTTCCAGGAAACCAGATATCAATCGGACCACAGCAATCTATTTCCCTTAGATCAGGTGAATCCGATAAATCCACTCGACTTAGCTGGTACACGTCATCGTTAGTTGTTACCGACGAAGCCATCAATTATGCCGTGGCATCTTTTGACAGTTTCAAGTCTCCTGGCACTGACGGTGTTTACCCAGCTATGTTGCAGGAAAGTGTAAACCTTTTGCTTCCTACTTTGAAAAATATTTTCACTGGTAGTTTAGCCCTAGCGTATATACCAACTCCATGCAGAGTGTTAGAGTCGCCTTCATACCAAAAATTGGTAAACAAGACTACTCACTCGCCAAGAGCTTTAGACCCATTAGTCTTACCTCCTTCCTGCTTAAGACGCTGGAAAGAATGGTTGAGGAGATTTACATTCGTAAAACCTCACTCCAATTACGACCTCTGTCTAAGATGCAACATGCTTACCAAAGAGGAAAATCTTGCGAGACCGCACTTCAAAACCTTGTTAGCAGGATTGAATGCGCGCTTGACAGGAAAGAATTTGCGGTAGGTATTTTCATCGACATTCAAGGTGCTTTTGACAATGCTAGCTTCGATTGTATGTGTAATGCTGCCAGAGAACACGGTGTGGACGAGTCATTAGTGTTGTGGATTAAAGCAATGCTAGTAAATAGAACCGTAATCGCTGAGGCTGAGTGTGGACAATATGTTGCAACGGGAGTGAATAAGGGCTGCCCACAAGGTGGCGTTTTGTCTCCTCTTCTGTGGTGCATGTTGATCGACTCTCTACTCGTAATGCTCAATGGTTCTAACGTCCATGCCCAAGCATATGCAGACGACGCGACGTCGCCGTGCTCTCGATTGGCTCCAGCCTCCAAGCTGTCTGTTCCCGAGCACAGGCTGCGCTTAATATGATTAACACCTGGTGTGTTAGAAACGGTCTCTCCGTCAATCCTCTTAAAACCGAGGTTGTCCTCTTCACGAGACGTAGAAAATTGACTGGTTTGACCCAACTTACGCTTAAAGGCGTCAACATTCCTTTTTCAAATGAAGTCAAACATCTTGGAGTTATCCTGGATAACAAACTTCTTTGGTCAAAACATGTCGAGTCTAAAACTACTAAAGCACTGTCAGTTTTCTGGCAATGTAAAGGAGCCTTTGGCAAGACATGGGGTCTTTCACCGAAAAGGGTCCTTTGGATCTATACGGCTATGATAAGACCAATCATCTCCTATGCGTCAGTTGTTTGGTGGAATAAGCTCTCGCGTAAATACGTTATTGCCTCGTTTGCCAAACTTCAAAGAACAATTTGTCTTGGTGTTACGGGGGCCTTCCCCAGCACACCGGGAGCTGCTCTCGACGCACTGTTGAATCTTCCTCCCCTTGATACCTACATCATGGGGTGTACTCTCAAGACCATTTCTCGTTTAAAGCGATGTGGTCTCTGGCACAATTCGCACTGGAGCTTTGAGGAACTCGCAAGCAGCATATCTTTTGACTCACGTCTAATGGATATGCCGTCTGACACGATGATCCCAAGGCTCAAACTGCGTCAAAATTACTCAGTCAACTTTCCTTCGGTTCAGGACTGGTTCACTCCAGAATCTGAGCCCGGAAAGAACTGTTATCGTATCTTCACAGATGGCTCCAAAACCGACGAGGGTTCTGGTGCTGGTGCCTTTGTTGAGAACGACGACATACGACTGCACTCATTTTTGGGATCATACGCATCCGTTTTCCAAGCGGAGGCTTATGCTATCCTAATGGCCTTGAGCCACGTAACGAACAATGGATAGACGGGGAGAAGTATCTTTGCTTGCAGCGACAGCCAAGCTGTGCTTAAGGCCCTTCTCAACCCTCTAAACACTTCGAAAGTGATCCAGGAATGCAAGAGCTCTCTGAATGCGATCGGAAGATTAAATTCCTTGAGTCTCATTTGGGTTCCGGGCCATCACGGCATAACTGGAAATGAAATCGCCGATGAACTTGCTAGGCAGGGATCTCAGACAGCTTTTTCAGGACCTGAACCGTCGCTAGATCTACCAGCGTCCTCAGTGAGAGCTTCAATCAACAATTGGATCTGTGAAGAGCAAAATCGTAGATGGCATGCCTCCATTGGATGCAGACAATTCAAGCGTATGCTCCCCAACGTTAGTAAGAAGACTGCAACATTTTTGCTAGCTCGTAGCAGAAAAGACTGTAGAAAGCTTATTGGCGTTGCCAGCGGGCACTTCTCTTTTGCCAAGCATTTAAACGTGTTAGGCTTAAGTGATACCACACTCTGTGAATCTTGTGGAGAAGATGAGGACACCGCAGAGCACTTCCTCTGTGAATGTCCTGCTTTTTCTTGCATGAGGTTACAGATACTCGGTGCAGACATGGTGAGAGCTGGTAACTTAGGCTCCTTATCATGGCAGCGTCTTTTGGCTTTTCTCCGAACATCTGGAAAGCTATAACAAATAGAAGGTTGCTATCTGGTAGTACAATGGACCGGTATTTAGGTCTAAGTGCTCCAGCTGGTATTTTAAAAACCTCCAACAAAAAAAAAAAAAAAAATTATCTTAAACAACTCTAACGAAATTTTATATTCAAAATGTTTTGAGTTGTTGTAGACAGTGAATCGACACTTGGAAATAATTATAAAATTAAAAAAAAAAATTCAAAAAATTTAAAATTTAAAATTTATAAAAGTGTTTTTTTCTTAAAAAATTTATAAATGATTTCGATTAAATTTTTAAGCTTGTGTGAGTATCATGTGATGTATTTTATGTCATTAAATTTTAATAATAATGAACAGTTGGCAGCCCTGAGTCAACTTAAGAATAATTTTTAGAAATAAAAAAAAATCTCGTATTTAGCTTCAAGATTTTGAAACTGCATTCAGCACCCAATCGCAAGTACATGCGACGTTTCGAGCAAAGCATCAAAATCGCGGATCAAAAGATCTCGTTTTCGAGTACCGCACAACTTATTGTGTAACGTACATTTAACCTTAGGCAGTTAAGTACAAAAGTATTGTTACGAAACCTTAACTGACGTCAACGAAAGCCGCTGGAAAGAAACTCTTGATACAACTCGGTGAAAAGGCCAAAATATTAGGGATTGGCGGGAAACTGATGGTGAAATGAAGAGAAGATGCCATCGCAAGTGGTGAGCAAGGGCCTTAGAATAGGAGAAACATTGTCAGAGGTAAGTCTCTGATATTTTTTTGGAGTAAATGGAAAGGAACCAGCACAAAAATTAACTAAGTATGTTGGGAGACAAAAACAAAAAAATAACTCATTTCGGGAACCGGAGCTCTTAGCAACAGATTAATTTAAACAAAAATAAAAACAAAGCCTAATTTTTTTTGCCATTCCCTTGTCTCCAAAAGTCTTTGAGAGACTTACGCAATAGTATTTAGAAGTACATACCTAATCACATCTAAAGGTATCTAATTAATGGCGTCGTTCGTCGAAGCTATGCACTAGATCAGCGTGGACTCAAGTTAGCAGTGACAGTCAGCTAGTCTATTATACTATGCAAATCTTACCACGTTGTTTTTCTCGTAATGAACTCCTAACCTAGCTCTCCGATTCTAAAGCTATTTTAAGGGGTATTCTGGTGTAGGGCCATGAATTTCGGGTAATTTATGAAATGTGACTAAAAAAAACAGTAGGTATTTGTAGTATCCATTTATCTATGAGTTTGCTTGCATTTGAAGAATACAAAAAAAGAAAAAATAATGTACAAATTACAAAGAATTTGCAGCTGAGGAAGTTTTGTACATGACTACACACAAGATGTCTCGAATTCTACTGGACCGATTTTATCTGAAATTTTTTGAGAGTCTTTTTATGAACTTCTCTATATCTGGAGCTCTTCTCACTCCCTTATTTCATTTTACTTTTTCTTAAAACTTCGAAAAATCCTAAAAAGTGCTAAAAAAAAATTTTCAGGCATTCGTCATTTTGTGAACAATATTTTTTGCAACTTTTTTATTGTTCCAGATATAGCGAAGTTTTTCTAGATAAAAGATTTTTTTTTTTTAGAATGGAATCGTGGGTGCCAATTTTTTTAACCACTTCAAAAGCTGCTATTTTATTTTATTTTAATTTCTGTTTCTGTGTTCTTTAAATGCTAATAAATAAACTATTTTTCCTTTTTTACAACACTTCTAAAATAACCTGAAATTCATGACACTACGCCAGAATACCTTGCCTCTTCAAGTTGATTTTGTTCCAACATGGTAGTCCTCATTGAAGTCCTGAAATCCTGTTAAAAATCATTTCAGAAACTATAGCAACAAGCTCTTTTTATCAATCTCTTATATCATTTTAAAGCCCATCAAGATTGATTTCGTATAACAAAAGCTTATTAAATCATAAAAAAAACTATAGGCTAATAAAGCCATGACTATGATTTGAATACATTCAAAGAACATACTCAGATCCCCTATAGAAAATTTTCATCCCATAAGAACGGCCAAGCGAAACACATTTTATAATAAACCTACAAAATCCATTGCTTGGTGCTGGAAAACAAGGTACATGCGAGTATAGACATACTCAAATGTACTCACGTACATACAAAATAGTCAGTCAACGTTCGTTCATACTCACATGTGTGTCTCTATGCAAGCACCCTATACAGCCCTAGCTAATACTGAAAATAAAAAGCACGGAATAGAGGAGGCAATAAATTTTGCACTCCTTGTGTGACTCTTTGAGGACAATATATTTACTTGACTAAAAGATGACAACGACGACATCATCAACATGCCCATCACTTCGCCGCCGCTGTCTGACAAAGGTCCCACAGTGTGATATGTGCACTGGGCATGAGAAAATGTTTGCTCAAAGCTTCTAGATAGTGTAGGGACGTTGACATTCACCATCCACGACAAGGACTTGCGACTTACCGTTTCACTGACTCAGAAGGAAATTTAAATCTTCAAAAACACACATATTTTTTTAGCACTCTACTTTCCCCGATCATCACACATTGGGAGATAGAGAGCGAAGGAGAAAGAAGTTTATGCACACTCGACATAAGCGTGAAGAGTTTAGCCACTTGAACAAACCGAAGTTAAGTTGGGAGGAGTTGGGATATAAATTATTGCTCCCACTTAAATAAAGCAAACGTAAGTATTTATTAAACGAACTCATATTTCTCAGCTGCTGTCTATGTCGAACGATATTGTCGTCCAAATGTCGAAAAGAAGAGGAATACCTACCCGCTCTCTCAATGTCTGCAGCAACATCCGCCTGTGGCAGAAATGGAGTGTTATATTGTAACGGAAAAAAAAAAATAAAAAAAATAAACTCGTGAAGCGGGCCAATGCATTTTGTCTTTAAATCGCTTCCTCAAATATGTCCTGCCGCCTGCTTTGTGACAGATTTCGCATTGCGGTTTACCATAAACTACACTGGGCTTGATTTCCTTTTTCATCTTATGGCAGCGATTTTTATTGTCGAAGTGAAAAAATGAAACGATGCGTTCTCGCTATTCCAATAGCTTGCCAAAAACCAATGCCACCCTGTTAGATGTGAGTATATGAAATGGATATTGGCATATAATGGCGTTTCGATATCTCAGGACAAACTGGCAGTTCAATGAATTTCGCTGTCACTGTTATTACGACGATGCTGCCGCCAAATGACATTATCCATTTTCGTGTTAAATGAGTGAAACTGCACGTTAGGTGTTAGTAAAGACTCCCTGGGATGCTGTTAATGGTGGCAGGCATTAACTTTATTGATCTTTCTCCTCTCTCTAAAAGAGGATGAGAGAAAAGTGTTTCAGATGAGAAAAAAAAAAGTGCTGCAACGTGACCTACTATAAGAACACCGCAAGACAATAAACACGTTTAGGTGGGATATATGAGATTTAGTTAAAATAAGCTACTTGTTGCGGAAAATCCCATGTGAGGTGTAAAAATGTGTGTCATGCCCAGCAAGGAACAGCAAATAAAAGTATGGATTATAAGAATTATGAACAATTTTGCTTGTGGTGTTTCGCATATAGCTTTTTTTATTGCTCTTTCATTATATCTGAATATTGCCATTCCTACTGATGGACATTTATTAATATCATGATGAGTCTTCTACAAAGTCATTTGACGGGAGTATCTTTTGTACCATCAATTTTGCAGAATCGAAGAGGTGTAAGGTCAATCTTTTTATATACTCGTATCTGGGAGAGCTACATTTCCTGAACTACATCGCTTTAAGCGATGATGATGTTTTTTAATTTAAAACCATATATTTCACCACATCAACATGGGTTTTTCGGTGGAAGATCCATTGTTTCAAATTTAATGGAACTAACATCAAACATCTTTAAAGGATTCGCGAATGACCAACAAACTGATGTTGGTTTCTTTGATTTCTCAAAGTCATTTGATCAACTGAATCATCGTATACTGATAAAAAAGTTGGATCAACATGGCTGTGTTTTTTCTCTTCAAAAATGGTTTTTTTCATACTTGAATGGTCGAACCCAATACGTAAAATTTAAAACATGTTTTTCAACAGCAATAGATGTTACATCAGGTGTACCACAAGGAAGTCATTTAGGACCTCTCCTTTTTTTATTATACATAAACGACTTGCCTGATGTGCTCCATCACTCAAAGATTCTCCTCTACGACGATGATGCCAAGATATTTTTATCGTATTCAAACCCTACGGATTCTTCGTACTTACAAAACGACTTCGATGCTCTTCTGAAATGGACTGCGATTAATAAATTATCACTGAACAATTCAAAGTGCAAGATTATGACTTTCTCTCGTAAATCTTTGGATCACCAAGTGGATTTTGTGTTGAACGGGCAGTTACTTGAACGATGCGAAAAGTTCAATGATCTCGGAGTGCTCTTTGATCGAAAGCTTACTTTCAATGACCATATTGACTACGTAGTCAACAAAGCAAAATCAAGACTGGGGATGATTAAGCGTTGGTCGAAAGAACTTAACGACCCATATGTTACAAAGTCTCTTTATGTTGGACTCGTACGAAGCTGCTTAGAGTTCGCTTGTCAAATTTGGTCACCTACATATGCTACCCATATTCAAAGGATAGAATCAGTCCAGAAACAGTTTCTACTATTTGCACTTCGCGATTTAAACTGGAATGATCGCTTTTTGCTTCCACCATATCGTCATAGGTTGTTGTTATTACAAATGAACACACTAGAAGACAGGGGGAAGGTTTTCAATTACTTAACAACGTTAA
The DNA here is from genome assembly GCA_914767635.1 of Melanostoma mellinum. Lineage (NCBI taxonomy): Eukaryota > Metazoa > Arthropoda > Insecta > Diptera > Syrphidae > Melanostoma > Melanostoma mellinum. The sequence continues at coordinate 173,580,960 of OU612058.1, forward strand.
AAATCATCAATGGAGAAATACCGTCACCATATTTACTTTCCCTAATCAAATTTAACGTACCTGCCCGTCGGACTCGAAACTATACACCTTTACACGTCAGCTTCCAGAGATATAATTATTTAGCCAACGAGCCCCTGACAAGATTCCGCAGATTTTTAATGATTACTATTCTGTTTGTGATGTTTCAACTAGTGATCTAACAAAATTATATTTGTTAAATTATTTCAAATTAAATTTCATTTAGTTAGTTTAAGTTTAACCAAGAATGTTAGTTTTTAAACTGTAGTCAATACAAATAAATAAATAAATAAATAAGCGCACTTGTTAAAATACTGTAACGTGCGCTTAGTTCGAATAATAAAACTTCACTTCTCAATTTATTTCAACCACTTTTATTCAGTCTCTATACTTTATTCGATCTCAACTCGACTTTTGGACTATCACTTGTAGACAATTTACTCTTCACTTTATCACTCTATAATCAAAACTGTCCTCTGGTTGCCTCGGGCGGGCTATTTATATCGAATGACATTTCATCTAGAACTCTCCAGTAACTTCCACATGGTCTGCAACTCTCCACTGTTTTGGCTGTCAAACATTTTCTCTCCTAGAATTTCTACACTTACACTAGTGCTCCCAGGTGTGTTTTTCGGTTGAACGTTTTCGATTAGGAAACTGGTATTAAATGTTGGGTTCATGTTACAATACATTTAATTTTGTTCTAAATGCCCCAGCAAAAGCCATCTATTTATCAGCGACCCGAGCCGAATGCGAGTTGCATCTACATACCATTTTGTGTGTGTCGACTTTCTTACAAGCAGAAATTTGAAAATCAAACATGTATAACTCATCAATACACTTTTACACCGATATAGTTCAAAAACCAGCGAAGGAGTGGGAAGTGGAATCTACTCAGAAAAACAGAATCTCAGTCTTGTCGACTTTCTTACAAGCAGAAATTTGAAAATCAAACATGTATAACTCATCAATACACTTTTACACCGATATAGTTCAAAAACCAGCGAAGGAGTGGGAAGTGGAATCTACTCAGAAAAACAGAATCTCAGTCTTGTCGACTTTCTTACAAGCAGAAATTTGAAAATCAAACATGTATAACTCATCAATACACTTTTAAACCGATATAGTTCAAAAACCAGCGAAGGAGTGGGAAGTGGAATCTACTCAGAAAAACAGAATCTCAGTCTTTTCTTCCACCTACCCGATCATTGTAGTGTGTTCCAAGCGGAAATTCTAGCGATTAAGGAGGTACTGTCTTGGCTCAAAGAAAACGTCATATTTTCCGCTAATATTCGAATCTTCTCGGACAGCCAAGCTGCCCTTAAAGCTCTTGCCTCTGTCTCTACAAAATCCATTACGGCCCAAAACTGTCAGATGTCTCTGAGGGAGATGTCAAATCAGTTCAATATTCACCTTTCATGTGTGCCAGGGCACCGGGACATACCAGGCAACTGTATGGCAGACGAACTAGCCAAAAAGGGCACGACCACTTCCCTACGCTCAGAATGGAACAACATAGGTGCACCTATCGCTACAAGTAAACTCCTACTTAGACAAGACGCTTCGGGGATAACAAACACTAGATGGACTGAGAGTAACAACTGCCTTGAAACCAAAAAAGTTTGGCCGTGTGTAGACTCAAAACGCTTGAAGAGTTTGTAAGCCCTGAACCGCCTGTATCTAGGTTGTACCATAAGTGTTCTTACGGGACACTGTCTAATAGGGAGACACGCCAAAAGACTTGGTGTGTTTTCCAATGATTTCTGCAGAAGCTGCATGGACGAGGAGGAGGAAGAAACCGTTGAACACCTTCTTTGCTCATGCCCTGCACTACTTCATAGGAGGAAAGCTCATCTCGGTGAATTCTTCTTCGATGATAATAGCGACTTAGCTTACATAGACCCTAAATACATTAAAAGTTCCACGTAGTTCGACTAGCAGGTGATCAAACCGGCTAGTCCCGTAATGGAAGATTAATAAGTGATCAACTCGTTAATCTTATATCGGGTTTCGAGATCAGTAGGTGATTAACTTGCTGATGTCTGTGGTATCACAATGGGCCCTTGCGGCCTAAGTGTGTCAGGCAATGTACTCATTAGCTGACAGCCACTTCCAATTAACCTAACCTAACTCAATCCAAATAAAAAACCGAAAATTAAGATAAAAATAAAATTTAAAACTTGGTACCTACGGAAAAAGAGCTTACCTACAACGGTCTCTGGAAACTTTCATATAATGTGGAAGAACTATTTTCATTTTAATTATTTGATCAACAAGCTAAATTGACCAATAACATTAAAAAATCAAATTTTCAACTGCAAATATGTGTTTATAAGAGAAGTGCGTTAAGAATTATGTATTTCAAACATATTAAACAAAATGATTTCTAATTGATCTCTTGAAACTCAGAAATCTATTAACTGATAGAACTCATCATAAGATTGAATTGATCTTGTAACCGGCTCATAAAAAAAACATACATAGTTTGTTCTATGCCCTGTTTGAAATAGAAAAGGCCTTTCTCTTAATACTCTCACTGGAGCATTGATTGGCATAGTGGACAATTTCATGAGGCTAATAATTTGGTAACTCAACACGTCTTTTATGAATAAAATTGAATGAATGCGCCTTCTCGAATTGAGCGTCCCAAAATCTTGCATCTAGCTGTAGTAGTAGTAGTAGTAGTAGTAGTAGTAGTAGTAGTAGTAGTAGTAGTAGTAGTAGTAGTAGTAGTAACAAGCGAAGTGTGATTTTATTGAGATATAAATAAAAATAGATTTATAATTACATACATAATTCTTTGTTAACAAATTTCACAAAAGGACATTATGGCTTATGCCGTCAGCCGAAAAAGGAGTTATTTTATAAAGCATTAAAGTTTGTTTCAATATCAAAATGATTCGTCAGTAATTTGTTGTCGATATTTTAGAGCAGATTTCAGGTAGTTGAAGAGGATTTTCCAATTTTCCCCATTTTATATGTTTACAATTTCATTTGGTGTAAGAGTATTTTTTTTTCCCCAAATAACCTTCGGATCGAGTTCAGGATGGGGCAGATACCAATGAAGTGACATAAATTTTCCCTACATCGCAGGTTGCACAAAGTGCATTCTAGATTTCTGTCGTCTCAATATGGCAAGTAGTTAAAGTTGATGAGTTGGCTTTAAAATAGTTGTTATAAAATCCTGACTGTTTCGGTCATCGAAATAATTTTTATCACTTAAATCATAACTCAGTATTCTATAGGCTCTTCTCGTTTGGCTTTGCTGAATTTTTTCTTTGAATGCATTCCATATTGATTCTTCAATTTTTAAAAAGAGTATCTCCAGGGTGCCACCAAAAGATCTTCCACTGCTAAGTTGAAATTGAATATCATAGAAATCACTCAATCTCGTCCATTCAGTCAAAAAATTTGAGATTTCTGTCTTTAAGCTTTTAGAAACAAAACTATCTTATTGGTGAGTCGATGATTTGGTTGATCCATGATTTTCCCAATTTATGAGAAATGCAGCTGAAGTGTGTGTATAACTGTATATATATGACGTAAATAGACCAGTTTCGAGGTTCCACATGTTGGTTGGTGTATTTTACGGCAGCCTGAAGGCTTTCTTGATGAAATATCTAACGGGTGTATTTTACGGCAGTCTGAAGGCTTTCTTGATGAAATATCTAACGAGCTTTTCTACTTCATCAAACTCGAAGATACCCCAAACCTGTGCTGCGCAGCACATAAAAGATCTCACGGCTGCTTCAAAGACTTAATATTTCCACTAGGTGCAAGGTTTTGTTTGCTTGTTACGTTTTTCCAGGTGCAGTTTATTGCTCGTTTTAACTCTCTTAGATTTTCTTGCAGTTGTCTTTTGAAACGACAACGTTGATTATGCATCTAGCAGTATATATATGATGGCTCAAAGCTCCATCGGATTTTGAAAAAGTAAATAAAAAAATTTTGTAAATCATTTCTGCACTATTTCAATGCCATCGGAATGCAGAAAAGAGGACAACATATTCAAGAACTGATCTAACCAAAACTAAAGATATACAAAAGTGTAAGGGCCACGTAAGTGACTAGAGCTTCTCTTGATAAACCTATAGAGAGAACTTGCTTTCGCAACAATGTAATCTACGTGATGAGTAAGAGAAAGCTTATCACCGATAAATACACCAAAATCTTTTTTTTTAGTACCTAACCAACGACAAAGGGACTTGATCAATAGAGTAGTTATAGGGGAGAGTAGTTTGGGATCGTATACAGGATAAAGCAAAACATTTACGTACGTTTAACATCAAACAATTATCAACATACCATGTTTATTAGCTGCTTTGGTTCATTTGTACCTTAAAGCAATCTTTGTAACAATTTATTTGTCCAAAAAGCTTGAGGTCATCCGCTTACATTAATTACAATAATGAACCATAGACCAAATCTTCACACTACGGCAGATCTTGGAAAAAAACCCAGGAGCTTCAAATCGATAGCTACCACCTTTTTATCGATTTTAAGGCCGCATATGACAGCATCTATAGAGAGGAGTTATATAGAGCCATGTCTAGTTTTGGCATCCCTACCAAACTTGTCCGATTGTGTAGGATGACGATGGACAACGCACGCTGCTCCATCAGGGTCGGAAAAGATCTCACCGATACATTCGATGTCAAAAAAGGTTTTAGGCAAGGCGATGCGCTGTCATGCGACTTCTTCAACATCGTTCTTGAAAGAATAATGCAAAACTCCCAAGTCAACACAAGAGGCACAATCTTTCAAAGGTCCGTTCAATTGCTCGGATATGCCGACGATATTGACATAATTGGAAGAACGCAGCGTGATGTCAATGGCGCGTTTATGAGTATTGAGACGGAAGCGAAGAAGATGGGTTTAGTGGTAAATGAGGGCCAGACCAAGTATATGCTGTCATCAAGAAAGGACACCCAACACCGACGCGACGTCTTGGACAGAACGTCACGATTGACAGCTATAACTTTGAGGTAGTTAAGGACTTTGTCTACCTAGGCGCCGCTATTAATTCAGACAACGACACCAGCGCTGAAATCAAACGAAGAATAACTCTTGCCAATCGCTGTTTCTTTGGACTAAGAAGGCAATTGAGTAGGAAAGTCCTCTCTCGAGCAACTAAAGTGTCCCTGTATAAGACACTTATAATCCCGGTTCTTATATATGGCGCAGAGGCATGGACCTTGTCAAAGGCAGACGAGAACGCTTTAGGATGCTTCGAGAGAAAAATTCTTCGGGTGATTTTTGGTCCCGTCTGCATAGATGGAGAGTGGAGAAGAAGATTTAACGACGAATTGTACGGGCTGTACAGCGACACTGACCTTGTCAAACGAGTCAAGGTCAGGTGGCGCACGCAAGTAAGAGAGGACCTCAACCAGCTTGGCGTGCAAAACTGGAGGCAGGTAGCTAGTGACCGAGCTGGCTGGAGAAGTATGTTGGTTGAGGCCCTAGTCCGACCCGGACTGTAGCGCCACCTTAACTAAGTAAGTAAGTTATTCATTGATAAAAATTATGAAAACGTTAGGTTCAAGATAACTTCGTTGTGGAAATCAGGTGAAGATATCAGCCGAGAGAAAGTATCACTAAAGCAAACTTTTTGAAATCTACCAAATGGAAAAGATGAAATCCATTTCAATAAAAAAGAATGAAAACCAAAGTGTCATACCTTCTTCATGAGAAGCCTATGGTTTACAGATGCCAAGGCTTTACTAAACTCAGTGTAAATGGTGCTAATAGATGTGAAATTCATTCGATCTAGTTGAACGACAAAAACCATGCTGAAACTCTATTATGTGTTCCCTGATATGGAACTCAATTTTAGATTTGACAATACTCTCTTAAAGTTTGGCAAGTATGCAAATACCTCTATAGTTTTCAACAGTATTCTTAACACCAGACTCAAATATGAGACTAAAAGTCTAAGCGTAAAAAGATTTAAAAAAATTTACCAAAGGTCTGTTGAGCACATCAGCCCCAGGCTTAGAATTAAGATTAGGACTATTAATAGTAGACTCTATTTCATCAATTGTTATATCTAGTCGACCCAGGTCCATTAGCGGACGTCTTTCCATTTTAAGTCATAAAGAACGAACTGGGGGAGAAAACACAGATTCAAAAAATAAGAACAGAAATTGGAACATAACCGGGAATACTGGATCGAATCCCAAAATTCTTTCACCTTTAGAGTGCTTCAATGACAAGTAACAACAATGACTAAATTTCACCCACTTTTTCCCACTGGAAAGGAGACCTCGAAACATCTGTACTTAATTGACTCAATTCGATCACCGTAGAGCCCGAACTACGTCGGGCGGATCAGCTAGCATTTAATTAGTTTAAGTAGAAAAGTTTGACCAAACTGTATACCAGGACTTCATCATTCATACTTTAAATTGAAGAATAAAAGCCCGATGTGTTCTTATATCATATATTTCTTATAACAAAATACTTTCTTAACTTTATTCCTATTTTTTTTTTAATTAAATTTCCTTCACTTAGAGTTTTAACTGAATAATAAATTAATACTTTTTTAAGAAGAACTTAAAACTTAGGGACCACTTGGTGGGGGTTCCGTAAAAGTGGGATCCTTTGCACTACATGAACTTATAGACTCTGGTGTAGGAACTACGTCCTTTGTCAGTTCAATCAACTTGTCCAACGGACATTTTCTATCACAGCCAGGAATGGTGAGTGGTATAGCATCCGCTTTAGGATTACTACGCATGAATATCTATGAACGCAAGGATAACATTAAATATAATTTGCAAAAATATTAAAATAATTGTTTTTTTTTACCTCAACATGATACTCTCCAGTTTTTTTGTTCTTGTGCAGCTCGAAAAGTGCCATTAGTGAATATCTTGGCATTTGCCTTTCCCAAACACCAAGAGCTGACAAGACGTTCACGAGTGACGAGTCATGTCCTGAGTAAATGAAGAGCTTGCGGCTCTTTGGACTGATCTCAGCTTTCCGCTTTTGCTTCATTTCATCGAACATCTTCTTTAAAAATGGACCTGGAATGGAAATGGATCTAAACTACTTATCTTCATTGAAAGTTTATGACAGAAATTTACCTCCTTTAATTTTTAACATTTCAGGTGTGTAAACATTGTAAATGTAGCTTTGCTCCGCAAGGAACTGCATCTTTTTTGGATAATACTTGTCCGTCCATGCGGGAAGAGTCAGACCAAATTCTTTCTACAATAAAGTAAAGTAAGTTTTAGATTGCGTCATGTGATGTTAAATCTTTGAATCATACCTCAGCTAACAATGTTGTGTATACCGACTGCACATCCTCTGGTGTCGTAATATTTAAACCAGTAAGTTCAGTAAGCTCCTTAAAAAGGTTTTCATATGGCTCAAGCTCAGCTTTCACTTCAGGCAGTTGGAAGACTTCCTTCAGGGCTTCATAATAACGTGGGCATGGGACACGAACCAGTAGAAGCTGGAAAGGTTAAATTTGGACATGTTATTGAAATGGAAAAAATTAGAATACCGAATAACTTACGTTGTCTTCCTCGAGAGGCTGTGACATGATTGGAATTGGTTGCCAATTATACTTAGAGTTCCACTCCATTGGAGTATTTTTCGGAGGCCAAAGACTTGCCAATACCATTGCCATTGACATGTATGTCCTTGCTACTCCTGTAACCTGCGCATGAACGTACTAAAAGTAGTAATACAATGCCATTAGTGAATGAACAAGATAAAGCCATAGGAGAGTCTAATTCTTACGTCAGGTACATAAAGGGATCCCAAATAGCCGCTGTAACGCTTTCTCAGCCAGGAACCAATATTGAATAGCTCCCGCTTTCCATTCTATAGAATTGAGAATTAATTCGTTAGTTATCACATTTGACTTCCTATACAACAATTAACTAACATTTGTTATGTGTCCCCAACCGAAGGGAAAGAATTTCTCATCTATGTGAGGGTCTTTTGGATAAGTATCTGCTGGCGTTCTGGGGCCATGTCTGAATAACTGTAAATGTTGAAAAAAAGAGATAGGAAGTTTATTTTTCAAAGCACAAATAAATTGTTGATAATCAGCCTTATCAGTAGACATGCCTACGACTAATGATGAGTCTCATAACGTCTGACGTAATTTAAAAATAACACAATGATTATCACGACATAACGATTATATTATTTGATGTTTTGATAAGGAGGCGAAGCGTTGATTGCGATTCAGATGAATTGAGTAGGAAGATCATCAGTGCAAGCATTGTCTATTTTTAAACACTCTCAATGTCAAACAAACAAACACGCCATTTGTCTTCAACAGAATGTGAAACTATTCTGGATTAGATAAGAGCCTTAACCAATTTCTTTGATTTTTACAGTTGAGAAAAATAATTTAAAATTAGGTGGAAATAATAATAATAGCCGTGTTTTATTGGGAATCTATACTCTCGTTTGCAAAACATCGCACATGGGAAATCAACAATTAGTGAACAAAAATAAGTTAATGGAGTTTATGGAATTATGGAAGTTGTATTAGTGAGTACAGCGTTTTATTGAGACTTATTAGTGAAGATGACTTTAAAATTCTCAATAAAACACTGCTAATATAGAAGATACTGAAGACGACTGTTGCCAATCTCTGAGAACTCCGATAGTGGAACTTTGGTACCTCGTATCAACCAATAGGACTGTGGATAAGTTCGTTTACAGTATGATCCTAATGGAAAGTATAGAGATGTTTAAGGTAGATGCATTGAATTAAAAATGTCGTTCTCTAAATAGATTCGACCCATGTAGTGAGTCGCAAAGCGATTGAGTAGGGAATAAGAAATTGATTGACGGTAGAGTCTCTTAACCAAAAGATTAGCATTTTATAAAAGTTTCGAATAGCTTCAAATAGTTTAAGAATCCTGCTTTAGTTTTATTTTATTTTCTGTATGTCTGTAAGGGAGGACATTTCATCCCCATAAAAAAGTGTGGCTGCCTAAGAACTGAACTCAAAGCTTAAATTACAAAAATCTTTTTAAAAACTAATGTATTGAATTTTAGAAAACAGTTTTGCTCCGAATAAATTATCAGTCCATTGAGGTTTTATCTCAAGACGATCCTTCAAAAGGTCACTAACTCCCAAAAAAGTATGAAGAAAGCAAACGGCTGTTGGAATTTACAAGTTTGACAGCGTTCGCTTATACAGACATAATTAGAAGCAAACGCTTGCTCCTAAGGATATTTTGGGACGTTACACTTAGTAAAAACGTTTCTTGGTCTCATCATGTATTTTGCTTGTGATAACCACTTGCCTCTCATAATGTGGAGGCACGTTTACATTGACTTATCAACATTTTGAGAAGAATTCAGTTGGTTTTTTTTTTTTTTTTTTTTTTTTAACGTGATAGCTCAAATTTCAAAAACAGTTCAAGGAAAGCAGACCTTGAACAGTTCTGAATAAGGATTATAGACGAACTCTGATTTGAACGGCGCCATTCTAAGAAAAATCAAAATAGATTGCGAAACTTTATCAGTTGAGAGTCGCACGTTCCCATTAGCTGTATATGTACTTTGCTTTTAATTCGAAGATAGTAGCAAACAATTAGATTGCGCAGTTTTGTCTCAAATTCGGTCATTAACCACGGTTTTGTTATTTAAATTTGAATTTTGTTTCTATTTTTGATAAATTGCAGGAATGCATTATCTTATCTTCTGTGTACCATAATATATACACTGCTGCTAGCAAAGCGAATTTTAGAATACTTTAACTTTAGGCATGAAAGAGAAAAATAGAATGCAAAATTCGCACGAGATTGGAATCTGTTGGTGTGCATCTTTTAGGTGGTTTATAATAAGTGGCGCAAAGTTAGGTGATGTGCTTTAGAAGTTCTGTACATAACAAAAGTAGTATTAGAAAGACTCGAAAAAGAAGAAAAAATGGTAACACTAAGTGAAAAATAAACTTAGCTGCTTTCGTTGCTAAGGAAAACTAGAGTTTTCTTGTGGAACTATGTAATGCTACTTATTTTTCTCATAGAATATTAGGATGCTTTTTGGAAATGGAAAAATTCCATTTTCATGATCATATTTTCAACATCCGTAAACATACCGAATGGCACTACACTATCACGAAACAAATAATGTTTTAGGATAATTTAACAGTTGTGAGTAAGCAAGGATTTATACAAGGAAGCATAAGTCCTGTATTTGATGGCATTTTTTGGCGGCAAGTCCATAGAGAACCATGAGATAGATATGCTTTTTCTACAGAGGAATAAATATTTCTCATTCAGCATTCTGTTAAAGATCATCCCCAAATATTTAGCAGTGTCTATAGAAATTCGAGAAATATTTGGTGGACGTTGATTAAATGCAAGGGCATTAGAACACCGTAATTAAATCGGAATGAGCGCTGTAAGTGACAAGATGGGGGCCCGTCCTGTACTACTGCGTGCTGTTGTCATGTCTAATTTGTTCTGTGTAGTATTTGTGTAGTTAGTCTTGTGGGGTATCAGCTAATTGGTCTTTGTCGCCTGACTGCAACCCCCCTACTCCGCAGATTTATGTGTGGAGTAGGTTTCATGTAAATGTAAATGTAAGGACTTTTTCGAAATCACTAGACATCTGCTTTAAAAAGTGTTGATAGTTGAGACCTGAACCATTTCTAATTGACCAGTCAGAAATCCAGTTTCTCGTAGTGATGAAGAAATCCTCACTTTTCTTGAATGAACAACATTCAAAGTTTTGTGTATCATCGGCATAAGAAAAATAAAAGATCTTGATGATTGGGAGAGATGAACCCAGTATCATTTATATTTAATGAGCAAAAGAGTGGTACCTAAATTGATGCTGAGAGAAAATCCTGTGGGACAAGAATTAAACCTGCCAAAAAGTTGGACGTGTCTAAATGCACCCAACATGAGCTAACACAAGTCGGTTAAGGTATAACAATGTTCTGTTCATTCGTCAAACTCAATCTTTTTGAGTAATTTGAGGGAAAAAAAGTCTGAAATTCAATTCTAGAAAACACAATTGAAGTCAGTTTAAGCCGTGCACCTCCGGTTTCGAGTATGTAAATTGCAAAAAATCACAAAAATTTTAAAAATTGGTGGAAACCCGGTATACAAACAATTTTTTTTTTTGTGCCGGTGTAATCGTTTTGTGTTTTTTTTTTTTATAAATTCGTATTCCTAAGCAAAATTAGAAACTAATTTATTTTCTAATCTTGCTTTTAATAGAAAGACAACGTTATCAACTAAAGCAATTTGGACTTAGAAATTCAATGAGTCTTCTGGTAAAACCGGAAAATACCGACTCAGATTATCTGCGAAATCCATCAATGAGCCACTTCTGAAATTGATAGTGTTGTTTTGCTTCCAACGCACTAGCTTAATGGGCACAACGTGGACTAATGCTATGTTTCTCTTACTCTTCATCTTTACTCTGAATGTAAACCAGAAAATTATCAAAGATTAGATGACGTAGAGTTTCAAATTCATAGCCACATATAACATTTAGGTCTTATCCTTACCAAAGTAATAATCAATTGACTATTTATTTGTAGAGAATCACAAATTTTTTGCTTTCGAAAGCAAAGTTCAATATATCACACGCAGCTACATATACATTTTGAATGAATATTTTATTTCATTATAAAGCTTAGACTTTGTCATGAAGTGCGAAACAAAACATCCAACAAATCCCAACATGTTAATTTTGAGGTAATTTAAAATCACTTTTTCGTGAATTTTCTTGCATACTTTAACATCAATGTTTAATACTTTGTTTGATTGCTGAGCGATTTTTTATCATATAGACCAAAAGTCTTAACAAATATTCTGACACTTTATAAGACAGCTGAATTTGACAGGTGTCAAATGCCAGTGGTTGACTTGAGAAGACGAAACTGATAAACAGCAAAGTCCAAGATTTCTAGAAAAAAATTTTCGTCAAAAGTGTAACGCAGTTTGTGTTTTATTTAACTACTTGCGACGACGGAAAATGAATGACCCGTAATGTCAGTTTATAGTTTTGTTTTATTACTCTAAGGTCTAAGCGATGCTTTTTTAAGTAAGTAGATTAGAGCACATGGAACAGCATGCGCTTGACAGATGTTCCAAGATAACAATAGAAACCAGCTCTTGTATTGTTTATTTATTTGTATTTTCCTTTTTTTTTTTATTTCATCAGATAATACAGTGGACATGCTGTCTTTCTTTTTATAAAGGTATGAGAATTGAGGATGTTATGAAAATGGTTTTAAACAAAACTCAGTGTCAAAGCCTGAATAATTACAACATCGCTAAAATTTTTAATTGTCTTTGGCACAGCGTTCAAGCTATTGAAAAAATATTTTATCAATTTTTTTAGACTTTATTGTACACTGTTTATACGTCATTGTCAAACTCTATAAGGAAAGATCGGTCTTAGGTGGCGGATCTGATACTCCTGATGTAGCACAATTTTCAGCTGACAAAATGGTAATAAGTAACTTTCAAACCCTCAAAAAGTGCTCTGTCGAACTCAGCTTAGGTAATGTTTTTTTGTAATTTGTAAAATCAAAGGTTTTTGTGTCTTACTATGTGAGGGTAAAATTCATCTTTTTTTAACTCAAACGAAAATTCTAGTCATTTTTGACGAGATAAAATAATTTTCAGCTTAAAATCATAACGAATTGTTTCTTTTACTTAGAATTCTTTAAATGAGGGCCTTAAACCCATTTTATAGATTTCAAAATGTGCTCTAAGGTGTGCCAGTAAAAAGAATGAAATCTTAATCACACACTTACCCATACTCAAAATAGACACACCTACCGAACAAATATTTGCAAACGAATAAAACAAGGAAAATAATCGGAAGGTCTGTGACAGTTCAAAAAATAGTGAAGCTTTTTTTTTTTGTTAACAAAAACTATTTGATGTCTTAATAGAAGTAATTATTTGGCAATTGCAATGCATTGTGAAGAACCTTCAGCGAACAACAAACTAGCTTTTAAAAAGGTGTAGTATTTGAAAAGTCCACAAGTAAAATATTTGATAGTATGCGATTCAAGTGATATCCTTTAAATGGAGCTATATGCTTAATTATCTTTATTCTTATCCTTATTGTTCTTTGTCCTTACATAGCATAAAACAAAGTCGATTTCGGTATGTGTATGGTTAGATCTTTAAAACTATACAACGGATTTTGATGCGGTTTTTTTTTAATTGATAAAGGGGAAAAGCTTGTATGTTTATTTCCTTCCCATAATTCCACGGGAACAGGCACTTAAACGAGGACTCTGGGTTTTTGTATATAAAGACAATTTGAATGAAATTCGGAACAGAAATGGTCGTGAATCTTAGAAATGACAAAGGCCATATTCCCTCTGAAACGGGAAATAATCGGTAACTTGGAAAATACTGGATCGATTCCAAAAGTAGATTCACCGTAAGATTGGTTTGTTACCCCTGATTTATATAAACTACATTTCATTTATATTATCCCACCGCAATGCATATTTGGAAACTACTTTACTTAATTAATTTAATTTCCATTACTGAAAGACCCAGCAACGCCGGGCAAGTCAGCTAGTATGTAAGAACTGGAAATGAACTAAGAAGAGTGAACTGAATGCCATGAACAATTACTGACTATATTTGCAACAAAAACCAACCTTATGTGTGTAACCACGGCGTATACTTGCTTTTTTTTCACTTTTTTCATATTGCCTTTCATTTAAGGTTTTGTTGAGTTTTCTTTTCGTGATTATTTCGATCTCAAAATTAATTGAATACATGAAGTATTTAGTCTTAGTTGCACTTAAATTGGATAAGTATGTTAAACTTCTTAACGCAAGTAGCTTGAAAAATTTGTAGTTCAATATATCGTTACAAATACTTAAAATTGCTCTAATCTTTAGGAAGTTAGAAACTCAGATCTGTCAGTCAAATTTAAAATATCTACCTTACACTTAAATTTATCTAGCAAACTGCTTAGGACTTCAAACGCAAGTCAAAACATTTATATTACGTGAGGGAACTTCCATGATTTATTCAGCGCATTCAAATGGAAAGGCAAGCAAACCGATTTAATGGAGAAAAATCGCAAGAAATTGAACTCATCGGAAAATGTGATGGCTTGTAAAGACGAGTAAGAATAGTTCTTCTTCTTCTTCTTCATTTTCGGCGTTACGAGTAGTGATCTTGAAGCGATCACAACTCTCCCACTTTGCTGCTTCACACTAGTGATCCGCCTGTGGGGTACGCCGCGTTGACCTCAGAAATCGTCGGCAAGCCTCCCGGTTTTGGATTGTTCCATGTCTGAGGCCAACCAAATGCTGCTGTTTTTGCATTTGCTTGTACCAGGAGTGTTTTGGCCTGCCTTTTCTTTTTCGTCGCGAATTTGTTGAAACGTTGTACGATATTGCCTTTTTGACGGGGTTCTGCGGATCTCTCCTTTGAACATGACAATACCAACTGAGCCGGTCGTGCTGAATTTTGTCCAAGATGGTACTTTTGACATGAAGGCTTCCACGGATCTTAGTACTTCTAATTCGATCAAGCTTTGTTACTCCTGCTGTCATCCGAAGCATCTTCATTTCGGCTGCCGTCAATTTGCTCTCATACTTTTTGTACATTGTCCAACATTGTGAACCGTATGTCAGAGCTGGACGGACAACTGCTGTGTAGAGTCTTCCCTTCAGCTTAGGGGGCATTTTTCGATCACAGAAGATAGCGGAGTTTTCTCGCCACTTCATCCACCCTACGCTTACTCGATGATTGATGTCGTCATCACAAGATGCTTCACTATTGATCATAGATCCCAGATATTTAAACTTTTCACACTTGGGAAGCACATTTCCATTCAAATAAATGTCTGGAATAGGCTTGTCTGGATCAGAAAAAGGGCAGCACAGGTATTCAGTCTTTTTAGCGCTAATACGGTACCCATTTCCTTCCAGAACATCAATCCAAACGTCAAGTGCTCGTTGCAGGGATGTAGGATCCTCGCTTATGATGGCTCCATCGTCAGCAAAGAATAATTGTTGTACTTTATTGTCCGTTACTTTTCCTTCGAGCAAATAATCCAGAACAGCAATAAAGAGCAGTGGACTCAAGACACTTCCCTGATGTACACCTACTGTTATTTGGAATTCTTCGGTGACTCCAGCTGGGCATCTCACTTTTGTAACTGCTCCCTCGTACATGTCCATAATTATTTGCACATAGGCTTCAGGAACTCCTCGGTGTCTGAGGGCCACCCATATCAGATCTCGTGGTTGTCGATCGAATGCCTTTTCGAAGTCAACCAACACAATATGCAAATCCTCTAAGGCATCTCGGTGTTTTTCCATAATGATCCTTATGCTTTGGATTGCGTCTGTAGTTGACTTACCCGCGACAAACCCGCATTGGTCATCAGACAGCCTTATTATTTTCCGCAGTCGGCTATCCAAAACCCGCTCAACGATCTTCATAGTGTGGGACATCAACTTGATCGAACGATAGTTGTCACAGCTTCTGGTATCTCCCTTTCCCTTGTACATTGGAAGAAGAAAACTTTCCCTCCATTGATTAGGCAAACTGTCACCTCTTACAAGTTTGGAGATGAGAATCGTGAGCCATCTTAACCCGATGTCTCCCATATTTTTCCAAAACTCATATGGTACCTCGTCTGGCCCAATCGCTTTGCCTTTTTTGGAGTTCTTAACTGCCTCCCTAACTTCTTCGACTGTGACGTCGGATACTTCCGTAAAGTTAGGTGCAGCTGTTGGAAAGTGGCGCCGAGGAAACTGTTCATTCAAAAGATCATCACAATACTGTCGCCACCTGTGAAGAATTTTGTCGTCATCCACAAGTAGCACTCCTTGAGCATCATTGATGAACTTCGGCGAACGAATCTCCTGCGCATTTCTCCTTCTCTGAGCGGCTATTTTGAAAATGGTTGCTCCCTTATTCAAGTTGCTTTGTCTTAGCTCTTGGATTGTCTGATTTGCTTCAGCAGCTGGGGCAGAAATCTCTTCCAGCTCTCGATACAGGCCCTCCGTGCTTTTTGCTTGAAGTTGGGCGCACTTTTTCTTCGCTTCTTTTCTGCAGCTCTTGTATTCCATTTTGAAACGCGCTTTTTCATTTGTAAGTAAGTAAGAATAGTAATTGCTTTAAATACACCACATCTCACAATAATAATTGTACCTTAATTTTATTCCATAATAGCACAAACTTACTTAATATCAGAAGTCGTACCTGTTTAATCAAAATTTCAAATTTGCCAAGTAATGTGAGAACGATTCGGTGCAGTGAAATTAAAACAGAAAACGGAAAATAATAAGTCGAAGCACTGTTTGAATAATTTTTCTCTATGGCGCAGAAAAAAATGAATACCCGGAACAGGAATATAAAATAGTTGATTAATTAAGCGGTTAATTATAATACATTTTAAAACGTATGATGTGATAGTTGAACTGTTCAATGAAGAAGTTTATTGATTGTTTGGTTTTTTCAACATCTAAATGATTTCCATCTCTGTTATTTTTTTTTTATTTAATTTGCTTATTTCCAATTGATGGGAAAACTAGACCCAGTTTTTTTAAGTAGAGAATAACTAAAAAGTGCAGTTTTGAAGACCTTGTTTTCGTTTTAAAGGTACAAAGATAGTGTTTTGACTGAAACCTTAAAAACCTTATCAAAGAAACCTTAAATAGTATTTCAAGGAGGACTGCAATGTTTGCTTTGATAAGAAAATCAAAGTTGAACAAACCGTGCGTGGGTTGTAAATTTACATGGTAACAGCCATTTGTCTTTGCAAAAAGCATGACATACATTAAATCGTAGGTAGTATATCTACAGTTTTATCAGTCAAAAACGGAAAAAGTTCAAATGACTTTGTCATGCCCTGCCCATTACTTGTTATCAAAAATCTCATTAAAATATCTTTCAGTCGGGTGTGATGTGAATGAAAAATAAGCACTGAATCATTATTTCATGATTTTCAGAAACCGCTGAGTTTAAAATTACCGTTATCAAGTAATTTCTACAAATAGCGCAAAAAAGCACTAAGTACTAAGCACACGTTATAAGTGATAATCTTTAAGACGGCTTGCGCGGCTGAAATTGTTTTTTTTTTTTTTTTGGCAAATTTATAGCTGAGATTAAGTCCATGTTTTTTTTTTTTTGACTATTGGGAAAAAGAGGAGCAGTAAGAAAATTTCTAATTTGTTCCGAGGTTGTAATCAATTTGGCTGATGTATTCAAAAAAGTAGGTCAGAACATGCCAAATTTGTTTTTTCTTCGTATTGTGTTTGTCTGCCTCACAAGTTGTACTTTCAGACTAAGTGCGTAGTGCGGCTTCAATTCAAACTCAATTTAAGTTGTTAATGGTAGAGTAGAATCTTTGTGTCGAACAAGAAAATAATAGAGAGCGCACATACCTACTTGTTTTCTCTCTTTTTTTCTTCTTTGTTAATAAGAATTGCAAGTCATCTCGCAACTGTAACCCTTGTTTTGGGTTCAACTACAAAAGAGAGATGTGTGCGCTGTGGACATTTAACCTGAATTCAAGATTGAATCAAGTCAATCAAAATAGCTATGTGGTAATCAATACAAGCAAATTTGGCGAGTTATGTTATTAACTCTGTCAAGAAGTTTTGATATTCCGATCTTTTGTAAATCGCAAAGTCTACAACTTTTGGAGATATAAGCGTTTCGAAACATAAATTTTTTACCGGACACCATTGGTCCAGATAGCGTTACATTTGAGACGAGTATCGTCCAAATCTCCAAATTCTATGTATGGAATTTTCTCAGTTTTCTTTCTTTTAAAGGAAATAGAGCCTATCTGAATCAGTCACATCTTGTCTGCAACAAACATATAGCCTGAACAAACTGAAACTTAGTTAATAGATTGTTTATCAGAAAATAACCAAGGAAAACTGCCTTTTTAGCAGAATCTTCGACCAAACGTTTTGATCAGAGATCTCTTGATTAAAAAGTATCTTTTAAGACGAGTCTGGTCTAATCTTCTACCGGCGATTGTATCGTACTTATTTCAAATCTATGAACATGCTTTGTAAAGGTTTTATTCAATAATATCCTGGTTCAAATACTTTCCACGTCCTTACCCAGCCCAGTCCATATGTTTTTTGTTAATCATTTAACCTTAGACGCGTTTTCTCGAAAGTAGTGTTTTTTTTAAATTGTTGACATGATTTTAACGGAACTGTCGAAGAAGACATTGGAAATCTGTGAATATTTTCGTATTCTTAAACGTCTCATGTGATTAGACACGAGCTTACTTAAAAAAAAAAAACGTTCACTTTTTACATCATTTTTTAAGGGTAGAAAACAGAACTTTTTCAGTTCAAAGCCATTTTGTTAAGTTTCAAAATCTTTCAAAAAAATTGTGTTTAATCAAAGTCCACAATATGATTGTTTTCATGTTTCTAGTCTAATATATGGCGCTGTCAATGCTCGATTCAAAAACGCGTCAAGGCCAAGATATCGAAAAAAATCTGTTTTTTTTTTTTTAAAACATGTATTGACACTTAAGTTAACTTTTTCGTAACTGTTATTTATTTGTTCAAGTTTTTACAATATTACTTTGTGTCCATATTTGGTTGATATGTAATTTTTTAAAGTCTGTACCAACATATGCTAACTTAGTTACCAATGTAACACGAAACTCTTAATTCTAGGTCTCGAATACGTCAAAATTGCGTAATATTTTGAATTAATAATTTAATTTATTTGGCCTTTCTCGGTGATTCAGTTTTAGTTTTCTTTTTCTTTTTAAATATCACTTAGAATAGGTGCACTAGTTTATAAACGACTGAGAAAAAAAAACTATTTTATTTCTAACTAAAGGCTGTCTCATTCACCCCCTTGACACCTTACGTAAAAACTTTAACTGAAGTCAGAAGAAAGCTACGTACTTTCACCTCCGAAAAACTACTAGTCGTTTTACTAAAAAATTTAGCTTTGTCATAGTAACTCTTTTTTAAAACACAGAAATTGTTAGACATTTTGAAAAGGATAAACCAAGATTAGCCAAGCCAACTCGTGTTGATTGATTGATAATATTTTGCTACAGAAAAAGTAGAAATTTACCAACAAAAGATTCTATAACTTTGTGATTTTCAAGAGAAAATAAATTACTCAAAAGCATTTCAAAATGTGTCAATCAACTTCCAATGCATATATGTAGCTTGTCCTTTCATGCAGCTTAACAATGAGTTTGAATAAAAAAAAAAAAACATACAAATAGCATCTTTAAAATATTTTTTTGTATAAGGACACATTTCGTCGGTAAAGCCGCTCATTAAACTCAGATAACAAATCATTGATAATGGCGTTGAGGGTGAAAGCGTCAATAGATCGA
The DNA here is from genome assembly GCA_914767635.1 of Melanostoma mellinum. Taxonomy (NCBI): domain Eukaryota; kingdom Metazoa; phylum Arthropoda; class Insecta; order Diptera; family Syrphidae; genus Melanostoma; species Melanostoma mellinum. The sequence continues at coordinate 173,600,295 of OU612058.1, forward strand.
AAATTGTTGGAACAAATGAATTAATACACTTTTTGCGCATGTTTGTCGATTTTGGAAAAAGTGTATTCAGTTATACAAACACAAATTTTGTGAATATCTTTTGTTTCCGACAAAATCATGTAAACTCATTTCAAACACAACGTAATTTAAAAAAAAAGCACCTCAAATAAACGTTCCTTTTATATCACGTCAAGATGTTTTAATCTTTGGAGTTTGACTCTTCGTAAGTTTTCCGTTATCATCAGGCCTGTTGTGCATGTCATTCAAAAAAATACTTTTTTGTAGTGACGATGACGCCTCGCGTGCGCTGATTATTTACAGTTTTGGCTATTCATACAATCTGGATCGAACTAGTCTCAACTAGACAAGTTCAAGTGTCTACCCAACTTTTTGAAACCTAAAAGCAGAGCCATAACTAAAATGCAATTGCGTCTGAGCTAAACTCAGATCATAACAGTGGCGCAAGCAACATCAAGTCACATAAAAAACAAATTAAGATACACACCTGCAGCAGCAGTTTACCGCATTTGACATGCAACACACTTCAATAGTCAATAATACGTACAGCCTAAGATCAACCAAAACTACCGGGATAAACAGCAACCAGCTGAAGCTATCAATGTCGCAACTCAACTAGACGCACTGTAAACTGTAATACACAAAAACCACACAATCGCGCACTCTTATCACACTGTTGACAGCAAAAAAATTTTTTTCCTCATCCCCGTTTATTACCAATTAAAAAAGTGAATACAGTTTGGAATTGTCCCAGTATTGTTCATTTTAGCCTCGATTAATAGAATATTTTCAATGTGCTCCGAAATACGTGAACCTACGTGTTACTAAAGTGAACAGCTATTGTACTGCCTAATTGGCCAATTGAATAATGAAATAAAAAACAAGAAAATGCGTTTTGTGAAGAAGATATTGGCTTACCACATGTAGAAGTTCTATTGTTGTATCCGAGGAGGAATTATTATCAGACGATTTGTGTATTTGTCTCGCTTCAGCTCCACCAAGCGAACTTGAATAGACAGTGGTGCCCAATAAACAAAGGATAAACAGACTAATTGCTAGTAAGCCACCCGTCATGGCTAGTCGATGCTTTTTTGTGTAGTGTGATCGTGGCATGTCAAATTCAATGTTTATATTTATAAGGTTCGATGAGGCTGTTATTTTTCGCTTGTTGTTTTTGTTTTATTTTTTCAAAGCAAAAAAAAAATGAAAAATATAATCATCTAACACCGGTTTGAATGAATAATTTGTGTCTCGAAATTAATTTATTGTATGCGTCGGTCGGTTCTTTACCTATCTCGACTGATACGGGCGAGCTTGACGTTGCTTTGCAACAAGTAGCAGATAACTAGATAAAAAGCGCAGACTGAGTCAATAAAAGAATTTGATCTAAGGAGTGTAGTTGAGAGTTGATCTTTTACAGTTGTACATCGCTTTCAAGTCGTCGCTTGCGAGTACTGGAGTTCACTAAACTAACGTCGAACGCTCAATTTATCATAGGTGGTGTGCTTTTAGCGATATAAAGTACTTTTTATTATGACGTGTGTGTATCTTAATGCGATTTATCTAGGAAATGAGATTTGGGGGATTTACGGATACTTTGAAATGTAAAATCACACATTGCTCATTTGGAATGCAATTAGAAAAGAATTTCTGACTTTAGACTCTACCTATTCCAACCCGTTTTTTTTTCTCGGTGCATTTATTTGAATGCAAATTTTTGATATTTCCAAAAACCTTGTTCTAAATATGCCGGCATATTATTATCAGGAAAATTTATGGATTGGCTTTTTGGTTTATGTTTTGTTTTAGAGAATAATCATAATTACATGAAGTGGGGCTGATTGTTTTCAATCAGAATCTGGTTTGAGAGAAAGAAGTTTGCTTTATAATTCTGAGCTGCATTACAAAAGGTTACGGCTGGGTGGAATGGAAGAGCTGTTTTTCTGGTTTGACAAAGAAATTATTCCCGACCTTTTTGGTATTTGTGGTTTGATAAAGTGTTTGATAGTTGTTTTTATATTACGCTGCAGATATAAGCGGGTCTGGTTGTTATGTGAGAATTGCATTTTTTTATAGTTTTGTATTTGAATTTTAGATTAGATATTTTCTGATTTTGGTTTTTTACGGCGTAATTTAAATGTAAATGACTGAAAGCTAAAAGTACTTGAAGTTTATAATCTAATTCTGCGACTCAAAATAAAAGCAAAATAAATTGGGTCGCGCAACAAAGCTCAGGGAACCTCGGGTCCTGGACCAATACAAGGAACTACAATTTTATGCCATTTTTTCCGAACGACTAAATAGGAAAAAGCACATTTACTCTCGTAGGACTTATGTTACTGAGATTCAAACCTCGAACTCTGACGTTCTAGGCACTACGCCATAGACACCACAAAGTAGATATTAAAGGAAATAAAAATGTTTTAAGTATTACCGACAAACTGTTGACTCCTTCCTAACTGGAGTTGTGTATAAGTGTCTGGTCTTAATATCAAATTTGCAGCAACGGTATAATGATAAAAAAAAAAAAATTAGTTGAGTCTCTCCGCGTGGAAGAAATGAAACTTTACGACTTCACGTCAAAAACTAGGTATTAAATATTCTTCATTATTTCATTTGAGGAGAAAAGAAAACACAACACTATTTTCAATGGAGCAATCGAAATTAATTTTGCAAGCACTGACACGATTTCCACACACACCACACACGGCACAAATTGAAAAACTATTTGGAAGAATTTAATGAGATCTTGAGGTTTTTAAATAAATTGCAAATACATTAAACGCATTAAAAAGAACAAAGAACTAGTTTCGGTTTGATTTTCTCCGAAAATAATGAAAACTTCCACCGAAGAACACATTTTACTACAATTAAACCGTCTGGCTGAATGATGAATTGCAGCAGTGCCGAAAAGTATGCAATCGATAATCCACGTTAAACGTGTAACGCAACCATGGAAGCCGCCTTAGAAGCTTTACCATTGTATATATATCCTATAGAACTATAACTTTCCAGCGTTCCATTGACTTAATGGAATTCGAAAGTGTTCCACAAAGTGTCCAATGTGTTCCACAAGTTTCATATATGTAAGAGTAGGAAGCAAATAACAACGTATAAATTTCATCATATATGCGCATTACTTTCTGACCCATAGGAAATGCTCGCAACGAAAAAGAAAAGGCAGGCCAAAACACTCCTGGTACAAGCAAATGCAAAAATAGCAACATTTGGTTGGCCTCAGACATGGAACAATCCAAAACCGGGAGGCTTGCCGACGATTTCTGAGGTCAACGCGGCGTACCCCACAGGCGGATCGCTAGTGTGAAGCAGAAAAGTGGGAGAGTTGTGATCGCTTCAAGATCACAACTCGTAACGCCGAAAATGAAAAAGAAGAAGAAGAAGAAGAAGGAAATGCTCACCTAAAGTGATACATTCCACCATAAGCATAACAGCTGATTCCTTTTTCTCTGGCGCACCGTAATGACGAACAATGTTTATGAAAAAAGCTGGAAAGTGATATTACTATACGATATATAGTATACAATGGCTTCACTTCAAAAATTATTCAAGCAGGTGTATAGTTTTGAAGTTAAATGAAAATTATTGCAGGCTAGTTAATTATTTCAACAATTTTTCACTTGAAAATTCAACAATTTTTCACTTGAAAATTCAAAATTTATGTAAATTATGTTGAAAAAGTGTTGTTCCTTGAAGAGTCTTCACTATTTCTAATTAATTTATTTACCTTTTATTTTGTTTCATTTGTTCCGATTTGTTGAATGTTTGTTCTGAATATGAATTTAGGTTCTTATCGCATCAATTCTTCAACTTTTCTTTTCAGACGTACCGCGAAGAGAAGAGCGATTTCATGTTTTGGGAGAACTCTCGATCTATTTGCTTTCAAAATGTTTGGAGAATTTCTTAAAATTTCATTTTGGTACTTTTTTGTGATGTTTTTAAAATAATGTTTTTATGGTCAAGGGTTATGCATGGGGACTAAATTCAATATATAAAAACGTACACGCCAGGGTCGCACGAGCTTGTTGTTGTGTGCTGAGTAAAATATCAAAATTTATAGGCCGAGTACAATGCTATAGTACTCGTTTTTCATAATATATTTGTACAGCGCTGCCAATCAAACATTAACTATGAAAATTTAATGAAATAACATAAGATATTGAAAGAAATTATATCAAATATTTCAAAGGCACTGAAAACCTATTTTTTTTTATTTTTAATTTATGAAAATTTCGAAATTTAAAACTATACAAACGTTAAAATGTTGTATCAATCATTTGTTAGCAACCAAAGACTCCTAAAATAACAAAAATCGTCAAAATCTTGTAAGCCATTAACGAGAAAGTCGGGTTTGAAATAAAGAACGGTAACGTTGAGGGAATTGTTTTTGGGGTTTTCCTAAAAAATGTTCAACATCATACAAAAGACAATATTATTAAAATATATATATTACGTTTCACGATGTTTGTCCGCGATGGACTCCTAAACTACTTAACCAATTCTAATCAAATCTGTACACCGTGTGTAGTTTGATCCAACATGAAAGACATGATAGCTAACATCTTAATTTATGTTACGATAGCCACAGCAACGTGTGGCCGCGTCACCTAGTAAGGATATAATTCTTCACATAAAATTTTACCGAAATCGTTGGAGTCGTTTTTGAGAAAAATCAGTATTATCATACAGATTGTACAGCAAGTACAGCATTTGAAGACCTAGAGACCCAATTCTAAAAAGGCCTATGTAAAGTGCCCACAGACCCTAACTGCAAAATTTTGAAGAAATTCGGTCAAGCAGTTCCAGGTGTAGATCCATGTACACACAGACAGACTTGCAGCAATGTGGCTTTCGTTTATTTTTTAATTTCATAAATTCAAGGAAGTGGGCTGTCTCCAAACTATGTCTAAGCGTAACTCGGTGCGGTTAGATTATATCTGTACATATATCAACTGAAAGTATAGCCAAAATTTACATTATTTAAAATTCACTTATAGTACAGGTCCGACGGAAAAGCCGAAATACATTCGTCAACATCAAAAATGTTTTTTTTTTTCGGATTTATCTATGTAATGAATACAAACAAATAGACAATCACTGCAAACTTGGAGAGAGATGCAGCCGATCCAAAATCTCTCATCCATACCTTAGGAGGAATGGACAAGCGACTAAATGAGTAAGCACTTTTTATGGCTGTAAAATAAATGCTGGTCCTCTTACGGTGCTGGCTTTTGAGCTTTTGAGACAGTCCAAACGATTTGGAAACGATTTCAAAGGCTTCTATGATTAAATAGCCTGATAACAATTTTGTTAGCAAAACATTTACAAAAGCTATAAGCCCCACAATTTTTATTACCTTCTGGCTTTGGCATTATAGCTGGTGGTAAACCTGGGCTTGTACCAACATCTTTCGTCAACAATTTCAATTTCAGGTGAACTCTCTCCAGTTTTGCACACAAATTTACTATTGAAACAACGGTGAAGCATATTGCTAAAGCTATAAAGAGAAGTTAGAAGATAAGAGGGCGACATTTTTTTTGTAAATCAGTGCAAAATATTGTGTATTGGTTTTCGGAGGGTTGATTTGGATTACAGGCCTATTGTTTATTAACACAACAGTTTGCGTTTATCTAATCAATGAAGTACGTCACAAATCTTTGGGAGATTCTACAACATTACATTCACAGTAGAAATGTTCAAATTCTTTCTTTAATCACCTTTTACATGATTCTATCTTGAAAACACTATTCTCCTGTTGTACTGAACGATTGAAGGTAGATTACGAACCGTTAAATCTTCACTAAAGCTCTGTTTCTAAACAAAGAATGCTTTTGGACAATTGAAAATAAAAATTTCATTTATTAATGTCATTACAAGAATCATCTTCTGATTTTCTGAAATTGCAGTTTCTGAGAATATTTTACGAATACACGTACTAAGCCAAGACATGTGTGTTCTTTGATCGAAAGCACTCACCACGCCAGTAAATATGACAAATATTTGTAAAGTTTCAGTTTTGCTGGTATCGTATACCGATGGCAGTATCATCATCATTCGCAATCTACTTACTATAACCAAAGTCTTTTACTATTTGTAAAAGACTTTGCAAAAAATCTTCGGTGCGTGTAGAGCAACATTTGCCTATGGCATTTTCCAACTACAAATATTCCAAACAAACTCAAAACTTTGGTAAAGAGAGAACGTTTTATTTCCTTATTCCTTTCGTAAATATGTTCTTTTGAGTAAGACTGATGTCCAATGCATCCTAAAATCCTCTTCAATGCGGACGATTTTCTATTCGTATCTACCTTGGCATTCGGTTGAACGATAAACACTCAGTTGCTTGCAAAAGTATCGAAGGAAATTTGTTACAGCATTAATTTCTGCAATCAGTTTTTTTTCTCGAATGTGAAGAGAAAAAAACCAAATCTAGTCCTTTTATGAGAAACCGGAAGGGTTGTCCTCGCCCTGATAATTCTAGTTTGTATCAATAAAGCGAAGTCTTTTCGCAATACACTCTGGTTGAAGTAGAAGTATCGTAGTAAACACAATGCGGAGTTACCTGCTGCTCTGAGGTCCTTTAGATTTCTATCTCCACATATAGGATTTTTTCTTCCTTTTTTGTTTCTTTTTTCTATGACGAAAAATGTTTCCAGTTCACAACACACACATCGGACAGTAATAATTGGATTACACACAAGGGATGCATTTCATTGGGAGTATAAAAGCAAAGAAGCAAGCCATCTATAATGGGAGAACGTATAGGTATCGTTGTAACATCCTGCTGGTTTTGTCTTTTGTTTGGGATCGGAAATTTATTACTAATTTCAGTTTGTATATTATATTCGCTTATAGAAAGTTTTTGAAAAGGCATGAGAGATACAATGAAATATAACACGAGGACTGCATTATTTGCTATTGTCATTAAGCCTTTGTTTTGCTGAAACGAAGTTATAAGCACGAGAGCACTGAGTGAGAAATGTTACGACTAGAAAAGTTTATTAATAGGTACCTACGCTCCACGTAAGTCATGATTTTTTGTTATATACTTGTTTGTTTCATTAATGAAGAAGAATCGATTCCAGCAAGTATTTAAAAGAAACACAACTTGATTTAGTGCTATGTAGCATCTATTCAATTTATATTACTGTCCTTGCAGTTAAAAATAGTACCACACATTCAAGTGGCTAAGTTATCAACAGCAGTTAAAATAAGTACATTTTTAAAGGCTCCTGTGGTGATCTTTATTGTTTTATTATGTAAAAAAAATCAAGCATTTGATTCATTGTCGAAAAAATTACAAGTTAAAAATAAACATAGGGGTCAATGTCGAAATTCGTGGGGTAAAAAATCTGTTTTCAAAATTCTGCAGCAATAAAATACCAAATCGTTTGAATAAATGATAAAGAAGTAGAACATACGCGAATGGTATGCTTAATAAACCAAAGATTAACGAAATTTTATCAGTTTCCCATAACCAATAGTCAGCGTTTCTAGGAGAAGCAAATCATAACCACTTTATATTACAAAAAAAACCAATGCCGGCCCCAGCTAAGCCAGCGCCCTGTGCAAGATTAACAGAAAGCACCCTTTTTCTGTTCTAGTCCTTTTTCTTGGTCCAGTCCCAGTGGCAAATTTCAACAACTTACAAATTTGTAATTATAAGCGTTTTTTAACAAAGTTTGTGAGTTTTTGTAAAAATGTTGCTTCACCTCACGTTGTTAATTGCAATATTGGAGTTGCATTTTACAAAAGGAAATTTGTGAAAAAATTTCCATTTGGGTTTCACCAACACAAAATTAAATTTGTACTCTACAAGTAACCAGCTTGTATAGAGTTCTAAAGACTGCAGTCTTTTTGGTACTGCAGTTTAGTCACGAATATAACTAATTGTTTTAGTCTTTTGACTATGATAAGTACTTTAACTGCAAAAAAGTAGTCAGCAGTTAGTACTAACTTTTTGACTGTGCAGTTAATCAGTGCAGTTAATTGACTACAAGTTAATTAACTGCAGTACATTTAACTGGTCTTAGTCTTTTTAGTCAGTAGAAATTCTTTTGTACTGGTCTGATAAAACTTTTAGTCAGCAAGTCTTTTGACTGTTGTGAATAAATTTTTGTCATTTAACTTTTTTTTAGCATTTTGACTTTTTTTTAGTCATTTAACTTTTTTAGTCTTCTGACTGGTTTTAATTTTCTTAAACCAAACGAATCTCAGAAATAGTCTTATGTGACCTACAATGGAAAAAATTTTCTAAACGTAGGAAGCTGGTCTTGAATTTTGAAGAAGCCGAAATGTTTTTTGTCTTAAAAAGTACTTTAGGGGCTTAAAAACAACATACCACAGGATGGATGCCGGCAAAAACGTCTAAAAGCCCAAACTTTCTATTCTGCGACAGCGCCCGACAGACGTGCAAAATGATGTGAAATGAATGGGCTTCAAGGTAACGTCCAAGGTCAAATTCAAGATCGCCATCGCATTCCTCGTCGAAAAATACGTCGGATATAGGATCTTTGATTTTTTTTTTTAACTCATATTCTGTCATATTTCCAGGGGTTTCCATACTTTTGTCGCACCCGGTATATATTCAAGATTTTGTCCCAGGACCAAAATAAAGGAGGTTATTTCTTCGACAATGGACCCGTCTAAAAAATTAAGCACCTCCGAAGAAATGCTGGACAGCCGCCATTTTGAATTTAATTGACACGAAAAATTTGTATTTGTACTTTGTATAAAAGAACCATTATCCAGGGGCTAGATTCCGCAAGAGTGAGTATAAAAAATTCACACTCACGGCCCTCTGAAAACTCACGCTCTGAAAGACCGTGAATAAATTTGAAGGATAGTGTACACATCTTCTGTCAAAAAAAACTCCTCTTCACCCTTGCGGAATTCTGATTAGAGAGTGTGCACAATTTTTCGTGTACACAATAAAAATTCACTCTTGCGGAATCTAGCCCCAGGGGTTTTGTGGGGTTTTGATAATGTTTTGTCACAGGCGAACATTTGTAGTAATTGCAGTTTCTAAAAGAAAATTCTTTAAATAAGCCTTTTCTTTTTCCCATTCTAAATCAATAACCTGTCGATTCAAAGATCGAATAATTTAGATAGCCGATGATGATAAATGATAGGCGGTCGATTCTGTTTTCGAAAATGATCTATTTACTCAGGCCTAATAGTGCGTACTGATATCTACGGTTCGAAAATATACGAAGGCGATCAGCCAATCGACTACGGTGGGTGTGGCGGATGGCGGGCGGCAGAGAGAGCGAATCGAAAATGCATTACTAGTGTTATTAGGTATACGTAATAAAAATAAGTTATGCAAATTGCCAATTAAGAAGAGGTGTTATTCAAATATCATTTATGTTTATATTCTTACATTTTAGGGAATGTGTGAACAACTGAAACTCCCCTGGCTACGCCCATGAACTGCATTCAAAAGATAAGTTGATTAACTGCGACTGCACAAGTACTAGTACCAAAAAGACTGCAGTCTTTACAACTCTGATGCACAATAGGTTTCAACTAGACACCTCAATGGCCAGAGCTAAATAAACTCAACCCACCATAAACATCTATTCTAAATCTTAGATCTGTTTCCAAAATATAAGTTCTGTATATTGATGAAATATTGGGTATGCACCACACCAAATATGCAAAACGTCTTCCTCATAAAAGTTTTGGTTATTTGCTGAAAAGATCAAAATCATTCTGAAATCAATTAAATACGAATAATTTAGTTCTTCCAAGATAATCTGGCCCAAATATGCAGTAAAAGAAATTTGTTTCAACAGTTAAAGAAAAATAGAACACAGTAATTCAAATCAGAAGCCGAAAACGGAATATTTAAAACAATTTGGTGAATATTATCGATTTGCATAAATTTGGATCTAAGCGACACAATTAATCATATGAGTAACAAGAAATTGTGAAGCTCATGAATAATAAAAAAAAAGTTTGCCGGCACATACCAGCTATTGGATTGGATGGAACGTTAACTAACACTAATAGATTGAGATAAAATGTTAAATGAATATTTTATTGCAACTGTAAAATGTTTCATTATTCTTGTTCTTTTATCTTTTCTCTTTCTCTCACAATTATAAAATTCAATAAACATCAATTCTTATTCAAACCTCAAACGTGTTAATATACAGGGTGTTTTTCATACGATGCAACAAAAGCTCAGGATGGTAAGGTTGGGTTCAGACAAGAAGAATATGGTCTTTTTCCTTTCGTTGAGGTGGGAGGGCAATTTTGTTAAAAAATGACTTCATTACAAAAAATAAAACCAACACATGTTTTAGTGTTTTTTAAAGCCAATGCTGTGCTGTTAATAAAATACTGGTTCATCAAGTTGACTTAGTAAACAGTTTGTGAGTAATCAAGCTTCAAAGTTAAAATTTCGATAAGAAATCAATTTTTTTTAATGTGAATTTTTCAAAGTTGTTTCGTATGAGTCCTTTTTTACAAATACATAATGAATGCTGTTTGAAGTGAATCCGACAAATATCTTTCGAGTTATTCAGCGGAGAATAAAAGGCTCTCGAGTTATCTGGTATGGACTGTAAGACTTTGAATGCGTTTTTCTCAAAACTATGCTTTTTGAACTGTAACTTAAAAACCGATCGATAGATTTGAATGAAACTTATACAGGCGCAAACTTTGTTCGGATTACCCGACACTAATAAAATTAGTGCACTCACATGCCGTGAATTTTATTTCCAAGTGAATGTACTTCACGATTATTCAACATCCCATAAAGAAATTTATTTTTTTTTAGGTTATTATTTCCAAGTGAATGTACTTCACGATTATTCAACATCCCATAAAGAAATTTATTTTTTTTTAGGTCCTCCCCTTCCAATTACCGTCCAATTGCACTTACGTCCCTTCTTTCCAAGGTCATGGAAACGTTGATAAACCGTCAACTTATGAAATATCTTGAAGAACGAAAGCTTCTTAATGACCGTCAGTACGGCTTTCGTAGCAAACGGTCCACTGGTGATTTGATGGCTTATCTCACCGAAAAGTGGAACCAATCTTTACATTGTTTTGGAGAAAGTAAGATTATTGCGCCTGATATTTCTAAAGCATTTGATAGAGTTTGGCATCAGGCTCTTTTATCGAAAATGCGTGCTTTTGGTATCGATGAGTCTCTTCTTCGTTGGATTAGAAACTACCTTTCCGACCGTTCAATACAAGTTGTGTTGGATGGCTTCAAGTCTGATACCCACTTCATAAATGCTGGTGTGCCCCAGGGCTCCGTTTTGTCTCCGACTCTCTTCCTCATTTTCATTAATGATCTCTTGTCTGAAACTTCTAATCCACTCAACTGTTTTGCTGACGACTCGACCCTCAGCTTTTCATATTCGTTTCCAAATTCACGTCCCTGCTCTTCGGATGTGGAACTGAAACGGTTGCGTATGATAAGCTCATTGAATTCTGACCTTGACAGCATTGTTGCATGGGGTCTAATGAACCGAGTAGAATTCAATGCTTCGAAAACTCAATGCTGTCTCTTGTCGTTGAAGCTTAACATTCCCCCATTGCCATTATCCATGAATGGTACCTGCATCGAAGAAACCGAAAAGCTGTCAGTACTTGGTATGTGTGTAAACGATGATCTTCGTTGGAATGGCCACATATTTGAAGTCGCCAAAAACGCTGCTAAATGCTTAGGCTTCTTGAGACGATGCAGGAAGTTCTTTACCCCTTCTGATCTGGCTACAATTTATAAGGCCTTCATCCGCCCAAAACTGGAGTATAACTCTCATATCTGGTCAGGTGCTTCTCAAACATCTTTGCGCCTACTTGATAAGGTACAAAATAGAGCGTTAAAAATGATAGGTGATAGTTCAATCGTAGAATCGATTGATTCTCTTGGACATCGTCGAAACGTTACCTGTCTCTCTCTTTTTTATCGCTTTTTTCACAAACAGTGCTCTAGTGAAATAGCCAGCTGCATTCCTCCCCTGAAACAATTTAGCCGCAACACCCGCCTCGCTAGGAATGTTCATCAGTTTTACCTTGAGCCCAACTTCGGGCGTACAGTCAAGTATAGAGATTCTTATTTTAGTCGTACCACCCGAATGTGGAATGCTTTACCTGGCTCTGTATTTCCCCTACATTACAATTTACAAAGATTCAAAAGCAATGTGCATCGGTGTCTCCTTTCAAATCCTCTCCAATTTTCCTAAATGCTCGCACTGTGTTCTATAACATTATAAGGGTAGTCATAACCCCTTGATGTGTACGCTTATTATAAAAAAAAAAAAAAAAGGTTTTTTTTATTTTTAAACATATTACAACTCCAGGACAAAATACCAAGACAGTAACGAAACTTTTTTGTTATTGTTTAATTGTTTGTTTTTAGAAGTCGTTAACCGCGATAACAAAAAAAAACACGTGAATCGATCATCCTCAAAGTTTTCACATTTATTGTTAATACAATGGGTTTTTATTTTTTATCAATAGAACCGATTTTATAGCCGATTAAAAGTCCGATATTTTGGTGAAAGTCGAACTTTTTTTTAAGTGACCACCTAAAATTCTAAAAAAAAATTTTGAAGGTATAATCGCGGTCACCGCAAAAAAATTATTTTCTTACCTGCCTTTACTTTTTTACATATTAGTTCAGTTGAAATAAGTATTTTGCTGTGGGAAAATTACAAAATATTGTTCAAACATTTTATTTTTTTCGACCTTCTTGTTATCACAGTGCCCTTTAATGCAACCACATATTGTTATTGTGTTACTGACATTATAGCTTTAAATGTAAACCATTCATCGGCCCTTTACCATTCTGTTGAGTAAACAAAACCAATTCAAACATACAGCCAAAAATATCCTGCATATACCTTTTTGTTCGGACCTGTTCAAAACTTTTTATGCTGGAATATGAGCTTAACAGCAGACTCAATATGTAGACTGCCTTCGAACTGAAAAAACATCTCTGCACATCCTTACAGTATGTCCAGCACTTTCTTTGCCTTAGAAAGCGGATGCTCGATTACGAGGTTATTCCTTTGGGTAAACTTAATAATCTCATTCACTCATAAAGATCATAAATTTGTCGTCCAATTCAGAAGCCCGTGGCCAGCAGTACATCAAATCTAAGATATGCCTCCGAAATAATAAAAGATCTGTATGAATTTCAAAGAAATTCCATTGATGAAGTATTGGATAGGCACGACACCAATTATGTTATGATGGTAAACATGTTCTTCATTTAAGTACTTGGTTATTTGCTGAAGAGATCCAAATCGTTTAGAAATCAATTAAATTCGAATAATTAATACTTTTTTTTTTAGATAATCTGGACCAAAATAGGAAGTTAAAGAAATTTATTTTAACAGCTAAATCATGAAAGAACTAGGTTATTGAAATCAGAAGCCGAAAACAGAATATTTTAGTAAAATTGGCGAATTTTATCGATTTAAATCATTTAAATTTAAACAACTCATTTGTGTATATTAGTTATAAAATATTGTGAAGTTCATGAATTAAAAAAACAACTTTACCGGCACATACTAGTCTTTGGGTTGGAACGTTAGCTTACACTGATAGATTGAGTTATTATTGGAAATGAATATTTTATTGCAACTGTATAATATTGATGATCATTATTATTCTTGTTCTTTTGTATATTCTCTTTCTCTCGCAATTGTAGAGTTCAATAAACATCAATTCTTATTCAAGCCTGAACCGTGTTTTAATACAGGCTGTTTTTCATACGATGCAACAAAAGCTCAGGATGGATAGGTTTGGTCAAGGCAAGAAAAAAATCTTCTATCTTTCTCCCTCTGTTTATGTGGGAGGGGCAATGTTATTAAAAAATGACTTATTTCAAAAAATATTTTTAAAAATGAACCAAGTCATTTACAATGCGGTAGCAAATGACTTGGTTCATTTGTTATATATTTATACTATATTTATGGGTGCCGAACAACTCGGGCATTTCATTTGGCAAGCAATGATCTCGCGAATGTCTAAACAATTTTTATTCATTTCGCAAGAGTCAGCTCCCAAATTGTAATCTGGCCTTGCACTCATCTCGCTGAAACATTAACTCGCACAAGTCATTATGCATTTTCTTCTTTCGCATTCCAATCAACTGGCTTATAATGCAACTGGCTGATGATACTTTCGGATTCCCTTATCTCGCAAACAGTTAATTCGCCACACGCTTCTAATCCACTTGTTTATTCAATTCTTTGCACGCATTTTTTTTTTTTTTTTTTTTTCAGTTTTATTGATGTTTCATGCAGTGATCTTGTGATAGCCCTTTGGAGTAGTTCAATGCGAATGCTAAAGTCTTTTATTAATTTTTTCTTTAATTGAAATCTAAAATGGATAGTAATAATAACAGAGAAAGAGTGTGCAGTATATTTAAATCTATTCGGGGAAGAGATAAGCTCAGTGTAGATGGTTTTTCTTTTGATTTTGGTAGAATAGGTAAAAGTGGATATCACTACTGGACTTGTGAACTTCGAAAACATAAAGATTATAAATGTAAGGAGCAGTTACTCACAATAAAAAAAGTTGAATTACATATTATACACTCTTTAACTGGTGAACATAATCATGAACCATGTGCTGTCCGAAAGCCCGTAGCAGATTTATTATCAACCTTTAAAAAGTGCGCTAAGAGAGGTGTGGACAAGAGTTGCAAAATAGTCCAAGACACAATTGCATCGTGTAGCCATGAAGTTAGTGTCAATTTCCCTTCAAAATTAGCTCTACAACAAGTAGTTAAACGTGAGAGAAAGAAGCTGACCGAGTTAATGACTGAGCCAACACATTTTGACTTCATAATACCAGAAAAAATCCGATAATTAGACGAAGAAATTTTCATTGCGGATGATATAAAGGTTGATAATGACAGAGTCATAGTAATGACTACAACAAATAATTTAAAATATTTGGAAAAAAGTACGTTTTGGATGATGGATGGTACATTTAAAATTGTTCCCTGTTTGTTTTATTAGCTATATACCATACATTGTGATGTTGATGAAACTTTAAAGGCATATCCTATGGTTTACATTAATTATGTATAATGGACTTTGAAAGAGCTCCTATCAACAGCGTTCGACATTGTTACGATGATTGTGTACCAAAGGGTTGTAGCTTTCACCTTTTTCAATCAATATACCGACATGTCCAAAAATCCGGCTTACAAAGTAGGTATGGCTCTGATCCAGAATTTGCATTGAAAATTCGACAGAGCTTTGTCTCTTTTGTCTCCTGACCATATTTCTTTGGCCTTTACAAGATTAAAGGAAGAAATGCCTGTTGAGGCAAAGCCGATCATGGATTGGTTTTCGCGCGAAATTTGTGAACATGAGATAAAATGAAAACCAAACAAATTCAAAAAATATAATAATAATAATATTTTGCCAAATAACATAATGAGAAATATCAAAAAGCGAAAAACAATGCGAGATAAGGTAAAGCGATTTAGGTAACAGCGAAACAATAAATGCGAAATGATCTTACAGCAAAATGAACGCCAAGGCAAACATTAATTTGCCAAACAAGAATTGCGAAAAAACAATATGCGATTTGTTGATATGCGAAATAAGAAATTGCGTATTGTACTTTGCGAAGTGAACGTTTGCGAGAGAAAAACCGCGAGTTGACCCCTACCCTATATTTATATAGTGTTTTTGAAAGTTAATGATTTGCCTTTAATTAAAATCTGGTTCAAGTTGATTTAGTGAAAATTTTGTGAGTACTCAACCTCAAAGACACAGTTTTTGATGAATCTATGTACAGTTGCGAGTAAAATAATAGCAGTGCCTTTGCACTTGCTTTGGCCACTTGATAAGTGAAGGAATATTTTGTGGACTAATGAGAGCAAAATAGTTCTTTATGGTGGTAAAGGCTCAAGACAGTATGTTAGACGTCCACCTAACACCGAATATAATCCTAGACATACAACAAAAACCCTTAAACATGGGGGATCGTCTTTTATGGTATGGGCAGGTTTATAGTTATAGTTTATATCTTTGGTGATGCACTGCTATTATTTTGCTCGCAGCTATATATAAAAATCAATTGCAGTTCGTTAGTCTGGTTAAAACTCGAGAACGGCTGAAAGGATTTATCTTATCTTGCTCTTGAAATGTTCGTGGAGGTCTAGGAAAGGTGTAAAAGGTAAGTAATTATGAAAAAAAAGTGATTGGAATGCAGTAAAAGTAAAAATTTCTTTATTCTTAACTGTAATGAATAAAAAATTTAGTTCAAACAGTACTTTTGTGTTTTATTTTAATCATTTTTGACAACAAAAAATTAAATTAATAAATAGAAAGAGAATAAGATTATTTGATTGTTTGTTTTTGAAAATTATTTAAATTTTTTGACTGGTAAAAACTTAATTTATTGCCCATGAGTACAATGGACTGTACTTCATCCTCAAACTCCCACAGGAACGGGAATGGAAATGTCAAATAGTCAATTTATCAAATTAGCTTCTTCACAGTCTGACAAAGTGATGATTTTGCTCGCACTTTACTGTATGCTGACATGCCACGCTATCACACATGGAATGCATCATCGAAATAATTTCAGCGTCGAAAACAAGGAACACCAGTTGAAGGGAATCCAAATGTATTTGCTTCAGACGCTCTGGGTCGCATCTACACAGTACATCCAAATAACAATAAATGTTATTATTTGCGATTGTTGTTGGTGAATGTTCGTGGTCCAACATCGTTTAAACAACTGAGAACAGTTAATGGACAGCACAATGCATCCAACCACGAGTTGCAAAGAGAGCAACTATAAGACTTTGAAGTATTTTCCGAAACAGTTCGTTCAAGTGTTCCACAATTAAATGAACAACAAAGAATTGCGTACGACACTTTGATAAAAACTGTGAGCAGTGGATTTGGTGGAATTTATTTCCTTGATGCTCCAAGAGGAGCCGGAAAAACATTCTTAATTTTGTTGCTATTGGCGAGGATCAGATCGCGAAAGGGTATTGCTCTAGCGTTGGCCTCATCTGGAATAGCTGCGACTCTGCTTGATGGCGGGAGAACTGCGCATTCTGCCTTAAAACTGCCAATAAACATGAAAATCACCGAAACACCAATTTGCAACATCGCCAAAAATAGCGCAATGGCCAAGATATTAGTAGTATCCAAATTGATTGTTTGGGATGAATGCACAATGGCCCTTAAGAGGTCACTGGAGGCACTGGACAGAACGTTGAAAGATCTTCGTGACAGCCAAAATATTTTTGCTGGTGTCATGATTCTGTTGTAAGGTAATTTTCGTCAGACTCTTCCAGTTATTCCCCGATCAACTGTAGCTGATAAACTAAAATACTTAAATCATCGAATTAGTGGCGGTTCGTAGAGACACTCCAATGCGACTATTTTTGCAACATGATGAAACTGCAAATGTGTTCGCGAAGCAGTGGTTAGACATTGGAAATAATAAAGTTGCAGTTTACACCTCGACCGGATTCATCACATTACCCACAGATTTCTGTCACATCACACAATCAGAAGAGGAGCTTATTCAGCGTGTTTTCCTGGATATAGTGCAAAAGTTCAACAACCATAATTGGCTGAGTGAACGGGCAATATTGGCAGCGAAAAATAAAGATGTCGAGGATCTCAATGCGACCATTCAGAATTTTCTTCCAGGACAGTTGGTTTCCTTCAAATCAGTTGACACCGTTATGTACCAGGACGACAAAGTCAACCATTATCATATTTATTTTGATACCATTAGCAACTATCCCACAGAATTTTTAAATTCACTGGAATTGCCTGGACTACCACCTCGCAATTTGCAGTTTAAAGTAGAATTTTTTCTTTTTTTTTAGATAGATATTTATTTCTTCCATATAAAAATTACATTTTTGACAGGTTGTCGTTATCATCATGCTGCTTAACATTAATCAACCTCGACTGTGCAATGGAACAAGACTGGCTGTGAAAAAGCTGATGAATAACGTCATTGAAGCAACGATCATAAAAGGAAAATTCAAAGGATAGGATGTCTTGATCCCGCGAATATCGATGATTCCAACGGATTTACCATTCGATTTTAAACGCTTACAATTTCCAGTACGTCTGGCCTTTGCGATGACCATTAATAAATCACAAGGATACTCGTTAGAAGTTTGCGGAATTGGAGTTGTCCTGTTTCGTGCATGGACAATTATACGTCGCATGTACGCGCGTCGGAAAACCGTCTTCTTTGTTTGTTTACGAAACACAAAACAAAAAAAAATATAGTTTATAAGAGAGTTTTAAATTGACTAACAGACAATATCAAATTTAAACTTTATAAATAGCCACTATTTCAGGAGAACTCTCTTTTGTAAGTAAGCAACATAATGTGCCGAAAATTATAATAAAATTCCAATCTTCATAAAAAAAACGCTTTTTTGTTAAATACGGATTTGTTTTGTTTGCTTTGAAATTAATTTAGGCAAAAGTAGGTCTTTTATTTATCTCTGGCGTATACGTACTTTTTTTTTAAATTTATTCTGATAACAAATTGTAACTATACTTTCAATACACTTTATATTTAAGAGTTCAATGAGAAAAATTTTAGTTGCTGATTGTTGCTGAATTAATTTCGTCTGTGATTTGATCAATTCAAATTCATTGAACTTATCCCTCAGTGACTTAGACTTATATTTCATTCACATATTTGCACGTGAACTTCGACTCCCTCAGGAAAGGAGTTGGAAATCGAAACCTAGAAACTACTGGAAAGATTTCAAAAATTCTTTCTGCACTGGTATGCCATATAGTCCTTCATTAACTTAGCGTATATTTCATCCCTTAGGGATAAAACTACAGACCCGAGCAACGCCGCGCCGGGTGGCCTATTCCAAAAAAATTGTCATCGTTAGAGTACTTAATTGCACCTGAGCAGCATAGACTATATTTCATCCCTACTCTGCCACTAGAATGAAAGCTTGGAGACTGCTTTACTTAACTTACAATTTGATAAAAGTAGGGCCTAAGCTACACCGGGCGGGTCAGCTAGTTAAAAATAAAATGATAGCTACTTTTCTAGAGAAACCGAGTTTTGTTAATTTTACACGGATTGAACCTTAGCAAAGAAAGGAGTATTTTTTCACATTAGTATTTTTGCTTTTTTTTTTGGTAATTCACAAACTTTACTTACATTCGTCCCGAAGTAACAGAGAAGTCGCAAGACCCAAATCTAGAGCCTAGATGCAACCGACAAAACGTGAACCACGGTAAAACCAAATGAAATGAACACCAATCAAACATTCTCATCTTGCGTTTTTGAGTATTGTTTGACTTTTTTTGGGATTTAACGTTTTGTATAGAAATTTGTCTGTACAAGAACGTCCTTGGAAATGCATCAAAATGATGCTTGCTGAGACATATTAAACTGAATACGATGGTTCTGGACCCTTTTCTCCGATTTGAATCTTCTAATTTAATAGCACTCAGCTTTTTTTTTAAAGCTAGCCTATTGATCCATTACTGCAATAAAAATCTGCCCTTTTTCGAGTTCATTAAGAAGCTACGTAATCAATAGACCAATTGTGGTGAACTTAGTTAAGGACTAAGTATTCTTCCAGCTTGTTTCAAATTCGAACTATCTGAAAATAAGATCCTTTCGTTCTGAACGTGTGCTAAGCGGGAAAATTTTAAGCTTTTTCACTTGTTTTTATCTTAAATCAAGATTTTTGTTTTTATATGTACATATGTATATCGCAACAGAGCAGGGAGCCCCGGGGCCTAATGCATTTCTAACAACCGTGCCGAGAATGCTATGAAATAAATATTGTTTCCAGAACAACCTTTTTACATGTGATATAATTGCTTTGAACGTAACAATAAAATATAACCAAAAACCTACTCGATTGTATGAATTTAATTAAGATTGTGATTTTTCTCTGAAAGTACTTTTCAAAAAATACTACCTAACGAGTTTGAAAGTAATTCGATTACAAAAGTGATTTTTGAATTGATGTGACTTTGTGTTGCTAGGACACAAAGTATGATTCCAAACTTATCTTAGAATTAAACAAGTACATTTGAACACATTCAGTTTTTTTAAAGAATGGAAAGAACACGTATTTTTTTTTAAGCGGTATATACGAAATCAGCTGTAAAGATTGCAACAAAAAGTACATAGGACAAACGAAACGGAGCATCAAAACAAGGTTCAAAGAGCACTTCAACTGCATCAAGAACAAGCAAGTGCATCGATCATCTGTGGCTGCTCATGTGTTTGCTGAAGACCCACCACATACCATCGGACCGTTTGAAGAGAGCGTGCGGTTATTAAGATTTGTACCAAGTACAAGAAAGCTTGATGCCTATAAGTCGCTAATAATACATAAGACGAAAGAGAAGATGAATACTGATGGTGGAAATATTGCGTCTCTGTTGTTTGCATTAGTTTAATGTATTTTTGTAAATGTAATGTTCTTATGCTGTTTTACTTTGCTGTTAACTTTACCTCTGTTTCTTTCACCTTTCTTTCGGTCAAAATATTGTTTAATGTTAGTAGACGTTGTTAATCGCTGAAGATGAGTTGCATGTCAACTTGAAATGCATACGAATATATAAGTTCAAAAGAAGAAGAAAATTTGCGTTTTTGTTTTCGTTTTGAATTTCGTTTAATTGTTGTGGTCAATAAAGGATCATTTTAAAATTTCATATTTAAGCACGTATTTTTGTCTATTGCAGACTGTCACACGAGAAAGCGCTCTACACAGCAGCAATTACTCTCGTAAATCGGCGAAGTTTGAACTCATTAGAAAGCAGTGAAGTTGTTTTGAGATTTCAACCTCAAACTCTCTAGTAACAGACTGAAATTCTTACATTTACGAATTTAAGTAAATCGTCTATTTGCAACGCCCGATATTTTCGTTTGTTTCCTTACAAATATACATATCTACTACTTTTCAAGAGGTAAGAGGCGCTGAGTTGGAAGTATTATTAAAATCAAATGACCTAATGTAGAGAACTACTCTTTCACAATTTCTATTTAATTTTCTTAAGTCATACAAGCTGTGTGCTGTAAAAATCTTATCCTTTTTTCGTGAAGGCCATGACATTGAGAACTTAACAAAACAATTTCTTTTTCCATTTTTCCATATTTGTTTTAAATACTTTTAAACCACAAGAATCGAAATCAGCTAATGATGTCCAAAAATTCCTTCACTTCACATTTATTTACTTCACGACCAGGGGAAAGTGAACAACTACGAGATTATCCTCCAACCTGGAGTGCATCTAAATATTTCTTAAAAACAATCTGTATTTAAGTCCTTAAGCCAACAAAAATAACTTACAAACAAAAAAATGTTTCTTCTATGTTAGTGCAACAAATTTCTAACTACTCACTTTTAAAATTTTTATCCCATTCCGACTCCGTATGCTAGGCACACCCAATCTTTCCTACCTGCAAATAATCATTTGAAGCTTTAACACCCAATCTTTGAGCAAATATTTAATAAAAGGAATTTTTTTAAGCCAATTTAACAAATTTATTTGCCAGACCATGTGTTCCGATTGCCATCATCAACGAACGAAACAAGTGCTGACAGGACTTTCATGTGAAACCTTTGAACCATGATGCAAATGATTCTGTCACAACTTAAAATACTATGTTAGTAATAAGAAAAGAATGTAAAATAAAACGCTAGAACCAAGCAATTCATTTTCCTCTTGGGTGAGTCCCTAAATCAAAAAGTCGCAAAAATTCCCATTGAATATCGATCATCTCACAGTGACCCAACCGAATCATAAGAAATGAGATTCGACGCACCTAAAAAATAAAAGATTCCTAGAACATTATGAAAATATGAAAACTTGCTTAAACAAAAAAGGACGGCCACACCCCACTACGAGGGTATGAGGTGTCTCTTTCATTTTATTTCCATAAAACTGTTCTTAAAGTAGAAAAATAAAAGATCCTAAGGTTGACACATATACATATACATTACTTATTCCTTATTATTTTTACTTTCTTTTGACTCGGTACCTTGAGTTGAATCCAATAGGCACTCATTTGGAGCGTTTTTGTGAGAAGAACCGCCATGCATCGCTTAAACGAATGTTGATGACGAATTGTACAAAAATTTAAGATTTACGTTTAAGAATATCAAAGTAAGCTTACTAATGCTGTGACAGTGCGGGTGCTTTTCTTTTTTATTTTACATGAGCCTGTTATAGGTGGAGGGAGGGTACAAAATGAGAAGCTATGAATATTTTAGGGCAAAATAAAATATACATACATAAATCAAACTGTAATGATATACTTGAATGAGAAATGTCGGTTGGCAGTAGTTCGGCGGCGAGTGGTGGATGGATGGATTGAAGAGAAGAATGGTGGAACCATTCACCCCTGTGGTGTGGACATATTGCGGTTTGGATTTTCTGATTGACTGTGTTAAAATGAGAATGGAAGCTCTTTGTGGATGTGGCAAAATGTTGTTTTTTTTAAATAGATGCAAATGAATTATTGATGACTGAACTAATAATGAATAAGGCAGTGGCACATTGCTTTTAGCGACATTTATAAATATTTTAGGAAAAAAAAGTCAGTTCCTTTGTTATTTAGTGGCATATTTTCAAAGGCGACAAATTTAAATACTTTGATGAGAAAGACTTCTGCTCGTTTGAATCTTGTTCCGTTTTAATTGTAAGTAGGCGTCTACATGTTGTACGTGTGTGCGCTTATGAAACAGAAAGCATAAAAATTTCAACCCAAAGTTTCTTTTCGTTTGTCAGTATCCAAAACGCAGGAAAGTTAGTAGAAGTTGAAGACAAAAATTTATGTTAAAATGATGTTTACCCAACCACTTCGATGTATTTGACACGGTTTGCTGTTCACACTTTTTTGAAGTGAAATTTCTTATGCGACTTCCAAAAAGGTTGCGTTAATCGTTTAACGCGGATTATCGATTGCATACTTTTCGGTAGTGCTCGCAATTTGTTGATACAACAATTGTGTCAATTCCGCGTCACAAGTTTCAATACTTCAGCGCGGAGGGACTACACGCACTATTTTTATTATTTTTTTTTTTTCTGAGATCACATAGTAGGTAAAGAATATCTTTCTGGGCTGTGGGCTTACCTGGGATAGTGGGAAAATAAGAGCTCATTTATAAACTAAAAATTGTGGTAGGGAGTTCTTTTGAGGGCCCCTTATGAATACTGTTTAGGATCACTTTGGTGTCAGTTCGTCTGTCACACAGGTTTTTCTTGAATAATAAATTTGATACATCAAAACTGAAAACTGGCTCTACATTGTCGTGCAATTTATCATTGCAATTGTGATATGACAACCAAGCTGGTGTTAAGGCTCTACTCAACCCTAACTACTTTTTATAGGAAAGTGTCCACGTCTAAACTGGAAACAATATCGCTGATGTTTTTACTTGCATAAGGCAAGGACCTCAGACAGCGTTCTCAGGACCTGTACCGGCGCTTGGTCTGTTGGGGTACTCAATAAGGACGATTGGATCTGACAAGAGCACCGACCGTAGATGGCATGCCTAAATTGAATGCAGGCAAACTGAACATATACTCGCCAAGGTTAATAAGGAAATTTCTACATTTATATCATAGCAGAAGAGACGTGGAAAGCTTATTGGCGTGTTGGCCTGACTGATAGCACACTCTGTGACTCCTGTGGAAAAAATGATGACACCGCAGAGCACTTCCATTTGGAATATCCTTCGTTTTCGCAGTCATAGTGAGAGCTGGCAACCTTTCCTCTTTTTCATGGTAGGATCTCATAGTTTTTCTCCGAAATTATGAAAAGCTGTAACAAAAGAAGGTTGCTATCTGGAAGCGCAATGGATTAAGGTCTGAGTGCTCAAAGTTAATATTGTCGAAACCTGTGTTGGAAAAAAAGCAAAAGATCAAACAAAGGCAAACGCAAAGCAATTCAAGTAAACATTCGTTACAAAGCTTCAATTCAAAAAGGAGCCCAAAGCTGCATACCTACGTAGGGATTGGAAAATTATGCAGATACAGTACAATAAACCCAAGACAAGAGTCTACCCAAGTTGTGAATTTACTATCAGAGGACTAACCAATTCCTCGCGAATACCGTGAAAAAAACATTTTGGCTTCAGTTGGGACTAGAACCACGAACTTCCTTCGTAACATTAAGGACATTTTTACGATCACAGAAGATAAGGTTTTTTGTAACTTCACCCACCTTGATGGATCGATTCATCATCAGCAGTTGATAATAAAAGGGAACTGCGTTTTTTTTTAAGTTTATTTATTAGTTTCAATGAAACCGTTTATAAAATCTACATTGAACTAATATCACATTGCTTTTCAATAAATAATTTAGACGCGATTTTATTACATTTTTAAAATTTTTAACTTCATTGGGTAGTGCGCTGAATAGCTGAAGTCCTTTGTAAAACAGATTATTTTGTGTGATTGCTCTCCTTTGCAGTGGAAGTTCAAAGGCTCCAACACTCCTTAGAGGGTACCTATACCTACCATTTTTATGCACTGAACATTGTTCGGTAAATAGACTGGATATGGTTTCTTTTAAAGATTATAACAAAGGCATTATATTAAATAAGTTGTTCTACATTTAGCCACCCAGTGATTGCAACATAACGACTTTCGGAGTCAATTTATCATACCTTAAAGCAACCCTTATTGCACGGTTTTGGAGGGTTTGTAACTTGCTTTAGTTCCGGATAGTGCACATGTACATATAAAATGGATGAACAATGGTCGAAGTGGGGGAGTTTAGTTGTGCTATATATGGTTAATGCACGGCTCTTCGTTATATTTGTTCTTATCCTTGAGAGGAGCCCAATCTTTTGTGATATTTTAGAACACAAATTTGCAACATGAATGAGATATTTTATTTCATTCACACACTCAAGTTCTTCACTATACCCTTTCGAATGTTTTTGCTTTTTTTATGATTGCTTTTTTTCGACACTTCAAAACTTACCTGAAGTTCATGCCTCGTAATACCCCCTTAATTGTCATCTGTTGTTGACTTACTCGATCCAGTCGGCCAACGGAAAACCCCTAAGTTATATTCAAAGGGTGGAGCAATTGCTGACATCCCTTTTACTTAACTTTTATTACAATATACACATTTAACTGAAAACATAATTTGTGATATTGCACACAAAAACTTTACGAATCAACAACAAAGCTTTGTTGGTTCTTTTTTTTTCAACTAAAAAATATAAAAGCAATAAAATAAGATATTTCTGCATTTATTGCTTTTAATATAAATAATTTATATTATAATATAATTAATTATTTCACAGTAACAATGTCTATGAAAATTTAACTAGCGTTTGAGATCAAAAGTCTCTTTGCTTACCAAATTCTGTGTTTCCTACAAGTTCACAAGTTAAAATTCGAAATGAAATATAATTTAAATATCAATTTTAGGTAGATTGTTCAATAGTAAGTAAGTACGTTAGTATTTTTATTCAGTACTAGCTGACCCACCCGGCGTTGCTCGGGTCTAACTTATTTAAAGCGTTGTTAACACAAAACTGTCAAGAAACGAAAACTAAGAAGACTAAGTTTAAGAATGCCTGAAAATTTCTAGGTTAATACTTATTTATTTCCATCATTAGGACTGTTCATTGAACTTTCCCCAGGGTTGACCCAGGTTTTCTTGACAACCCTATGAGTTGTCAAAAAAACCTGGGTTTTCCAGTCCTTAAAAAAACGCTAAACCACAAATCACCACACATCCCTGCCATTAAAAAAAATTCATGCCATTTGACAGCTCTCAACTCGCCACAGCAAAAAGCTAGGGCGAATTTATGGAAAACCTAGGTAAGCCCTAGGGCTCAAAAAACACTCAATTTGACATTCAGGGCGACTTTGGGTTTCTCTAAAAACGCTTTATGGCGACCCAAGGGTGACCCTAGGGCTTCAACGATCAAACCTATTTATAGTTGAGTAGCGACCCTCCCGAGCTTCGCACGAGTACAATGCTGATACTGAATACCCTACAGAAAAACTGTGAACGTTGTATATAAAAACACAGCGGCCCGCTATGGCTTCGTACGGGTATAAAATTAAAAACATATTATCTGGAAGTTACTCTTGAAAGAGCGACATACAGTTGGCCATGTGAAAAGCAGTCAACGCTCAAATCTAAGCCTGCAACGTTAAAGGTTTGACCCTGCGATTTATTAATGGTCATTCCAAAAGATATCTTCACCATAAATTGCAAGCGTTTAAATTGGAAGGGTAAATCCGATGGTATCAGAGGGATTCCTGGAATCAATACATCTTCTCCGGTACCACATTCTGTGAGTAGTGTGCACTCTATTATGAAAGTTTTCAGTGATTTTACCAGCAAACGCGTGCCATTGCAAAGTTTAAGTGAATTCAGGTTTCTTATTAAAATTACAGGTGGTACCCGTGGTGTGATGGATAGCATGTCGGTCTGTTAATCCAGAGGTTCGAGTTTGAATCCCAACAAAGGCAAAAATGTTTTTTTCCACGGGTATCGCCTTTCGCGAGGAATTGGCAAGTCCTCTGTTAGTATTCATTGCCATGAAAAGCGCTTTCTCGATTCGCCGTTCGGAACCGGCTGAAAATTGTAGGTCCCCTCCATTTTCTCACAAGGCATGGTTGTGAGAAATGCGCTAGGCCCAAGGGCTCCTCGCTCTGTTGCGCCATGCTATTTATTTATTTATTTTAATAAAATAACAGGACAACCTACTTAACACCATTTTGTGTGGAGGGAGTCCTGATGGGTTCACAGAGTTTAGAAATTCTGTAGGATAATCAACAGCTTCTTTCAAATCGAGAACAATATCGACCGAGTAGTATATTTTCGTTGGTGCATCAGTCTTTGAAAGAATCAAGTTATTTACCTTATCTACTTGTTCGTTAGTTGGTGACAGAATCGCTCTTTCTTTAAACCAAGATATTGTATTTGAACTTATGTTATCAATGTCAGGCTAGAGCCTGACTGAGTCGAGCCTTGCTCTTGCTGAACGTACTCTTTTGGCATTCACTGTGCTACGACCTATGTTCGAACGCCGACGTCTTCCACACTTGAACAAAATTTTTTCAGTTCTCTATGAATGATTACCTATATACGAATTGTCATATTATTAGTATGTGCCGCAGTAAAAAATATCTGAATACCTACTTACCATTCAGAAACAAAAACAAAAGATACCTATTCTTTTCAACATAAACTACGATGCTTTAAAAAATAGTTTGCTTTTCGTGCGAGTTTCAAACCGATTTTGAAAATTATAAAATTGAAGTAAAAGTAAAAGTAAATATTTTTAATAAATATGTTTGTTATATAAACCTTCCTCTTGAATCACTCTATTAATAAAAAAAAAAAACGGCATCAAAATCCGTTGCGTTGTTTTAAAAAATCTAAGCATACATAAGGACATAGGGACAGAGAAAGCGACTTTATTTTAGACTTTGTTAATATAAGATAAAGATTAACAGTTCGTAAAGTCTCAAATGACTTTGGCTTACGCACATTTACCAGCAACCACATCAAATAGAAAAATTCATCATTCTTTAGATGAACTGTATACAAACGACCAAGAGCATCAGTATAAAGCACATCTGGATACCCAGGGACCGCATCGCCTTGCTTCGGTCTTTGAAAAATTCTTCGATGAAGCATTCCAAGTATAATGACGTGGAATCTCCGAGTAAACAGTAAAGCAAAGTTCGTGCAAACGGATCGCTTTGGCAGATCGCAAAGAAATTGGTCAATGTCAATGACAAAAGTCAAATTTATTTTTAACGATAAGTCAATTTCTTTTTTTGTTTTTTTTTTTTTTTTAAGAACAGTGTTTTGTATATAACGAAAGCTAACTCATTGCATTGATTTCGTTCCCATAGGATTATAGGGATAAACAGTATCCTATGTCCGTCTCCTGGTCCTAAGCTCCCTGCCCACCAATTTTCAGACAAATTGGTTCAGCCGTTCTTGAGTTATGAATAGTGTAACTAACACGACTTTCTTTTATATATATAGATAAATTATTGATTACAAAGATATTGGGAACGTTCAAAACGGTGGAAGTACCGTTACTTTGAAAAACTTATCTTAAGATTCTGTCACTTTTCTTGGTTCTGATTGGTCAAAAGTACAAGATTTTCAGATGATAACTCAAATGACATTTAGATTTCCAGTTTTTCGAACATAGATTTTCAGACTGGGAAAAAAGTCAGAAAATCTAACTTTCTAATTATACTTGTCAAATCAAGGAAAACAACATACGCTCGAACTTTACTCGGTATTCTTGGGTTAGTTTTTTGTTCTACAAGTTTTTATTGGTGTTGGAATATTCCGTCTTGTAAATTAATTTTAATAATAATTTTGTCAACAATGAAAATGCATTTTTGAAGGCATACGATTTAATTTTTATTTTTTACTAAATTAATTTAAATGAATGTTATTTAAAAACTGCTTTACAAAAATACTTGGAAGTCAAATTGTTGAATTTCAAACTGAAAAAATCTGTATGTTTTGCTATTAATTTTACTACTAACTATAAAGAATCGAGAAGTGAATCACAGTACCATTTTAAGATAAAAAAAAAGTTAATAGATAGATAGATAGATAGATAGATAATTGATTTTTATTGATTTACGATTCAATTACCAGTTATTTCATAATTAGATATACAAAAATCATATAAGCATGGCATTTGCCGTCTGCCAGATTGACAACTATAAGTAAATTAAATAACTGTAATACACTACCATATATAAATTTGATTTCCAACAAAAAAGCAAATAATATGTATCACAATTCAGAAGTCTTCGTTGAATATTCTAGATCTGTATTTTAACGCAATTTTGCAATAATTATAAAGTTTGGAAACATCCATCTCATTCAGCAAACTAATAACTTGATCCTCTGTTAGAAAATCACTCCCCAGGATACTTCTCCTAGTTTCCCTGAGAGTTGGACACCTTCCGACGAAATGAATAACGTTCTCCCTCTCCGCTAAATTGCAAATAGTACACTCTATTGGTAGATCAGGCCTATGCGGTATGAAGTTTAAGTTGAGTAATTCGCTTCTTAACTTGACCATAGTTGCAATAACGTTTACATTGTTCTTATCATGGAAGTAATTTCTTTCTGCGAGATTATGGTTAAGCCTACTGTAGGTTGTTCTGAACAAGGACCCGGCTGCTTCGGCTGCATATTCTGTTCTGCTCTTCTCATCTACTGCTGCTATAATCTTGTACATAAGAGTTTTACTGTGAGTTGCATCTGTCGTATTTAGATTAAAATTTAAATTGCATTCTTCTGCGAGACGTGACCACTCACCGTACCAGTTATTATGGCTTTGTACCGCTTTAATTGCTATTTTTCTAACAAGCCGAGATTCAGGCATTCTGAAAACGTGCAGGAGATAATCAGCTTGCATCTTCAAGGTTTTTAATGAATAGAGGAGCAAGTCCGGTTTCCAGCATTATAACGTAGTTGAGCTGACGGCAAAGCCAATGCTTTAAATTCATTATAAATATTTGTAAATGATGTATTAATATACCAATAAAATGAATACTTACTTACTTAATACTTACTTACTTATAACGTAGTTTGGCGTGTTTATTGGCATACGAAATAATCTCTTCACATAGTGAGTTAAGAGCTTCTCTACATTGTGAAACTTATTACACCCCCATGCTTGAGCGCCATACAGAAGTATACTTTCCGCAACTGCCTCAAATATCTTATGTTTACTGATGTGAGCTATATTTACATTCATAAAGCATATTTTCCAAGATATATTGATCGCCGTTTTAGCCTTTTGAAGTTTCTCCTTGAAATGTGCCTCCAAGCTCAGGTTTTTTGACAGAATTACGCCTAAGTACTTGTATTCACTGACACATTCTATATCTTCTCCGTTGTAATTCCATTTTTCATTCGATGCATTGCGTCCACCGCCTTTTTTAAATATCATCACCTTAGATTTTTGAGTATTGACTGTTAAGTTCCAAAGACAGCAGTAATGGTATATTCTGTTAATCATAAGTTGTAATGTTTCTGGCGAATACGCAAAGATGACAATATCATCTGCAAACATGAGAGCCTTAATACGCTCTCCTGCAAAGTCAACACCACCTGGAAGGTAATCGACGAGGTCATCTATAAAGAGTGAAAACAAGGTGGGACTCAATGTGCAACCCTGCCTAACTCCCGATGTAGTATTGAACCAGTCTGAAAGCTCAGCACCGTTCCATACTGCAGCCCTTGTTCCTTTGTACAGCTTTTCCAAATTTCAGCGACATTCCCAGACCATATAACTTGTAGAATAAAGCACCTCGATTAATTGAGTCAAACGCTGCTTTAAAATCTATGAAGAATACATACAATTTTCTTTGCTGCATACAGAAGTGTTCTGCAAGATTTCTAAGCATGAAAATGTTATCAATTGTAGAATAACCTGATCGAAAACCAGCTTGAAACTCTTTTAAAAGGTTCTGTGTTGTAATCCACGTTAGGAGTCGTTTCTGCAACATCGTTGTGAATATCTTGTACGTTGCATTTAGAAAGGAAATTCCTCGATAGTTAGTTGCATCTAACAAAGATCCTTTTTTATGTATCGGGCATATAATAGCATCTCGAAATTCAGCTACCGAGAGATCCTCTTCGATTATTTTGTTAAAAAGCGTAACAAGACATTCATTTAGCATAACGGTACCGTATTTATAAAACTCCGCGGGAATACCATCCGCACCTGCTGCTTTTCCATCTTTAAGGGATCCTAGCACTATTTCAAGTTCTTGTAGAGTAAATTTATTATCCAGTATTTCCAGTTAATATAGTCGTTCTCAAACTGACAGAATCTTAAGATTTTTTTTTTATAATGTTATGGAACACAGTGCGAGCATTTAGGTAAGTAGGGGAGGGTTTAATATAGGAGACACCGATGCACGTGGCTTTTGAACTTTTGTGAATCGTAATGCAGGGGAAATACAGAGCCTGTTAAAGCATTACACATACGGGTGGTGCGACTGAAATAAGAATCTCTATACTTGACTGTATGCCCGAAGTTGGGCTCAAGGTAAAACTGAGCATTTCTAGCAAGGCGGGTGTTGCGGTTAAATTGTTTCAGGGGAGGAATGCAACTGGCTACTTCACTAGAGCACTGTTTGTGAAAAAAGCGATAAAAGAGAGAGAGAGAGAGACAGGTAACGATTTGACGATGTTCAAATCAATCGATTCTACGATTGAACTATCACCTATCCATTTAAACGCTCTATTTTGTACCCTATCAAGCAGATGCAAAGATGTTTGAGCGGCGCCTGACCAGATATGGGAGTTATACTCCAGTTTTGGGCGGATGAAGGCCTTATAAATTGTAGCCATATCAGAAGGGGTGAAGAACTTCCTGTAGCGTCTCAAGAAGCCTAAGCATTTAGCAGCGTTTTTGGCGACTTCAAATATGTGGTCATTTCAACGAAGATCATCGCTTACACACATACCAAGTACTGACAGCTTTTCGATTTCTTGGATGTAGTTACCATTCATGGATAATGGCAATGGGGAAATGTTAAGCTTCAAAGACAAGAGACAGCATTGAGTTTTCGAAGCATTGAATTCTACTCGGTTTTTATGACCCCATGTATCAAAGTCAGAATTAAATGAGCTTATCATACGCAGCCGTTCCAATTCCACGTCCGAAGAGCAGGGACGTGAATTTGGAAACGAATATGAAAAGCTGAAAAGTTGCAGACAGGAGATCATTTATGAAAATGAGAAAGAGAGTTGG
This sequence comes from Melanostoma mellinum, assembly GCA_914767635.1. Classification (NCBI taxonomy): domain Eukaryota; kingdom Metazoa; phylum Arthropoda; class Insecta; order Diptera; family Syrphidae; genus Melanostoma; species Melanostoma mellinum. Next base: position 173,632,084 of record OU612058.1, read on the forward strand.
AGACCAGACGGAGGCCTGGGGAAGTTTTTCGACCTTTCAAATTTACCTTAGTTACAAATTTACAAACACAGTAGGTAAGTTCTAGTTTTGGTTTTTAAAATTTTCATTCACAATTTTTCTTCGGATAAAAAAAAACACAGCAAATGCATGTCTTCGTGTTTCTCTTAGCATAGTGGACACCTCCCCCCAAAAATTAAGAGTGTCTTCGCTTTTAGCCATATTGCAAATTTCACAAAAAAGGAAGATCCTCACGATGGCGTGTATGTGATTTAAATCCTTCATCCTAAACATACCACTTTTGGTTTGTAATGCATGAAAAGCAACTTTTTTTGATAGGCGAGAATCAGGCATACTCAGCACTTTCATTACGAAATCCGCGTGTAGTTTTAATGTTTTTACAAACATAGGAGAGATTCCTGTTTCTAGCATTAACATGTAATTTCGCGAGTTTTGAGGAACTCGAAAAATGGATTTTAAATAGAATGTGAGTAGTCTTTCCACTCCATACTTGGGGTGCATACAACATCGTAGACTGTGACCCGTATTAAAAATCTTGTCTGTTGCTGAAAATATCCGTCCATGCCATGATATAATTGCCGTTTTCGCCTTTGCCATTTTTTCAGAGAGATGTTTCTCCATGCTCAGGTTTTTCGCAAAATGGTTTCCAAGATATGTATGTATATTCCTTAACAACTTAGATATCTTCATTGTTATAAGTACATCGTTCATTAAATTATGTACTGTATGTACTATTTATAATGACGTTACTGTACAAATACGGCACCAATAGTTTGCCTACAATTATTTCAACCAAACGAATTTTAAATTATCCTACGCCAGAAACACACCATTTCTTTTTACTTGCCTTAAAAAAATCTGAATTATAGGTACTCACTTTATTTGATCAAAGGCTATCACGAGCAGAGTTCTATGGAAATGAAAAATGAGATTTGTCCGTTTCACCAATTATTGTGAACATAAATGTCATTTATTGTATTGCTCATTTATCTTTTTTTTTCAGCACTTTCTCATACACAACAATAATTGATTTCGTACTAACGAGGAATCATTTCATAAAAATGAAATTACCAAGGAGGGAGGCGACATCGAGTCCTTAATCTATAAAAATATTATTCGCTGAATCTGAAGTGAGAATAGTACGCACTGGCAGCACTAATTGGATAAGCAACACTTCATTGTACAACACTTCTGCATTTTCTGTGCAAAGTGCACTTTAATGTAAAAATATAAGTAAATCTTTTTAAGTTGTAAACACTAATTTGAAAGTTGTATACCAAGGTGTGTTGTTTGAAATTACAACTAGCAAAAAAGTCAACTTATCCTCCTTAAAGTGCTTCATAAAAGGGTCTCATTAACTGTAATATTTATGCCTTCGTTTTGCTGTTATTGTCTCTAACATCCGCCGGAAAATGCAAGAAAAGAAGATTAATTAGCTCCGCTTAGGATAAATAATTGCCATTTTGTAGATAACAAAAATGAGTTCAACTGCAGCAGGTAAAAATCTTTCCATCTTTGCTTCTCACCTGCCTTATACACCATCTGAAGTCCATACCTACCTAAGTATAGGTTGTACGCGACTGTAAGTCTGCCTTTGTGTAGTTAACCTTTTGCTTTTCCTTTTTTTAATTCATTTAAAAAAAGAGAATAACCAACCTCCTTCCTAGGGACGACTATACACTACATATACAATGTTGAGCGTTCATCGTCATAAACCTCTATCCAAAGCAACTAGAACGGACATTTTCTGTGAATTGACATCGCAGGCTCAATGCCCTCGTCTCCTGCAGAACTTCTAAAGACGACGATGCTTCTTTTGTAACTCAACTACGAGCCATTAAAGCTGTGTTCAATTTCAATGGTATATGAATGTATATGAAGGATGGTAGTACACCTGAAGAGTAACGCCAAGAGGGGGTGTAGATTTTCTTTAATTAACGTGTAATAAATGCAGTCTCATTTCATATTTACTTCATAGTAGGGAATGGATGAAAAACTGAATGAACGAAAAAATATTAAATTGAAATGCTTTTTTCCCACACAAACACATATAGTATTACCCGGTACACGGGAACAGAGTACCATAAACGAGGCTAGGACACCAACAAATATGAGAAGAAGGATAAGGGAACGAGGAAGAGAAGGACATGACGACATCACAAACGTGGACGACGAGGACACCAACGCGACGACAGACGCGACGGTGACGGTGGAATGCAATGGATTTCAGGAATAATTGTCCATTCATGGATTCGATTGAATTTTGAAATTGCTGCTCAGTGTAGCGTGCCATGGTCGAAACCTCACTGGCCAATTTAATTAAACTCTTCAAAATAATCACCGCTGCCACGATTACACCCGCCATCATTTATAATTGAAAACATTAATTCGTATCTGGAGCAGTGTGGAACCAGTGGCGCTTTGCATACCACCCGCAAAACTAATTATTATGCTTAGCTGCCAAATAAATTATTGTTATTATTTAACTGGCCCTGATTAATCATTCGGACCCAATCAAGCAATCAGGATCCACTCCCCCGCGTCGATTAAAATGTGTTCGATTAAATGCGTCGCTTAGCTCGTGGGAAATTATGCATTTTACCAGGGACGACTCTAATAATTCTGTATGCCTATCGCATCTCTAAGCAGTGACACCCTATTTCGGATTCGCACTGTAGGTATAGTAAGAGTACTCGAATGTATTTGCACATTCAAAATTCAAAAGGGCTGTCCAAACACACAAATGGTTGGGCCAAGTAAACATTTGACTAAATGCAATCGGGAGTAAGTGGGAGGAAGGACATTGGTCGTTGTGAAAATTCAATTACTGCCGGAATTATTTAGCTGAAAAACATGAATTCGAAATGGTCAACAGTTCAACATGTAAACACCTAATAAAAACACAATAAGTCGAAGCGTCGACAGTGTAATTACTTCACAGTTCGTAAACCAAACCTTATCCTCTCACACATATTTCCACATATACATACAATGCCATACACATATTTCAAAATTACACTATGCAATATGCAATGACAACGATCGGGCTCGAATTTACCCTTACGCCTACTGCCCACCGCCTCCCCTACACTGCCGTTGTTCATGCGGATTTTCGGTTTTCACAAGAGACGAGAGAGGTCGGTTTTTAACATTCACGCAGACATATGTGTTTTCAAAGTTGGAATTGGTTCGAGAACATCCGTTTGCATATTTGTCTCTTTTTTTTTCATTATTATTATTGTTATTATTGTAATTCGGGGTGGGAAGTGCCAGTGGGAGCAGCGGGAAGGAAGTACAGCAATTTCAGTTAAAGTACTATATTCACAGAACAATTATTATTAAATTCACAGGACATATAATGGGAAAATTTCGGATCAGATAAAAGATTAAAATATCTTAATTGGATGAGCTTTATTTTAATGATAATTATTCTGTCTTTTCTCATATAAATGAATAATTGAGAAATTAAAATAAAATAGCCTTGGCTTCGTAAAATCATATAAATACTTTAGGTGTTTGCTTGGTTTTTGAAGGACGTTATCTTTGGCCTCAATGCCTGTCCTCCATGCACCTGGCGATATTTCAGTGTTTGTTTTATTGCGAACAGATGTATTCGTGCGTGGCGAATATGGCGCAGGTCATACTTTTTTTTACGTTTTTTGACACTACCTTTAGAACCACATCAATCTGATAAACTTTTCTTGAACTAAGTCGATATGAGACGAGCTTCAACATTGGCTTATTCTTTCATCAACTTAAATCTTTCGACAATCGCGTTTCCATACTCCTGAACCAACAATCTCGAAAAGAATTCCATCTTAATCTACTCACATTGAAGTCAGGAAACTCTGCACAGTAGATATTTCTTTGCCAAAGTGTGTAACACTACCTGAGTATTGCAGCAATCTACTTGATCTTCATGTAGAGGAAGGTGAAACATCAAAACTTTGAATTTTCGTGTAGAAGTTCTGCCATCAAACTTTATACCGCATTGACCGAACTTTGTTTAAGAAATATGAGCACGGCAGAAGATATCCATACATACATGGGAATTAAGACTTTGTAGCAGTTTGTTGAATGTTTATAGAGCTGAGGAAAGTACACCTGGGGAAAGTGCTATCTGCATCTGATGAAGTTCTTGATGGGAAGCAGTGAACAGCTCGCTTAATCTGTATGTTAAAATGCATTTTGCTCTTTATAACCTAAAACAACAAATGTTCAGAGACTATTTTTAATATTGATTTTACATACCTTTGACTGTAAACAATCAATTTTAAATAATTTTTCCTGTAGTGTTGCCAACTATTCCAAATCATATTATCCACAGTTTACTTGTTCTTTGAAATGTTTTCGCATTGAACCTGTTTCTGAGTTAAAATATCATGGTTTAAGAATTATTGATCTTAAAATGGACTGGATAGAACATACTCAAGCACTTAAAAAATATTTACGTTCCTCATCCTTTATTATGTATCACTTAGGGAAACTTTGGTGCTGGAGTCTCCTTAAAACTGTTTACTATAGTCTATAGTTCAATCTAGAATAAAGTATGGAATAGTCTGCTGGGGTGGCATTTAGAAAAACCATTTAAATCCCTTATTACTTGTACAAAAAAAAATTATCAGAATTGTTTTTAATAAAAGAAGATTAGATTAGATCATCGTTTTCCTCTATTTTTTAATTCTGGTATACTGCCTTTAAAATATCTTTACTATTACAAAGTATTGAAAACATTCTTTTCAAGGAGCGGTCATCTTATTTATCGTCACACTTGTGATTACTTACTACGTAGTAGTGAAGGATATCTTGCTTTCGTTCCTCCACACAACTCAACAGTCAACACACTTACTTAATTTCTTTACATCTGTAGCACCAAGACTTTTTAATAAATTACCACTGGATATTCGTTGCGTACGTACTAAATATTTATTTCTTAGGATGGTTAAAAGCTGGCTTTTTAGTTTTAATTTGGTTTATTAAGACTTATGGTATAAATTCACTTTCTAACTGTGGCCTTCTGCCTGATGTTAAGTGGCTTTTTGTGTGCTTATACGTACAATCTATTTCGATAACCCCACAATAATTTTTGAATTGTTTTATATAATTATTTTTTTTATATTAAATTTTCTAGATACTATCGACACTTGTCTTATGACAACAGATAGTATATTAGTTTCTTATTCTTTTTATTATATGAATTATATTAAATTTGAATTATATTCAGTTAATTTAAAACATTAATCTGTCAAGATTGTAAAAGAAAAAGAAATAAATAAATAAATACTAAAAAAAAAAAATATGTGCAATAATTTTGAAGAAAATATTCGTTTCAGTTCACCTCGAGCTTTCGACTGCGCATGACGTGTTCATCTCTCTCGTTAGTTCGAAGTAATTACCACCATTCCCAAACGCGATAGATCGCCTGAAACCGGGGACAATAGTTTGTCCTCGGATAAAAAACTTTGTTCTACAATGTTCCCAAAAACGCACTTTCACAATAAGTTCGCCCCTCTCCAATGTCACCCAGATACTGACAATTCAGATATGGATGACATAGAGTCTCCGATCATTAAAAAAGTGTATGTGCCCCCTATAAAAGTATTACAAAAGTCAGCCGAATATGTGCATAGCTTAATGAAATCCCTTAAAGTGTTCAACTATTCAATTAAAAAACTTTCGATCGGAATAAAAATTGTGTGTGATTCTATTGATTCATTCAACGTTATCCTCAAAAAGTTAAAAGATGAAAATTGTCAATACTTTTCTCATGACTTGAAGAGTGAAAAATCATTTAAAGTAGTTTTGTATGGCTTAGAAGACATGAATGTGGATGCGCTTAAAACTGAACTCATTTCACTTGGTTTGCAATGCACCGAAATTAAGAAAATAACAAAAAACTATGATCATTACAGTGACACTATTTATCTCGTCTCCTTTGTTAATGGATCCATTAAACTGAACGATCTAAAAAAAAATTTTCGCTCTGTTTTGCACACCCAAGTAAGTTGGAATTTCCAAAGAAAAATTAAAGGTAAGCTGACTCAATGCCACAATTGCCAAATGTTTGGACATGGGCAGAGGAATTGTCATATTAAAACTTTCTGTGCTAACTGCGCCGGCTCACACAATACATCCGAATGTGACAATGTTACTGTCCAAAAATGTGCAAACTGCAGCGGGAGCCATAAGTCTACCGACACATCGTGTATATACAGGGCAAGGTATATGCAGATAAAAGAGAAGTCATCAGCTGGAAGAAGATCCCATCTACAACCAACAGTCGACCTCACCTCATCTGCATCACATGCTAATCTAGTTAATCCATCGCAAAAACCGGTTTCACTTGCTTCGATGACTGAATTTCCATCGCTCGCACAAAAAAACAAACGACAGGTCACTGCACCTCATATCAACTACGTGCAATCAAACTTGCAGCCACCAAATCTACAGCAGAAAAGTAATGTGTGGGAAGCTAATGCACATTCTAGTAATGTAAACAATATGCCAAGCAGCAACAACAACAACTTAGTCAACGACACCTCAACACTGTTCTCCATAGAGGAACTAAATTCACTATGCATGGAGATGATAACAAGCTTATCTTTTTGTAAAAATAAATTAGATCAATTCAATGCGATCGCACGTTTAGCAACTAAGTTTTTATACTCTAGTCCTAATAATAAGTAAAATGGCAGACACACATATAAAAATTATTACTTGGAATGCTAAAGGCATACGTAAAAAATATATTGAATTTCTAAATTTTTTAACCTGCAACGACGTTGATGTTGCTTTGGTAAACGAAACTTGGCTTACATCTCAGGTCAGGCTGCCGTCATCTGAATTTAAATGCTACCGTATGGATCGAATTGATCAATCGGGTGGTGGGGTTGCGATTCTAATAAGACAGTCAATTCAGCATTCGCTTCTACCTGTTGTATCAACACGAATTGTTGAGAATGTAGGGATAGAGATTTTTTTGAGGAATCAAAGGAAGGTTAAGATTTTTTCTGTTTACTTTCCTGGTGGTTCTTCATCAGACATTAAAAGAAAGTGGCTTAAACAAGACTTAAAAAAATTATTTACATTGAGTGGCGATTTTCTGGTAGGTGGCGACTTCAACTGTCGTCATAGAGAATGGGGTTGTCTAAGGGCAAATGCTTGGGGCAATATTTTAAAAGACCTCCCACTTACATTACCAATAAATATCTTGTACCCTTCTTGTCCGACGTATTTTCCTGCAGGTTCTCGTGGCTGTCCTTCTGTCCTCGATTTATTTGTGACAAGTGTCCCAAGTCTAGTAACACAACCAACTTCATTTAATGCTCTCCCTTCAGATCACAATCCAGTTTTCTGTGACTTTTTATGGTCGGGTGAAAACAAAGTGCAATATTTCCAGGATTTCAAAAATGCAAATTGGAATTTCTTTAGAACAAAAATCAAAAATAAATTACAGAATGAATCCGTAGACCTTGGAAGCATTGATTCTAAAGAAAAAGTAGATTCCGTGATCCAAGATTTTTCAGAAGCTATTATTTCTTCAGTTAACGAAAGTGTTCCTAAAAGAGTAATTAAAAGTACTTGTTATAAGCTTCCTCTGAAGATTTTGGAGCTAATTAAAGTAAGAAATATTCACAAGAGAAACTGGCAGCGATATCGGCAACCTTTTTCAAGAAGTATGGTATCTTACTATAGTAAAATTATATCAAGTGAGCTTCTTAGTTATCGCAATGAAAATTGGAATAAAAAACTAACAGTGCTTGAAAAAAATGGGAGACCTTTCTGGAATATTGTTAAGGTAGTTAAAGGCAAAAATAAGAAAATTCCTTTCTTAAAAGACCCATTCTCAACTTTCTATACAGATAGTGAAAAAGCGGAAGAACTTGCAAGGATTTTCTCGGCAAACCATTTAGTTTCACAAAATTTAGGTGACAGTGTAACCGATGACCTTGTAAGATTTGCTGTATCGAACTTAGATGCTTCACTCGAAACGACACCCTTACACGTTTTAATAGAAGAAGAAAGCATAAGAAAAATTGTAGATAGCCTACAAATACGAAAGGTAGGTGGGCTAGATCAAATAAAAAATGTTTTCTTGAAACAACTACCAAGAATCGGAATAAAATTTTTAACTTTTATTATCAACGCATGCCTTAAACACCAGTACTTTCCTAGCACCTGGAAAAAAGCTAAGATTGTGCCTATATTGAAAGCTGGAAAAGCACCGGAGGAAGCTACCAGCTACAGGCCCATTAGTTTGCTAAGCAACATTAGCAAAGTTTATGAAAAAGTGTTGAAAGAACAAATTTTGAAAACAGTTTTAGAAAAGAGTATTTTCCCAAACGAGCAATTTGGTTTTAGAAAATCCCACAGCACTACTCATCAAATAAAAAGAATCTGTAACTATGTCCAAACACAACGCGAACGAGGAAATTCTACAGGAATGTTTTTGTTGGACATAGAAAAAGCTTTTGACTCGGTTTGGCATGATGGCCTAGTGTATAAAATGTCCGAACTTAAATTTCCTGTTTACTTGTGTAAAATAATTCGTAGTTTTTTGTCTGATAGATGTTTTCAAGTCCATGTTAATGGTGGTGTTTCAAGTGTGTATTATTTTAGTTTTGGTGTTCCTCAAGGCTCAGTCCTAGGACCGCCATTATATAATTTATTTACAGCTGATCTACCTGTACTTCCAAATTGCAATTCAGCTATTTTTGCTGATGACACAGCTATTTTTTCTTCGCATGAGTTTGCTCTCAACATTGAGACAAATTTAAAAAATGCGATTGAAAAGCTAGAAATTTATTACAACAAATGGAAAATTAAACTTAATGCCGGAAAAATGCAAGCCATCTTTTTCTCGCGAAAAAGAAAATCTTGTTATCTTCCCAGCAGTCAGCTTCAAATTAATGGAAACACAGTAGCCTGGAATCAGTCTGTTAAGTACCTAGGAGTTCATCTCGACACCAAACTCACTTTTAGGGAACACATAAATAGTACGTTGAAGAAAATGGGTATTGCAATTAAAATGCTTTATCCTTTTATCAATAGGAAATCGCCACTTACAAATGATAACAAGATATTAATTCATAAAGTAATTTTTCAGGCAATACTTTTATATGGATGTCCCGTTTGGAAAAACGCGGCAAAATGTCATATTAAAAAACTTCAAATTTCCCAAAACAAAGTCCTCAAAATGATGCTTAACCTTCCTTGGCATCATTCCACTCATGATCTGCATGAGGAAGCGAATGTTGAATTGATTTTTGACAGAATCAAAAAACTGTCCACGAACTTTAACAATAGCTGTGATACTGCCGAAAATCCACTTATTCGAGAGCTCTATGAATCTGTGATAACTTAATGTTCGTTGCCTATATATAGATTTATTTATTTATTCTATTTATTAATTAATTTATTTATTTATTTATTTATTTATTTAGTGCATTATTTATTTATATATTTATTTATTTACTTATTTATTTATTTCATTATTTATTTATATATTTATTTATTTATTTACTTATTTATTTATTTTTTCAATTATTTATTTATTTATTTATTTTTTTATTTATTTATTTATCTGTTTACTTACTTATTTATTTAATTATTTATTTATTTACTTATTTATTCATGTATCTTTATACTTTCTAAATTATCTAACCTCTTTCCTTACTAATCTGTTGATTTCTATACTCAATCATTATATCCTATATTTATGTTATCTCTTTTGTATTAATACACATACACTTTTTTTTTTTTACTCGCATGAAGGTTTTGACGTATTTTCCTTCAATTATAATTCTTTTCCCCAAAATATATTTTGTATCTTTCAAATAATATCTCAGTAACAAGATTTAATATATCAAATATCTGAATGTAAAACGTGCGGTCATAGGCTTTTTAAAAAAAATATTTAGTACGAATAAAAAGAATTAAAAAAAAAAAATATTCGTTTAGTAAATGCAATGAATGTGTGTTGTGTATATCATGGAATTTTGTTTAGTTGTAAATGATCATATGGCACAAATCTCATGAATTTGTAAATTTTGAAGAGTGAAAAAGTTTTGCTGTTTTTTTCAATCTGTGTGGTGAGAAGCGAGCAGATCAATTGCGGTGGGACATGAACAATGCCATCGACTAGTGTCCCAAAAAAGGATACAGGCTTATAAGAAATATGTCGGTGACTTTGTTCCATACTCAACCTTTTTAATATAAAGAATAGAATTAGTGTTGTTCTTTTTCTCGTTCCTCTTTTATGGCACACAAAACACCATTCTTGGAATGGTCGAAGACGCTACTGCTCGTATTAATGATGATTTGATGTCTATAGTTCACTGGTCACGTAAAAACCTACTAAATCTAAACTCAAAAAAATGTCAGGCTATAATTATAAGTAATACTGCTGTTGACACAACTTGTTTTCCTAGTGTTGAGTTAGATGGGACAGTGTTGAGATACGAAAGCATAGTTAAGAACTTAGGTATAACTTTTAATCGAACCTTGACTTGGGACGCTCATGTTACAAGAGCAATTGGTAAAACATATGCTACTCTGAGGTTGTTACATTTGTCTTGTGAATGTCTTCCAACTGCAACCAAAATGATGCTAGCTAAAACTCTAGTCTTTCCCGCTTTGTTTTACGGTAGTCTCATTTTCTGCTGCTTAGATTATGTAAGTAAAAGGAAACTTCAAGTTGCATTTAACAACACTGTGCGATTTATATATGGCTTGCGTCGATTTGATCATGTTTCAATGTATTCTAATAATGTCTTTGGTATGCCCTTAAATAAATATCTGGATTTTCTCGTCCTTACTTTTCTTTTTAAGCTTATGCGTAGTAAAAACCCTGAATATTTATTTGAAAAACTTAATTTTCCTGTTTCCCAAAGAAGTAATGTTCTAATTTCACCAACTTTTAATTACAGAATTACCAAAAGCCAATTCTTTGTATATGCCGCTCGTCTGTGGAACTCCCTACCAGCCGATCTTAGAAGATTAAACAACTTCAATTCTTTTGAAGCTTCTCTGAGAAACCACTACAGTTGCCAAAACATTTCTTAAAACTTTACTTAACACTTTTGCAAACATTTTTCTGATGCTATTCATCTTTTATCTGCCAATATATGTTCTCCTGTACTTTTATAATTTTCACCATTGTATACTTTTCGTATTTTCTTGCCATTTCTTTTTCTATCACTGTATACCATTTTAGGTTATTATTGTAGGTTTAAATCATTACTATGCACTTTCCTGTAACCTTATGTACTAAGTATAACAAAAAAGATACATTGTCTTAATATGCTTATAGTTGAAATCAATAAATTTAATTTAATTTAATTTAAAACACAACTCTCCCACTTAACCTCTTAACACTAGTGATCGGCCCAAACGGTATGCCGTTTTTACCTTCAGAAAACGTCGGAAGGCCTACGAACTTTAGATCGTTCCATGCACGCAGCCAACAGTTGCAATTTGTTGTACCCTGAGTGGTTGGCCTCTCTTTTTCATTCTTCGTAATCGAGTTGGAACGTTGTATGGTCGGTTGGTGTATATGGGGACAACTTTTCCCAACTTTTTTCTCAATGACGTGATTTTGCATTAAAAATTAAAAATATCTGGGTTCTACTTATAAAATAAACAAATAAAAAGGGTGGCGCAACACAGCTAGGAACCCTAGGGCCTTGCGCATTTTATACAAGCATGCCTTGTGAGGAAATGGAGGGGACCTATAATTTTCTGATGGTTCCGAACGTCTAATCGAAGAAGCGCTTTTCATGGCAGTGAATTTACGGACTAGCAAACTCCTCGCAAAGGGCGATACCCGTTTAAATACATTTGTTGTGCCTTTGTTGAGAGGTTGTATTTATTAGTAGACTATTAGCTTTGTTTGTGAGACTTGTTAGCCAGCGTTCTTAACTCCAGCCCGGCGCGGTGTAGCTCGGGCACTGAGATGATCGAATTAATTTAATCATATATAAGAAGTTTCTAAGTTTCCATTCCTGTGGGAAAGTGGGGATGATATATACGGTCTTTTTTTCTCAGGGGCGAACTCGTACGGTGAAAGACTTCTTGGAATCGGTCCAGTATCGGTTGCAAATTGACTTCGTAAACATAAGGATATCAATTAAATCACTTCTTTTGCTTCGTATAATAAAATTCTGATTTTTTTTAGGTGATATGAAGCTGTGTAGTGTTGTCTGGCTATTAACTATGCAGTATGTGCAAAGTCGGTATTACACTATCATATAAATATGGCAAGTTGTCAAAAAAAATATGGCACAACATTGTCATATAAGTGTGATAGTCATATATACATGGCAGTATTTGTATGTCTCTAGAGCCATATATATATGGTAACACAAAATCATAATTGTCACCATATAAGTATGTTCGTCTTGTGTCAATTCGCGTAGAAATAAAGGCATTTTTCTTTTCTTTTTTCATTATTATCTCTGTCACTTTTTATTAAAATTTACATCTACATATGTATGAGTATGCATGTGTAATAAAGTTTCAGATTTCACATAAGCACTCCATGCATTCAACGTACAATACAAATAGAAATAAAGAAAAAAACTACAAAAAGAGAAATAAAAATAAAAATACATATGATGTCGATTGTATGACAAGCGCAAGTCATATAAAATCAATCGATTTTTATATGGCTAGTTCAATATATTCATGCTTGCCATACTTTATATGGCACAGGCTGTCATATAAGTGTGAAAGCGATACTTTTCTTTGTCATATAATTATTGTTTGCCATATAAATTGTCCATGTATATATGGCATAGTGTAATATCACTTGCAATATTTACAGGAAACGTGCCATACATTTTATGACTTTGTTCATATATATATGATAGTGTAATACCGTCTTCTTGTCTATAAATTTATTTCTCTATTTTCTATTCTGCAGATGTAGTCGTCTTACTTATTTCTAACATTTGCGTTTATGATAAAGACCATTGGTTTTTAAGCTCAGTGCTACGCTGAGATGTTAATAATAAATCTTATGTTGCTTGGAAAGTTTTGATCTTATGTTCACTCTAAAAATAAGGGCTAGTATTTCACTTTCATAATAAACTTTCGAACTTATTTCCCACTAAAATGGGACATGGATCAATTATTGGCTCACATATTATGTTTCATGGATTTTTGTCTCTCTGCCAAACACTACCTGGATCTAATAAGAACAAGTAAAAAATGTTTGCATGACTTTCTTCGTGAGACACTGCCTACCTAATTAAAGTATTTTTGTCAACCATCACACAAAAGTGAAGTTTTGTTATTGATTTTTAGCGTTTCGTTTATGCAATTTTTAAAAAGAAACCCGAGGTGCCATTATTTCCAGAGAATCAGAAACAAAATATGTTAAACCCTGCCCTGCGAATAGCGAGTACAGCACAGTGTGGCTGCAGTACTTATAGTTGCAGGTGTCGTATGTCGTACCAATTGCAGCAAAAAAGGAAATAAATACATGAAAAGAAAGCAGAAATCGGCGAATACAGAGGCAAAAGCCCTTATTGGAACGATGGGATTCGGAAAGTGAGGACACTTGACTGCTTGGAAGATTGGAGACCTGAGCGAATAAAGTAACGGAAACAAGGTGAAGTGAATATCACACAGTTCCTCTCCAGACACGAGATTTTCATCTCATTACTGCACAAGATTAAAAAAAAGCCCTTCATGCCAATACTGTTATGCCCTCAAATTCCACACGTCACTTTGCCGCTCACACAATCTCACACTTTTGCTTTTCTTATTCCCAATCCCATGGTCATATTCTATACTCAGTGTCGCTATCATACCCACAATGCTGGTTAATGCTGATAAAGCAAAATGGACACCAAGGATAAACTTTCTTCAACAGTCGATCGTACCCACAGCTAATAATGCTGAGGAGATAAAATACACACTTGAGTATACCTCTCATATTTCGTAAACTGTCGAGCTATCCTAAATACACAAACCGATCATACCCACAATGCTGGTTAATGCTGAGTAAGCAAAATGGACACCAAGGATAAACATTCTTCAACAATCGATCGTACCCACAGCTAATAATGTTGAGGAGATAAAATACACACTTGAGTATACTTCTCATATTTCGTTTCCTCTTAACTTACCATAATCTCGTTCTTGTGTTGTGGGTGTGGCAAACGTTTCGCGTGTATACATATATTTAGTTCTATGTAATGTAAGCAAAATGAGTGAATCGGACTGGGACATCTTTTTGAACGCTGCTCAAAAAGTCAGTCTAAAATAGTCCTCAGTGAAGAGTAGTCGATAGTGATATGAAGTCCTAATTAATAATAAAATAAAAGTATCATTTTAAAAAGTGTCTTGTATATATATTTCTTGGAACATCTTTCTGTTAAAAAGTGAAGAACAATTATCAACTTGGGCACTACACTTGAATATTTCTTGCAACATCTCTCTGTTCAAAATCGAAGTACAAATTCTCAACTTGGGCACAACACTTGTATATTTCCTGCAACATCTCTCTGTTCGAAATCGAAGTACAAATTCTCAACTTGGGCACAACAAAATTGGTGGCAGCGGTGGGATAGCTATTCGTTTAGCTACATCAGCAGAGTTTAAGCAGAGGTGAATAATCTTCATAATTTTAAGTTGTGAAATTCTTGTGATTTTATTTAATTTTTATTTTGAATTTTGCGTGGTCATTGTATGGCATTGTCCATAAGTTTAAGCAGAGGTGAATAATCTTCATAATTTTAAGTTGTGAAATTCTTGTGATTTTATTTAATTTTTATTTTGAATTTTGCGTGGTCATTGTATGGCATTGACCATAAGTTTACGAAGTCGGGACATAGTTATTCCGGACATATCCAACGAGTCTCCAGACATAGTTATTCCGGACTTACCTAACGAGTCTCTAGACGTAGTTATTCCAATCCAAAATCTAAAAGATACAATCAAAATGTCCGATTTCAATTTCAACTGTGCATACAAAATGATCCCCGAATTTTCTGGGGATCCTAATAGCTTAAAAAGATTCATAGAAATAGTGGAGGTACAAGAGCGAAAAGCGCACAGTGAAAATCCTGAAGAGGATCACACTAGTGATCTATTAGATTTATTAAAATCAAAAATCTCAGGTCACGCTTATGACGTGAGCTTCCAAACTAAAGAGTTTAATAATTGGTCTGAGTTAGCCAGTTGTTTAAAACAAAATTTTCAAAGGTTTCGGCCTTTACAAACCATACAGGGCGAACTATTTTCAATTTCACAATATTCTGGTGAAAGTATCATTAATTATTCGAATCGATTAAACAAGTTACTTTATGAATTAAATGCTGCCACAGTGCAGGATATGAAGTCTGAGAGCAATGAGCTTAAAAGACTCAACGAAGTTACCGCTATTAATAACTTTAAAAGGGGAATACGTGGTCCTCTCAAGCTCATTGTCAAAACACAAAACCACTCTACGCTCCAAGAAGCAATTAATTTTGCGCTTACCGAAGAATCTCTACTAGTGGCAGAAAATAAAGGGAATTTTTCTTTGCCAAACAATTTTCAACCAAACTACCAAGCAAATAACTTTAGGCCACAAAATAAACCTAAGCCTAACTCTTCCAATAATTGGGGACCTCCTCAACAAAATATCAGTTCATCAAATAATTTTAGACCATCGAATAATAGTTTTCAGAGAAATCCATTTAAGCCTTTTGCGGGCTCTGAACAAAAAATATGTTCGTATTGTAAGAAACAGGGACATTTGATAAATGAGTGTCGAAAGAGAGCTTACAATAATGCTCAGGCACAAGTAAGCCATATACGTCAGGGAAACTATTCAGCAGCTGGGTCGGAAAACTCCCCAACTCAGCTCAGCGAAATCTAGAAGGAGTCTTACAAGAAAATCAGTCTTAGGCTACGTTTATGACCGAGCGTAATCGTAACGCGCGATGCGATGAGAATCGCTCCATCGCTTGTCACATTTTCGCTATGTTTATCGCGGGCGATTGAGTGTTTATAGCAGCGCGTAATCGCAAGCTGAAAATTTGGTTGAATTTGATTTAATATTGTGGAAGTTACAGATATTGAAACATAGAATTTTAAAACATGCACTCACTTTTGCTTGCCACTGTATATAGGAACAAATCACAACAGCGAAGCGCGCATTTTGTAAATTTTTGTTAAATGTAACAATAATTAAAAACAATAAAAAAAACATATTTACTCACGTCCCAAGTCACATTTTTTTTCAACATTCTCCCAAGCTTTTCTTATTATATTTCGATTGTGGTAATCTGCATGGCGCAAATTCCATAAACATTGATTATCACGCACACACTCTATGAAAATGTCCATGCTGTTTCGCTGGTTTCGCTCAAATGAATCAAAATATTTTGATTGCAAATTTTCGTCGCTTTTATCGCTTGTAATCGCTCAATTCGCTTTCCGCTAAATCGCTGTGTCGTGAACACCACCATATGCACTAATATAATTTATCGCTAGTAGCGATTCTCATCGCATCGCGCGTTGCGATTACGCTCGGTCATAAACGTAGCCTTATAATCAAAATCTAAATCGAAATCGTAACCTTGAAGGTATTCCAAGACAAAATCTTTTTCAAAGTCAAAATCTAAAAGAAAATCTTTTCAAAAATCAAAATCTAAATCGAAATCGTAACCTTGAAGGTATTCCAAGACAAAATCTTTTTCAAAATCAAAATCTAAAAGAAAATCTTTTCAAAAATCAAAATCTAAATCATAACCATAAAGGTAGCCCAAAACAAAATCTTTTCCAAAATCAAAATCTTACATGCACACGAAATCATTGTCAGAACCTCGAACAAAATCGAGTCACAGACTCAAAACTTAATATTTATCCAAATCAACATCAAAACTTATCTCACATGACTAAAAGTCAAAATCCTCTGTCAATAAAAAGTCCTAGTTGCATTCTGAATATTAACTCGTATCAAAACTACAGAAGCAAAATTAATTTTTCCATTTCTGGAGGCTGTTGTAGCACCAATTCATTCCTAATAGACACGGGAGCTTCTATTAGTTTTATAAAAAGGGGATGTTTAATTGAAAGTACCTTGGTTTACAACCACAAAAATCCTCTTGTAATCAAGGGAATTTCCTCAGAAGAAATAACAACTTTAGGATTCGCAATCCTTAAGATACAAATCTCAGAAGGTAAGTTCGTAGAACACGAATTTCACATAGTTAACGACCAATTTCCCATAGATTATGACGGAATTATAGGAGAGGATTTCTTAAACAAGTACAACGCCAAAATTGATTATAAACTAAAAAAATTATCATTAGAAATGAACGGAACCGTCCTTAGGGTTTCGTATTCAAATGATAATCAGATGGTTAAAATTCCCCCTAGGACAGAGCACTTTATAAAATACGGTCCCATTTTAGAGCTAAATGAAGTCATTGTAGAAGCAGCAGAAATTTTTCCAATGGTTTATATTGCTAGTTCTATTGCGAAAGTAGAAAAAGGATTTGTTAATCTATCCATTTTAAATACATCTGAAAAAGAAATAACCATTCCTGAAGACCTCAAAGTGAGATTTAAGAAATCAGAAAACTTTCATATATATAACATTGGACAATTCAAAAACTATAATGAAGTGAATAATAGGCTCAAGAACTTAGGAAATATATTAGAAGTTGATCATCTCAATAAAGAGGAAAAAGAATCCATTGTTGAAATTTGTAGAGAATTTAACGATATTTTCCATCTAGATGGAGATAAGCTTACATACACGAATGGCGTCCAACATAATATCCCTATTGATAAAAATCAGAGACCAATAAACACTCGTCCGTACCGACTTCCAGAATATCATAAATCCGAAATTCAGAGACAGGTTCAAATTATGCTAGATGATAAAATAATACGAGAAAGTACAAGCCCCTGGAACTCGCCACTACTGGTTGTACCTAAGAAACCAGATTCAGATGGCAACAAGCAATGGCGCGTTGTTGTAGATTTCAGGAAGTTGAACGAAGTTACTCTAGCAGATTCTTTCCCTTTACCTAATATCGAAGATATCTTAAATCAATTAGGAGATTCCAAATATTTCTCTATATTAGACTTAGCAAGTGGGTTTCACCAAATTTTGGTCGAAGAAGAGGACAGACACAAAACAGCATTTAGTACGGCATTTGGTCACTACGAATTTAATAGAATGCCTTTTGGGCTACGGAATGCACCACCCACATTTCAACGCCTTATGAATGTAGTTCTTGCAGGTCTTCAGGGTCTGCGATGTTTTGTGTACCTAGACGACATTGTCGTTTATGGTAAGAACCTTACTGATCATAATAAAAAGCTTACAGAAATTTTTAGTTGCCTTCGAAAATATAATTTAAAACTCCAACCCCAAAAATGCAAATTTCTGCGCAAGGAAGTGTCTTATTTAGGGCATATAATAACTGAAAATGGAATCAAACCAAATCCTGAAAAAATTACTGCAATAACTAATTTGCAAATACCTAAATCTATTAAACAGTTAAAATCTTTCCTGGGTTTGATTGGATATTATAGGAAATTTATTCCAAATTTTTCCAAAATCGCAGATCCACTACACAAACTACTTCGAAAAGACGTTCCTTTCCTTTGGAATGCATTCTGCGATGAAGCTTTTTGTCTTTTAAGAGATTCTATTACGAAAGCACCCATTTTGCAATATCCATCTTATGATGATATTTTCTTAATTACTACCGATGCAAGTAACTGTGCTATCGGAGCGGTTTTATCTCAATCGAAAAATTCTGAAACCATAGATTTGCCTATTGCATTTGCTAGTAGGGTCTTAAACAAATCCGAAAAGAATTATTCAACTATTGAGAAAGAGGCTTTAGCCGTGGTCTGGGCAGTTAATCATTTTCGACCATATGTATATGGAAGAAAATTTACTGTTATAACCGATCATAAACCCCTAGTATGGATTCTCAACCTTAAAAATCCTAGCTCTAGGATTATGCGTTGGAGAATCAAATTAGAAGAATACGAATTCGACGTAAAACATAAGGCCGGATCACTTAATACGGTAGCCGATGGACTCTCTCGACTTGAAACACATAATGAAGTTAATGAAATAAATGTACTAACACGATCTCTATCAAAGAATATCGAAAAAAATTTAAAAACTAATACTCCTGATCAGGAAACAAACAATTCTAAAGAAACTTATATAGAAAAAGAAATACAACCCCATATAAACAGTGCAAAAATAATTGTGTCTGAAACTGACAAAGAAAGAATTTTGAGTGAATATCACAGAAATCCTACAGGAGGACATCAAGGAATCAAAAGAACATTTAAGCGAATAAAGATGAACCTCAAATGGCATAATATGCTAAAAGATATTAAAGAATATATTTCAAAGTGCGAAACCTGTCAAAAGAATAAAAATTATTCTTCAAAGAAAATACCAATGAAAATTACCACGACTTCTTCAGTTCCTTTCGAAAAAGTGTCATTGGATATAGTGGGTCCAATACCAACCTCAGAATCTGGAAATAATTATATTTTAACCTTTCAAGACGATTTAACTAAATTTATACTAGCTTTTCCTATAGAAAACCAGGAAGCTGCAACAGTGGCGGAGGTTTTCGTTCGAAGAGTAATATGCATATTCGGGGTGCCACAGTCACTTTTGACTGATCAGGGTTCTAATTTCTTAAGCGATCTGTTTAAACGTGTCTGTCAGTTGTTAAAAATAAAGAAAATCCAGACTACGCCATATCATCCAGAATCAAATGGCTCTTTAGAAAGAAGTCATAGAGTATTAGGAGACTATCTTCGGAGTTACTCAAACAAAGATCCTATCAATTGGGATTCATGGGTTGATTATGCGGTATTTTGTTACAATACCACCCCACATACAGCAACTCAATTCACTCCATATGAAATCCTATTCGGTTTTAAGCCTCAAATTCCTTGTTCGTTAACAAATTCGGTCGATCCAGTTTATAACTATGATGATTTTGTAATTGAACTTAAGTCCAAGCTTCAAAATGGATACCAAATAGCTAAGGGAAATCTTATTAAGGCGAAAATGAAATCGAAAAGTTATTATGATAAAAATTGTGAAGAAGTGCAGTATAATATAGGAGACAAAGTTTTAATCCAGAGTAAAGTAAGAACAAATAAAAAACTAACTCCGGTATTTCTAGGTCCTTACGAAATTATAGCAATCAACTCGCCCGAAACCGTTACTGTCAGGGTAGAAAGGAAAAACAAGACAGTTCACAAAAACTTAATCAAGGCATTTAAATCTTGAATATTTGTAAACTTTTATACTAAACTCAGTCATTATAGGTTTTCATCATGTTGAGAATAATAATCGTATTATTTCTTGTTAATGCTTCAATGGCAGATACGAGACATGAGTTAAAGGAAATCAAAAATACTACTGCCATACACTTCGAAAATGAAGGCAACTTACTTATTTCTAAAAACGAATGGAATTTTGTTATCCATTTAAATTTAACATCTTATCACAATGGGCTAGAACAAATAAATGACCACACGTACTTTTTAAAAACATTATGCGACAAAATCATCCAAAATGATAAAACGAATAATTTATGCACACAAGTCGTTAAATCAATCTATCGTCTGATTTCGGAAGCTAACAATAATCATATATTACTCAAAGAACTTTTTCAAGCACCATGGACGATTCCGACGCAAGCTCCATTAAACAAAACTTAGTCAAATCAGAATCGCAACAAACAAGAATTGCACACGAAATAAATAAAGAAATTACTGTTATTAGTCATTTAATTAAATATGTGAACAACACTAATGTTGGAATTTATACAGAATTAATAAAAAGTCAAGATATAAAACTTGCTTTTACTGAAATGGAAAATCTTATAATGAATGAAATACTTGTAATGAAAGAAACTGAAACAGAAATATTTGATATAATTTTCAAAGCAGAAGAAAATAAATTAAGTAATTATATTTTGTTCTCAGAAACCTTTTTAAGTGCTTTAAGAGAAATCGAAACTCAAGGTAATGCAAGATTACCATTCGAACTTTCAATTCATAATATGCCAAACATTATAAAAACTGCTAAAATTGATCCAATTTATGTTATTAAGACACTTACCTTCCATGTTAAGATTCCACTAATATCAAAAGAATTTAGATTATATAAAACTATACCAATTCCAGCTCATTATAAAAATAATACTTTCTACTTTGTTGAAACAGAAACTAATTTCATTGCTTCAAACAACAATAATGAATATATAAAACTAAATGAAAATGATCTCTCTGATTGTGTTAAAGTAAATTATAAGACCATTTGTAAACCCAAATTTCCAATTTATAACAATGTTAATAAAGATTGTGTGATGAATTTGCATCTTGGAATATTTAACAAAAATCAATGTGTAATCAAAATGTTTAAACTAAATAATGAAATTTGGAAACTAATAAACTATAAAACCTGGTATTATGCTGTTCCAGAATTAACTAATCTAATGATAACTTGTAAAGACAATTTAAAGTATTTTGTTAAAATTGAAAACAGTGGCATTCTCAAAATTGATCCTAAATGCATTGCTAACACTAAAAATGTAAAAATTGAGG
Source organism: Melanostoma mellinum (assembly GCA_914767635.1). Classification (NCBI taxonomy): domain Eukaryota; kingdom Metazoa; phylum Arthropoda; class Insecta; order Diptera; family Syrphidae; genus Melanostoma; species Melanostoma mellinum. Next base: position 173,653,705 of record OU612058.1, read on the forward strand.
CTATCGAAACTGATAATAAAATACAAGAATTATATTATTTTTCTCAAATTGTATTCGATTCAAATTTTAAAATTCCTCTTTCACTGGAAACATCACATTCTAAATCAAATTTTCATTTTAACGAAATTGAAAAAATAAGCGAAACTATCGAACATTTTAATCAAGACAACACTATGGTACAAAATGATTCAAACCATAACATTTTAATATTTTCCACAATTCTTGTTACTACTTTATTATTCGTAACTTTTTTGTATTTAAGTTATAAGAAATTCATCAAATGTAAAATTACTGAAAGTATTGAACAAAATACTGCCACAACAGAAGAAGAAAACACATAATTAAACTTTTTATATATATATATATTTCAAATATTTAACCTAGCCGATTCATTCATTCATTGCATTAAGGCAAATTCTTTTTTTTGCGCAAAAGAATTTTTTTCCAAGGGGGGAGGAATGTTATGCCCTCAAATTCCACACGTCACTTTGCCGCTCACACAATCTCACACTTTTGCTTTTCTTATTCCCAATCCCATGGTCATATTCTATACTCAGTGTCGCTATCATACCCACAATGCTGGTTAATGCTGATAAAGCAAAATGGACACCAAGGATAAACTTTCTTCAACAGTCGATCGTACCCACAGCTAATAATGCTGAGGAGATAAAATACACACTTGAGTATACCTCTCATATTTCGTAAACTGTCGAGCTATCCTAAATACACAAACCGATCATACCCACAATGCTGGTTAATGCTGAGTAAGCAAAATGGACACCAAGGATAAACATTCTTCAACAATCGATCGTACCCACAGCTAATAATGCTGAGGAGATAAAATACACACTTGAGTATACTTCTCATATTTCGTTTCCTCTTAACTTACCATAATCTCGTTCTTGTGTTGTGGGTGTGGCAAACGTTTCGCGTGTATACATATATTTAGTTCTATGTAATGTAAGCAAAATGAGTGAATCGGACTGGGACATCTTTTTGAACGCTGCTCAAAAAGTCAGTCTAAAATAGTCCTCAGTGAAGAGTAGTCGATAGTGATATGAAGTCCTAATTAATAATAAAATAAAAGTATCATTTTAAAAAGTGTCTTGTATATATATTTCTTGGAACATCTTTCTGTTAAAAAGTGAAGAACAATTATCAACTTGGGCACTACACTTGAATATTTCTTGCAACATCTCTCTGTTCAAAATCGAAGTACAAATTCTCAACTTGGGCACAACACTTGTATATTTCCTGCAACATCTCTCTGTTCGAAATCGAAGTACAAATTCTCAACTTGGGCACAACAATACGGGGATTCGTTGATTCGGAGAAGCATGGAAACTTCCATACGGCGCGTAAAACATTTCTCCAAAAAAAAAAATGCAAAATTGCCGTTGCCTCCATTTTAAAGACGAGTGACGTGTCTTATTGGCTTACGTTACGTTTAGTGTTACGTTACTTTACTCGGAACAATCTTTTATAGGACATATATGTGCTACCTACGCATATATATATATGTGCTTTTCAAAATTTTTTCGTGTAAAGTAACGTAACTAAACGCAACATAACATGTCTGTCTGTCTTTAAACGCAAAATCCAAACGCACTTCGGTAGGTTAAAAATCATATGCCAAATTTCATTCGATGTCAATTTGGCTTCTATGATATATTTGCCAGAACTATGTTAGGTTATCGAATGAACCGGACTCCATTTAATTTAATGTTATGGATACGGGCTGCTATGGTCGTGGAGCACAAGTGTATATCGTTGTAATACTTATGGTTTTGGATTCAACCCTTGCACTGGATAGCATTGTCTGGCAAAACTACCTCAGATCGTCCTTGAAAGCTTGAAGTATGATCTGAGGTTCAGGGGATTATAAGTATAATGAGAATCATCTTACTTTCTACCCAGTGAGTCGAGTCCAAACATCTTTTTTAGTCTTTCAGCCATTTATTTAATTTTATGCAGTAAACTAACTAAGATTCTCATTCAAAACTTGGCATCAATTTAACTCGTACAATTGCTTTTAATTATCCCAAAGTGAATGGCCTTTTAGTACGTTATATGTAACGTAACGTAGCAAAATGGGTTAGCTATTTTTTTCATTTGTGTCGGTACTATTTCAAAAATCTGTGCTTACTTTTAGTTTTTTTTTTTATTTGGTCCGCACTTTAATTTTAATTTAATTTTAATTTTTTATTTTATCTATAGCTTAAAATAACTTAAACACTAAACTTTATCTTATTAGAACTAATTAAAACTAAATTAAACTACAAGGGTGAGAAACGGTTTGGAAGGAGGACTTTCAGACTGGGAGTTGGAAGATTGAGGTCGAAAAGAAAGGGAACAGAATTAATCTTTTTCACTATGCGGATTAAGGGTTCGTTGAGACCATAGGGTGTACGATGAGCAGGAAGGAAAAAAAAAATCGGGATGATCTTACGTTTCCGGGATTAGTGTTGAAGGATATAAGGTCTAACAGGGAGGAGCAGTCAGTGTTACCAGTAAGAAGTCGGTGAATGAATATGATGTCAAAGTTTCTGTTTTCTAGGGAGTGGAGATTAATGATTGCGAGACATTCGCGGTAAGGAGGCAGGGTGAGAAAATTTCTAACGTCTAGAGATCCCGAAGGGCAAAGATCAGAAAACGACGCTGAACACTTTCGATCCTTGGGATATGAACCGCTTGATATGGAGCCCACACTTGCGATGCATACTCAAAGAGAGGCAAATATGGGAAATATAGAGGGATTTCGTTATAAGGGGGTTGCGGAACTCTTTGGACCATCTCTTGATATTTGTTGCGGAATTAGCTCTTGATATTACTTCGTCAATATGAGAACGAAAATTTCATTCGCCGTCGCAGAGAACTCCTAAATCTCGGACAAGCTGCACACGGTTAATAGGAATGTTCTGAAGATGATAGGATGATAGGGGGGAGGTTAAATACTTTTACGAGAAAAAGTTATTGTCTCGCATTTGGCAATGTTTAATTCAAGGAAGTTTTTAGAACACCAAAAGAAGAGTGAATCGAGGTCATTTTGAGTTGGAGAGAAGCTCGATCGGAGATGATGACTTTGAAAATTTTATCGTCACCCGCTTAAAATGAAATAGAAAAATATTGGATGATCTTTTCGACATCATTAATGGCAAGGATGAAAAAGAGGGGTCCAATATGGCTGCCTTTAGGCACACCGCAGAGTGCCACAAAAGGAACTGAAAGAGTAGGGCTTTGATAATTTTTTTTTTCAGCCCTCTATAGATCCTTCAAAACGGAAGCATGAGAAATATAGAGAAGAATTTGAGAGGATAGCGAAGTATATTAGTTAAAAAGCGTTGAATATAAAAATGAGAGGGCAAAGTAATAACTTATTCATGTGGTATGGAACTGATGAATTGTATTTTAATAAACTAAACTTTTGAATTAAACCCTGATTGAAAAGCTCTCAAATTACAAAAAATGTGAAGACAAGGGTGACGGTGGTTTATTCAAGTGATATAAAAATATTTATAATTATTTTTCAGTACAAACAGTTACATGGAAAAGAGCAATTACTCAGGGACCTGATCGTTATGATTACGATTAATTCCATAAATTGAGTGCGTCAATACGCATTTTAAAATATATCATACATATAAACAAAAAACTCATAACTCCTCCACTAATATAATTGAGCTCCTAAATTAAGAGTCACTCGGTAATAAAATGAACATTTTAGCCTATTCAGACACGTTTAACTTACAAGAACACTGATTTGGTTGTCCTGGGTTGTGTCTTATGTCTAAACGACATGACTCAGAAACCTTATCCTTCATTTTAATGAACCTACCTATTACTTCATCTTTGTGAGGTTAAGAAGGTATATAAAGGTTTCTCGTGTTATACTTTTAACTGGTACTCTGACATGCTCTCGCCTGCACGCATAAAATATGTAATTGCCATTAAGAATTGAACTCAAAAAGAGTAGGTACCAGGCAGTAGGCACAATCCATTATGATTCTAAGCCCAAAACTCACATATGATAGGTTTGGTTGAGTATTTCAAAAGGAATGTCACACACAGCTGAAGCCAAAGTCTCTAATGTTACCGAGACGAATAGAATAGGTATGGGTACCTATCTACATAGAAAACACGCTCGTTAAATGGCTGCTTTTACTTTAATATTCCATTATATCCTTTCATCTTTCTGCCGCACAAGAGTCATCTTGGTACTCGACCGAACATCATATGGGGGTAATAGCCATCCTAAATTTTCAGCTTAACATCATGCGGAGCAAGTATTATGACATTAGGTGCTCGCATAGCATGAGGATAGCAACATACATGCGAGTATGGATATATGTGAAGCTTTTGGTGTACCTCTCCGCATATGTGAAAGATAGTAATTAACCTAATTTAGTAAATATGTAATTTCGTTTTCTTAATTAGGGCGTTCTTTTCGCCGTTGTTATTGTTGTTGTTATATCATCCTGTTTTTGTTTTTATTCCATGAAACAACAGCCTGCTTGTTAAGGATGTTTATAATGTATTTAGGTGTACAGGAGTAGGTATATTTTGTTGTGATAACAACGTCGGCGGCGGCGGCGGCGGCGGTGTTGGTACTTGGTAGTCAGAACGCAGTAGGCGAGTTACGTGTGTTTGTGTTTTATTTTGAAAATTTTCACATTGTCCGGACGGACTCAACACTTTGTATATTGGTCCATATAAAATAAAAGTGATCCCGTGAATGACTGTGTTTTCTCTTGTGAAGCATGTAGGTGCTCTTATGCCATAAAGTAAATGCAGTCAGTAGGCTTACATGGAACATTACTTTCGGAAATATTGAAATATGAATGATGTTTAAAGTGGAAGAGGCCTGCGATTTTGTTTATCTACATATTTACATGCTATATGCGATGTGCGATAAATCAATATTAATATGAAGACAATGGGAGTACACGTGTGTACTACACACCTAGTAGAATATTCTTTTTCTTGGGAAGGATTCATATTTGATTTAAGCAGTGATTGGTTTTCAGACTTCAATTTAACTTTGCGAAAAGCTTTCCAAGCTAGAATAAGCATAATGTATATTGACACCAATGTAAGGTGCTCGTGACGTAATGGTTTGCATATCTACCTGTCACTTGAGAATTCGAGGTTCGAATCCCAAAAGAAATATAAAAAATGTACAGTGGTGGTCAAGGAGTAAGTTAGTTAATTGAATCTTTATTTGTAACCATATAAATAAATAATATATGTATTACAATCCATATATCCACCCAAGCAAACGAATAAAGGACAATGACCTCCGGATCTGCACTTGGAACGTTAGATCACTTAATGGATTACGTGCAGCTGGAGAATTAGCGGACGCCCTGGACTGCTGCAAAGCAGACATAACCGCCATCCAAGAAGTGCGATGGAGTGGACTGGGCATAAAGAAGATGAAAAACTGTGACATCTACTATGGGACTGCTACAGACAACAGAAACAGCGCTTATTTGGGTGCGGATTTGTCGTAAGAGGGAGACTCAGGGATAAGGTGAGTAGTCAAAATCCAGTCAATGAGCGTATAATGACCTTCCGCATCAGGGCTAAATTCGCCAACATTAGCCTGATATGCGCCCACGCCCACACAGAAGAAAAAAACGACGATTCCAAAGACTGTTTCTACGAGCTCCTCGAAGAAACATATGAGCAGTGCCCTAGACACGACGTGAAAATCGTTCTTGGCGATTTCAACGCAAAACTAGGGAAGGAGGACATCTTTGGAAACACAATCGGTAAGCATAGCCTCCACGACAAAACCTCCTAAAACGGATTGAGGCAAATCGATTTTGCTGTGGGGCTAAATCTTGTTGTAAGTTGTACACGCTTCCCGCATCTCAAAATTCATAAAGGTACATGGCGATCCCTAAATCACCGTCAACCAAATAGACCATGTTGCGATCGACGCAAGGCACTCTTTCAGTGTGCTAGATGTACGAACTTTCCGAGGGGCCAACTTTGACTCGGACCACTACCTTGTTGTAGCAAAGGTGCGAATGAGGATATCTTGTTCACGACCAGCACGAACTAACGCTGTGAAGAGATATGACGTCGGAATCGCAAGAGATTGCCAATGCCTTTTCCAATCGAGTGTCCCTTCAACTATTCTTGAATCCCATGCCGCCAGCATTACACATTGAAGACCAGTGGCAGCAATGCCAAGAAGCCATCAGAACCGCTGCTTCTGAGGTTCTGGGTTTCACTCGGCCACCAAAACGAAACCCATGGTTCGATGAAGAATGCAGGCAGGCTAATGCAGCCAAGCAAAGAGCACGACAAATGCTTATGCAAACACGAACGAGGGCTGCTTACGATCAGTATAACGAGATTTACAAGGAGAGAAGAAGGGAAGAACACCAACTTCTCAAAAAGAAAAAGAAGTAGCATGAGAAGCGCTCGTTTGAGGAAATAGAGAGGTGCCATGATAAGAACGAGATTCCATAGTTTTACCAAAAGGTAAAAAGATCCTGCCAGGGTGGCAAGCCCCGAACTCAAGCCTGTAAAGACCAGCAGGGAAACATAGTTATAGAGTCACAGTCGCTACTGAGGATCTGGAAAGATCATTTCTGCAGACTGCTCAACGGCGATGAGGACACAAATTCCGCTGTCAGGCAGATTGCCCCATTCAGCCTAGACGATGATCAAGAATGCCGTCCTCCCGACCTAGAAGAAGTTAAGCTTGCTATATGCAAACTTAAATCTAATAAGACTGCAGGTGCAGATGATACCGAACTTTTCAAGGCAGCTGGAGATCAGTTGGAAAGGAGCATGCACCAGCTGATCTGCATGATATGGTCGAGTCCACAAAAGACCAAATTTTCTCATTGCGGCAGATCTTGGAAAAAACCTGAGAACATAATATCGATATTCACCATCTCTTTATCGATTTGGCCGCGTATGACAGTATCTACAGAGACGAGCTGTACAGAGCCATGTCTAGTTTCGGCATCCCTAAAAAACTCGTTCGACTATGCAGGATGACTTTGGAGAAATCACGCTGCACCGTCAAGGTCGGTAAAGAACTCACCGAGACCTTTGATGTCGAAATGGTTTTAGACAAGGCGACAAACTGCCATACAATTTCTTCAACATCATACTTGAACAGATTGTAAGAAACTCAAACGTCAACACCAGAGGAACAATCTTTCAAAAGTCTGTACAATTAATCGCATATGCAGACGGTATTGACGTAATGGGAAGAAAAAAGCGTGATGTCATAGGTGCTTTTGCGAGTATCGAAACAGAAGCGGCAAAAATGGGTTTGATGGTTAAAGAGGGCAAAACGAAGTATATGTTGTCATCAAACAAGGACACAGAACATCGACGAATTCTACAAATCGTCACAATAGACAGACATAACTTCGAGGTAGTACAGGACTTCGTCTACCTAGGATCCGCTGTAGACACGGACAACAATATCAGTGCGGAGATTAAACGGAGAATAACTCTTGCCAACCGTTGCTTCTTTGGGTTAAGAAGGCAATTGAGAAACAAAACCCTCTCCAGAAAAACCAAGGTAACCTTATATAAGACCTTAATCATCCCAGTCCTGCTTTACGGCGCGGAAGCATGGACCTTATCGAAAGCGGATGAGGAAACCCTTGGTCGTTTCGAAAGAAAAATTCTCCGAATGATCTTTGGTCCCGTATGCGAAGAAAATGTGTGGAGAAGAAGATACAACAACGAGCTGTATGAGCTGTACCGCGACATAGGCATAGCGAGAAGAGTACGCGAGGCTACGATGGTTGGGCCATGTAGAGCGGATGGACACAAACGCTCCGACTCGTCCGGTGTTCGAAAGCACATTGCAGGGAAATCGCGTCTTAGGTGGCGTAATACCCGCGTACAACTATTTAAATTCATCACGCCTCTTTTTTGTACATGCAACTAAACTTTGGAATTCCTTACCAGCCACAATTAAAAGAATTATTGTAAATTCTAATTTTGAGAAGGCTGTAAAACAACACTTTAGCTAGTGCTATAATTATAGTAATCGAAAGATAATATTTGATAAAAATGCCTTCACTCTCATTTAACTAGAAAAGGAGGGGAAGGGAGAGGGAAAATAATGGTAATTCTCGAGAAGAAATAATAGAATTCAAAAAGGAATAATAATATTTGTAATATTATATTGGATAAAACAGGCTTTCTTTTCTGTTTCCTCTTTTTATTTTAAAATTGTATATTTCCATAAATTCTTTATCTAGTTATAACTATCACTAACTCATACTATTGAATTTATTTATTTATTTTTATTATAATTTTTTTTTTTTTTTGTATAAATTGATCATGTTAGGTACTATAAAAGACTGAGTCTTACTTGTACACCTTGTATAATAAAATACTGAATACTGAATACTGAAAAAAAAACACCAAGGTATTTCACGAGTAACTCCTTTCGCGAGGAAACGGACAGTTTTTTTATAGTAACTTTATTGCCATGAAAAGCGCTTTCTTGATCAGCCGTTCGGAATCTGCAATAAAATTTACTTCCTAACTCCACTCTTTATAAGGTATGGTTGTGAAAGATGGGTTAGTTGCTGGAGGTCCCGGCCCTGTACCACTATATATTTATTTATAGACTAGCTAGAACTTTGAACTTTCTATAAATATTTACATCTGTTCATGAGTATATCTGATCTGGAGCTGTTTTTTCGAACAGGAACACTGATCAGAAATAACAAAACACCTCTTTTATTTCAATCTTTTCGGGACGCAATTCAAGTGATAAGGTTATAGATTTCTTACATATTGGAGTAAGTTAAGAAGCCTTAAAATGGTATTAATCAAAAAAATAAGTAGTCAAATTTGAGGTATGTTTGAACTTGCTGGTACCCATGTGCATTGTGTACCATCGGTCTCGAAAGGGTTAAAACTTCTTTATTTTAATCCCTTGCCATCCCTTGCCATCAACCGGAGGAAATTTTATGTAACTATTCCTAAAGTACTGACGCAGCAACTCTTTATTTGAATGTAGGTGATTCAATTCAATGCCATCACCGGACATTGTCTGATATTTTATTAATATCATTAATATTTTTTTGATGATCCAAGTGATCTGGTGAACACAGATCCCGTGCATCTCCTTCGCTTTATTAAAAGCTCCAAATGGTTTTTTTAAGTGAGGTACTCCCTCGCACAATTTTTATGGTATCACAATGGACCTAATATTGGTCTAAGTGTGTCAGTTGTATTCCTGACAGCCATTTTAACCTAGCCTTGGTGATTGTTTTTGTTCTGTACTTGTTTGATGCTCTTTTTTTATGATCGTTGAATTTGATTGTTTACCTTATCTGTGTGAAATTTGATAGTTACGAATTCGCACAGGTGTGCTCCGATATAACAGCTTCATTATATTTCAATACTCTATTAGCTGTTTGTTTTAAGCTTTTAATTGAATCTAAAGTCAAATATGTATAATTGTTTGTCTTTGAACAACTGCGAGGCATAAGTGAGTTTCGATATCAAATATGTATACAAAAAATTAGTTATTGCTCGTTGACAGGTTCTCTCTATATACACATCTTTGTATATGACAGATATGCGTGAATTCGGCTGCAAACACAAATTTTGTTTGAATTTTTTATTTACGCTCATTTCAAAAGGTAAACAATACAGGTGAAACGTAGTGCGAACTTTAGTAAAATAGGAGATGATTTTTTTGGAAAAACCGATGCTTGAAAGTAGCTCAGGTATAAACCAGAATCAGGTAAAGCGGCTCACATTCGGGTTGAGCGGCTATAATTTGAATCTCTATACTAAACTGTATGTCTAAAGGTGGGCTCCGACTAAATTGTTTCAGAGGGGGGAGAGCACTGTTTGTAAAAGTAAAAAGAGAGTAAGACAAATAAGATTTTTTCGGTGGTCGAGGGTATCAATCGGTCCTTAAATGGAATTATCACCTCTCAGTTTTAAAGCTTTGCCGCAGGGATTTTTGAGATTAACCTTGTATTTGTACTTTAGTTTTGCGTGGATAGAGGCCGTATGGATTGTAGCAAGATCTGAAGGAGAAAGAAACTTCCTGCATCGTTTTAAGAAACCCAAGAATGTTGGGCGATTTCAACTATGTGCGGTCATTTCAACGAAGGCCATTGTTTAAACACATACCAAGTATGGACATCATTTCGGTTTCATTGAGGCAGGTGCCATTCATGGGCAATGGTTTTCGAAGCATTGAATTCTATTCGGTTCTTTTTACGAATTTTGACAATTCTGTCAAGATCAGATTTCAATGAGCTAGTCATACGGAATCGTTCCCGTTCTTCATCCAAAGAGCAGGAACGAGAATTTGGAAACGAATATGAGAATGTTGAGTTGTCAGCAAAACTATTGGGAGGATTAAAAGTTTCAGATGCAAGATGGTACATTAAAAAAGAGAAGAGAACAGGAGACAGAACATAACCGTGTGGCACACCGGGAGGTTCGTGGTTCAAATCCCAACAAAAGCAAAAATATTTTTTCCACGGGTATTGCATTTCGCGAAGAATCGGCAAGTATTCCGATAGTATTCATTGCCACGAAAAGCACTTTGTCGATTAGCCATTCGGATTCGGAACCGTCAGAAAATTGTAGGCCACGGCTACTCAGCTGGGTGTGTTCGATGATGATAGATGCGAAGTTTTATAAAGGTAAGTTGCGAATTGCGATTATTAATTAAGGGTCTTAATATGAAACAGGTAAGTATGTAATTGATAAAGTATAGTGTTGTTCAATAAAAAAAGAGGATGGCTCCAGAAAATCTTTTTTTGAAAAAGGAATTTTTAAACCTTTTGCTGAAATGGGACAAAGTGAAAATACAATCAAGGAAAAGAACGACAAATGAAAATGTAAACAACAGTATTGTTTAAAATGGGGTACGTAATGATTTATTAAAATATGTTGAGAAAACCGTAGGTAACTTGGATTAAAAACCCAAATCTTTTCGACAAAATATTACTAAATGGATGATGGCAAACAGTAAATAAATGACGGTATACAACAAATAAATGCGAGTTATGCACAATGGGTCTGAAGGACTGCTATATGATATTGCAAGAGCAACCAATCACGTTTCGAAGAATCCTGTTCTACGACATCAACCACCAATGGGGTTCTGCCATCGCTATCGAATATCATACGAAAGTTCTCACCCTCTCAATTCAGCGAGTTCGACAAGTTGTTGGTGTCGTGTCGTCCAAAACTTGTCGATCTCATTGGTGAGTCCAGACCAGAGAAAATTGAAAGTTATTGACCAAAAACCAAGTTTCATCTGGGCATTCTCCCAGTTACTTTAAATCGCGCAAATAGTGAATCGAGGAAGACACAGTTTCCAAAATACTCAATTTTTAAGTAACAATTTTATGAGAAGAACCATAGCCGAAGGAAGTCTTTCATGATCGAGAACCCTAACTTACGCCGGTGGACCCTTTTCCAGATTTGGGGTAGAGAGGAGAAAACTATTAACGTTCCAACCTTTGACACAGTACTAAATATTTAGGGTGGGCTTAAGCCTTGATTACATCATGTATAAAATGTTCTGTTCGTGATGTGTACTTCATGTGATGATATTGTATATTGGGTTTCATAAATCAGATTTAAAGGAAGGAACTTTGTTGCGGTGTAATATTACCGTAACAGGGTATCAGACTTGAAGCCATCCAATACAGCTTATATTGAACGGTCGGAAAGGTAATTTTTAAACTAACGAAAAACATAGGTTCTCAATTCTCATCAATGCGAAAAGCACGCGTTTGATGTCAAACTCTATCAAATGCCTTAGAAATATCAAACGCAATAATTTTACACTCTCTATAACAGTGTAAAGATTGGGTTCAATTTTCGGAGAGATTTGCTATCAAATCATTAATATACCTTTTATTTCGATAGACTTACTATCGCTCATTTATTTTTCAAGAGTTTTCTTATGTGTACGAGTATATGAAATTTGTTCATCATTTCTGATAATCAGTTTATTTTTATTTATTCGTCGTTTTCTGGTAGTGCTTGCCTTTGAACACACTATAATCCATCTAGAGTGCCGATTAGAGTTTCTGCGCACCTTTAATTTTGAACTTGAACTGGTAGGTAGTTAAAATCTTTTTCGTATATTTGTACATTGAATTGCGTCATAAAGTCTTTGGATGAGTAGGCTTCTCACACAACAAGGAGCGTTATAACATGTATTTTAACTAATAGTTTGCTTTTACCCTGCAAAACTCATCACCAAATACATAAATCAACCAATTAGAGTTTCTTTACTCACTAACGAGCTCTGTGAATCCGAATGAAGATAAAATTTCATCTAGTCCATGAATCTTTGTCACTTGGATAAAGGATTTTCATGTAAAACTCTGCTCTCTCGCTCTCTCTATCTGCATAATGACGGATACGTGTTTTGAGTATGGGTGCCATAAATTTGCAATTTGCGTTCTTTTTTTTTATGTTCCTTGCCGAAAAAGTATGTTTTTAATAGCATGACTGAGAAGCCATTTTTTGTCTTTTATGTGAGATTTTCTGTCGTTTGCTTGTAAAAACACAGTACGTTGTATGAATGTGATGTATACCTACTCATTACATAATAAAACAAGAAGAATCCTTATGGTAGACCAGCTCATTTATTTTTTGAGGTGCCTCTTATTATACATGACAACGAGCAGTGAATGAGTGTTTTCCGTGATAAAATTGAATCAAAGACACATGCCGGCTTTCAAGGAAAAAGCATGATTTTAATTATAAGTAACGGCTTATAGTTTGTTCCAAGCCAGTTTACTGTCGAGTCGGAAACTATCGACAAATCCAAAATCAGGATTCTTATTAGAATATGTACCTCTTCTGTACTTTATCGTTAGAATTGCTTAATCGATCTAGTTATTTTTCTGAGTTTCTCCATCAGAAAAACATTTTTCATTCACCGCTCTTCGTCCACTTACTTAGGTGGGCATTACAATTCGGGGTGAACCTGGGCCTCAACCAACATCCTTCTATAACGACTTCGATTTCGGGCGAGCTCTCTCCAGTTTCGCGCTCTAAGTCGGTTGAGGTCTTCATCCACTTGATTGCGCCACCTAAGACGAGGTCTTCCCCTTCCGCGATTTCCCTGCAATGTGCTTTGGAAAACCCGTCGAGCCGGAGCGTTTAGGTTCATCTGCTCTACATGGCCCAACCATCGTAGCCTCGCGATGCGTACTCTTCTAGGTATGCCCATTTCGCGGTACAGCTCATACAGCTCATTGTTGTATCTTCTTCTCCACACATTATCTTCGCATACGGGACCAAAGATCATTCGGAGAATTTTTCTTTCGAAACGACCAAGGGTTTCCTCATCCGCTTTCGATAAGGTCCATGCTTCCGCGCCGTAAAGCAGGACTGGGATGATTAAGGTCTTATATAAGGTTACCTTGGTTTTTCTGGAGAGGGTTTTGTTTCTCAATTGCCTTCTTAACCCAAAGAAACAACGGTTGGCAAGAGTTATTCTCCGTTTGATCTCCGCACTGATATTGTTGTCCGTGTCTACAGCGGATCCTAGGTAGACGAAGTCCTGTACTACCTCGAAGTTATGTCTGTCTATTGTGACGATTTGTAGAATTCGTCGATGTTCTGTGTCCTTGTTTGATGACAACATATATTTCGTTTTGCCCTCATTAACCATCAAACCCATTTTTGCCGCTTCTGTTTCGATACTCGCAAAAGCACCTTTGACATCACGCTTTTTTCTTCCCATTACGTCAATATCGTCTGCATAGGCGAGTAATTGTACAGACTTTTGAAAGATTGTTCCTCTGGTGTTGACGTTTGAGTTTCTTACAATCTGTTCAAGTATGATGTTGAAGAAATCGCATGACAGTTTGTCGCCTTGTCTAAAACCTTTTTCGACATCAAAGGTGTCGGTGAGTTCTTTACCGACCTTGACGGAGCAGCGTGAATTCTGAAAGTCATCCTGCATAGCCGTACGAGTTTTGCAGGGATGCCGAAACTAGACATGGCTCTGTACAGCTCGTCTCTGTAGATACTGTCATACGCGGCCTTGAAATCGATAAAGAGATGGTGAATATCGATATTATGTTCTCGGGTTTTTTCCAAGATCTGCAGTAATGTGAAAATTTGGTCTATTGTGGACTTCTCTGGCCTAAAACCACATTGATAAGGACATATCAAGTTGTTGACGTGGGGTTTCAGACGTTCACATATTACAGCAGACAAGATCTTATAAGTGACGTTTAGGAGGCTTATCCCTCTATAATTGGCGCAATTGTGAGGGTCTCCTTTCTTTTGGATCGGGCATACGATACTGAGGTTCCATTCATCGGGCATGCTTTCTTCCGACCATATCATGCAGATCAGCTGGTGCATGCTCCTTTCCAACTGATCTCCAGCTGCCTTGAAAAGTTCGACATCAAGGCCATCTGCACCTGCAGTCTTATTTGATTTAAGTTTGCATATAGCAAGCTTAACTTCTTCTAGGTCGGAAGGACGACATTCTTGATCATCGTCCAAGCTGAATGTGACAATCTGCCTGACAGAGGAATTTGTGTCCTCATCGCCGCGCCGCTAAGCCGTCTGCAGAAATGATCTTTCCAGATCCTCAGTAGCGACTGTGACTCTACAACTATGTTTCCCTGCTGGTCTTTACAGGCTTGAGTTCGGGCAACAGAAACCCAAAACAAATATCACCATTTTCCTCCTTCTTAAAGAGCAAATTTTAATTTTTGTGCTACAACAAGATACTATTTTTTTTTGACGTAGATTTTAGATTAGATAAATTTTTTTTTAAATCATTCATCTATATCTTCTATATCTATTAGTCCGGGATCCCTGCACCAAATTTTTTTGTGATAACAAGCTAATTTTCCCTGAGTGGCTTCATTTTTTTGAGACGCCCAACAATTTTCTAACGAAAACTTTCGACTGTGGTAGCTAACAGAGGTAGTAGGGGTAAAATATTTCAATTTTATGATACTAAAAAATTTAATAGTAACAGTTTCTTCCTTAGTTAAACTTCAAGATAATTATCTAAATTATGTGAAAAATTTTTTGTCCTACAAATTGTATGGTTTGATCCCAAAAGTCCCCTTCCTCAAACATGTACCGATTACGAGGTCAAAAAAAGTTATTACTAACAAACTGATTTTTTGGTTTTTACTTATTTAACATTCATATAATTTAACAGTCAGATTGTACTACAAATTCCGTGGTACGTTATCCCGGTCCTACTCCCAAAAGTAGTAGTACAGATCCTTGATGTAAAATAAAAATTTTCAAAATTCTAAGCACTAACTCTATAATTCTTGCCTAATGATTGCAGAGTCAAGAATCTCGTTAGTTAGTGGATTAATTAAGTCCCTGAAATGATCATGGATTACTTTTTGCAGAGGTTTGTAGTAGCCGTAAATTGTGTTCCGCTAAGTATCCACGCATGCCTCCAAAATTCCACAGCACCCTTGCACTTTCCCAAATTAGTCGCTTGAAGTTCGCCAAATTTCCTTTTTTCAATTTTAAGTAGTTCGAAGAGTTACGAAAAATCTTAAGCCATTTGAAAGATAACTTACGCGCACATTGCCGTTCTTCGCCAAACCAAAGCTCTCTTCTGCGTTCACTCTCTTGATTGTTTAAAAGCTGCTGTGTTATTGATGATTTTATAATCACCCCTTATGAGTCAAAGCTTATATCTTGGTGGGCTTCTAGTTTTAAATCGATCGATTGTCTGTTAGCCGGAGCCCATGAATTTTTCCATTTCAATTTGATAAGTCACTGCATGTCTGAATTTTCCTCGTTTGAGTGTACTCGATGTTGCAAGGCGATAACTACCGGAAAATGGTCCAAGTACGGTAATTCTTTGATCTCTAAGTCCGTGACGAAACGAAAGACTCCCAATCCTCCCAATCCCCCAGTGTTTCATAACCAATTACTGGTGCCCATTGACCACCAACAAACATTAAGTTTCCCGCCATATCACTTAAGCTGGTTTCATTTTGAATGCGAAGGCTAAAGGAGTCACATAACTCAATCGCCTTCCTCCCTCTTGTATTGCATTTTTCATATTTTGTCATTTAACTGCCAATTGTGATTCCCTGAATTGAATTCACCATTGCTGCCTCTTCACAAATTCTTGCATTAAAATATCCAATCAATAAATAGGACCTTTGAAGTGGGTTTTGATGTTGGTTGGGTTGGGATTTGATTTTTGGTCATATTCTAAGTAAAAAACTGTTTTACTGTAAAGTCCGTTTCTCAAATTTGACATCACTTTTTGACAATTAAAAAAAAACAACTTTGGTATACCCTGGGCCTTTGTTAAGTTCGATATATCTGTCAATACTGATGGTAGAGTTCTAATTTAAGACTTAATTTTTTGTAGAAATACAAATATTTTAAACTGTAAATTAAAATTGGGCTTCTATAGGCTTAGGGCTGCCAGATTTTCAATTGTAAATGGTGTTCAAGAGTCTTCCTCCAAGTTTTGGCTTGGAGGTAATTTTTTCAGAAGATTCCTGTTAAACATAGAGTTTCTTTATTTTTACAGATGAACAAAACAATGATAAAAAAGCACTCATTAATAAGTGCACTCAAAATGATACTTGAAAAAATACAAATTGGGTAAAAATTTAAAAAAGAGCAAGATTTTAGCCCTAAGGTTTGTTTAAATTTAATTGTGGATGTTTACTCTCGATAACTTTTGTCTTACGTACTTGTTGTGATCATAATTCAGTTATAGTAGTTATTTCAGATTAGTAGTGCAGGCCAGTGAATTTGTCCATTTCTGCCTATCCATCGACCACCGTATTTTTCATCCAGCCAATCCTTATCTTCACGACCATAGTGGGCGGGAGGACCATCTTGTTGGAAATATGATGAATTTTTCTGACGCAGTGGAACATCCTCCATTATTTGGACTAGTTGTAGATTAGCTAGTAAAAACTATAGATAGCCCGATTAATTTATTTCCAATTACACCTGACACAAAATCTCCGCTGAAGCGATCTTTGCCGTCATGAATGTGTATTGCTTGAAGTCCAAATATGGAGGTTATGGAAATTTGAGATACCATCTCTTGTGAACTGGGACTCGTCTGTCCAAAGAATTCTGTTTATAAACTGGTTGTCATTCCAGCTTCTCTCTAGCAAACAATTACAAAACTCGAGTCTCATCTCAACATCATTTGAAATTAGTTCTTGCACAGGTGTATGAGCCATCAAGCGCCTTATGCTAATGGAAGGATCGATTTCAACTGCTGCCAGTATTCTTTCATCAACCGAAACTCTTCTTACGGTTGCAGCTCCTACGTTAGGTCTTGCAGTTAATACTGATCCCGTTTCTCGAAGCCTTCAAAAGGAATTTCCAAAAACATTTTGAGAAGAAAATCGTCTGTTGGGATAAAATTCCTGGTCTCTTCGTTGTTCTGTTCTTAAATTTACATTGCAAAACCCATATACGAATAAAATGTCTGTGTATTCTTCTCTCGTAAATGAAGGATTTCAAAAAGCTCTCTGATCAAACTGATTTCGATGAACTATATTGTCTGATGAAAAAATTTGTTTTCTTATTTTCTTATACAACTAATTTACCCATTGAACATTCAAATTCATACAATCAATTCTTGGAAAGAATTGCAAGCTTTTGCAATAAAAGTCCGTTCAAACCCCAAAATAAGATTTTTCACCTGTTTTAGATTTTTCCAAGAATCATTAAATGTATGGGTTCTTGAATGCACGTATTTATGAGTTTTTTTTATTATTGTTTTGCATATCCGTAAAAAATAAAGCAACTCTATGTTTAACTGGCATTTTCTGAAAAAAAAAGTCAAAACTTTGCTTTAGGAAGAAAATTTGAACATTTGAAAGTTAAAAATCTGGCAGCACTAAGGCTATAGAAGCTCAATTTAAATATGGTTTTCTTATGGTTTTATTATTTCTTTAAGAAATTAAGTCTAAAGTTATGTCTACCACCAATATTGACAGAGAAATCGAACTTAACAAAGGTCCAGGGTATACCAAAGCTGGTTTTTTTTTTAAACTGTCAAAAAGTGATGTCTAATTTAAGAAACGGACTTTACTGTAAAACAATTTTTTTATAATATGACCAGGAATTTCACCCCAAACTATGTAACACGAATCACGGGACACCCTGTTAAATCTAATCTGCTTGAAGTTTCAACGTATAAGTAAATATTTTAGGTAGACCAGCTTTAAAGTAAAATGCATAATTTGGTTTATTCAGTGGTAGATTAAAGAATAAAGAGTTTTTTTATGAAGTTTCTTTGCAATTTTTCAACATTTTCTTATTCTTCGAAACCACACACCTGGCCAGCGTAACACAAAGTAGACTTTACAACCGCATAAATATTTTATATTTTGCTGGAAGTGCAATACGTTCATTTAGGAAAATGTTTCTCCAAGATATATTGATCAGGCTTTGATCGAAAAACAAAGTATTAAGCTCTGTTATCCTATCCGTAAAATTTTGGTAAACCAAGACTAATCTTCATACAGAGAAGTGTAATTCCAGCTTCAAAAATTTTTTGTTTTGTCAAACTTTGTTTGTTTATTTAACATGTTATAAAAATCTTGTTTACTGATGTAAGTTTTCTTTGATTGT
The DNA here is from genome assembly GCA_914767635.1 of Melanostoma mellinum. Lineage (NCBI taxonomy): Eukaryota > Metazoa > Arthropoda > Insecta > Diptera > Syrphidae > Melanostoma > Melanostoma mellinum. Next base: position 173,672,311 of record OU612058.1, read on the forward strand.
TCATTGTTGTGTATACTTTATACTAAATTTTACCTATTTGTTTTTATAATAAAGTTCCCCTGAAGAAGGCAACAACCCTTGCCGAAACTTCGGCAAAAAGCGAAAGATTTATTTTGTTTCTTTGCTAAACTTAGGGTGACCAAAAAAAGCTGAAGGAAAATACATTTTCCGCCAACAATATATTTATAGTTTCGGTTACAAGTCAAATTTCGTTTCTTAATATTTGGGGTAAAATTCCTAGGCTCTTTTGTTATGCCAAAAAGGCGTAAATTCGTCGCCCTAATATTGTGTTGTCAAACGCCAAAATTAATTTTTTGAGTGTTGGATGCAGTCCTATGTTTTCGGGGCAGCTCATTCCAAATCTTTCATCCGTTTGGCTCTGTCTTTCCATTGCTATGATATTGCAGCATGATTTTGACGTATATCCTTCTTATTCATAAAATTGAGCACTATTTTGACGTAAGCCCCAAAATTTTGCATATATGTACAAACGTCAGTTTTCATACAATTCAACGTTTTTTTTTTGTTAAGAACTGTGTTTTGACGTACGTTTTATTGCCCTACAACTACAACGTACACCATAAAATATTAAAAGCATGTTTAGTATTGTTTTGACTTATATTCATACAAATTGAAAATTAGGACTATAAATTGTATACATGTACGGGTTTGGCGTACGTGCATACGATTTTACTCTGAACGTAGAAAAGTATAAATAAAAAAGTATAATAAATAATAAAAATAAATTTTTCTTAAATACTCTCTCAATAAACTATTATTTAAAAAGTCTTAACAAAACTGGCATCCATAATTCCTACAATAGAGGAAAAAATATTAAAAAAGTGACCCCACACGAAAAAATACAGGAAATTCATAAACACATGAAAAGCTTCCCCACAGTTGAGTCTCATTACTGTAAGTTCCGGTCGAAAATATATGGAATCTAACTTAAATATCTCAGGGATGTTCTCTTTGTATCAGGAGACGACGACCTGCCAAAGAGTGCATCTACCGTAAAGAGTTCAACAATTCATTCAACTTGTCTTTTTATAACCAAAAAAAAAGACCGATGTGATCGGTGTCTGGCATTTAAGGCTAAAAGAAAACCCTTCTTGTAAAGAAACTACAGAGCTTGATGATCGTAAAAATAAAAAACAATCTATGAAGGTCGAAGGGGATTAAGATCGAAATAACTTAGAGCCAAAAAATTTAATAATTTGCTTTGATCTTCAAAGCGTTTTTTCCGCTTCCGAAGGGAAACGCTTCTTCTTTTTACTACAAACGAAAACTAAGTGTTTTCAAACTGACGGCAACACTTTGCTCCGCTGACAAAAAACCAAATATAACAGACTTTGCTGTATTGACTGAAGTGCATAGTTATCATTCTGGTAGTGATATAGCCAGTGCTCTGATAAAAAATACTAGAGCAAGTCATGACAGAACATCCACTAGTGGAAACACTAACATTATGGAGTGATTCTTGTGTCCCCCAAATAAAAAATAAACAAAGTGGCACGTTTCGTGAGAATCAAGAAGTCATTGATACACCAGGACATAGGGACTTTGGTGGAGAAGTGGAAACGGTGCTCTGCATGGCAGATGGTGTATTACTACTGGTTGATGCTGCAGAAGGTCCAATGCCACAGACTAAAGTTGTGTTGTCAAAAGCACTAAAGGCAAATTTAAAACCGATTGTGATAATCAATATCAAAATCACTCTACAGCCCTTAATACTTTTCTGCACAAGTCACCGATCTTAAAAACGTTTTTTCACCACACTTTTATGTATTTTCTTCTCAACAACTTCTTTTCATTTCGAACATTGAAAAACACGTTATATTTTTCTGACTTAAGAAAGCTAATAGATTTTGTTCAGTTTTTTATTATTACTATGCCGTATGCACATTTTTTGACGTACGTGTATGAGTTTGCAAATTATTTTTGATTTTGCGGCGAATTCGCAAAACCTACTTTTTTAGTAAATTGGAAATATTTTAAAAACTAAAAGTATTTCATCCCATCTTCTTGCGTTTTTTGAAAGAAGATTTCTTATTAGATATTGTGTAAGAAAATCAAAAAATTCCAGCGGTTGGTTTTCGTGTAGTTGGCTGCAAACACTCAAATCCAATTTCCCAAAAACTTAAAAATAGCGTATACGGCAACACAATATTAGGCCGACGAATTGTATTAGCTAAAAATCAATCTGGTTGAAAAATTATTGCGTTACAAATTGAGTTCATATTTTTGTTATTAATAAAGTCGTTAGCACAGACAGGCTCAGGTGATAGCAAAATATGGTGCCTCTTTTTTCGCGCTTGTGTTGTTGTGTGTTTTCCGAGGCCAAGTCTCGATCTAGAGACAAAAGTTTACTTCCATTGGAAAACATGCACTTCCATAATCTATTTAACATGATATGTACTCGTTCAGCAGCATAAGGCTGTTATCCTTTCAAGTAGCGTTGCCATCAATCTTTTCTATTTAAATTCACGCCACACACAGATATTTTATTTTTTATAATTCATTTTGTGCCGTGTTATCTCTGGTTTCAACTTTTACAGATGTCCAATTACATGCACCATAACGTTCAAGGAACGCGACGCGGTTTCTTTTTTAAGTTTTTTGTTTTGTATTTATATATCGTTGGCCCAACAAACAAAACGTGAACCCATTTCCACCGCTTTGTTTCAAAAAATGTTGTATAATTTATTGCCAGGACTTGAAGTCGGTTAAACACAATTGCAACACTATCGCTCCAGTTTTTAATGTCGCAACAAGGGTAGGATAATATGTGCACGCTGCAGTGCTGCTGCGCGTGCCACATTCTCTGTGTAAATTGCATCTAGTTGTTGGTCCATTGAGGTGCTTCCTCCTCTCATAGTCACCATTCACCACCCACCAGCAGCACCATCCGTTTTGCGAAGGTTTCATCAGATGTAACTACTATTCCCCGCTCTGTTAAACCACCCCTGTTGTATAATAAAAGATGTGCGAGGGATGGCGAGTATTTTAAATTCCATCCTGCAAAGAGGACTTATTTATGAGGTTGGAGTGAACTAGTAAAAATGAAATTTTCGCTGTGGTTATGGTATGCAAGTGATGCAAAAGGAACCCTGTATCTGTTTACAGTTGCATCTAAACGTTGAACCCATCGGACAACGCATTTGCATTAAGCTGGTTTATCCTTTCGTCGAACTAGGTGGGTGGGAGTAGACACTCCCAGACAACAAGGCACGCGGTGACAACTGGCATCAGAAAGTTTATGATTATTTTGTAGTGTCTGTGTTTTACGACGGAACATAATTGATTTCACTTCGAGAATCGGATACTGCCTGACGGGATGGCCAATGTACCACAGACGATGCGATGCAGTGACAAAGACGGTAGATATTTAAGGGGGCTCGAGCTGATGCCAGTGCCAGTGACAGTGCCTGTGCGGTTTTGTATAGTTGAGCAAGGGCGCATTGGGATGTTTGCAATTCGATACATTACGTTTTGTTTGACAATTGCCATTTTGTCTGGTGTGAAAATATTTGTTCTGTTATTATTGCCAAATTGGAAAAGTTTTGGTTGTTTGCGCCGGAGTAAGGTTGGGCGAACGGACGACAGCGACCGGCAACTCTTTTTTGTATAAGAGGTCAGAATGAAATTGGTATTTCTATTAAGCCTTTTGCTTTCGGCAGCTGCTCCTCTCTTGAAACTTTTAACTTTTTGTTGTTTGGCTTCTTGAATTTTTGGAAAATTTCCTACAGATAAATCACTTGCAGTAAATGGCAATCTTCCGAGGGTATTGTGTAATATTGCTAAAATAGAAGTAGAAACTTTTGAAATTCAAGTCAATAGAGAATTTGTATTGTATTGGGAAGTTTTCATGATACATTTGTTTAGTTGATGCTTTGTGTTGCTGCTGATGCTATTCTCTATTATAATCTTTGGAGTTTTCAACTAAATGGAAGACATTTATTAGACACTTGGGATTAATGTTGAGTTCATACTCACAGAGGCTTTCATGTGGAACAGCAATTCTAAAGCAAACCTGATCAACTTGGGTATTAGTTTGGAAAATTCAGTGAGTTGCTTCTCAATTTTCTTTTAAGTAGGTGGAAGCAATTCGTGTGGGACAAATCATTTTTCATGGAATGCAATGAGGAAAGTTTTTAACCATTTTTCTCATAGAATTAAAACGAAACTTTAAAAAATGAATTTGGGCGGAAATGTGTGCGTAGTGACATTTGAAAAAGGGGAAATGTGTTCTAACTCATAGCTTTTTCGTTTCTCATATGGGAATTGGGACTTTTGAACACGTTTTGCTAACGGTCATTTTGATTTGAATTGTTAAGGTTCGTGTCTATGAAAATACTGGTAACATTTTGCGAAAGGTAGGAAAAGTAGGCAATGGATTTTTGCTTGTTAAATAATATTTCTGTTTGCCTAAAAACAGGCACTGAATACTAAATTGACAGTCAAAGTTGATTTGTAGTGTGCAATTGGGCATTTTTATTCACCATCACTTTATCAGCGGACTTAATTCACAAATAATGGCGGCTCAATAGAAATGAAGTCTAATTTTTTCATCTTTTGGCTGGGACTTGGCTTCAACAACTTTAAGCTTGTGCCTGGTGCAAAGTTAGATCGGAGATTTAAACCCGTAGACATTTTTCAGTCCAGCAATGTTTTGGAGATGTGTTTGTAAATGCTTTGCTTATTCACGTTCACGGAAGTATATTTACGATGATCAAGGACAGATCCTTGTGGATGACGACAAGATTCCGCACAGGTGTTGACTGTATAGTTGTGGGCTGTCAAACGAACTATTTCCTCGTGAACATTTTCGAAAAGCTGAATCTAACTTAAAGGAGAAATCTAACATCACAGTCGGAGAAGTGATTTAAGGAGCCAAAAAATCTAAAAGAGACAACGTAGCACCAGGAGAGATGCCATATAAGTTTTGAAAAAAAGGTGGGAGAAATTGTGCATAAACAACTCACTATTCTCATGACCGGACTTATAGGAGGTGATAGTCTGTATTTGGAAACTAGACAAGCACGTGATCTAATATGGGTGGCCATCAGAAAGGAGGATATCCAGACGCCTTTGTGCAGATCATTGAGGATAATGTAGTGTTAAGGTATCTAGTTGGAATCACCGAATCATTCCAAGTAACATTAGGTGTCCATCAAGGAAGTGTCTTTAGTCCTCTGCTCTTTATTGAGTCTTTGACAATCTTCAGGAAGATAAACTACAAAACACCAACTATTTTTTGCTGACGAAGGAGCAATCATATCTGAGGATCGTATATCCCTGCAAGAAGCACTTAACATTAAAGCCTAAAAAGGTGCTGGGTACCGTTTTAGTCCAGTTCTTGAGTTGTTCCGTTTCCAGACATTTATTTATTTGTGCTTTCCAGGTGTGAAAAGTTTAAATATCTGGGACCGAAAATTTCCGTCAAAGATTCAATATCATACAACGTTCAAATATCGTCAATGGAAAAACATTTTTAGGGTCATGACAGAAATAATATCGTCAACCAAATTGACTATGTTGCGATCGATGCAAGATAGATGTCCGAACTTTCCCAGGGGCCAACTTTGACTTTGACTTACTACCTTGCTGTAGCCAAGGTACGATTTTTTTTTTTTTTTTTTTTTATATAATTAACGCGCACATCAAGGGGTTATGAATACCCTTATAATGTTGTTAAACACAGTGCGAGCATTTAGGATAATAGGAGAGGATTTGAAAGGAGAATTGGGATATCCTGTTTAAGACTGGGGCGAACCAACTCTGTAAAACGATATGATGTCGGAAAGCTACAATCGCAAGAGATAGCCAGTGCTTTTTCCAATCGAGTGTCCCTCCAAATATTCTTAAATCCTATGAACATTAAGCATTCTAAGCCAATGACAACTAGCCATCAGCGACGTAGCCTCTAGGGTTTTGGGTTTCACTCAGCCTCCAAAACGAAACCCATAATTTGAATGCAGGCAGGCAATTGCGGCCAAACAAAAAGCACATCAAATTTTAGTGCAATAGAGAACAAAGGCTGCTTTCGACCAGTATAACGGGATTTACATGGGTCGCCCCAAAATACAAGAATACAGAGCTCTCAAAAAAAAGAAGAAATTGAGAGATGACATGACGCCAGGGTGAAAAAACCCGAACTCGTGACTGTAAATAGTAATAGAGTCTAGTCTCCACTGAGGTTTTGGAATGACCGCTTCTGCAGACTGCTTAACGGCGATGAAGATACAAATTCTGTTGTCAGATAGAATGCCCCATTCAGTTTGGGCGATGATCATGAATGCCGTACTTCTGAACTAGAAGAAGTTAAGCTTGTCATATGCAAACTTAGAACAAATAAGACCTCAGGTGCAAATGGCCTAGAGACCCTCAAAATTTCGTCAATTATAAAGAAATAAGCGTCCTTAACGTCACGTAAAAGATTTTGCTTGTTGTAATATGTGAACTTCTGAAACCCCACCTCAACAATTTGAAAAGTTCTTATTTTTACCGATGTCAAGACCTTGTATGCCTTGCAGAAGCGAGCTGTACACGTACAGAGCCATGTTTATTTTCGGCATCCCTTCAAAACTCTTTAAGGATAATTTTGAAGAGCTTGTGCTGCTCCGTCAAGGTCGTTAAAGGACTCATCGAAACCTTTGATGCCAAAAACGGCTTTAGGGTAAACGACAAACTGTCATGCAATTTTTTTACCATCATACTTGAAAAGATATTACAAAACTCAAATGTCAACAAAAGAGAAGTATTCTTTCAAATGTGTCTAGAATTAATCGCTAACGCAGAATATATCTTCGTGATAGGAAGAAGCAAAAGTGCTTTTTCGAGCATTGAAATCGAAGCGGCAAAAATGGGTTTGATCCTTAATGAGGGAAGAGAACATCGACGAATTGGACAAATTGCCACAATAGACAGTCTTTTAGACCTTATAGAAAGTGGATGAGGCAACACTTGGTCTTTACGCACGAAAAGTACTCCAAATGATCTTTGATCCCGTATGCTAGGACAATGTGTGGGGAACGAACGAGGCTACAATGCTTACTTACTTACTTAGAGTGGCGCAAAAGAGCGGCCGCAGAGCCTAGGGAATTTGTTACAACCATGCCTTGTAAGCCGGTTCCGAATGGCTAATCGGGAAATCGCTTTTAATTGCGATGTATTTTTACTAACGGAGGACTCGTCAGTTCCTTCCTGGAAAAGCATTTTTGCCTCTTTGGGCTTCGAGGGTACGATGGCTTAGCCGTAAAAGCGGATGGACATGAACCTTCCCACTGTGCTTTCGAAAGCAATTTGCAGTTAAATCGCGGCTCGTCAATCAGGTGGAAGAAGACCTCAACCGACTTAGAATGCAAAACTTGAAAGATCTCGCCCGAAATCGAAGTCGTTACCGAAAGATTTCGGTTAAAGGCCAGGTTGACCCCGAACTGTATTGCCCACCTCCTAATCGAGAAACGGGGCTATGAGCACTATATTATATTTATTTTTTTAAATTACAATTTTATTAATTCTCTATTGCGAGTGATTTTCTTTTTCATTCACTTAAAACCTTAGGCTAATGTATGCGATTTTTGTGCTATTTAAAAATATATGTTTAGGGATGGCATTTGTTCTTTTTGTTAATTGGCTAATGAACTAATGTCAACCAAGCTTCTGTGGAGATTTTTATATGTAAATATTATTAATCAACTGCCGTATCCCGTAAATTCATTCGGAACTCAACAACTTGTAGTGTCAAAAATGAAAATATCAGAGTCTAATAAGAGCATTTTTTGTCTTTAAACGAAGAAATTAATAACTTTGAATAAAGTCCATCACCAAAGAGCTTCAAGTCAGCCTACTACATAAAAGTGGAGAGTACTTTTTTCGGTTTGGTAAAAGTTCACAATTTCAAATTCCATCAGAAAAATTGACTTCGAACTAAACAAGGTCGTAAAAGTATGACTGAAACAGCAACAAACACTTGATGACGTAAAAAAAAAACTGTGAATAGTTTACCAACTAACTTAGTTTCATTTCATCGTTGGTTAGAAGCAATCCAATTAGGTATCAGAAATACTATGTTGATACTATTGACTCAAGTGGAGAGTACGCATTTGGGATCTTCTGCATAAAAAAAATGAATGGAGACACGAAGTGGAATGATTTTCCCAAATGAATACTCGAATATGTAGTTACTTAATTTCAAATTCGACCAAGTGTACACTTTTGCTTACCACTCGAACTCTGCGAAAACTTCCTCGATTGCTTACTTATTTTAATTACAGAAAATGGTTAAAATGGCCAACAGTTTAGCTTTCTTTGCAGTTATGCTTTTTGAATTGCTTTTAATTTGTTGGAGTGAATTTTGATTTCGGCGTACTTCAAGAACTAAATTTGTCTTGAATGATCAAACTGTTTAAAAATTGTAGCACATGATATCAATCAATTATTAATCTAAAAGTTCTTCTTTTTGAACCAAAAATCCTTTTGCAGAAAAAATGAGAATGAGAGAACAGTCAATATAAAAGGAATAAGATTTGAGAACATAAATTGATAAAAAGGCTGTCGGAACAGAGCGGGTGCAAAGAAGCCTAGCGCATTACTCACAACAATTTCTTGTGAGGGAATGTGATTGCTTACAATTTTCTGTCAATTCCAGAAGTCTAATCGAGAAGGCTCTTTTCATTGCAATTAATTAACTACCAGAGGACTTGCCAATTCCTCGCGAAAGACGATGCAAGTGGAAAAACATTTTTGACTTGGGATACGAAACAACAAACTTCCAGCGTTACAAAAAAAATATGCTAACCATCAAGCCACGTTTGCCACATTTAGAATCGACGAATCAAGGCTGAAACAGCCTCGGAAAGAAAATTTTATTAACTTTCTTTTTATGAAGTAGTTTCTTTAGATATTTGAGCTAAGCCGTTTCAGCCCTTTCATCTGTTTTTGAGCTCATTAACCGAATCCGCGCTTCAAAAATCCACCCTTTTTCAAGTTCTTTCTGAAATGACATACTCAATGGCAACCACCTCTTAAGACTTAGTACAATTTTCTTCTTATTTATTCCTGGCACAATCAGTGGGCGCACAGCACAGTGCAGCATTATGACTTTTTTGTTTACAAAATTCGAAGCTCGTAAGCAAATAAAGATATCGTGATAATTTTTTTCAGTTTGAAGGGAATTTCCAAAGCTTTGTGAGTTTAAAGAAAAAATAATCACAGGGTGTGTCGAAATTTCAGCTGATATACGCCTTTTCCCAGTATGAAATACCTCGAAAATTGTCAAAGGTATATACATAAATTGAGAGAAAACAGGGAGTCTTTAAATCAAACAAAGTTACAGTGGTGCATAAAAGTAAACAAACCATAGATTTTTTAAATACTTGCGCATGTGTATGAAAAGGTTTTTTTTTTTAATATTTTGCTGCATACTCGAGTAAAAATATAGTAATACAGTGGTACATTTTAAGTCAGAGTTACAAAGAACGTTTGTGAAGTGCCTTAAAATAATGAAATTTAAGAAAATTGAGTTTCAGAGATGTTCCAGAATTTCATGAGAAGAAAAATTATAAAACGTGTTTTCCATACGGTGCGACTAAAGCTAAGAACAGATAGGTTCGAAGGTTCGCAAGGCAAAAGAAAAATCGTAATGGAGCATGGGAGGGGGTCTATCTCCTTCCGATCAGGCGGGAGGGGATATTTTATAAAGAAAAATATCTGAAAAAGATATAAAAAATCAACTACTCCACATATTATTGTGCTTTTCAAATTTTATTTCTTCAAACTAAATTATTACAAAATTTAGCATTACAAAAGGTCATTCTTTTCAATGTTTCATTGGATCTTACTTAATTACAAGAAACCAGACTACAAAAAAAAATCTTTTAATCAAATCTGTCTAGCTCATATCTCTATGCAATTTTATGTGTGCAAAAAGTAGGTTTCCAAAAAAAATTGTATTTAACAATTATAAAAATTATTTTTATTTATTTACAAGTACAAAATCAAAAAACTGCTTTTACTTCTGAAATTCTTCTCCTCGCTACAACGCTCAAAGTAAAGCACCCAAAAATTAATTATTATTTTTCGTACCTATAGGTACTATAAAAATTTTGCAACTTCGCTCTACAAGCCAAACCTTTCATCCGAATGAATTAATTTGTTCGATTTCTTAAGCATAAAACATTTCTTAATTCAGTGAATTTTAAAAACTTTGCGTTGTAAACCTACTCGAAAAATGAAATTTGCAAGCACTCCACTGTTCGGCGTCTGGGTTGATCCGTCAATCAAACGATGAAACGGGAAATTAATAAGCAACTGCAGCAACTCTTACATGACAAAAATCAATTGATTTGTCTAATTGCTCCAAGCTACTCTTATGATCATAAGACAGTGAAGAGTGAACAGATCAGAAAAAACAACTACATAATTAGCTCTATAAATTTTTGTATTTGTCGTCTATTGTTTGGTCAAAAGATGTTGCGTACGGGTCCCAAAACAGCCCAGCAGAAGAATACATTTTTCGGCTATCTTTGAATTAAAACTTAGGGAGTTCGGATTTTTTTTATTGCTTTTTGGAAATTTTGAATAAGTTTTTATAGGAAACAAACAACGTCGATCAGATAGTGTATAAAAAACAATTTTTGTTTTCTTCTGGGGCACTCCTACAGATCTGCAAATTTCCGTCGATCCCGAACGGCTAATCGAGAAAGCGCTTTTCATGGTTGGTCGGATTCAAAACACGAACCTCTCACGCATCAGGCAGATATACTAACAATAACGCCACGGACATCACAAAAAGGATTCAAAGTTATGAAGGTATGACAGACAACAGATGACATTTGACGTATGACATTTGACCGACGGCAAATTACAAATGACAAATGGTAGGCGACAGACGACAGATAACAGATATCAGAGAGCTATTTTTTTCGGTTTTTTTTTTTATTTTAACAAAAAAAATATATGTTGGTTTGGTATATGTTTACCATGTTTAAATCCTCACGGATTTACCTGAACAAAATGGCTCTTGCGTTAAATTTGGCAATTTCATAATCCTTTTCATGTTCTACATGAAGCACATATCCTATTATTTCGTTCAGACATTTGATGTTGCTTGTGTTTCAAATCCCATAAGTACGAGTTTATAGGCTTCCTGAGGACATTCTCCTGGTGCTTTTGCGCTTCTGCTTTCTATAATCAAAATTTTCTAGTTGTGAACATTTTAAATATGTATATATATCAATCAAATATGACAGTAACTTCACTAAAGAATTGAATTATTGAGTTGAACTATTATTTATTGAGACTTTTCTTTTTAAATTTCTTTTTTTATTTTCTTATATGACTAAGGAAAATTTAATTGCCAACCTGGAATTAGTCTTGCTCTTACATAATGGGTGTATATTTATAAGGTACAATGACTAACTAAGATGATTTTTATAAACTTAATTAGAAGGAACAATATTTTTATAAGTGATGCTCAAAGACCCTTTTCATGAGGTTTATTTTGTTTGGTATTACTTAAAGACTAATTTATAAACTAAATAAAAATGAAAAAGAAAGTGTAGACTAGATTCGACGGTGGGTGAATAATAATGGTTTATCCATCGTCGATTTCCGTCTTCCAAATGGAGGTATTTTTGAAAATTATTTTACTATAAATATTGATTTAGTTACATCCGGGTGTTTAATTATTTGAACTTGTTAAGTAAATGTATTTACATAAATCTTATTATTGTTATTAAGATCTTTTTTTTCATATTTTTGTCAATAAAGAATTACTTAAAATTTGGTAAAGTCGAGTTCAGCCTCGATAAGTGTTTGCGTTGCTACTCCTATAGAATTCAGAGAGAAACGTATTTTCATCAAAGCCCTGTCGTTAATGAGTTCACAATACTTATTGGAGAGACATAATATCTGTGTAGTTGTGAACATTTTAAATATGTATAATGTAAAAGTCAATCAAACATGACAGTAACTTCATTAAAGCAAAATCAATGTTTTGATTTCGATTCATATGGAAAAAGGTTGGTTTTGATTGAAAATCAAGAAAGTGCCCCCTAGCCTACACTAGCAAATAATCAAAGGGTTTCTGAAAAATGATCTGGTTTTTAAGTAACGACACAATTATAAGGATCTTGACGTGTTGTAAAGGCTGAAGAGATATGAATTCCCTGAGAAAATTCAGGCTTTTTAATGGAAAAAAAAATTTTTATGTGCACATGTATATACATATATTGGGCCGGTTCAAAAAAAAGTGACTATGTTCTTTTTCTCGAAACAATTCGATTTTTACCATCGAGACGAAATATTAATATTTAAATATTTCATTTTAGTCTAGAAGCAAAGTGCAGGGATGAGCGATAAATGTTTTTATAGAAAATTTGTTGTTAAAGGTTTTTTATCATTTTTCGACAATTTCACTCCTTCAAAATGTATTCAAGGTTAAAGTTTAATTTAGAGTAAATGGAAGTTTTTTTCTTGATTTCTGACAAACAATAAAGTCACTTTTTTGAACCGGTCTAGTATATATATTAAATAAATGGGATATAAGATGTAAAAGCCTATTGAACTTCGTTCCGCACAGTTGTCCTGCGAAGCGTCATATCTTTTTTTATTTAAATTGTGCAAAATTAAGCACAAGCCACACTAAAAGTCATTTCGTTACTTTAATTTAATGGAATTGTGAGTAATTTTGCTTCCAGTTTGAATCTTCATACGGCTTGCCATCCAGCTCATGCTCATAAAAATCCTAAACAAGATCCTGGAAAAATGTTATGGTTGATTACACACTAAAAAGGAAATTACTACTCTTTGACATCGTCTTAGTGCACGACTTCTCTTACCAAATCCACAAAACTCGGAGCAAGATGCCTTGTTTGTACATAATGATAATTCCCAGTAATCGGCCGTTGGGTATTCGAAGCAAGAACTTTAGAGTACAGAATTGTTTCTATTATAAAAGCAAACAATTTATTCAATGGCCGACTTCTAACTATACTGCTCGGGCCTGTGATTTGTTTTTGACAATCTATTCAAACAATAATTACGGCAAGTTCTTTATCAAAATAAGTGAGAAAAAAAGAAATTAGTTTTCCTTAAATCAAAACACAAACTTTGCAATTCTGATTTAGTTTTTCTAAGAAATTCAAACTTCTGGAAGAGCTCATTAAAATGGTTAAAACCTACTACATATACCTCTATACTGTCCTTCATTTCAATGTGGACCAATAATTAACACAACGTTCATTCAAATCATCTCCTTTGATCAAAAACAACCACCACCAGCTAAAGCCAACACCCTTGAGGCAATAAACCTGAATCATGACTTCTGATGGCAAAAAGACACTCATTAGAGAAGTCACTTATACAGCACTGAGTAAGTTATCGCTTGTCCAACAAAACTGATGAAATAAATCCCACCCTCTACGAGGGGGTGCTAAAAATAACTCGGTTATATGGAATGACAATGTTTACAAGAATTCCAACACTAAAAACTTTCCTTCTACCAACTGCCGTTGGGTTATTACGTAGCAAGACAAACAAATTTCACTAAGTGCGACATTCCATAAAATTCTGAGCACATAACTGTCGACTTTCATCACTGATGGTGAATTACATCGAGAACAGCAGTAGTACTAATGTAGACACTGCTTCATCATCGTTCGTAAAGGAATTTTACTTGCCAGTACCGCCTGGCCCCAAACCCCTCGGGGTAGGTACTGAGAACTGAGACGCTTTGAAGGACGAATGAAGCTTAAATATTTCATCCTGAGATATGCGTTGAAATTTGTCGAGCAATTGAAAGTTTACCTAAAAGCCAAGAGCCAGAACCAAGAGTACCAATGGTATGTATCACTTCACTAATACAGAACAGTACAGTACAGGGTGTCGTATATGTTACCTCATATATTGTCGTTTGTTAGTAGGAAAGTGAGATTTTCACTTCAACTGGCAGATTGTTGCAAGTGCACGATTACCCGCTGTAAGCACGTTTCAAATTCTCCTGGAATTCCAATTGCATTAAACTGAATCTGGAGTTAAGTCTGTCTGCAAAGGTATCTCTTATTCCTAAATACCTTAGAGTACCGGAATTTTTGCATTTTTGCATTCGATGCCAAGGAATACCTTCAGCAATCAAAGTCACAAAATAAAAGATGTTGTTTATCCTCCTGCAAATTGTTGAATTAACATACACAAATAAATATGCTTTTGTTGGCAATGTTCTCATAAAGCCGATTTTCTAGGTCTTTATGTGAATTTAAGGTTCATCCACTTAGAATGAATGAGTGCATTTGGTTTTGTTTTAATGCTGCTTTTCATTCAAATAAATCTGAATTTGTCCGAGTGATGTATATTTGTACATTTACGTCATATACTCGTGATGTATGTCCAGTAGTTTAGCATTTTTGGATTACAGTAGACGCTCGATATAATGGATCCCGGAAAAGTGAACTATCCAGTATAGTGAACACCCAACATTCTACATGCACTACTCTTGATAGTGAACAATAAAAATCTAGATATAGTGAACACATATTTTTTCTCAAGTTTGAACAAAAATATTGCAGCTGCATTGCGTCTGCAGCATGTCAACTGCTTTTGAACAAATTCTACCGTTCATTCATCTATATCTCACACTGAATCACAAAAAAGTGGTCACTCGACACACGTTCTTGGTGTATTCGACCAAATGCCGAAGTGTGTGTAGTGTTCTCTGCTCAATCATGTAAGCGATGGATTAGTTAGTTAGTTTATTGAACATTGTTAAATAATGCATTCCTATAAATATTACAAGATATTGCTTCTGCGTCTGCCAGATTGACAATTTTTATATACTGTTACATATAATTAACCGAAAATATAAACTTTTTAAAAAACCATTCCTTTTAAAATTGTAATTTAACACAGATAATAATTTATATTAAAATTGACCTAGTATAATTCTTTCACGATAATTTAAAGCGATTTTGCAGAACTAAAACAATTTAGAAAAATCCTTTCCATTCAATCCAGAAAATCTCTCCTTGTTTCCCTTAATGTGGGGCACTTCCCTAAGAAATGCACTACGTCCTCCCTCTCCTCCAAGTTACATATACTGCAGATTATCGGCAAGTCTACTCTGTGTGGTATATAGCTAAGATTTAGGATTTCGCCCCGCAGCCGCATCATCATGGATATTTCTTCGATGCTAAGCTCATCACGAAAGTAATTCTCCTGGAGCAAATTGTGATTAAACTGACAGTAAACCGTATTATGCAAGGAGTTTGTGACCTCTTCTATATATGTACATGCTTCTAGCTTGTTCATCAACCTTTGCAATTAGCTGATACAAGCCCATCTTTAATTTGTTTAGATCATCAGTGCTGTAACTTATTACCACGCCAGTAGTGCTTACCAAAACAAGCCATTCTTTGTACAACCCAATTTTGGATTGGATTGCCTTCAAGGCCGCCTTTTTCGGTAGCCGATGGTCTCCCAAGCTTAAACTTCTGCATATAAAATATACTTGTAGCTTGAGCGTTTTGACAAACAGCGGGGACATTCCCGTTTTGAGCATTATCAAATAATTAGGCGTATTCGCCTGTACACGAAACGTTTTCTTAATGTAGAATCGCAAAAACTTTTCAACAGTTTCATATTGGTTACCTCCCCAAACTGGTGCAGCGTAAAACATAATGAATTCTGCTACTGCTTCAAAAATTTAGTATTTGCTACTATGATTGACAGACTTATTGTTGAAACAGCTCCTCCACGTAAGATTGATCGCCATTTTTG
Source organism: Melanostoma mellinum (assembly GCA_914767635.1). Lineage (NCBI taxonomy): Eukaryota > Metazoa > Arthropoda > Insecta > Diptera > Syrphidae > Melanostoma > Melanostoma mellinum. The sequence goes on from OU612058.1 coordinate 173,688,088, forward strand.
CTTTTTCGAATTTTTCCTTCGGTGCGTCTCTTTAAATTGAGATTTTTCGTGCAAAGTACACCAAGATAATATTTGAAAGTTTTCCACCTTATTGACCGACAATTGTCGTGCGCTGATGATGGTTCCGCAGCTGAGAACCGAAATGCATTCGTGTGAAATAAAAAGAATTTTAAATTAAACTCCGTTTTTATTTTATTTTTTATTTTCATTACGGTTTTTTTGGGGTCAATAAGGTGAAAAACTTCCAAATATAATCAATCTGACCACAAACCCGGCTAATTTTTTACAAATTAATTGTGAACTTAACTTACACCAAGATATTTGAACTCATTGACCACGACCACCTCAATCAAATTTCCATCGAATTTCCATTTTTCATTCAATCTATTCCTTCCACCACCATTCTTAGAAATCATCACCTTAGTCTTTCCTACATTAACAGTCAACCCTTATTGTTTGCATTGTAGTGATTCCGGGGATTGTGCGAGCAACATAATATCGTCTGCAAACAGCAATGCTTTTATAAGCGTTCCTGCATATTCAATGCCTCCAGGCAAACAGTCTATTATATCTTCAATGAAGAGGGCAAATAGAAGCGGGCCCAGTGAGCAGCCCTGCCTTACTCCTGTTGTATAATTAAACCAACTTGATTTTGTATCACCATTCCAAATTGAAGCTTGTGTATTTTCATAAAGTTTCTCAACTATCCTGCCAAATTTCAGAGACATTTCTAAGCCAAACAGCTTATAAATTAGGGCCTTACGATCTACCGTATCAAACGCTGCTTTAAAATCAACGAAGATCACGTACAGCTTTTTATTTTGCGCTAGCTGAAAGTAAGCGAAGGCGTTACGCATTACAACTGGTGACATACCGAAGAAAGAGTCTTGTCGGATATTAAAGAAGCCGAAAATAAAAACGATGTGGAAGATGTGCAGTTGGTTATGGATCGACCAACAAGCTCCGTTTCTTTAAAGGATGCTGTTGTTTTTTTTTTATGATAAGATAATTGAGTAAAAGTGATAAAAGTAATAATAAAACAAACTTTTCTGTTATTTTATTCATGAAACGTTTGCAAGAAAAAGCCATTAATTAATTTTAATCAAAGAAAAAGTCAGACAAAAGTGACTAATTACTTTCCAAAAATTTAATTCTAATAGAGAAAAAAGATGCGAATTTGTACATGTTAAATCTATATACACTTATGTAAATCGTTTTTTATGAGCTAAAATGTTTTTGTTTTATGTTATTCTATACAAGTATGTTTTGTGAATTGTTTTAGCTTTTAGCTGTTTCAACTTGATTAAAATATAATTACCTTCACACTGTACAAAATGTGCATTTTTGATCAATTATTGAACAATCAACAATTAGTGAACAATCTCGAAGGAGTGAAAATGGCTGGTTTTTATTACTTCACTATAACGAGCGTCTACTGTATTTCTCTTGTAGCTTTCACGAAATAAATAAAATGAAAAGGGAAAAGATTGTATAGCTGTGTGGACGTTTGAACACATGCAAATGCAAAGCAATTGGATTGGGAATTCTTTCGGTGGAATCGTATGGCTGGATGATGTTCAAAAGACAAATTTTACATAATTGAATAAATGTTGGACTTATTTGCTTTCGAATCTTTATTCATTCTTATTTTTTGATGATTAACATGATGTCGAGAGGTCAGCTGATTCAAAATTATTAATTTTTTTTGAAATCATTTGAATTTAAAAATTATTAAATTTATATGTGATACAATTTTAAAGACGTTATGCTTATGCAGGAAGTTAAGTATTGTATTTGGATTCTTTTTTTTCAACTATGAAATGAGTTCAATGAAGTAGAAGTTTCTTAATCGATAAAGTTGAAGAATTTAAGTACCTGGGTCTTACTATAGATTCAAGAATGAATTTTGGGTCTCATATAGAAACTTTAAGAAAATATTTACGTTGCACACTGAGACATTTTTATTTCTTAAGAAATGTTTGTTCTTCTACGTTACTTAAAGCTATTTATTACGGGATCTTTCATTCGAAATTACAATATGGCATTACTTGGTGGGGAGGTACGTATAAGAACAAAATGTAACCGTTGTTAATTCTGCACAAAAATATCATCCGGAAAATATGTGGCAAACGTTGCAGACATCCTTGTTATTCATTGTTTCGTGACTTAAAAATTCTTCCTGTTTGTCATTTATATTGTTTCAAAGTGCTCATAAACTTTTTTATGAATTCTGGAAATCGCAACTTTCGCTTGATTTCAAATTATAACTTGCGTGGAAACTTTTCTTACTCTGTATCTATTCCAATCTTCCATACTTCTACTTATCGTAACTTTTATAATGTTTCTTCACATCGTCTATTTAATAAACTTCCTTTATCCTTGAATCTTTGAAGATGATCACTATACTTGGAATGTTTCTTAAGATGGTTAAAGATTGGATTTTCAATTTCAATTTCTCTCTATTGAACGGCTCTTTTCTGGCTCTCTGGCTTAAAAATTGTTTACTTTATTAAAAATTGATCTTTCGCTATAAGATGTTTCCAAAAGTTCATGTTAATTTTTACGAATTTCTGAATTATATTTAAAATACTTATATTAGAATTATATAATCTATAGTGTGGCATTCAATACTTTTTTTATTATTATCTCATAATACGAAAATCGAATGTCATTTCAATTTCTAGTTAAAATAGTTATACAAAAATGTTGTCTAAGACCTGTGCTACATTACTGAAATTTATAAATAAAAAATGTATCTATCTATCTAAGTAGAATCTATTTTTCTCTTCTTCTTTTACATTAATTCTTATTTTTCTAATGTCCTTTTGTCAAACTCTTAATATTTCTATCGCAGGTGTTTGACTTTATCTCAATGTTGCTTATGCAGCAAAGCTTAGCAAAAATTCTTCACATTTCCATTATTGTGTTCAGCACTCTAATGGGCTCAATTATTTTCCAAGTCTTGGAAAAATATGCCATGTGCATCAAAAAGTTGCTGAAAGTCAAACATGAGAACTTTTTCGAAACATAATTAGAGATGTCAAAGGACCTCTTCACCTCTATCACGAATTCCATAGTTAGAATTTCGTATTACCAATGACAAATAAAAAGCGTCATAGTAAGAATGGGGTTACGGTTGATCATATTTCCGTCACACTTAGATCAATGTACATATGTAGATCCATTGTGATACCCTGGAGTGTTGTCATGTCCTAAAAACCTTTGAAATTATGGTTGGTCAATTTTTAATTTTTAACCATTTTGTGGCCTTAATGAAATTTAACAGACTGTTGTCTGGAGTGTCTGATGATTCTTCCAAAAAAAAAAAAAAAACACGTGGAAAATCTCAACTATAAGACTTATCTTCCAGTTCGTTGAAGAAGTTAGTACCCAGGAATTATTTCCTGTTATGGCAGATTGTTGGGCAGTGACAAAAGAAGTGAGTGGTTTTCTCATGTTCCTCTTCGTCATTGCATCCCCTACATAAGTCATCGGTGCAGAGACCAGAGACCTATTTTCTTTTCGTTGTAGCTCAGTAGGTTCTGCTCTGTTAGAATACTGATGAGTGATAAGCAATCTCAATGAAGACTTATTTAGAAAGCGTCATGACGCCCTTGTAGTGAAAAATTTCGTAAAATTCACATTTAAAGGGCGTATATCGCTCTGGCTATTGTCGTTGGTAGATTCTGGGTTTGAAAATTGAAATACTTGAACAGATTGTAAGAAACTCAGACGTCAACACCAGAGGAACAATCTTTCAAAAGTCTGTACAATTTCTCGCCTATGCAGACGATATTGACGTAATGGGAAGAAAAAAGCGTGATGTCATAGGTGCTTTTGCGAGTATCGAAACAGAAGCGGCAAAAATGGGTTTGATGGTTAATGAGGGCAAAACGAAGTATATGTTGTCATCAAACAAAAACACAGAACATCGACGAATTGGACAAAACGTCACAATAGACAGACATAACTTCGAGGTAGTACAGGATTTCGTCTACCTAGGATCCGCTGTAGACACGGAAAACAACATCAGTAAGGAGATCAAACGGAGAATAACTCTTGCCAACCGTTGCTTCTTTGGGTAAAGAAGGCAATTGAGAAACAAAACCCTCTCCAGAAAAACCAAGGTAACCTTATATAAGACCTTAATCATCCCAGTCCTGCTTTACGGCGCGGAAGCATGGACCTTATCGAAAGCGGATGAGGAAACCCTTGGTCGTTTCGAAAGAAAAATTCTCCGATTGATCTTTGGTCCCGTATGCGAAGCCAATGTGTGGAGAAGAAGATACAACAACAAGCTGTATGAGCTGTACCGCGACATGGGCATAGCCAGAAGAGTACGAATCGCGAGGCTACGATGGTTGGGCCATGTAGAGCGGATGGACACAAACGCTCCGGCTCGTCGGGTGTTCGAAAGCACATTGCAGGGTGATAGCGGAAGGGGAAGACCTCTTCATAGGTGGCACAATCAAGTGGACCTCAATCGACTTATAGTGCAAAACTGGAGAGCTCGCCCGAAATCGAAGTCGTTACAGAAGGATGTTGGTTGAGGCCCAGGTTCACCCCGAACTGTAATGCCCACCTAAGTAAGTAAGTAAGTAAGTTAGATTCTGGGTTTTGTATGACTCGGTTTTAAGATGACGAGAAGTCAGGGATTTGAGTCTTGACGATGATACTCGAAGGGTGATGCGATGATTTTCACCTTTACGCTGAGATGGTGACGGTTTTTTGTTTCTGGTCTTCGTTCTTCTGAATCGATGTTGTGTCTCGGTTACAGAATTGCCTTGAAATCGCAATTGTAGCCTGGTGTGGCCATTCCTGAAACGGAACTAGAGAGGTGATTAGGGGCTTTGTTCTGAGATAATTGGAGCCATTAAATTCACAGTAAGAAAGCACTGGGCGTTAAATGCTCACCAGTACTACTCCCAGCCGATCGCTCACTTGCGGCATGGTTGCCGCAGACCTATTTTGTCAACGAATCTAACGATTTTTATTCAACAAAAAGATATCTACAATTGACACTTCTGCATGCGTTACTTAAACATATTGTCAACTCCTGGTGTGACCCATCCTATAAATAATTGGATGGGTCAAAACGATACATACTGTCATCTATTTTTTTAGATAGAATTATTGCTACTGATAAATATAAATAAAAATATGATGTTAGTTTTATCATAACTGTAATAGTGCTCAGTTCCCGTTTTCCTTGTTGCTATTTGTGGTGCTGGGGGATGGAGGGGATGGTGCTAGCCACGGTGGTATGATGACGCTGTCTCAGAGTAGAAAGTAATTGCTATCGTTGTTGATTGTGTCGTCCTCCAATCTGGTTCGGGTGTTTGACTTCTTTTGCCTTATGTGGGTTATCGTTTGCAAATAAGATCAGACTTTAAAAATAAATAAACAGGGTTGCGCAACTATGGGCGAGGAGCCCTAGGGCCTAGCAGATTTCTTACAACCATGCTTTGTGAAGAGATGGCTCGTACTTTGCTGAGTTGATTTTGATTCCCTTGCGCGTAAGTCAAAGACTCGTCCGCAAAGAGAAGGTTGGTGGCATTTTTTGGTAGTGGTTGGTCCTAGGTGGAAGATGCTTTACAGGAAAGGTCCAAGCTTCGTTCCTTGAGCAATCCCTGCTCGGTTGGGGCTGGTTGGTGAAGAAGAAGGATTTGGAATTAAATAAAATTCTATTAATGTACCTGGGAACAGTGTAATCGATATTTTGTTAACGATTTGCTATGCCATTTCATTGCCCTTGTGGTCCGAACTCACTGTGTGTTGAATTATGTTAAATAAATCGAATGGAATTGGTGCTGTGTGTGCAGTGCGTGCTTTGTTGGTTTTGCTATGTTTTTTTTTAGCAACTTATGATTATGTTTTTGTTTGTTTATTTTGGTGGTGGTGGTGGGAGCTTTTAATTTTAAATATATATTTCCTGTTTTTCAATGTTAGCTGATGATACTAAGTTTCACAGATCTATCTGCTGTTCCAAAACTGCTTGTTGCTTAATATTGACAAATGCCAATCAAGTTTCTTTTCATACACTTCCTCCATTGCGAACTTAGCTTAAGGGCAGGAGCTGGATTGCCTTAAACTAACCCAATGCAGATATATAACCTTAGTCCGTCAGCTACTTTAAAATGCTTGTCAAGCATAGTCTTCAAGTTCGCATTGCTAGAATTGACGGCATACCACACCGTTCGATGATATTTGCTTTTTGAGGTCTTTTTGGAATAATCATTTGATACTACATCCCTCATTGGGACCGAATTGTTCTTTTCAACTTGAATAAGCTAAGATTGGAGAGAAATATTCTACCATTTCTGCAATCATCGAGTTTTGACATTCACTCTTACTCGCAACATTCAATATACAAAGTCCTCGTCTCTTCTATATACTCCACACCTGTTATGGTTCAATTAACCTTTCTCTTATGCATGCTAAGCAGATCAATTCGCACATTGATTGTTCCAACTTAATCCTCATTACTTTCTGCCTTAAACTTTGTCTTGGAAATCACTCTCTTCGCAGAGCACATTATTCGTTTTTATCCGATCGATTTTCAGTTTGGTCTTTTATTTAACCCCGAATCGTCTCAAATACGAACAAGGCTTGCGAATTATTTAATTTTGTTAATTAAATGCCTGCTCTGCTCAGAAAGTCTGTCTTGAGGCCAGTTTCGTTTACCTACTGAGTCAACAATTCGGGCTATTGTGACCAAATTTCGAGTTAGGTGAACAGTTTCTTTCACATTTTTTGAGTCGGTCAAATGAACGCCTTGATCGTTTGGTTCAACGCATCTAGACTTTTTTTGTGGGGCTATATTAAGGCTTTGATGGTTAGCATGCCTGTCTGTTAACCCAGAGGTTCGTGGTTCGCACCTACATTTTTAACCGTTTCCGAATGGATGAATGATAGTATAAGCTTTTCATTGGAACGTAATAACTGTCGGAACAATTGCTAACTTTCCAATTCCTCGCGAAGAGCGATGGGTATCCATGCGAATAATGTTTTATATTTTCTGTTGGAACTCAAACCACAAGATCCCCCTGTGAATTTTTTGGGTTTTTTTTATTTAATTTCCGATAGCTCTTAAAATATCGCTCGATCCTTTTCGATTGCTGATAAATTGTGTATTGACTATGGTGAGTTTGATGTTGGCATTGATTGTTAATATGAGTCGGGGCAAGAAATGCGTAACATCGCAACACAATCAAAGTAATGCGAATCCAAATAACATTTGGGATGAGCAGTCTGAAATCATTCTAAGTGCAGTCAGTGGCTTAGTTATTATTTTGTAAACTTGAAAAATCTCCGATCCATGAAAGAAAGTATCTTATTTAAAATCTGCTTTTTATATCACTTCACTCAAACCATAGAAATCTCGAACTATTATTGGAAGCTACCTGACTCGGCCGACGCGACGCCGACCTTGCCCGTGTCAACCTTAGGATTCAAAACTGAATTTTTAAAACTCTCCAGTAGCTCTTAAATTCCCTCTCCGGTGTGAAAATATGGATGAAATATAAAATATAGCTTTCCTCAGACAGCTTCTGCACCAAATTTTACTTAAATCGGTCCGGTAGATTAGGTGCAAAAGCGTTATAAAACCTTCACATTTTTGGGATCAAAGACACAAAATTCTATTGAAAAACAAAAAACCTCAAAACTCACTCACAAACACGTTGAAAAGAGAGAAGATTTGCGCACAAAGCAAAGCAATAATTTTTTGAAAACTCGGAATAATTTAAAACGCTTAATTTGCGTGAGAGAAACGAATAACGAAGTAGTCTTCAGCGGGCAAAAGTTCTGCCCGTCGCAGTCTCTCTGTTATTTGAAATCGAAGACCTATTAATTGACCGGAACGTGATTCAAAACATTCCAAGTACAAAAAAGGAAAATGAACAAGAAAACTGGCTTATGATCAAGAAGAGCATTGCAGAGCTGTTTGCTCCGCATTCTGTTTGACAGCTTTTTTTATGTCTCTTGGTCGAAGAGCAATTTCAATTCTGACGTTAAGGCACCACGGTTAATCTTGCCTCGTTGGTCACCAGTTTTAGTGGACCATTTAAATTGCCGAGTTCACACTGTGCAATTAGTTGGACAGACTTCGTTTGATGGAAGTTGGATGGTCGGTAGGTTGCGTTCACAATTATCAAGCTTGTCGTCTAGATTTTCAAAAATATTTAAAAACCATCCAACAAGTTGGTCAATTGGTTGCCTGAGAGTTCACACTATTAAGCGTTGGTCGATCAAGCCAAAGTCTGTCCAACTAATTGTACAGTGTGAACTCGGCTAATCACAAAGTATGTAAGCTGATGTCTAAATTGATTTCGACGTCTCCTGATGAATATTTTTGTAAATTAAAAGAAAAACCAAATTCACCATTGCGGCTGAAATGATTGAAATTTGACAAAACTAAGAGGAAAATTACTGTGCAAATATTGATATCAAACACCTAAAAGATTCAGTCAAAGGGAATTTACATTTATTTTTTGGATTAATTTTTTTTTTCAATTTCATTTGTGTAAAATTATTTTCTTCTTGAAGCTAGCGCCAGAATTTACCTTGGCTTTGTACTTATTAAACTTCAAAGTGCCTGTTCATACGAATACATCCTGTACTTCGTATGTGAATTCAACCGATGCCTTTATGGATGAATATAAAACAAAATATAAAAAAACATTAAAGGGCACACTTAAAGCAACATCCATTGGCAATATGATTGTGTAAAATAAACACTCCCAGCACAGCACAGTAATTAGTGCCTTCGAATAGCAATTCTTGACTGCCCTTCAATATTCAAAATTAAATTTCCCGCTGAAACGAAGACCTTTCGTTTCCTCTTCATCTAGCAATAGCAATGTCCATCCGCAAAAAAAACTGACCAACTTTACTTTGGCAGAGACCATGTCAGTTCTCCTTGCTTGGACAGGGAGCTGCAGCTTTGGTTTGTTATTTTTCTTTTCCCTTCTTTATGCAACTCGTTTGTTTTGAAACAAGGACAAAACGGTTGGTTAAGCCATACACTGGTAGCGGTGGTCGCCATTCAAGACAGCAGACCGACATTCTATCGGGCAGACCGGAATAGGAACTCTTTTGGAAAAACAAACCTTATGCTGAACAAACTTGACCGGAAATTCAAACAGGAAGAACAGAGTTCTTCAAAAGTTTTGCAAGGATGTCCAGAAGAGCATTTTTTTTTTGTACTCTCTTTTTCTATTTTGCTTCTTTAGGATCCTCGAAAATGGGCTACTCCGTCTGTTTCATCCGTTCGTATGGTTAGCCTTACACGAAAAGATATAATTTTGCCTCATACAATTCTGTACAGTGGCCATTTGAGGAGTGTGTTTGCAGCATGTTTTCTTATGTTCAAAGTGGAAGAGTTAAATAAAATATATTATGCGAATAAAGGAAAAAAAACTGTAAATCAAAGGAATCAGTTTATTATTTTTTAGTAAAAGAGAAAGGACGTCGGTCGGTTTTGTGCTCTCAAATATTTTTTGTCATTTTCCACAAACCGACACTATACTTCAATGCCACATACTAGTGTGAAATTTTGCACTCGACTTCACAATGACACCATGGCCCCCGAGGAGCAGGATAAGCCACTGCATCAGTGTCATGTTGTATACATTTATAGAGATATTGATAACTCAGGGTTTCACTTTGTAGAACAAACACACAAACAGGTCAAAGCCAAACTTTCAGCGAGGCAAAATGTAGGGAAAAAATGTGCTTCACGTTTGAGTGTTGTTTTGAAAGGCACAAAAACGCTATCGTGTTAGGTTATGTCTGCCAATGAATATGTCAAAACCAAAGCAAGTGAGAGGCCCTTTACAATTTCAAAATATTTGACAGGTTAGTTTTATAGGTAGATGTCCTGTGCATAACAGTATCTAACGGTGGTATTTAAAGGGGGTGATTTATTGGAAACAATATGTTTTTTTTTTTTGTTTTCTCCTGGCTGTGGACTGGACAGTGGATGACATGGCCAAACAAAATATTAGTAAAATGGGTTACAAACGAGGGTAATGGCAGAAGTTTCAATAAATTCAGGTGGGTAGATTGATAAAAAGCAAAAGGTTGAAAATAAATAGTTGACTATGTTACACACTCAAAGAATCCTGCTTGAGGTATTGTTTATGAATTGAGATTGTTGTTAGATGGTTAAGTGTTATTTAAAACAATATGAAATATTTCGACTAAAGCCAATAAAGTTAAGTGTTTGAGTGGATGGAATACGATCATAATAAAAATAGAATTGGGCTTCAAATGCAAAATAAAGAGCCTTAATTTAGGGTGCTATTTGAGTTGATCCATGTTTATGAAGTTGAAACGAATTTTCACTTAAATGAGAGGTAGCCCCTTCAATTTTTTTAAAAAAAGGTTCTGAGGTAGCACATTGAGATAAAATCAAATCTAAAGATACCTTTTGAACCGTTTGGGCTTTTATCATTAACGCTTCGAATTTTTTTCAAGACGTAAACAACCATGAGTCTCTCTTCAATGTTGCCTCGACGCACCGTGCGGCTAAAGCATAGGTTAGGTTTGGTTGCATGGGAGTGCAGCCACAAGTGGCAGCACCTCACTCGGACCTCAAGGATCCATTGTGCTCCCCGCGAAAACAGAGGCTGAGGAGGTGGGAGGATTGGAGAGGTAGATGGTTGGGTTGGTGATTGGCTTATTGGGATAGGGAACTCCCACTGAATCTTTTGAATCCCTGAGTAAATTTCAGGACGTTGCTCAATGGGAGGATAGAGATGTCACCCAGTTCGTCAAAGAAGTATTCTCCGAAGCCTTTCTCTTAGTGTGGACCAAGCATGGACAGGGACACTCACAGAGGAAGTGGAAAGATCCTTCCTCTGCCTGTTCATCTTGGCATCCTCTACATAAGTCGGATGTGTTGATGCCCATTCTCATCATGTGGGTACCCAACGAGTTGTGACCCGTGAGAATGCCAATCAACAGAGAGAGCCGAGGTCTGCTTAGCGGGAGTAGAAATTCTGTTTTTTTTTTCTTGGAAATATCTGGCCAAAGGTTTCTGGAGACTCGGCATGTTTCTAAATGACCACCTGCCATTGGCGGTTTTTAGAAAATTATGTCTGATTCTGTTTTTTTCTTGCTCTAGTGGCCTTAGAATTGAGGTGTTCGTTTCGCTGGATTCGAGTGCTGACCCGACTTTAGCCAGCTTATTTAGTCATTTCATTACCCATTATGTCACGATGTCCTGGAACCCAGGTTAAACTTACTGTGTTTGTTTCGCTGAGCAGTTACTGTGACAGCTGTCTACTAGCCTGGGGCTAAAGCATAAAAATAAAACTTAACTGAAACTGGATATAGCCGTCAATTCAAATAAGGCGCTTTCTTTGATTTCAACTCCGAAAAAAATAGGAGATTTTCCAAGAGATGGGCGTGCTAGTCGATTCTTCTTTGTGGCTTGAAGTGAACATGCAATCCACCGCACTCTCAGCCAGCCGGTTGAACATGTTTAACGTTTGGCTGTTGTCAGCGGCTGTTAATACAAAAAAACAGTTACACTCAGTACTTGTGTATAAGTCAAAATTATTTTGTGTAAGTGTAAAGTGCTACCGTTGCAAATAAAGTTGAAAAGCCAAAATTATCTACGTTTTTGTTTTTGTTCTTGTTTCATGATAGCTCACAAGAAGGAGCAAATGGTGAGGCTAGGCAGCCAACCACTGCACTGGTAAGGAGCTGCCAGCAACAAACCTTGTGTGACCCTTGCTTTATATGTATGACATTTTGTCAATATTTCTGTCAATTTTAAATTTGTGTATATGTTGATGGTAAAATATTTCTGAAATGATGCATGAATGTGGTTCATTTAAAATGTATGGACACAGCGTCATCGTATCAGTCGTCAGGCGTTTAATTAGATCTACAGACAATGGTCATATACAAATTAATTTATTAAATTATTACTTCTTAAAAAAAAAAAAAAAAACAAGCCTTTTATTTGTTGAAATCAAAAACCGAACAAACTTATGTCTTACAAAAGAGTCCTTATTTTACCTTACTTCTCTAAGTGGACTGTTGGAAAGGAATTTGGGAGTCTTGATGGAATGCGCTTTTTTGCATGCGGTGTTGTACGTGCGGTGTCATCTTGCGTTTGGCTGTTGGATGCTCGTGTTCCGTTGCCAGCGTTTTGTGGTCTCTATATGGTGTTTTGATAGCTTTTTGTGTTAACTTATATACTCAAAAATGTATGGTGCACTAAGGGGCTCGGCTAGTTTAGTATTGTTAGTTAGTATTGTCTGCAGCTTCAATTTTTGAATGCTCAAGGACATCTAGATCCCTTGTACTCCCTTCCTGTTAGTTGAATCGAAAGCTGCTCTGAAAACTTTAAACACGTTTTTCTCAAAACTGCATTTTTCAAATTGGCCGCAGCTGTAACTCTCGCAAATATTAACGAATCGTCTTGAAATCTTACCTGCATACTCTCCATATGTTTTTACTAACACCCATCCACAACTTTTACGATCGGATGAAAATTGAAAATTTGGAAGCCATCGAAAAACGATTTTTTTGACAAAATTCGACCTCTTTTTTTTAAATTGCGGCCAAATGGCTAAATGGTCAATTTCCAATTTTTCACTGCAATTATAGATGGCTATATGGGCTGTTAACACTTTTGTTTTTGAAACAGAAGTGGAGGAAGAGAAAGTAAGTGAAAGTGTTGATTTTTCTAGTATAATGAAGCTTTTATTAGAACAAAGAAACGAACAAAAGAAAATGATTGAAGAGCAACGAAACGAGCAAAAGAAGGAACAGCAGGATGTTCTCGAAAAACTCGAATAACAACAAAAGAAGCTGATTGAAGAGCAACAGCACAATATTCTCGGACGTCTGGAAGAGCAACGAAACGATCAAAAGAAGGAACAGCGAGTGTTCTCGAACAACTGGAAGCACGACGAAGCGAGCAAAAGAAAGAACAGCAGAATGTTCTCGAACAACTGGAAGCACAACGAAAGTAACAAAAGAAAGAACAACAGAATATTCTCGAAAGATTTGAGGCGCAACAGAATGTTTTGGGAGGTCAGAAAAACATTCTAGAAGGCAAATTAGGCAACATTGAGAAAAATGTATGTGCCATTGACGAACGCGTTGAAGGTGTGGAAAAACAGGTTTCTGCTGTATAGAATCGTTTCGAAGGCGTAGAAAGTCGATGTGATGTTCTCACCAAGGAATTAGACCAGATCCGGAAAATAAAAATTCGAGAATCTGCTGGAGAGTTTGTAAAGAAAAAGGAGATGAAACCGCCAACATTTGATGGACAGTCTTCTTGGCCAGTCTACAAGAGACAATTTGAGGCAGCCGCGACAACAAATGGCTGGGATGACGAAGACAAGTACATAGCACTGACTCTTGCTCTTAGAGGACCAGCAGCTGAATTACTTCAAACAGTTCCAGCTGGTAAGAGCGGTGATTTCAGTTCTCTTGTGGCAGCTATAGAAAAACGCTTTGGAGATAGCCACTTGAAAGAAGTCTTCCGAGTCCAACTCAATAACAGAGTCCAGAAAAGGGGTGAAAATCGACAGCAGCTCCAAGCAGAGTCGAGTACATCGACTAAGAGAAGCCATAGTCGAAGAATGCTCGTGCCAAAGAGCTGAAATACAAAAGATCCAGCGGAGCGGACAAGCAAGATGTTGGAACTGCAACAAGACCGGGCACTTACAGCGTCAATGCCGACTACCACAAAATAAAGCCGGTTGTCAACATTGTGGAAGCAAGAGATCCAACCCAGAGCAAGGTAACAACAACACCAGCGTTTCCTATCAGCCCGTTTTCCATCAGGGAAACGAGTAAGAACCAACTTCGAGGGGCAGAGGCTGGTTTCTTGTATCGATTGCCCCAGAACTACCATCCAGACCAAACGAGACAACAAAAGTCTGACTGTGGAGACTGCTATTAACGGGAACAAACATGTGGCTACCATCGACACCGGTGCCACAGCCTCCATAGTACGTCGAGACCTGGTAAAGACGACGTGGCTTCATAACACCAATAGCTACCGTCTAAGAACCGCAACGGGAGAAGCAGCAAGAGTATATGGAGAAGTGTGTCTTAAGATCCGTGTCATCAATTCCTGGTGGCAGATATATGTGACAAGTGCATCATTGGAATCGACTTTATGAAACAGCACGGATTTATTTTGGACATCGGTAATCAGGTTTTGAAGTATCAAAATAAGGAACTTCCAATGACCTATTCGAACGAAAGTACGTCGACACTGAGGACTGTCATCATGGAAGATCTGATTCTGCCTCCTTCTTCTGAAGTGTTCTTTTGGACAAAACTGGAAGGAGAGTTTAGAAGCCTTCGATACCTCATGGTGGAACCAGACCCAGAGTGTTCCTCCCAAAGCGTCATCATTGGGAAAGCACTGGCAGCACCGTAAAACAAAATGGTCCCCGTACGATTACTAAACATCAGACCGTACGATGTAAGGTTGAAGAAAGGAGAAGTCGTTGGACGTTGCGAATCGGTTGCAGCAATTACGAAGATCACAGACGAAGCCCCAAGAAAAACTATAATTCCGGAGGAGCTCAAAACCATCAGAGCTAAAACACTGAATTCATACAACCTTGATCACCAACAAACAAGGATGGCTGAAAATCTCCTACAAGAGTACACTGACATCTTCGCATCGCAAAAGGGACAATATGGTAGGACACAGTTAGTGCAGCATCGCATCAACACATGAGATGCAAGACCGATTCGTCAACCCGCAAGACGTCTTCCACTGGCCAAACAAGGTGAGGTTGAGGAAATGATAAAGGACGGTCTTATCGAAAATTCCAAAAGTCCTTGGGCATCACCAGTGGTGCTAGTGAAAAAGAAATACGGAAGCACTCGCTTTTGTGTAGACGGCCGAAGGCTGAATGATGTGACTAAGAAGGACAGCCATCGCCTGCCCAGAATCAGTGATACCCTGGTTGCCATGGAGGGAGCCCAGTGGTTCTCGACGCTGGACTTGAAGAGTAGATATTGGCAAGTTGACATCCACCCTGATGATCGGGAAAAGACGGCGTTTTCTACAGGTAATGGGCTCTGGCAGTTCAAAGTTATGCCGTTTGGGCTATGCAACGCTCCGGCAACATTCGAGCGTTTGATGGAGTGCGTTCTTCAAGGACTGGCGTGGAAAGCTTGCCTAGTCTACTTGGGCGATGTCATTGTTTACGGGAAAACATTTGACCAACATTGCAAGAACCTAAAAGCCGTGTTTCATAGACTTCGAGAGGCTAACCTTAAACTGAATCCGGAAAAATGTGCGCTTTTCAAAACCGAAGTTAAGTATTTGGGACACATCATCTCTTCCCAAGGAGTGAAGATTGATCCTGAAAAAGTTGACTCCGTCAAAAATTGGCCAACACCACAGGACAAACATTAACTCCGAAGCTTTCTTGGTCTTGCCACATATTACCGAAGTTTTGTTAAGAACTTTGCTGGAGTTGCAAAGAGTTTACATCAGCTCACCGAAAAACTGGGAAGGTCCTTATACTGCTGTCACGAGGATTAACGACGTGGTTTACCGCATCCAAAGAGGACTAAGGAGCAAGTTAAAAGTAGTTCATTGTGACCGGCTGCATCGATATAGTGGCGAGGCTGCAGATGGAATTATTCGGGACGAACAATCTTAAGGAGGGGGCAGTGTAACGTGAATCCAACATTAAATACCAATTTGCTAATCGAAAACGTTTAACAGAAAACACCAGCGGCAACACTAGTGTAAGTGTGGAAATATTCTAGGAGAGAAAATGTTTGACAGCCAAAATAGTGGAGAGTGGAGACAATGTGGAAGTTACTGGAGAGTTCTAGATGAAATGTCATTCGATAAAAACAGCCCGCCCGAGGCAACCAGAGGGCAGTTTTTGATTATAGAGTGATAAAGTGAAGAGTAAATTGTATACAAGTGATAGTCCAAAAGTCGAGTTGAGATCTAATAAAGTATAGATACTGAATAAAAGAGATAGAAATAAATTGAAAGGTGAAGTTTTATTTTGCGAACTAAGCGCACGTTACAATATGTATAATAAACTCCTAAGACTACAGAATATTTGAATGACCTCCACTTGAGCTCGAGAAACTAGCCGAGCTCCTTAAGCATGATGCTATTTTTGTAGATTGCAACATTTCTTTTTCAAACATTATTTGTAGATAAGTATGCATTGTTGACACAAAATCAAACATAAGTTGCTGCGCAGGATTAGCAACATGAATATAAGATTTACAAATTCTTTCGTGCATTGTACGAAAGGTTTTTTGTATTTTTGATAAAATTACAAAATATTTCGTAACTATAAGATCTTACTTTAGTTCATTTACGAAAAATTTTGTACATTATACAAAAGTTTTGTAAATTTAGAAAGAATTTCCGTACATTCTACGAAAATGTTCCCCTTTTTATTTGGAAACATATACAAAAGTTTCGTTATATCTACGAATGCATTTGTAATTTTCAATCAGATTGGATTCGTAAAACTACGAAAGTCTATTCGTAGAATAAACGAAAGTCATTCGTAGCTTTGATCCACGAAATTTTCGTAGAATATACGAACGTTTTAGTTATATGTATATACGAAATATTTTTTTGGGTGCGGGACCACTTTCCCTCCACAAAACATGATAGTTTAAATTTTCGTTCTTACCGTGTCATCACATAAACTCTTAAATAAGGTCGCATGTGCGCATGTCAGTGGCGCTTTTAAAATGTTTTCTAAAGGGTCTTGACAGCTTTCAATCTACTTTTCGAACGCACCCTTTTAGTAATCATCATCATAGCCTTATTTATCACAGAGCATATATCGCAGCTATCAACTATCCACCAATTTGGTATTTCGTTGTTCTGTTTGGTATGAAAAGTGTTAAAAGTGTGCTTATAAATGCCAAAGCACAAAATTTAGTTAGTGCTGTGATTTCTACTATCTGTCTATTTCTGCTTTTTGCTATGAATTTAAAGCAACGAGCAGCGTCTTCAAATCAAAGAAATGCGAAGTTTGTGACCCTAACTTTAAGAGCGTTAAATCCAGTTTACGGTCGTAATTCCCGACCTGATAGACAGGCAGTAACAAGTTTATATCAAAAATCTTAGTATATTTATATTCGTTGTAGTGAGACAACGGATTAGTCGAAGTGTCGTTAATATCGCTGTCGTTTAGGCTTCCGTAGCAAAAGATCCAAATCTGTCAAATACACGGAGTCCAGTCAGGTCCAACGATTCTGATGACTCTTGCAGACGTGTTCGTGGTGGCCATAAGAACGAAATTGAAATCCATTCATTAATGTTTTGATTTTACTTCGTACAAGTCGAAAATGAAGTTTCTTAAACATCTCAAACGGTTTTCGTTTTAAAAAAAAAAGCTGTCGAGTTCTCATTGGAAAACGATATATATACAGTGACCATGAAAAAAGTGCCAACCTTTACTTGAAGCAAAACCCAGATGGTACCGATTCCAACGATATTTTTTTGTGTGGGCGTGGCAGAAAATTTCCTGTGGTGACTTTTTACTAAAATTACTTTTATTCCTGGCTCGGTTTTTGTTACGAGCATTGTGATCTGGAAGGCATCACAGCTCTCCCACTTAACCGCTTCACAATACTCTTGGGTTGCTCAGCGTTGACAACAGAATACGTCGGTAAACTTCCCAGTTTTCTGAGGATAAATAAATGCAGATTCTGTTGTCTGTACCAAAAGCGTTTTGGTATACCTTTCTTCTTCTTCCATCACGATCTTGTCAGAGCTTTGTTTTCGAAAGCACATTTCAGGGAAGTCACGCAAGGGGAAGACCTTATCATTGGTGGCGCAATCAAGTGAAAGAAGATTTAAACCGACTTATAGTGCAAAACCGGAGAGAGCTCGCCCAAAATGGAAAATTGTTGTCGAAAGTTGTTGGTTAGGCCCAAGCTCACCTCGAAGTTAGTAAGCAAGTTTGTTCTTTGATAGATGACGATATATTAAAAATATCTTTAAGTTTTTTATTCATATTAGTTCTACAAATAAATGCTATCGAAAAAATCAGACAGATTGACTTAGTGACACTTATGTATATTGATTCAATGATAGGAGATATTTTTGGACTATCTTTATCATCTCGTTTTTTGAAAACGAGTGGAATAGACAAACCCTACGAACGACACACTATGAAAGTTTCTTATAAAAATGTGTTTATAACTAAGTAGGCTCAAGTTTTTTTGGTTAGGCATTCAGTGTTTTGAAAAGATTACTAACGATTTCCTTTCTCACCACCACTACTCAAATAACATCTTCATGAGTTCCAGTAAGTATGCAGTGCATGGCCTTACATCATCCATTTGAATTCAATGGTTGTTACGCTTACGTCAAAATTTTGACACAATATATTTTGACTAGACGCCGCCGTAGTGCCAAGAACTGCATATAGACGTAATCATTAACCCCCATATTATCCACATAAAAATTACGTATATTTTCACTGACCACAGAATTTTTTATTATAT
The DNA here is from genome assembly GCA_914767635.1 of Melanostoma mellinum. Lineage (NCBI taxonomy): Eukaryota > Metazoa > Arthropoda > Insecta > Diptera > Syrphidae > Melanostoma > Melanostoma mellinum. Next base: position 173,706,583 of record OU612058.1, read on the forward strand.
TTAAAAAAATTATTATGAGCACTTTAAACTAAAGAACAAAAGCTAAACAGAACAAAGCACCAGGGGAAGATCGAATCCCCTATGAGTTCTTCAAAAATGCTCCGATTAATTTCCTTGAAAAAGTCTTAAGGTCACTTAATAATATATTCAATGAGGCGAAGGTACCAGAAGAATTCCAAAAATCGATCATTTTCCCAATATACAAGAAAGGTGACCCTAATAACGCAGCGAACTACAGAGGAATTTCATTCATGAATACGATATCGAAAATTTTTACTGGTCTGTTGAATACTAGGCTTTCAAAATGGGTCAAAGAAAACAATAAGTTGAGCCAATTCCAAGCAGGTTTTAGGGAAGGTTTTTCTACAGTAGACCAAATCTTCAATCTAACAAGCATCGCCCAATGCTACCTTAATCGGGGCAAAAAACTGTATGCTTTCTTTATCGACTTTCGAGCGGCTTTTGATATGATCAGCAGAAACTGTCTATTTTACAAACTGTCACAAATCGGCGTATCAACAAAGTTCGTAAATAATATAATAAGTCTCTACAGTGGTAACAAATCAGCAATATGGAATGGAGAGGAGCTATCAGATTGGTTTGGAATAGACACAGGTGTAAGACAGGGATGTCTTCTAAGCCCTTTGTTATTTTCACTGTTTTTGGATGACATAGCAGACTTCCTACCGGCAGGAGTCATAGTGGAAGGAATCAAAGTAACAACTTTACTTTTTGCAGACGACCTAGTAGTTTTGGCAGAATCACCCAGCTCTTTACAGCTTATGATAAATAAGCTAGAAAAATACTGCAAATATAATTGTCTACAAATCAATACGACAAAGTCAAAAGTACTCGTGTTTAGAAAAGGATCAGGTCGCTTAGCAGGAAACGAAAAGTGGAAATATGGTGGGGAAGATTTGGAAGTTGTCAAATCATATAAGTACCTAGGTGTTCTGATAAATCATGATCTTTCATTCAAAAAGCACTTTAAAATGAAACTTTCCGATTCGAAAAAGGCGATAAATTCAACTTGGCGAAACTTGATGGCAAATGCAAGAGTTGGAATTCCATCGAAAATAAAAGTTTTTGAAGCGGTTATGCGGTCCGTAATGTGTTATGGGGCACAGGTTTGGGGAGGCAAATACTATGAAGACGTAGAGAAACTTCTGCGGTTCTTTCTCAAAAAACTCTATCGGCTTCCATCAACCACCCCAAATTATATGGTTCAAATTGAAAGTGGAATGTCTCCCTTATTTGTATTTTCGCTTAAACTAAACATGAGCTACATAACAAAAATCCTAAATGGGGATGATAATACTCGCCTGACCAAGGCTCTTGCCAAAAAAGCCATAAGGACGAAAACCCTTTTCTTCAAAGACTGGGAAAATATTTCGGTAAAATATAACATCCATCTCGATTTGACTGAAAACAACATCCCAGAGTGGAAAACTATATCTGAAAAATTTATCCTGGATGTAGAACAGGCAATCAAAACAGAAAATGTAATTCAAGCGGAAAGTTCAAGAACACGGGTTGTTTACCGACAACTAGAACACCAACAAGTAAACTATGCTAACACTGGACTAAGTACAGCACAAATATCAATGGTAATTAGAGCGAGAGGAGAACTTCTTAAGCTAAACTATATGCCACATCGTGAGGATATTGCATTTCGGTGCACTCTATGCAATACTGGAGAAAACGAAGATGTGATACATTTTCTTGGTGTTTGCCCAATATTGAAGGAGATAAGGCGTAGTCATTATGGAACGGACCTTATGACCATCGAAGATGTCAAACGCGTACTTAACGATAGCGAAAATTGGAATAAACTTGCCTCCTACTGCCACACTGCTCTCAAATATAGAACAAGAATAATAGATGAAAATTTTTAAATGTTTGTAACGCTACTTTTACTATTAATTTTTTCCTTTTTGAACTGAATATTTATGAATAATAGTATTAACTTATAATAATTCTTTTTAAATTTGTTGTCATTTCTCGGCAGACGGCTAAAGCCATGCTTAAATGTACCAAATGAAAAACATGTAAATGAAAACCTATTAGTGATTAAATAAAGTACCATAATAATAAATAAATAATAATAACAAAAGCAGAAGGCTACATCGAAATTTCATCTCCTTGGCGTTTTTAGTTTCAAATTAATTTTCAAACTCTCAGAGGCCTCATGTTTTTAATTGTGCTGCTGAAACTACATTTTTAATAAGCATCTAAAGTGTTAAACTTTTCTTTAGTTCAACCTTCTACAAAATTCTTTTTTTTTTGTGAAATTCCACAAACAATCAAAAACGAAATGAAAACAACATAAAGTGCAGACGAAAACGCATCAAGGAAAAATGTAAGAACTCCGAAAGCCTTAAGCCATACATATAACGCTGCCGCTATACGCTACCATGCGCCCATGGGTTTCAATGCATATAAATGTAACGTTTGCTAATTTGAGTAGTTTTAGCTGAATATGGGTCACACCCGCAGAATCTCTCTCACACGATGTGAGTTCGAAAAAAAAAGTAAAAAAAGTATCAAAACATAAAAAAATGGAGCAAACTCTTAACAGCCCCCAAAAGGAAGGATGCATACACAAGTTGTTTTTGTCTCTGGCATTTATAATCGCAAGTGCTTGTTTCTACAACTTTCTTCACTTCAAACTGTTTGCCCTCAGCTAATTCATCCTTTGCGCTGCTCTCCTTTCGGGCACTTGATTTGGCGAAAGTCAAATGAAATATTTCAATTTAGAACCTAATGTCGGCTGCACAGAACTACTCACAAACCACAGCGCATAATGAATTTTCTAAAGTTCCACATTAAGCCTTGTACATATACTCATGTTGTTTGTGGTTTTGAAAATATGCATGACAAGACACTTACAAGGAGCTGTCGAAGAATATGCATTCGAATACCGGCTTTCGAAGTTACAACTGACCAAGCTGTATAGTGTGCAAAAAACAGATACTAGAAAGAAAGTCTAAGAGATTATTAAATTCATTTCAGAAACTTTTTATATTACAATTGATTTTTTATAGTTAGTGCATTTGGTTTGGATCCATCGTCTTATAAGGAAATTTGAACAAATATTGTTTCGACTTAAGCTTATATTCGATTTATCTGGTTCGGCTTGCCTTACTAAATTGAAAATAACTAGACGGGCAGAACAAGCTGGGAAAACACCACAAAAAAGTGTTGTTTTTTTTTAAGTAAAATTATAGATACTAAAGTTATTCCTCTTTTGGCTTTGGTTTTCAAAAACCACAATGTGACTTTTGAGCGACTCATTCAGTCAGAAGTTTCAAGTGTGACTGTTTGAGTTTCTAGCGAGACCTAATAAGACTTTTCTGTCAGTTTGTGGCTGAGTATGTATATCTAATAATAGATTTGTGTTTAGAAAAAAGTCAAGGAAGTGAGAGCAGGCTAACGACACATCCTGTGGCAACTTGAGAACATTACTCCCTGTTTTGTTTCGTTGTTACTTTTATTTTGCTTACTGCTGTGTATTACACATGCATTTCAGAGTCAGAAACAAGTTTGATTAGTCATCGTTCAGTCGCTTAATTAATTGAAACCTTGCTGTCACTTGTTTTTTGACTTTGACGAATTATCTTTTACGAAGCTCGTCACTCAGAAAATGATAAATCTGTATCATTTTAAATTTCTGTTAAGAGTGGCATTAAAAATCTGATGGAACTGCTTACTAACTAACATAAATTTTAAGTCGCAAGACTTGAACGCAAAAAATAACCTTTATGTCGAATACAACTCATTTATTTTTAAGCTTTTTTTTGTAAAATAAGAATAACTTTTCAAAAACAACAAGCAGCTAAGTTACTCAGTCAATTTCCGTTTGACTTCCTTCTATACTAAAGGTGGTAATAAAGAGCTATTGCTTTGAATAAGACCATAGAGGAATAAAGCCCAACAGAGAAAGCCTTCGCTTCTCTTGTCCCGCAGCTTCCGTTTGCTTACATTGCTGCTCTTGTAACTCGAGATCCATCTGTGATATTTTTATTCAACTGAATATAAGGCTCTGTTAGTAAAACAACGACTACCACTGTATTTTCGGACTTCAAACTCGTTTCAAAATCCGAAAACAAAGCGGTGTTTGTAAAATCAGCTTGTGGACAGGTTCCATAGCGTTTGTGAGTCTTGTTATATCTCCTCTGTGAAAAAGATTCCTAGGCAGCAATGTTCCCAATTGCAAAAACAAACACTTTTTAGAAAAATAGGAATCTTAAAAGAAATAAAATTTCTTAAAAGACGCGTTTAAGATCGTGAAGATCACCACAACTCCTAAGTTCGAGTTTCGCCCAGGTACGGCAATGGTCTCATCAGTTAGATGTTGCCGTACCCTTCTAAGACGCAAAACTTTGTTCGGAATACACCGACACTAATAAATTTCCCAGAAAAATTAAAAAAAGAAACTCATCACTATTTTAACAAGTTTCTTTTATTCGAAACTTATAATTTGCTATGCATTTTAATAAAATATTAAATTTTAAATTCATTCAGAGTTGTGAAGTGAAAAATGGACACGGCTGGGTCGCACGAACTTCCGATTCTGTGCAAAATATGGTATCAAAATCTTAACGCTGAGTGCAAAATTTAAGTTTCCGCTCTTTATAATTAATTATAGAAATTTCATTAAATCCCATAAAATATTGAAAAAAATATTTTATTATATATTCCAATGGTTTTAAGCGAAAATCGATAAGCGTCATTCTTTTGCAGTTGCTAATACATATATACGCTGAAAATATTATCACAAAAACGGTTTCTTATCTTTCAATTATTTTAAAAACGAGTTTTTTTAAAGTCAAGTGTGCGATGCTTAAGATCGAACAAATTTGAAACATCAAAGAAATGTTTTTTCAATAAATATCAATAAATAATAATCAATTATAATAAAAATCTTCCTCAAACTACTTAGGACTTCTAAGATATAAAATTTCGTCAAAATAAGAGCACGGTACTGTAGGAGGTATATATAACGTTCTTAGACTTTTTTCGACCTGAAATTAATCCTTCACACAAAATTTAATCGATACCGTTGGAGCCGTGTTCGAGAACAATAAGTACTATCATATCGGTTGTATGGCAGGTACCGTTATTGCAAGAACCCAATCCCAAAAACCGGTCTGTAAGCCACAGAGGCTTACTGCAAATTTTGCAAATGCGGACAGACAGACAAAATTGCAGGACCAACTTTTTTCAAGTTCGCTATCATCGTAATGTCATGTTTAATTGTTATATCAAAATTTTTTTCTGCACGATTTCGATAGTAGGTACTATATTCGCAAGTAACAAGAGGATGTTTTTTTTTTTTTAATGCAAGTTTAATATTAAGGGTCATTGATTATAGAACACAACGTCCGTTAAGTCGCTGCATCGGTTGGCTTCACAGTAGCGTGTTCTATCACTCGAATTTTCCAAGACCTTGTTAATGGTTTCGGGCTGAAGTAAATCGCTATGATTATAAAATGCTTATGCAATTGTATCCGTATTACTACCATCGGTCTTTCACAGTTCGCCATAAAAAAAACTGTCCAAAATAGTCAAATCTAAACTCCGATACTGCTCGATGACATGTCGTCAATTTCAGTAACTAAAAGGTCGGTAAACATAGCATGATTCTGTTACGCTCACCTTTGGGCTCTGTAACGCGCACCGTTGACCGAAGTGTTGTTCCCAGCCGCATTTATGAAGAAAAATCCGCAATCTGATAAAAAATGTGACTCTCTGTGTATGCAAGGACCTCTAAACGATAACACGCAAATTTTTCGAGCACCAGATGGTACACTTTTGTCTGATAACGTAGCTGCCGAATTGTTATTACGCCTCATCAAAAATGTTGATTTTTTGTCTAAAATCGTTGTCTAATTCGAGCTGCTCTAAAGTTCAAACTGCGAAGCGAAAACTGCTGTAATTGATGAATGTTGATTTCAAACTGACGTTCGTGAATTGAATCTCATACTTATGGCAACAGCAGCCACATTCTTGTCTGTGAACTGTGAGTGCACCTTACGACGAAGGGGAATACCCACCAGTATGCCAGTCTCACGAGCTATTTGCACGGACTTGCGTGCAGCAGTGGGTACATAATTTAGACCAAAACTTCTTTTCAAAAAGCGCAGTGATCGTGAGCATAGCACTCACTTTGAAACTAAGTTCTCAATATTTCCCAAATTTGTTCAACCTCAAAGTGTATGATCTCGTTCCGCGGAGGTATGATACTGACTTTTTATAAACATCTCGATCTTGAAGCGCGTTTAAGTGTTAAATGACTATGATTTCAAGAGAAGCCACTAGATAATCCACTCGTAAAATTTTGAGAAGAGGTCTGTCGTCTTACTTAGGGATAATGTAATGAATTTTTTAATTCGACTCTGTAGTTTCTAAGTTTCCGCCCGCAATCATGTTTCAATAACCATCGCTGGACTAAGCCATATTTACACACTATTTGAGTGGGTACGAAGCAAAACACAAAGAGATCTAGAACATTCGAAACGCTGTATGCTTCATATCTCATTTTCTGTGTCTGTCTCTTGTTCGTTTTATGAAATTACAAATCACAACTATGCTAAAGAAATTTTCACTTCAAAATCAATATACATACATACATAGCTGATCTCAAAAGCACAGAGAGATAGGTACATGGTAATCGTCAGTCTTGTCAGATATCCATATGTTCTGTTCTTTGAAGTCTTTCCTTTAAAAAAAAGTCACTTTAACGCAATTTAATTTACACTCAAAACTATTTGAAAAGTAGTTTCAATATTCTACGAACTGACATCGTTTATTACACTGCTCAGTTGACTGTAAACGGCATTAGATATTGTCTTACAATTCAATTAAATATAAATCTTCATCTGAATGTTTCAAGATATATCACGCCTTCCACTTGAATAAATTACAATTCCAAACATCGTTCGTAATCCCTTCTATTTTAATACCAAATGCGAAATCTATGTCTGGTGTATGAAACAATCGATGAAAGGCAAATCGCAAACAAAAAGTTTAAATTGCTTTCAGCAAATTATCTGTAACTTTTGACTCCCCCTTTACGCATTAGCAATTCGGCAAATATGCGCTCTTTTCGATCCTTGTTATCATTTTCCTTAAGTCCATGCACATACGAGTATACGATTCCTTTGATAGGGTGTGAGTGCATAAGTTTCTCTCTCGGAAAACTTTAATTAGAATTACGAAATTTGGATTTCTGTAGATGCACGTAACTTATACCTTAACATATGTACATATGTATGTGTATGGATCTTTGTCGAGTATATTACAAATTACATGCCAACTGAAGGAATGCAGGAAATTTGAATAGAAATGAAAACATTTAATTTCCTGTTTTATAATTATGTAAGTAGGTGTGAACGCGACGAAATTGTTGCCTGCACGAAATTGGAATGCAATTATTCCGCCGGATTCAATTAGAACTTTGAGAGATTTGTTGGTTTCTATCACGTTGTTTTGGAAATGAATTTTACTGTTGATACTCATGCTTGATCTAGGCCAAAATGTTTTAATTGTGTTACTTGAATTTCATATTAATTTTTGAACTTATTCTTTTGGAAGAGTTGTAGTCTTGGTTCATTGTTAAAAATGTTTCCGTTCACATATTTGTTTTTAACTTTGAACTTTATCCATTATTTTTACATTTATTCATTTATTTTATTTAGAGAAAATAGGTTATAAAGTAAATTTATATATTATTTGTTGGTAAAACGTCAGGGTATCGTGACCATAGATGTCGTTTAGAAAAAAAAATTATATAGTTCAATTTGTATGTTGAATTATTTTATGTCGAAAACTCTAAAAGTTGAGTTTAAGAGATTTTTTAAGAGGCTTAGAACTTTTTTTTTTTTTTAAACACAAAAAATTCGAAAAAATGAATGAAATATTTATTTGAATCGATAGTTTGAACCTTGCAATTTAATGTTTAAAGATAATTTTATGCAAATGTTGACCGCGGCTGCGTCACAGGTAGCCCATCCGCTGAGTCCAATTTTGGCAAACTCTTTCACACATATCGGCCGGTATCTCACGAATGAATGCATGGATGTTGGCTTCCAGTGCGTCAATCGAAGCATTGACATACCCCCACAAAAAATAGTCTAATGGTGTCAAAACGCACGATCTAGGCGGCCAATTGACCGGCCCGAAACGTGAAATTTACTGTTCACCAAACTCGCCTCGTTGTTCATTTGTAAGACGATCCATGGTTAAATTGCAAGCCAAACTGAAGCTGTTTGACAGTGACACAAGGTACTAAACACACGTCAGCTGTCGAAACCAGTGTTGCCAAAATCCTTATCTGACACAACGTTTTCAACGTTTTATTTCTAGTTTCTAAAGAAAAAGGTATTTTTATCATAATCATTCGAATATTGAAACACGTGAGCGTGACATAGTGAAAAGCGCCTGATCAAAGGGTACCTTCTTCGTATACCCCTTTCAAGGTGTCTTTTTTGTTAGTTTATCAGAAAAATGAATCACAAACCACAGACTTGTATCAGGACATAATTATTTGGAGTGTTAGAAATAAATATTCACATAAATAAATTTTTTGCGTAACATGCTGAGGGGTGGCTTTTGCCTAGCGAATTTTTCTCATTCAATCATTTGTCTTCAGGAATTGCAATTCGATCCTCTTCTGTTGACGGATTGATCTTAAGTTTAGTACGCATCTTTGGTTATGTTATGTAAGAATAAATTTGGTATCATTGCAAACCCAAGATCGCTGCTGCTATAAAGTGGTGAATCTCATATATATTTACACGAGTTTTTCATTATGATATTTTCTATGTAAAATAAAATAAAACGCCAATATGGCCGCTAACAAAGTGGTAGGTTAATTTTTTTTTTAACTACTACTTCAATATGAGTTTCAAATGAAAGGTTTTGAGTAGGACTGTTTGAAAAATTTTAAATTCACGATGTGCACCAGAAAAGCTAGAATTTGTGTTTTGTTCAATGTAGGATTTGGAAGCCAAATGAAAGGCAAGTCAAAATTGCATAGTGGAATGCAGGATTACAGCTATCGGTTGCATGGTAGAAATTGTTCAACCTCAGTTTCCTCGAAACTAAAAGGTACGAAAGAGATGTACCGTCAGTTCATATCAACTTTGGAAGAGATGACGTACACCACTTTACAGTTTATAGCAAAATTTAACTATGGAAGAAGAACGTTGACCTCTATTTTCTTATGGGCTTCCACTGTCCACATAATGCAAGGCAGCACTGTACACCACGCAGTTGTATATTTATGCTTGAAATTGTTTGAGAATGAACAAGTTTGCATGACCCTGAGCCGAATAAAGTCTTTGGAAGGATTATGTATTAAGCAGTTGGATTGTAACAATTTGTGTGGAAAAATACCTTATAATAATGAGGTACTCAGAGAATTGGAAAAAATGAGAAGTTTTTAAAAAAAACTTAAAAAAATCTTAAAACTTGATGATGAAAATGAGTGAAAGTTTTTTTAAGTACAACAGTTTTATAATTTTTTTTTTTTTAATTTAAAACTAGTTCGTAAGGTCCTAGGTACCAGTCATCACACCAGTCTCCTCTCTTTTATAAAGCCCACAGGTTGCTATTATTTACATATTTACGCAGTTAGGCCCTCAACGTTTCAAAAACGAAAAGCTTTTTTATTTCGTTGGCTTTTGATTTAAATAAAAATCGGTTAAAAAACCAATTTTTTGCCTTTTTCTTTTGATTGAAAGCCTTTTTTGATTTGGCGACGTTTTGTGAGTCAGTGTATCATTTTTATTCAATAAAACAGTTTAATTTAAATAAACTTGCTTACACATTTATAAAGGGACAATTGATAAGCTTACCACCGAACGGACTAACGGCCGTACCCTCTATAGTCGTTCCGAATAAACTGACTCTACACCCTCCTCCGACTGTCCGATCTTTGACCGCTGCGCTCTTTCTTCTTGAGGGGGTAAATCACCATGAGTGATTGAAATGACCTAGAAAAGAAATAATTTTTATTTTTTGTGCTATGTTATCTCACCACATCTTTTTTTTTCTGTGAGTGCATTTTACTTGTCTATTAATCACAAAAGGTTACGCTGGTGGAAAAACGAATAGATTTTTCAAGTATTCGAGTCTCGAGCTTCCTCATAGTAGGCAGACTAGCACGAGTTTAGCCAGTATTGAAATGAAAATAAGAAATGATCACAATCTTATTGGTAGATAAAAAGTTTTTAATCTTCTCGGCGTATTGGGTAATTCTATTTGGTATTCTAATAAAATTTTCGACCGTTGGCTTTATAGTGGAGGACCGTTAGACATAAAAAAGGCAAAACCTAGGAATCCAAGGCCAGTCCATGGATTTTCATGAAATTTTCGGAAATGTGTTTTGGATGGCGTATAGAAAAAAGTTAAAAAATAAAATTCTAAAAGTTAATAATTAATTTTAAAAATAATTAAAAAATTGAGAGCGGTGAAATTTTATTTTTTAACTTTTTTCTATACGCCATCCAAAACACATTTCCGAAAATTTCATGAAAATCCATGGACTGGCCCTGGATTCCTAGGTAAAAAGCTTACGGTCCTCCACTATTAGCTTTTGAAGTGTTTTAATTCCTGGTTTTCTACCTTTCAAAATTTCGAAATATATTTCGGGCATATGTATGTACTTATCTGCCTACGCCCAACAAAGCATCGTTGGTTTTTTTTGTAACGTAGCCAAGACTGATCTTGGTCCCTCCAGTCAGGTGGAAACGGGCGAAATAACGTTTTACTGACCTCGAAATTTCTCCTTTTTCGATTTCCCGTAGTATTTTTTATGTGTGTTGTTATCTAAAGTTTGTACTTTAAAATAAAATTTTTTGGTGTTGTTATTTAATGTTAAAGGCTTCATTTACTAAATAAAACACATAGTATGACAAAAAGTCGAGTAGTTTATTTCTGTCTGAAAATTTTCCGAATCTGATTTGAAATTAAATGTTTTTTATGAAGGAAACTAATAAGTCTATTATATAAGTTTTATAAATTCTTCCATTTGCAGTTTTGAAATCTAAAATGTATTTTAGCTTTACTACAGGTGAATCGCTTAATATTAGCATTCGAGCATCATAAGCAAATCCACCAAGAAACAAATGGTCAGTATCTTTTTTTTAGGCTCGTTCAAGCCATAATCAGTTATTTAAATTTAGCATTTTGTATGCGTCTCCTTTGGCGAGAGGTTGGCAAGTCCTCCGTTACTAAATTCATTGAATACGGTGCTTACTCGGTGGAATGTACAGACGATCAAAAATAAAATAAATAAAAATAAATAAATAGGGTGGCGCAACAGAGCGAGGAGCCCTTGGGCCTAGCGCATTTCTCACAACCATGCCTTGTGAGGGAATGGAGGGGACCTACAATTTTCTGCCAGTTCCGAACGGCTAATTGAGAAAGCGCTTTTCATGGCAATGAATACTAACGGAGGACTTGCCAATTCCTCGCGAAAGGCGATATCCATGGATAAGCATTTTTGCCTCTGTTGGGATTTGAACCACGAACCTCTGGATCAACAGGCGGACATGCTATCCATCACACCATGGGTACCACAGACATGGGTAGTACAGACGATCAATCGAAGGAAATTCCTCAAGAGCAAATGCTTAGATTTTGGACTCCATAAGATCATATTTGGGAAGAACATTCCAAATGGGGCAAGTATGTCGACAAGAAGTTGATCTGAGGTGCACAAAGTTTAAATTAGCGCTGAAGCAAACGCTGAGGTTTTTAATTGTGAAGCGCAAAAGGCATAAGGCCAGGACGGATAGGTGGGGACGACAAAAAAATTTTTTGGAGTACCTGAGGTTTATTCCTATCCAATCTAGCGGAAAGGGCTTTTGCCTCATGTAAAAAGAATTGCCTTAAATGGAGAAACAAAAATTGTTTAAAATCAATACATTCATCAATATACATAACTCGACCAGATTTCTGCTTAAATGCTACTAAAGATATCAAGAAGCCCCAAGGAAGAGATTCTGCATCTATACATCGTATCCATATCCGACTAAGATCATCCGAATAATCACCCGTAAGACACCTTGTCGTGAAGGTTCAAAGACATGTGTTCGCTTCCAGATAAGTCTTCACAAAAGAATCATGGACTTGCACTCACCATCTGAGATCGTCAAAATGATCACATCCATCAACATTGAGCCTGGTGTAGAGGTCGAAGTAACAATTGCTAGCTTAGTGGGATTAAACGCTTTTTGTACATGGAAACAATAACTAGGTTAGCTACCTGCTCGTCCCACATTATTTTTGAAATCTGTATCATATTTAACGGGTTTTCGACAGCACATGGAGCTAGTGGAAGAGGAAGACCTCGTCTTAGGTGGTGTGCAATCAAGTGGAAGAAAATCTCAACCGACTTCGAGGACTAAACTGGAGAGAGCTCGCCCGAAATCGAATTCGTTATCGAAAGATGTTTGTTGAGGCTCGGATTCACCCCGAAATGTAATGCCCCACTTCAGTAAGTAAGGAGGTAAAATATTTCCTTAGATATCGAATAGCTGAAAACAGCAGGTATCTGCGAATTTTGTCTCACCTTTAAAAATTGATGAAATCCTTATTTGAAACCATTAAAGAGCCATGAACCTTGTCAAGAGTGTTTCAAATTAGGTGAACACGAAGTGCTTCCTCCAATCTCGATCAATATTTCCCAATTCAATCGATGTTCATTTAGATAAACGCTTTCATTTCTTAAAAACCTATTTTCTTTTAAAAAGTTTTTCACTTAAGCAAAAGATTAAAGGAACAACAACAAAACGTAGCACTTCAATTCAGTGTGCAAATCCAAAAATCTCGTTCTAGGATAAATTGATAAGAACATACACACATAAGTACATTTGGATGGTCGTACACTTTCACTCCACAAATGGGTGCTGCTATGAATAAAGCATATCTTAATTTACATTCAATTGGGATACTTGACAGCCGAGCGACCTACATTCGAGATGTCCATGCCTGGCCACCTACTGGCCTGTCGCCCGCCGCCGTCAACACAGCCCGCCACCCGCGCCACCAGCAGAGCAGCCAAGCCTGTTTCAATTTATTGTTTGGGTGGCATGGTAAGCAGCTACGCAAATAAACGTACCTACCCTTCTTTTCCTTCTGCCTGCCCATATTAAAGCCTTTCACCTTTTATCGCCCCATGAACAACGTGCTTATTGGTAAAAATTTTATACAGGGGGTTGTGTGTCTGTGGTATCGAAAAAGATCAAGAGGATAACGTGTGCGCACACAAATAAGGGATTACGGTAGGAGTTTTCAGTTTTCAGTTTTCAATTTGCAACCAAATGGTCAACAATTTATTCGGAGCAATTTAAATTTGTGTGACCCCAGGGAGCAACAGTAGCAACACATGTTTGTATTTTCTTCTCATGCTCTAGGCCCATCGTGTGTATAAATATTATTGTGTTAAATGGAATTTGTGGAATACATTTAAAATGCCGAACCTCTTGATAGAATGCAAGCAAATTTTAAGTTTGGGATAACGGACTAATGTTCTCCTTTGATCTGCACTTGCATTTTTCTTTGTGAATGATCAGCAAAGTGTATTGTGTATGTGCATACAGAACTGTATTAGTGAGCTTCTATGGTGTTTGAGATGGATGGGTTCATATATGTAGAAATCTGGAAAGGACTCTCAATTCAATTTATTTGATTTTATTTATTTTGCTTGTGCTTTTGGGGGCAGCATTGAAGTGAAACTCTTGTAATTTCAATGGATTTTCTTTTCTTTGAATGGGTAAAGAAAAATCTGTTCCCAGGGGACTAATACTCTCGTGCGTCATTATCTATGTTCGATGAAGTGGAATGTTGCAGTTGCAGTTTTCTATGCTGCAAAAGTAAGATATAAAAATTTATAGAAAAATGTATCTGAAGTGGGATTTGCTCAGGAGCTGCTAGTTCTCCCGAAGAAACAATACGAGGAAACAAAATAGAATAAGGTTCGTGGGGTTCACTTAAGATAAATAAAGAGAAGGGTTTCTTTATCTTTCTTATTTCAGGTCTCAGTATAACAAATCGTTCCTTTGAAGTTTCATTTTTCTGTAAATGGAAGCAATTGCATTTATTTATCATTTTGGGGTATATGACTCTCTCCCTAAGGAGATTATCAAATTTATTTTTCAATTTTTTTTATGAAAGTTTGGCGGAATAATATCCATAGCGTTCACACTCTTCAAATAAATCGTCAAACTGCAGTTCTAAAATGAATTTTAACCATGGCGGACGTAAAGAAAAACAAAAGAAAGCGTGTTTGGACTGATGAGTGGATGAAAATCGTCTGCTTCATCAATCAATTAATTAAACCTTAAAAGTCTTTATTTCTAGATACTTGAGAACAACACCAACTCCAGCTCTGGAAACCTTTCTGTCGGTAGCCCCCTAGATCTTTTCACTAAGGAGATGGCGGCCAAAAGTGCACTGCGCCTCAAACAATGCAACAATTGGAAAACAGGCATATCAGGCCATAGAAGAATCATGAACCATACAGATATACCCCCACCCCCCTCCCCCTGCATATTGACTTCAATCCAGTGGCCCTAACAGAAAAGAAAAAAACAAAATCAAACATAATTTTCTAAAAACCGCCAATGACAGGTGGTCATCTTTAGAAACATGCCGAGTCTCCCGAAACCTTTGGCCAGATATTTCCAAAAAAAAAAAAAACAGAATTTCTACTCCAGCTAAGCGGACCTCTCTCTGTTGATTGGCATCGTTGATTGGAGAATGGGCATTAGCACATCCGACTTATGTAGACGATGCCAAGATGAGGAGGCAGATGAAGGATATAACACTTCCTCTGTGTGCGTCCTAGCTAGGAAAAAACCCTCGAAGAATACTTCTTCGACAAACTGGGCGACATCTCTAATCTCGCATTGAGCAACGTCCTGAAATTTATTCAGGGCTCCAAATGGCTCAGTGGGGGTTCCCTATCCCAATAAACCAATCACCATCCGAACACTCTACCTCTCCAATTCTCCCACCTCCTCATCCTCTGTTTTTCCAGGGGAGCATAATGAATCCTAGAGATCCGAGTGAAGGGCTGCCACTTGTGACTGCACCCTTCATGCAACCTAACCTAACCTAGACATTACGAAACAATTTCGTTGGTTTTCCACTGTCCTCTTCGTCGTCTTCGTTATAACTAATCTGTCAATAAGGACAAAGAAAGAAGAATTAAAAGAATAATAATAAAATAATAATAATAATAAGAAGAAAAAAGTTCCTTTAATTTGATGACAGTTTTCGGATAAAACAAAATAAATTAATTTTAGGATTTGTTCGTAACTTTCATTATTTTCAAAACATTTAAGAAAATAGAGTTGAACTAAACTTCTAAATGCTCATAAATATCAGCGCTTGATGTTTTTATCATTGCGACCGACTTAGCAGCTTGCGACACTGCCAGGGTCTAAGCGTATAGAGAAAGATATGCTCTTGTCATAACGTCTGCTTAAACAATAATTTTTGTTGCTGATTTAGTGGGTATTTGGTTTCTTTTCCTATCGAAAACGACGCAGTGCCAGCGGTGTGAAAATGTCTGCAGAAGTCTTAAGTTATGTAACCGCTGTACTGCTTATTTCTGTACAAACAGATTCAGTGGGCTTAAGGTAAGGTATAGCTTCCAACATGGGTATGGTTCTGATCGTTCCAGTGAAACCAATGCAGACCATTCTGTGTACCCTGATCACAGTTTCAAAGTTCAGAGTTGTCAGTAGCTTGTTAAGAAGATAGATTTCCAGAGGTAAGAATTGGCTTGACTTTTGTAGTGCAAATGAACAAGACAAGTTCCATTATATAGTTTTTGACCAGGTTCTACAGAGCATCCTGTTCCAAGCTAAGAAAGATGTCAAAAATTTATTTTTTCACATTAAGACTCCAATTTAGCTTTCTATTGAAAACTAATGAGATCTATTTGTTCCCTCTTTTATCATTTGACATTTTAACCTTTTTCGGTTTTTTTTTTTGTCATTAAGGGGTTATAAGACACTTACAGTTATAAAGTTCAAAACAGAGTTTGAAGGTTAGGAAAATTGGAGATGTGATTCAGTAAGGGACACCGATGTACATTGATTTAAAACGTTTGCATATCACAACGCAAGGGAAAACCATAGTCAGGTAAAGCATTCCACATTCAAGTAGTGCGACTAAAACATGAATCTCTATACTAGACTGTACGTCCCAAGTTGAGCTCAAGGATGGATATTCCTAGAGAGGCATAGGTTGCGGCTAAATTGTTTCAGGGGAGTAATACCGCTATCTATTTCGCTAGAGCACTGTTTGTAAAAAAAAGGGATGTTCGAGAGAACCGATAAATTCTACTATTGAACTGTCATCAATCTCAATGCTCTGTTTTGTACCCTATCAAGTAGGAAAATTATACTAAGATGTAGGCCTTAGAAACTGTAGCCAGATCTGAAGGGAAGAATTTCCTGTCTCGTCTTAAGAGACTTAAGCCTTCAGCATTTTTGGCACCTTCAAATATGTCGTCAATCCAAAGACGATCAATCCAAAGACGTCAATCCAAAGACGATCATTGGTTGCACACAAACCAAGTACTGGCAGTTTCATGGACGCAGGTACCATTCATGGATATGTCCAATAGGGGAGAGTTAGGCTTCAACGACAAGAGAAAGCATTGAATTTTACTCTAATGTTATTACCCCATAAAACAATTCTATCAAGATCAGAATTCAATGAGTTAATAATAGTTAATCGCTCTTGTTCCTCATCTCAAGAGCTGGAACGACAATTTGAAAACGAAAAGGATGAGTCCGTAGCAAAACAGTTAATAGGATTAGATCAGACATGAGGTCGCTTATGAAGATAAATTTTTTTTTCTGTATTTTACTTTTCGATTCTAAGTTTTAATTTCATCAGATAATACAGTGGACATGCGGTCTTTCTTTTTACGAAGGTATGGAAGATGAGGATGTTATAAAAATGGTTTTAAACAAAATTCAGTGCCAAAATCTGTATAATTACAACATCGCTAAAATTTGTAATTCTATTCTGACACAGCGTTCAAGCTATTGAAATAATATTTTTTGATTTTTAGACTGTTTATATGACATTGTTAAACTATGTGAGGTAAGATCGGCCTTAGGTGGCGGATCTGATACTCCTGATGTAGAACAATTGTCACCTCAAGAAATGGTAATTACTAACTATCGAACTTGCACCCTTTAAACCCTCAAAAAGTGCTCTATCGAACTCAGCTTAGGTAATGTTTTTTGTGAAACAGAGGGATGGAAAAGGTAAAGGATTAACAATGATTTGTAAAATCAATGGTTTTTGTGTTCTACTGAAGAAGAAATATTTTTAAAACTACGCTTTTAATGCGTTTTTTTTTTTAACAGATAAAGGGATCCAAGAGAAGGGTTTATATATGTACATTTCATCCACATATTACTACGAATACAGGAACATGGTGTTTGTATAGAAAGGGCTCCAAAAGCACTGAGATAAATTGAATGAAATTCGAAATAAAATGGTCTTAATTCCTGGAATTGGCAACGCGGGAGTGAATAAATTTATTGTTTTTTAATTTTTTTTGATTGGAGCTCTTCAAGTTCACATATGCGGCTTTGGTATTTTTAAAACCTAATGAAATGAGAAAAGACCAAACTTTGAGGTAATATGTAGCTTTAATGGCTAGGACATGTAGAGTGAATGAACACTTACACTCCAGCTTGACGGGTTTTCGAAAGCACAATATAGGAAAATTACTCGTGAGAAAAACTTTGTCTGAGGCATTAGACCATATGAGATGAGAACATTCTTACAATATTTTTTTTTTTTTTTTTTGCTAATAGTTGAAATGAGATTTTGCTTATTTATGTATCAACCACCAAGAATTACTAATGGCAAAAAAAAATTAACTAACGTATGTAACCATGGCGTATACTTGCTTTTTTCAGTTTTTTCATATTGCCTTTCATTTTAGGTTTCATAGACTTTTATTTTATTGATTATTTCGTTCTCAAAAAACTCATGAATTGAACACATGAAGTAATTAGTTTTTATTAGTACTAAAATTGAACTAGTATGTTTAACAATGCAGCGCAGGTTAGGTTTAAAATGGCTGTCAGGAAAACAACTGACACTTAAACCAATATTAGGTGATACCATAAGAATTATGTGAGGAAGTACCTCACTTAAAACTATTTAGAGCTTTTGATAAAGCGAAAGAGATGCAGGGTATCTGTAAGAGAGTCGGAGACAAAACGGAGCCCTGGGGCACATTACCATTCATAAAGTGGGAATCAGACTTCAAACCATGCAATAAAACTTGTACTGAACGATTCCGATAAAAAAGCTTGAGGCCAAACTCTATCAAATACCTTATATCCTTAGCGATTCTAGGAAGTCCTCAAATTGAATTAACTGTAGTACCTGAACCACCCTGTAAAGCAGAAAGAAAAGCTGGAAGTGTCATTACTCTAACTTATCATAAGAAAAACATCGTACAACAATTTATATCTCTTTATTGATTCATTTAAGCTAAAGGAGCTTGTTCCTACATATTATAGGGAAGACATGAGACTATTAATTAGACCGACACAACACATATCGACACACAAAGTTATTTACTACAACCAATACTTCCTTATGTCTAACCTCTGATGACACAACACTTTCATATGTACAACACGTATGTCTATTTATAAAGAAGAGTGCCCGCATAAGAGTAAATAACACAAAACTCATATGCTTCATTGGGTGATATGTTGTATATATACATTCTTTTTTTTTGTGAGGAGCAGAATGGATAGAGGTGTAGGAAGTGTACCTACTATCCGTACTATCGAATTGAACGTAGAATACGACACCTCAAGAAAATTTATCGTTTTCATCCCTCACTGAACAAACAAATTTAAGGGTTACTACCACGTTGGAGAGCTCACATAACGAGTTGGTTAGCTTGAAGTTATATCCTTCCATAACCGATTTACTTTTCCTGAAAAATTACCCGACCGTATTGAAGGATCAGGATAGGATATGTTGAAGATAGAAGTTTATTGAAGCAAAATGCATTTGGTTTGTGTAGTTCCCCAACTACTAACGGTTGCTTGTTTTATTATTATATTCAACTATTGCATCAACATGTTTACGCTTGCAACCGCTACCAACTTTACGTTCTCTGTCTATAACGAGGGCATGGAAAGTTCCATTTTTAATAGAAGTATTGGAGAAAGATATAAAGATAAAACGAATTTCCTCACACAGACAAGGGTTTGGCTAATGAGTAATTGTAAGGATGTCCTTTTCTTGTTGAAAACCATTTAAAAAGCCAAAGAAAGATGAAGGTGGTTCTGGGTCTGGTTCTGAGTCTGGGTAGATACTTAAATGGCGTCGGTGTGTATTTATTTTGAAGTCGTTTTCTTGGTAAGACTTACACCATCCGTCTAATTGAAGCTTACAAGTTATCCTTCACGGTTAACGCGACTAAGCAGAGAAGAAGCAACCGTCCAAGCAGATTGAGTCCAATTTCACATAGCCAGTATAGTAGCTGTGGCAAAACTTTCCATTAAAACGAACTTCAAAAATTAACACAAAATTGAAGAAGTTGAAGGCATTAAAAGTTCGATTCCTTAATTCTTCAAGATTGTACTTGAAGTATGTTTTTTTCTTTTTAATCTAAGAGTAGCTCATAGATTTTTTTTCTTCACTTTTTACTTGCTCGTTGAGTTGGTGAAACTTTTTTGTCCATCTTTGTCCTCGGTTTTCTATCCAGGATTCTGGAGCAGCGCCGCAGCGCTTATACAACGAACGCGAAGAAGGATGCATGTTGAAGGAGGAAAACTAAGTGGAGAGTAATCTTCAAATGCTACTTGACTGTAGATTTTTCAAAGCTAATTTTACAGCTTTTAGATCGTAAAGTTAAGGATTAAAAAGCTTTATGGTCATGGCTGTCGAAAGAAAATTAAAATGGCATGATGCACACAGTGGTGGATATAATAAAAGGAAAACAAGATCCTAAGGGATGAAATTAAATTATCGTATTTTAGTAAGCCCAAGCAAAGGATTTGGATATGCTGGAAAAAGGCCAGAAAGTTGACTGCCAGAGCAGAGTGTAGGGCACAACCAAAGACGAAGGCCAACTTGTTGGTATAGGGCAAACGGAGTGGCATGGTGCAGAAGGAACGTGAAGTGTCTTTCCCATCAGTGGTCACGGTGAATGTGAGAAACTCGCATTTAAATTTGTGAGAATATAGTTTTCATATAAATTGCAGTCGGAATGGACAAGCTTAAACTATTTATGAATAAAAGTTGACCCCTTTTGAATAAATTGTTAGGAGCTGGGAAACTTCAAAGTTCCTTCCACTTGGTGTATTCTCACTTTTTCTATGGCATAGAGCCTGGTGGATGGTTGGTATGGCTGTCGTCTTGTATGCATGGGTTGCATTTCTCTTATTTTACTTAAGTCGGAGGTACTTTGCACTTACTTTTAGCATATTTAATGAAAAATCCGGGTGAAGTTTGTCGTTGGTTAAAAGTGGTTTTGTTCTTATTTATGCATTTAAAAGTGAATACAGAGCCACTAGAGAAGCTGTTTTCTGCAAAGATACAACTGACACCATGTAAGTGACAATGTTTTTGTAATGTATACATTTTCAAATACGAGTACATAGGTATACAGATTGTGAGATTGAGTTGTTAAAACTGTCGCAAGGTACTTTTGTGCATTCATGGGGATAAATAGACTTCCTATTTAACTTTGGAAGTTGCACAACACATTGAAATGTAGAGTTGCCGAAAAGCGACATGGAAGTAACTTTTGTCTACTGTAGGCACTTGTCACCAGAAACTGTTTTTGAATCTCACAGTCATTTTCATCGTAAATGTTAGTCTTTATTAAACAACACCTACATACTGCTAAAAAAAGTTAAATCAAATACTTTTATCAATTAACAACAATTACGAGACTTTACTTTCGGCAAATTTCCTGCTTTTAAAAACCCTCCGAGTCGGAGCGTTATTGTACATCCATGTCCCAGTCATCGTAGTCACGCGAAGCGTAGCCATGCCCATGTCCGGGACAGCTCATACATTTCGTTACTGATTTTTTTTTTCTTCACCCATCGTCTTCAAAAATGGGACCAAATATCACTCCGAGTGTTTTCTTTCGAAGCGACCAAGGGTTTCCTCGGCTTTAGTTATTGGACTGGGATAATCAAAGTCTTTTAAAGGGGTTTCTGAGAGAGGGCTTTCTTTCTCATTCGCTTTCTCTAACTAAATTAACATCGATTTATGTTGTCTTCCGTGTTTAATATGGATACTTGGAAGACTCGCCTGTGTATGGTGACATTTTGTACAATTCCCTTATGTTTTCTGTCTTTGTTCAATGACAGAATATAAGTACTTCATTTTGCATCATTGGTAGTTAAACTCATTTTCGGTGCTCCTGTTTCAATGTTCGCAAAAGCACCTATGATGACATCAAGCATACTTACGTAAATTTCTTCTACTTATACGAGTAATTGTACAGACCTTCGGAAGATTATGCCCCTGGGGGCTAAAGTATGAGTTTTGCACAATATTTTCAAGTATGTTGTTAAAGAAATCGCCTTGTGGAAAGCCGTTTTCCACATCAAAGATCTCACTGAGTTCTTTTCTGACCTTTGCAGAGCAACGTGCGTTTTCCATAGCCATCCTGAATAGTTGAAGGAGCTTAGCAGGAATACCAAAACTAGACATGGCTATAGACAGCTCGCCCCTGCAAATGCTGTCGTCTCTGCAAATACTACGCCGCTCTTAAATCGGTTAAAAGATAGTGAACATCGATATTATATTCTCGTGTTTTTCGAGATTTGCCGGTCTGATCGATTGTGGACTTTTCTGGTCAAAAATCACATTGAAAGAGTCCTAAAAAATTGTTGGCGTACATTATATTACAGCAGACAAGATCTTATAAGCGAAGATTATAAATAAGAGCAACAGAGCGAGGAGCCCCTGGGCACAGCGCATTTCTTACAACCATGCCATGTGAGGGAATGGAGGGGACCTTCAATTTTCTGCCGGTTCCGAATGGCTAATTGAGAAAGCGCTTTTCATGGCAATGATTATACTAACGGAAGACTTGCCAATTCCTCGCGAAAGGCGATACCCGTGAATAAAAACATTTTTGCCTCTGCTGGGACTCGTACATCGAACTTTGGGTAAGCAGGGGGACATGCTAACCATCACGCCACGTGTAAGCGACCATATCAAATAGATTAGCTGGTGTATGCTACTTTCCAACTGATCTCCGGCTGCTTTAATAAAGTTTGGTATCAAGGCCATCCGTTTTTCCGTTTTATTTCATTTAAGTTTGCATTTGGCAAAGTTAGATTCTTCTAGATGGAGAGGACGGCGCTCTTGATCATCGTCGAAGTTGAAAGGGGCATTTTGCCTGATAGCGGAATTGGTGACTTCATCGCCGCGTCATTTGGCACCATAAAACTGTCAGCAGAAGTGGTCTTTTCAGATCCTCAGTAGCAACTATGACTCTATTTCTATGTCGCCCTGTTTTTGTTTGGTTGCATTAGTTTACATGCATTATTCATCGAAATATGGGTTTCGTTTTGTAGGCTGAGCTAAACCCAAAGGCTTGTTGGCATTGTCGTCACTAATTTTTGGGGGTCAAAGCAAACGGCAAAGAATCCAAGGATTTTTGAGGGACTCTTGGTTGGAAAACGTACTGGCTTTCTCTTGCAATTGTAGCTTTCCAGCGTTTTAGTCGAAGTCGGTTTGTTGGAAAATTCGGACAACGATAATACTATAAGACTTCCTGAATAAATTAATGGGGTCGTTCAAAAGAGCTATGGTAACATCTAGGTCTAATGCATTTCATTTCCCTATTCGATTGGCTAAATTAGAAATCGTTTTTCATAGGAGGCTATTACTCTCGAAAGCTTGCCAATTTTTCGCTAGAGGTGATACCCGTGAAAAGTCGTTTTCAAGTAACAGACATGCTTGCCATTACGCAACGGGCACTGGGAAAGTTTCTTGTGTCATTAGCATCATGCTCAATTTGATTGAGAGTTGATTGATCTTGATCTGGGGATGGCCATTCTCTTTTCTTTAAGATTTATCCCCACAACAAAATTGATTACCCCGAATTTGTTTTCGAATTTATGGCTTTGTCGTTCATGTTATGCTTACCGATTGTGTCTCCAAACAAGTCATCTTTTTCTAGTTATATGTTAAAATTTCCAAGGACGAATTTCACTTCTTGAACAGTGCTTTGGTTTTTCGAGAAGCTCGTAGAGTCATTCATTGTAGTTGGAGTCATCGTCTTTCTCTTCGTAGGGTTGTGGGTGACCAACAGGATAATATTGTGGTCAATAAAGAATTAAGTCATAGTACGATCAACAGATGTTTGCTGATGATAATCATTTCCCTGAGTATAACTCTAACGACAAATCTTCAACCAAGTTAATGCTCTTTTTTTAGAGAAGATTGGCGACTTGAAAAGCAAAGTTAAAACCTATATTCTATCTCAAATACATACTTTAAATAGAGCTGCTATCGAAAAGTGGAACTTAAATTAAAATAAACCCGAGCTGCACGCTGCGCTGTGCCATATGTCAGAAATTATATTCATATATAAAGAACTCTCATTGCTTGGTTTAGATAAAGTCAAATAGGGGTACTGCCGTAAGCAACAACATCTCATTCTGATCTCAAGAGTTCATAGTGCTCTCCGGATAACAGATTATAAAAAGGTGGAGGAGAGGTGGGTTGGTGATGAATAGCAGAAGATTGGATTAGTGACTGGGTTATTGGGTTTCGGAACCCATTGGAGCCCTGAATGAATTTAAGGATGCATAGGAGGTTAGAGATGTCACCCAGTTCGTTGCAGAAACATTCTCTGAGGGGAATTTCGTCTGCATCTTTATCGTGGCATCCTCTACATGTGTTGGATGTGCAACTTCACATTCTCATCATTTGTGTTCCCGAGAATGTAGGTACCGTTGGTTCTTGAAGTGAAGGTTCAAGCAGTTTAAGAATATTTTAAAAATGTAGGAAATAAATAAAGCAGTCCGATGAGGAGACGTAGTCAACACACCCTGGGTGCCTCTTCCAAAATAGTACAACGAATAATCATTTTCCCTCAAAAATATGAAAAAAGAACATATGTTTGTAAAGTGGTAAGATCTTACCACCAGATTTTCTGTGGTGGAGTGGATTATGATTAAAGTTCAGATCTCTAATCTTTGACATCAACGACGTTCTTATCATTTCATCACGAGTTTCCCACAAAAAGAAAAGAGAATTTCTTCAAAAAGTATAAATTAGTACAAACACAAGAATTTGGAACGTTAATAAGTAAATCAATAGAACATTTTTCATAGTGGGAAGGTGCTTTTAATCACTCCTAGATCCCAATCAAAGAGACCATAAATTTTCTTTATAATGTCAACACTGTGCAATATCAAGACTTAACATTTCCATTATCTTCATCCACCTAAATTAACATTTCAAGCACAGCCAACACAGAAAGATGAATCCTTTTTTGTCACCAAAGCCAAAGACCCACAAGCACAGAACCCCCATCATCTAGTTCCTGATTGTCAATTTAATTCAATTTTAAGTGATTTCAAAATCACTGACACATTCTAATCTATGTTTGTCTCTTGGTTAATCTAATTTCAACTGATTTATCGTTAAGTCAACGCAAAATAAGTCAATCCAAGAGTGTTGTAAATAAAATCAAATACTATTTACCCAAGCAAAGCACCGTCTCCACCTGGGGCGCCAACCCCCTTATCTTATATCTTTCCAAATCAAAGTATGTCTCACTGCTATGGCAGCGAACAGCGAACATATTATATTGAGTAAGTGTGTTTGTGAATTTGCTTTTATAATACTCCATACCTACATCTTGGTGTTCGTATTTATGATTGTACATAATTTAGCAAACAGAAATCAATCGATTCCACTCGTTAAATCCGTTTACCTCCAAATACCTGTAGGTAAACATTTATGCGCTTCGGCGCTGATGATTCGCCGAGTATTCGCTTTGGAATTTTATTCACCCTAGACTGGTTGGTTTGGGTATTGGTGTAGCTAGGGACGTACTACGTACAGTACATTGCGACTGGATGTGGAAGTGTATGATGTCGGTTCTCGATTGTCGCCTTGTCGTCAGTGTTGTTGAATATGCTGAATATGAATAAACATCAATCAGGTCAACAGGAAACTGAACAGATTTCGCAAATTGCACTTTGCTGAAAATCAATCAATTAGTGAACAAAGCGGTGAGTCAGTCCATCACCCGGAACTGTGTTGAATTTCGGTCTTTAGGGATTTAAGCGCTTACAGAAATAAACAAATAAAAAACATGAAAGGATTTCCTTATGCTCTCAGTGGGATTTTTAACTTTTGTAACAAACAAGAGTACCGATTTATATACCTTCACGCCGCGCCGACACAAATGAAGGATTTCGATCGGGTAATTTATGCCCCAGCAATTGAGTACAATTTTCCGAGCAATGGCTGTTCTTTTGAATATAAGGCGTTCCTTTAAATTGCTGACACTTAAGCGTTCCATTATGCTTTAGCCATAATTTTATGGGCCTAACTGCCATATTCATAGCCGATAAAGATCCCTTATTGTGCGGGTGGTTCGAAATGATGCCCGACAAATAAAACAAATTCAAATGACTAGTGTGAAATTATTATGTATGGTATTTCCTCCTGCCATACCGCCCGTATGTTTGGACGAAAGGTTTGTCATAAAGCATTTGCTACTTTTACTTTATGAGAGTATAATATTATGATAAATGGCTGATAGATGTTTGTATGTGGTGGTGTTGGGGAAGACGTAGGTTATTCTGTGATGGACTTATATTTGTTGGCTCTTAAATAAAGGTCATTTTTACCATTATACGATGAGTAATGTGGATGATGTTGTTTTGAAGTTAAAACCAAATGGATTTATGTCAGTATGCCTTGCGTATACAATTTGTTTTTAGTATTTGCTCAAGTGATATTTCTTCATGATGGATGTTTGACTTGTACGTACTCCTACTTTTGTATGTATGTGCATTCAAATATTGGGACTTTAAAGATTTTTCCCAAAACTCTTACTTTTGATGAGAAGCCGACGTATCAAAGGTCTATTAAGGAGAATGTCTTTGGGGCAGTGATGAGCTCCTTCTCCCTAAGTACAGTTACACGAGCGTCTGTTGCCAACAAACCCTTAAATTTTGATAAATGCTGATGAAGAGCTGTCATAATAATATCTTTCTTTCCTGAAAATTGTCACCATATCTCGTACCTACTTCCTGCAAAGTTGTCATTTTTTTATACAGAGATAGTGTTGCGAAAATAGCAATACTTAAACCTAAATATGTAGATACACTGCGTAAGACTCTCACATATTCATACCAATTTCCCAAGCTTACCTACTAAAAGTAATAGTTTTTTTTTTTTGGTATGATACCGACCAGCACTGTACGAACGTAACAAGTAACGACAGCTTCCAACAGTTTTTTAATTTTCACTTGCACTTCAAGTTAGTTGAGGTTCTTTTGTATTTCATTGAACCATTTAACACAAAGTCTATCCTTTCTGCAATCGCACCATTGTGTGTAGGTGGATTCAAAAATTCGGCGAAAGGAAGCGTTGGTGTCCACTTATTTTTATATCTAAGTTCTTAAAACCGAATACCTTAGTTCTTCGTTCTGCTTTCGCCTTATCTTACGAGCCTCACGAACCTGAAATCTATCGGAGTGGTTTTCTTTCGATACGTTTAAGGGGTTCCTTGGGTCTAAACAAAAGCCAGGTTGCTCGCAATCCTTCACAGAGTCATGTGACTATACATGAATGTATACTAGGAACTAGAAACCGATAGAGAGCCAGCTTGGGAGACTGAAGTACCCAGCAGAGTGCCTACCATATCTTTCCGACAGCCTTTGTCTTCATAAAAATTAAACAATTAAGACAGCATCGGCTTGGCCTGCACGGCGATCCACATTTGAGCAAGGAACATTGGTTATAGCATGTCAATAGCTCTTGACATGCATCCTGTGAACACCTAAACCACCAGTCCGTCAACTATCCTAATCAACAACCGCACACTGACTCGATAGGTCGACATCGTGAGCTAAATGGTCCTTACAAATAACTTAACCACTTTCTGCGGCCAGGATTCTTCTTCTTTTTCATTTCCGGCGTTACGAGTAGTGATTTTGAAGCGATCACAACTTTCCCACTTTTCTGCTTCACACTAGTGATCCGCCTGTGGGGTACGCCGCGGTACGAGAGCTTATGGCGATCTTCAGGGAGAGGCAACAATCTCACCTCATTCCTACCATAACACCTGTAGTCCGTTCTTTAAAAAAAAAAGTTTCTAAATGTAACATCGATGTCGTTCCTAAATGCAATCATGATTTTGTCCAACATACACAACAACAACGATGATCTTGACACTACAGCATAGCGTAACATCGAAGGCATAAAAAACGGAGTTCTGGGCCCATCGTACCACTTGGATAACTAAGAAGTTCATACATTTGACCATAATCCATAAGATATATGATTTGCCTGATCATGCTCTCTTTGAGAGAGTGTTCGACTTTTCACTGTCCTTCTTGTTCGAAAACAACAGCAATTGACAGGAGTAATTTTAGGTTTCATCTCTGAGCTGCTGTTGTTTTCCTTGCTCAAAGAGGAGCCTAGGTAGTCAAGGTTAAGGCAGTACCTTGAAGTTGTGACTGTCTTTCATAAAGTGTGATCCAATATCTTGGAATTGCGTGTCCTTATTTAATCAAGGAATGTACTTCGTATAAGCGTCGTTAGCCATTGAACTCTATTTTGCTGCTTTCGTTCCAATAGTCGCAAATGTCAATGTTGTGTGCGTAGGTGATTAGTTGTACTACGACTTTCAAAAGATTGTTGATTGGATGACAGCGATATCGTAGAAAAGGTATTTGAAATGGGAAAGTGTACCAGCTGTTTTAATCACCGGCGCGGCGTCATGTTAACATAAAATTCTTTTTAGCGAAAAATTATAAACTTTTCTGATTTTTTTTTCTGCACCAACAAAGTCTTTGTCCTCATTTCATTCAATTTATTTTAATAGTGGAAAAACATAAGATAAAAATTTAAAATCATATTTCAATCACCTGTGCCATGTTATCAACATTAAGCCACCCACACTTCTGGCTATCTTTCGCACTCGCGCACAAAACAACAATAACAGCAACAATTCAACTATTCTTGTAAAGTTTTCAACTCCTTTCGATAAGAACTTCGTGTTAAAGGCCATTTCTAAATACCGCAGTGAGTCGAACAACAAACAAATTTATCTTCGCGACCGACGTGGGATTATCACAATTCGAACGAGAAAATCCAATTTTCTTGCGCGAATGTTTGACGAAAAAAAATCATTTGTTGCTGCAAAGGGCACTGCAGTTGAAGAAGGCTAAAAAACTGTCATCGGTGTTTACAATTCGAGGAACTGTCTACATTAAATGCCAACCAGATGGAGAAACAATAGAGATAAGGAACAATGAAGATCTTTATGGAATTGCCAGGCCAACAGAAACAATTACTTAAATATAAATAGCTTCTCAAACTGTACTAAATTTCTTTTTAAAATAATTATTTCATTTTTATTCTTTAAATTTTTCCTCTTTTATTTTTTTATTTTTGGCTTTATTATTTATCACTCTTTTTTATTATTTTTCTTTTTATTTTCTGTTTTCTTTGTTATGAATAATTTAAATTTTCGTACAATGAGCCCCACGTCCGGTGACGGAGTTTTGCGCTCGATGGTTAATGTCTTGGCAAATCAAAGTAGTGGTTTAAAAATATGTCATTTGAATGCACAAAGTCTGCTACCTAAAATTGATGAGTTCAGGTTTGTGTTTGGTGGTAGGAAAGTTGATGTGATTTGTATATCCGAAACGTGGTTCAAAAATATCCACAATGACGCTATGTGTAAACTGGAAGGATATAAGGTTTATCGATCGGATAGACATGGTCGCAATGGAGGTGGTGTTGCAGTGTATGTGCGTGAAAATATTCCATGCAAACTTAGATATATTTCTGAAACGGGTAGTGAAATTGAATATGTTTTTGTAGATATAGGGCATGGTGAAAACAAGCTTCTATTAGGAACAGTATACCGACCTAATAAATATATTAGTCTTGGGCCTTTTTTTTAATTTATGGAAGAAATATCTGCTCTATCATCACAGATTTTAATATGTGGTGATTTTAACAGTAATCTCTTGTTGGAAAGTTGTTTAGTTGATGGAATGAGAACTTTTGACCTATTCCCTCTGAATACAACTGTTGCAACTCACTTTACTGAATTTTCAAGCACGCTCCTAGATGTCTGTTTCGTGAGTGATTTACGTAAAGTTTTGTTTCAGAATCAGCTATCTGCACCAGGTTTTTCAAGACATGATCTAATTTATATAGCTTTTGAATTCCAATTTCAGAATGAAGACACAACTTTTAAATACAGGGACTTCAAACATATTGAATACGATATTCTTGAACACAATTTACGCTCCATTGATTGGAACCAAATTTATTATTTGCCGTGCCCTAACGATCAAATTGACTTTATTAATGCCCAAACTCTATCATTATTTAATGCCCACGTTCCTGTTCGTATATGTACACGTAAACATGAGCATAGGCCTTGGTTTACTCATGAAATTCATCAGTTAATGCAGCAACGTGATCGTGAATACAATAATTGGAAAAAATATAGATTGGAGATATTTCGACAAAATTATCGAATTCTGTGTCAACTGTTCACATGTATGCTGATGACGTCCAAATGTATAAAAGCTGTTCTGCTGGACAAGTTAACAGCTGTATCATCGATATTAACCGTGACCTACAAAACATTTAAAATTTCGCCAAGTACAACGGTCTTTTTCTGAACCCAGCCAAGTCAAAGTGTCTTGTTATCTCAAAGAAGCCTCTTGACTCTTCACCACTTCCAAAATTGAAATTAGATGGTGCTACAATAGAGTATGTCGAGACCGCAAAAAATTTAGGAGTAATGTTCAATCGGTCACTTACTTGGGAGACGCACGTAAATATAGCTGTTGGAAAAGTATATGGAGTATGGAGTACTCCGCAGACTGTGGCCAACACACTACCATACACCACTCAAAACAAGGCTAATGTTAGCTAAATCAATCATGGTACCTATACTTTTGTATGGATGTGAAATTTTCTGCAATCCTGACCAAGCAACACGAAGATACATATATGGTCTCAAAAGATTCGATCATGTTTCTTCGTTCGCCAAATCTATATATGGTATGGCGTTCGATAACTTAATTCGGTATAGAACACTAATTTTACTGTTTCGGACAATGCACACTCATCTGCCTTCTTATATATTTTCCAAGATACAAATGTCCTCATCAATTCGATCCCAACAAATCTTACCTTTTCGTTTTACTTGCTTAACGTCCGAACGACAATTCTTCGTCCATGCAACACGGCTATGGAATAATCTTCCGCGCAATATAAGGGTTGCTAGAACAATGAAGTCATTTAAAAATTATCTAAAGAGACACCTTTCATTACAATAACACCTGCAGAATATAAATGCCTTTAAATGCTTTTAAATTTACTCTAAAATCACTGTAAATATATATTTATTAAAGCCAATTAAATTGTAAATGATAAATCAATGAAAAATAATATTGAATTTTCTCTTTAGCTATTTCGTGAAATCAATTTTAAAATTAAAATTAATGAATAATTATATAATTAAAATTTTTAACTTCAAATAATAAAAGCTCTGAACAAATTTCAAATTTCAATTGTAGTCTATGATTAATTTTCAAATCAATGTTTGTATTAGATTATAAGATATTGTATCTTGCAAACTTAACAATAAAACAATAAAATAAAATTAAAATAAAAATACCTGTCCAAAGCTATCGCCTGTTTCAGAGCCGTAAATATTGTACTTGATTGGTCAGTGTAATCCACACACCCACTTAAGGCTACTACGATGAACAGCTCGTACGATAAAGTTCATTGGAATGTTCTCAACAATTTTTTTTTTTCTCTTATTGGTCATTATAAAAATAAAAAACATAAATAAATAGGGTGGCGCAACAGAGCGAGGAGCCCCTGGGCCTAGCGCATTTCTCACAACCATGCCTTGTGAGGGAATGGAGGGAACCCTCAATTTTCTGCCGGTTTCGAACGGCTTTTTGAGAAAGCGCTTTTCATGGCAATGATTTTACTAACGGAGGACTTGCCGATTCCTCGCGAAAGGCGATACCCGTGGAAAAAACATTCTTGCCTCTGCTGGGATTCGAACCTCTAACCTCTGGATTAGCAGGTGGACATGCTTACCATCGCGTCACTGGTACCACGGGTCATTATGCCTCTCGATAATGACGTAGATTTCACCCCAGATCTAATTGCCAATATTATTCTTATCAGTAAAAGAAAATTTTGATGCGAACATGTCAAAAATTATCAAACTGAAAGAGAATTTCGCTTGAGCTGTAAGGAGTCTATAGGAATAGAAAGCGAGCAAACAGCACTTCAATGTGCTAAAGTATGCAGTTTCCTACTATCTACCCATTTTTCAGTTCATGTTGCTCCTGGCGGTTTTAAGGTTATATTTACAAGGCAATCAGAAACGTGCACCAAGGATGATCAGTTCTATCTTTAATTCTCTTTATTATCTCTATAATTACCTATTGCTAAACAATTCTGATTCACTCAAAAGTTTTTGGGTTACATAACACTCTGTGGTTTTCATATTCGTTTCCAGATTTACAAACTGTCCTTTTGATGTAGAACTGAAGAAGGGCAGCTTATTGCGAGCTTATTGATTAACCGTGTAGAGAATTTAATACTTTAAAACTCAAACCTCTCTTCCTGCCGTTACGGGTAAGCACACCACCGTGGCCGTGAATGTACTGTTCATGCATTTTTCTTGCATGGAGAAAATCATACAGCAGGTTTGCATATTTCAAACCAACGGCAGAGCAACGTTTCTGTAACTTACCTAACGGCTAATCGAGAAAGTACTTTTCTTTGCAAGGCAATGAATTTAGTATTCGAGGACTTGCCAATTCTTCTCGAAAGGCGAAACCCGTTTAAAAACATTTTTTATTTGTATTGGGATAAATATTCGAAAAAAGATTCAATTTAACTCTTGCGCATTATATCCGTGATAGCAGCTCCGCAAAAATTGTTCATCAGTTTGTTCCTAAATCCAACTTCCTGATAAACTACTATCAAATGAAGAGCTCCATATCCGGTCTAACAAAACTAGTGAGGAATTATCTAATCGTTTCAACTTTTCCTTCGGGTATTCAAAACAAATTTTCAATATTATCTTCTATTGAATTTTATCTGAATTTCTTTAAGACTTGATCTAATGACGAACCATGATGGAGATGTTCATTGTTCATACTCTTATGTGTCCTCGCACAAACACAAACTATTAGTTTCATTTTATTTCCCACTCATACGTAATTGAAATACATTAGGTACTTTTTCCCAAAATGGACAAAGCCATTTTTTAGCTTTTTTATGAGTATCAAAACCCTCGAAGGCATTTACATACATATACGTGCAACCCAGCCATGTGCTATGTTTAAAAACATTCCTTCAAATGAAAATTTAGCCCTTAACCCTTAAGCATACAATTTTTAATGTTTTCATAAAAAAGCCAAGTATTTAATTACAACCATTTCGTAAAAGCACGATCGTCTTTGTCCTTTATAACGACGAAATTAGCGGCGTGGCGTATGTAAAGATGCACTCATCATGTAAATTCAAACAAAAAAAAAAAAACAAATTATAAAACCAAATACCTATACTCTTTCATTTGTTCCTCAACAAGGACATGCAAATGAGAAAAGTGAACAATTCGCCCTCTTCAAAAGAGAGCTATTAGGTTAACCATTTTCATCACTCACTTTATTTTCAGCTCTTTAAGGGTCGAAACCACAGAATGTCTGCCCAGATATGTAGGTACTTAACACTTAAACAGGAAGGATGCTGTTGCTCGTGTTGACCCTTTTACTTTTACATTATACTACATCCATATTGGACATTTGACAGTTCGTTTAATGACACAACACGGCGAAATGAGGAAAATATATTTTCGTATACACACAGGAGATGAAAAGGAATGGCGCTTAATTATTTTGTAATTGCTTATCTGGGTAGCAATCAATCAGCAGCTTTTACAAACTATCGTCAAGAGCAGGAAAATATTCTCATCGTTTTTTCTTCCTTTTTTTTTGCATTTCCGTTATTCGTCGTCAATCATTCTCTAATCGATAATTCGATATTACTTTTTGCGGTTGATAAGTAAGTATTTAAGGAATAAAAAAGGGGTTTGATGAATTGGCAAAGGAATTTAAATCCCTTCACCTAATCACTTCATAGCAAGGAGGTATTATGTAGAGATTTGTATGATGAATTTATGTACTTTAAGTAAAGGCATTATTTTGCGGTTTCTGGATATTACGCAATCCTTCCTCTAGTACCTACACATCAATTACCATATTAAATTGAGATGGAAAGACAAAGAATTATGCTCTTTAAGCTGTTTTAATTTGTTCCTAAAAAATAAGTAATTTTTTGCACAAGTTTATTTGTGTTCAACTCAATCAAAAAAAGTGTGAATGGGGTCGAGATGTCAAACATAGCCTTGAAGCTTCTGGTCTGAATAACTGAACACGTTTACTTAAACGGATTTCGTTTTTGACGCTGAAATACAGATCAAAGGAGGCAGTAAACAAATTAAGAATTTCATTGATGCAAAGTAAAAATCAACTTTATTTCCGAAAAGCATAAAGCTCCCTGGCGTTCTAACAGTGACGTCTCAACCATATGTAATCAGTTTGTTGTCTTTTTTTTAAATATGTGTGTTCGGGTGTTTTCCATAAGAAGCTACAAAAGCTCATGACGGATAGGTTCAGCCAAGACAAGAAAATATCGTACGGGGGAGGGGTCTATCTAAATCTGTTTAGGCAGGGTTAGCAATATGATAAAAAATTTACTTTAAAAGATAAATGTTAAAATCAATTAAGACACATACTACCACGTACTATATTATTACGAGCTGCAACAACCTACCGTAAAAGAAAAAACTCTGCACTTAAATTAAGAGACATTGGAATTGACTCACATAAGAGCTTCCACATTAATGAGAGTCTAACCAGACGGACTTACCAACTTCAAAGGCAAGCTTTAAAATTAAAACAACGCTCACTTATAACTTCATTCCACACTTTCAACGGAAAGCTCTTTATACGGACTGCACCTGATCATCCTCCACTCCCAATCAATTCAACCGAAGATCTGAGTAAAATTGTCGGCAGCACTTGTCGAAGCAATACAACAACGAACAACAATCAACAACAACTTTAATCTGTTTTGACTTGAGTATTCTTTTTACGTTCTCTTCTTTTTTATTATTATTCTTTTACTCTTTCTCTCTCTTGCTTTCTAATTTAAATTCAATTTTTGTTCTTGACTGTTTAGTCATCTGTAAGAGATAACTCCAGTTTGATTAATTTTTAATTTTACTTCTATTATCTTTACTGTTCAATTATTGTTATTGTTTTATATGAATAATTTTAATAACAACAGCGTAAGTGGAAATCTGCGTTCGCTGGTAAATGTGTTATGTAAACAACAGTCGGGTCTTCGTATTTGCCACTTAAATGCTCAAAGCCTTGTCAACAAGATCGACGAGTTCAGACAAATTTTTGTAGGGAGTGAGGTTGATGTCATTTGTGTGTCTGAGACATGGTTTGATTCTTTAGTAAACGATGAGTGTTTTTCGTTGAGTGGCTTTAAATTATTTCGTGCCGATCGTTTTGGCAGGATTGGAGGTGGATCAGCAATTTATATAAGAAACAAATTCATTTCACGGGTTGTGTTGCAGTCAGATGAAATTAGCTCTGTACAGTATGTTTTTATTGAAATTAAAAGTGGGGATAATAAATGCATTATTGGCTCACTCTATATGCCACCCAATGTTGCCAGCTATCAACTAGCTCAATCCATCTTTAATGAAATATCTCACCTTAATTTAAATATAGTTATTTGTGGTGACCTTAACATCAACCTCTTAAACAACTCGTTAAGTAATAACTTTAAGGATGCAATGTGTGCGTTGAACCTAAATATTGCAAATGTTACTGAAGCGACTCACTTCAAACCTAATTCTGTGCCTTCCCTACTAGACATTATACTTGTGAGTGATCGAAGTCTTTTAAAACTTTATAACCAACTTTCAGCTCCGGCTTTCTCCTTTCATGACCTAATATTTGCAACTATTGATTTTCAATGTATAACTAGAAATTCTCCTTATACTTTTCAATATAGAGAATTTCAAAAGATTAATTTACAACAGCTATTTACTGAATGTGATCTGCTAGCATGGGAAGAAATTTACCAGTTAAATAATGTCGATGAGCAATTAAATATCTTTAATGATTTAGTTATAAATCTTTTTGAAAGAAATGTGCCTGTAAAAACTAAAATTATAAAAAGGCCAAGCTGCCCATGGATTTCCGAAAGCATATTATCAGCAATGGCCCTTCGTGACAATTTATTTCGTAGGTGGAAAAGATTTGCGTGTGAAGACATGCTCAATGAGTTCAAAAGAGCCAGAAATAGAGTAACATGTTTAATCCGCCATGCTAAACGTCTCCATTACACAACAAAATTTAATTCTAATGTTTCTCCAAAAAACTTCTGGAGTCGAATCAAAGATCTAGGGTTAGGAAAGAAGTCAAGGACGAGTGAAGAAATTGTTGACATTAATGAGTTAAATGAAAAATTTGCCAATCCTGTTCCCAACATATCTAGTATCCATGAATCCCTTAATGAAATAACTTTTTGTGATGGATTTAAATTTTATGAGGTTGACGTATATGATGTTGGTGATGCCATATTTCATGTAAAGTCCAAATGTGTTGGGCTTGATAACATACACCCGGACTTTGTTAAGATTCTTTTACCAAAGTTACTCCCTCACATAGCATACATTTTTAATTCAATCATCCTCACTAGTGTGTACCCATCTCAGTGGAAACGTGCTAAAATTATTCCAATTCCAAAAAGTTCTGGAAAAGAGAAGGATTATAGACCGATCGCAATATTATCGTATTTATCTAAGGTTTTTGAAGTAGTCATCAGCAAGCAAATTAAGAGTTACATAAATGGGTTGAATCTCTTGAACCCTTTTCAATCTGGTTTCAGGAAAGGCCACAGCTGCATAACGGCGCTTTTAAAGGTAACTGAAGATATTTGCGAAGCTTCTGATGAAAGTAAAGTAACACTTTTAACCTTGCTTGACTTCTCCAAAGCTTTTGATTCAGTTAATTCAACTTTATTATGTAAAAAACTTGCTGAAATGTATAATTTCTCTTTTGCCGCTACTTCATTAATTTTTTCATATCTATCAAATCGGTCTCAAGCTGTTTGTCATGGTGGTAAGCTTTCTTCGTTTTCCCTATTAAGATCAGGTGTTCCCCAAGGATCAATACTTGGGCCGCTCCTTTTCACTTTGTTTATAAATGACCTTCCGTCTGTCTTGAGATATTGCTCGTATCACATCTATGCTGACGATGTCCAACTATATCTCAATTTTAGTTTAGGGCTTGTTGAAGATGCTGTAGTTAGAATGAATGAAGATTTGGCTTCAGTCTTAATTTGGTCAAACCAAAATCGGCTTTTACTAAATCCAACTAAAACAAAATGTTTACCGATATGCACCCAACAATTCGCCTTTGATGATTTTCCAAATATTATTTTAAATGGTAAAGTTATTGAAATGGTAAAAAAGGTGAAAAATCTTGGTGTCATGTTTAACAACAATCTGACTTGGACTGACCACGTCAACAGCACCGTTTCGAAGATTTATGCAGTATTGCGAGGCTTATCACATTCAAGATACTTTTTATCATCTGAAGTTAAAATAAAATTAGTTAAGTCTCTGGTTTTACCGGTACTCACATTTGGTTGTGAAATTTTTGCAGACCTCGACTCGGTATCGTTCCGAAAAATTACACTAGCGTTTAACTCCGTAGTAAGGTACGTTTTTAATTTAAGAAGATATGATCATGTCTCCTGTTTTTCAAGGCAAATTCTCGGTTGCAGTCTGCGATGCCTCTTTCGCTACAGATGCTTGTCTGCACTCGTTAAGATAATAAAACTCAAAACACCTGAGTATCTATTTACAAATATAATTTTTTCACAATCTATAAGAAGCTTGTCAATACGACCCTACATATATAGCAACGTTATATCACGGCGCCAGTTTTTTATTTACGCTATTACAATTTGGAACCATCTTCCTTTGTCACTAAGAAACAAAATTGAACATAAAAAGTTTTCTTCTTTAATCTTTTCTTTCTTATCACTGGAAAATTCTCACTAAACATTCTTTTTAAGTTGATTATAACTGTTAACTATTTCATTTTCTTTTAAATTTACTTTTCTCTTTAATTTTGTTTTTTAAATGTTAGTTTTTTTCTAATTACTATACTGTTATGATAACATTACCTGTACGTTATAAGAATTTTTGTTCTCATTGTACAGCGATTTCAAATAAATAAATAAATAAATAAAATAAAATAAATATAGTGTTTTTCAAGGCTAGTACTTTTTTTAAGGTGAGTTGGTGAAAAAAATTCAGTATCAAGGTAATAAAAAAAGTGTTAAATTTTTTTTTTTAACTTATTTTATTACAAAGCTTATTTTATTACATTTTATTACAGAAATGAAACTTAATATAAAAAAAAAATGGTTCTGAAATCTTCTGAAAAAAATGGAATTAAATTTTGAGAGTTGATTAATCTCTCCTCCGTCTCAAATTAAAAAAAAAAATTGACGATTTTTTTCAATATTAATAAAGTTACTTCGAAGTTCAAGTTTTAAAAGCGACCAGTTAATGTTTTACGCAAACTATTTTTCTATGCTCATGTGAAAGTTAGAAATATACAGGATGACATACAAAATTTTCAGATCATTTGATGGACTAGTTTCTCTTGTGGCCCCACAACACGAAAAAAGAATTCTCGATATAAACGCGTTTAAGGTTTTAAATATGTTTTCCAATAAAATTTAACACACTGTTAACTTGATGCTGGTGATGACACTTGAAGGTTAGCTAGGTAACTAGGTACTAACCTGAACAGCTGCATCTAGCGAACAATAGAACCTGAATCACCGATTCTTCTACATACCGGACCTGGCTGTATATTCTGAAATACATACTCGGAAATTCTTCATCAAATTTCAACAGTATATTTTTTTAGATACTACACTTTCGAAAATTCTAGGCCACCAACATACAACGACATTTTAGTTCAAATGAATAGTTTTTGAGTAATCAAGTCAAAATTTTTTAAAATGTTGATTAAAATAAAGTAAACAAAGTATTAGCCTCCAAAAACGGAAGGTGTTGGTTGGTTTTGCATCGGATTTGAATTAATTTGAGTAAGAAAAGGTAGCATCACATTTTTTGAAATCTCTCAAAACATTCGACAGAACCAAATACTTTTTAGTAGCTTTACTCCACATTTAGAGTACTTTGGGTTTTGAGTGGAAAAAAAGGTCGGGTAGGCTTTTTCGTTCATCACAGCCTTATTGCAGTTGTTTTAGTTGAAAATCTCACGGCATTGCCAGAATTTGCGACAGTTTAAGATGTTTTTAGTTTTGTCTTTGAAATGAATAGTTATTTTTCTAACTGTTAGTTCTTTGATTTAAATGAAAACTTAAAGTAATTTTATTTTTGATTGCAGAACTTGTATTAAGAAAAATTATGACTTGAAATTCGTTTCCGATTAAAATAAATTTATTGTAAAATTAAAATTTTGCCATTGAAAAAACTAATTAAAAAACTCTTGCAACGACTGCAATTGTTTCTCTTTGGGTGCACAGCACATAGACATGTCTCACAAGGTATGATTATGAAAAAATGCGCCCCCTCTCATACACCATCCTATTTAGTTATTTATTTACATGTGTCAGCTGTTTGTTGTTTAACTATTTCCTTAACATTTTTTATGTTCTGTCTTTAATTTTAATTTTAATTTAATTGTTATTATTATTAGTAGTAGCACTACTAGTCTGTATTGACAATGAAATCTGATTAACAAAATTGCATAGAAAAATATTGTATCGCTACAAAAGTTTTTCTTAATAGAACAAAAAAAATGTTGGATATCAATATAATTTTATGTTTTTGTGAAAGTACGTTCGATGCCATTATGTATTGAACTCGATGTCTGTTACATGGCCACCACGGGCACGTTTGCAAAAGTCCAGACACTTAACACAATTTTCGACGGTTTTCAAGCATTAATCGGCCGATACTGCTGCAATTTCACGTTCGATATTCGTACAAAGTTCATCAACCGCCGCTGGCTTGTTGGCATAGACCATAGACTTGACGTAGCCCCACAGGAAATAGTCTAACGGCGTCAAATTGCATGACCGTGCCGGCCAAGCGGCTGGACCATTTCGTGAGATAACACGTTCTCCAAACTTGGTTTTCAATAAATTGATTGTGACATTTGCTGTGTGGCTTGTGGCGCTATCCTGTTCGAACCACATGTCCGCCAAGTCCATATCATTCGATTGGGGGCAAAAATATTCGGTTATCATCGAACGGTTGCGATCCCCATTCATAGTAACGTGCCGGTCTTGATCATCAATGACGCCGCCGATCCATAAACCACACCAAACCGTAATTTTTTCGGGATGCAATGATGACTCTTGGAGTACGTGTGGATTGCTGCCTAACAAATACCGCATATTTTGTTTATTGCGAAGCCATTAAGCCAGAAATGAGCCTCATCGCTGAAGATGATTGTTCGATGAAAATCCGAATCATATTCAAGTTGTTGCTCAGCCCAATTCACGAACATACGACGCTTCTGGTGGTTAAGCGGCTTCAGTTCTTGCGTCAACTTAGGATGTAGGCAAAGATCTTTTCGCAAAATTCGCCACAACGACGTCACAGGCACTTCTCTGTCTCACTGGCACGAGAACATTTTGTACTGTGCCTGTGGATTCAAATTTTTGCACTAAACACTCAATTGTTGATTGTTGAATTGGCAATTATGAAGAACATATATTGGACGTAGCACTCTTAACATTGAGGCCACTGTCTCCGAATTTCGTTAGTAAATTTTAATAATTGGACTCATTGTTGGCTCGTATATCTTTCCATCTTGAAATGGCAAATTTTACTGAAGAGAAATGTCAAAAGAGCGGCAGAAATATGGAGTCGTTTGCTGTTCTTGTCACTCTACTTTTGTAATGTCCCTTTTGAAAAAAGATCTAAATCGTTGTTGCACTGAGATAAAGAATAACTTGTAATTCATATCTGTTTTTGAACAATATTGTTAAACCTGAAAACAAGCAGAATATTGTAACATCATCTCTTTCAATGCTATGCCTAGGTTTCAAAAATAGTTTTTTGAAGAAAGATCACCCGTTAACTTCACCTGTAGAATATTCTTACAAACTAATAAAATTTTGAAATTGGTTTTTTTCTCTACAAGTTCATTACTTGTAAATTACAACTTGGTTGTGTTGACAAAGCAACAAATTAAATTTTTCCTCTAATTTCTTTTTGTAAATTTCAATTGCAAAATCGTTAACAGCATCGTTGAAACAAAATTAGGAATAAAAAAATACAAACTTTGTTTAAGGCTGTGGTATTACAAATCTGGAAGTTGGTGAAAAGAAGGGTCAACAAAGATTAAAGAAAGTGTGTGAAAGATATTTTATATGCTTCATCATACCAACCTTACCCAAATAATAAGCTCTTTAAAAAGGGCTTTTCAACAAGTGTAGAAAAATATGTATCTCTGCTTTTATCATAAATGTTTTGCGACAACATGGCTGTAATGCCACACGCTACGCTATGAATCTCTCATTCGCAATGACAAGGTACACTTCTTTGGAAAACTAAAAGTGAATACTTTTACTAATTGGCAAAAATAGCAACAGCATTTACTAAATACACAATTAGTTTAAATTCTTCAATTTGAGTCAATCAAAACAAACTCGATTTCAGTAAAATAAATTAAAATTTGATTCAACCTGCACACGCTAGCATAAAATCTTCAATTAGATGGCCAGTGAAGCAAGCAAATCAAAGATTGCATGTCAGAAAAAAAGAACACCGTATAATGGTAAAGCGTTTCCTCATTGAAGAACAGCAAAAAGGCGTTCGGCCTTCAACATGTTCTGCATCAGTTGGTTAATGAATACCGAAAAAACAATTCCTCACATAAAGTTTGGCTAGTGATTGTCTATCATAATCAAATTTACCAATAAAATTCTTGTACATGAAAAATTGACCATGCTTGAATAGACATCAATAGAATCAAGAACACTCTAAACCAGAGTTTCATCATCCAAAACTACTTATGATGTTTACTTCTTTGCTATAAAACTTCAAGTCAAACACAAAATCGGTATCAGTTATTTTTCTGGTTGAATCGAATAAGCTAGACAATATGACTTTACCAATAAGCCTTATAGTTTGCCTATTAGGAACAGCTTCAGCTGGATACCATCATGGAGGTACTAGTTATTCAGTGCTGACAAAGCACGAAATCCCTCATCATAGCAACTACTTGGAACATGGACCTCCTTTGCTTGGACTGGGGCATGGACTGATTGGAAAGCATATATATCATCATGAGCCAACGCATTATCCCAAGTATAGCTTCGACTATGGTGTCAAGGACGCTCACACCGGAGATCACAAGAGTCAATGGGAGAACCGAGATGGTGATCGTGTTAAGGGTGAGACATTACTGTTCTGTTTTGTTTTTCCTCTCTTATCAAGAATTGTGTCGTGTGTAGGGGGATATACGCT
Source organism: Melanostoma mellinum (assembly GCA_914767635.1). NCBI lineage: Eukaryota > Metazoa > Arthropoda > Insecta > Diptera > Syrphidae > Melanostoma > Melanostoma mellinum. The sequence goes on from OU612058.1 coordinate 173,748,488, forward strand.
CAAGGAAGCTGATGGCACAACAAGGATTGTAGAGTACACCGCAGACGATCACACTGGATTCAATGCAATTGTGAAAAATGTTGGGCATGCCTATCATCCTGTGGAGTACAGACATGGCCCAAGCTATGATTTGGGAGGACATGGAGGCATTTACAGCGGAGCTCATGCTTATGGACTTGCTAGTAGCTATGCCAATGTAAAGCAGCACATTTGATATCCTTGCACTTACGTATAGGTGCCACTGATTGGTTGTTGTTTTATCGTTGATCTGGTGATCTCATACATTTTTTTTTTTTTTTAGATTTTATAGCAATGTTATTAATGGCAAAATGAAAATAAACTTTATAAAAGTTAATGAGGTGTAGTTTTATCTTTGAAGAACTTAAAAATGGTTATATCAGTTAAAAGACCATCTCGCCTGCTTTTTTATGTATGAAAAGCGAGATGGACTATAAGTAAATAAATGAGTAGAAAGAGTGGAACAGCATAGCTTCCTGGAGAGCCTCGAATTCAGACCCTTCAATTTTCTGCCGATTACAAGCGGCAAAGTGTGAATGCGTTTTTTATGGGAGTAAAAAATTTTTTATGACAGGCGACACTTGGAAGGCGAACCTCAAACCACCACAAAACCGACAGACCTGAACTATGATGATCACGAACTCTAAATCACTGGTGCCAGTTAGAGTAGAGCCAGTGGCCCTAACAGACTTTCCAACAAGAGAATGCTGGGGGGAAAACACAGTTATAAAAGAAAATCACATTTCCTCTTCACATATGGTTCCAAAACGGAAGAAGGAGCAGGGTCTGATATCTTCTCAGATTACCCTGCTGTAAATAGATCAATAAAGCTCCCCGACTTTTGCAGTGTCTTCCAAGCAGAAGTACGTGCAGTGAAGCCGCAAAACACCTGGCTACGCAAAATTTGATTAACAAAAACATTTATCTTCAAAAACATTGACAATAGAAAATCCAAATAATTAGAAAGCTGTCGCAGCAATCTAAGATTGTTCAGCTCAACAAATCGGGTCAGCACTCTAATCCAGTGAAACGAACACCACAGCTCAAGATTCTAGAACAAAAAAAAAACAGAATCCAACAAAATTTTCTAAAATACCGATAATGACAGGTAGGTGGTTAACTTTAGAAATATACCGGGTTTCCAGAAATCTATGGCCAAACACTTCAAAGAGAAAAACAGAATTTTTGCTCCAGCTCAGCCGGAACCGACTCTGTCTGTTGATTGGCATTCTGACTGGTCACAGCTCATTGGGCACCCACACGATGAGAATAAGCATAAGCACTTCCAACTTATGTATGGAAGCTTCTTTTGCGAGGCTGGGGTATGACTCAGGGTGTCCAGGATCTACCCAAGGAAGCTTCGTAAGACTTGGGTTTCGGCGGTTCAACTTCTCAAAAGTGGATACGAGGAGACGATCGGTTTAGTTCTAATTAATTCTAATTTTATTTTAATATTTTATCTCAGGAATAAGTTTAGAAGTTGACGAGTTTTTTTTTATATTCAAGATTACAAACAGAAGCAAAATTTTACATTTTCTTTGTCCACGGAATGACTGGCTTTGATCCTTACTGGTGTACCGGCGATGGTTTCTCTGGAGCTGCGTTTGTATATTGCGGCGGCTATTACCTTGGCTTGGCGGCGGCGAACTCATATCTGGCTCTGCGTTAGGCAGGGCGGTCTATCGGCAGCAGCGGATTTTGTAGCAAAGGTCTGCGTTGCTTGAAAGGCAGAGTAATTGATGGCTGCGGCGGATTGCGTGGGAAGCGCCTGTGTTGTATCAAACGGCAGAGCAATCTTTCGGCGGCAGCGGACTTCGTAGAAAGCGCATGCGTCCACTTAGAGGCAAAAAACTCTGTCGGCGGCGGCGGACTTCGCAGAAAAGGCCTGCGGTTGCGTACTGCAATGGAAACTATCTTTATGGAAGCGCAATGCCTAACTAAAGAAAGTTTAATCGCCCGGGTGAAACAAGCCACAACGAATAAACTTCCTACAATTTAAGTTGACGTAATGCCAAAAGAATGCTATATAAGGAGAATTCAAACGCCCAGCTGAAACAAGTCACAACGATCGAATTCCCTTCGTGGGAACGCAGTGTTTATAGGCAAGGAGAATCTAAACACTCGGCTGAAACAAGCCACAACGACTAGATTTCCTTTAGGGAGACCAATAAGTAAGGAGGATTCAAACGCCCGGCTGAAACAAGCCACAACGAGTAAATTCCCTATGCGGAGACTATCAAAGTCAAAAAGTGAAGCAAATATAAACGCCCGGCTTAACAAGCTACAACGATTAAATTTCTTTGGCGGGGGGAGGAGGAAAAGTATCAGGAGGATTCTATTTGCCCGGCTGAAACAAGCCTTAACAAAACATCATTTGAAATTGTGCCTGAAAAACTGTTTCCAATCGTCATACATTTTTACGGGACATTGAAATTGTCTTCGAAGAGCTGTTTTAAGTAGCAACATTGTTTAGATTTTGTTCGGTTATAGAAAGATAGTAGAAACCAATACGGCTTGAGTCAAATTACACCCTTAATACCAAACAAAAAACTGACTTTAATCGAATAAGAATCCGAGAATAATCGGAAAGTTGAATCACTTTCTTCCCTGCATCTCATCTCATCGGTCATCGCCCCTAAAAGAGCCATCACCAATCATAATAATTGAAAATCAAATAAAACAACTTCCCACATCTGGAATTTAAATTCAAATTTTTCGACTTGTCAACCCTAATTGAATGTAAACATTCCGCAACAAGAAAACATGCTACCCAACAAGCTAAGATGTGGAGCACATCTGTTTAAATAGAGTAAGATATTTTACTTACGCCTTACGGACAAAACCGTTAACGTTGTACTCATTTATCGATTCGCCTTATAAAATATAACCCAATTAACCTGATAGATTGTGTATATGGCTTGCCAATCTGTCTACAAACTTTTGCTACGTTCTTCTTAATGGAATATTATTCATTTCGTGATTTGGCAAATGATTGATTAGAGTCTAATTAGTATCTCGATAACAAGTCCCATAATAATTTTCAATCAAAGCCAAGTCGCTCTTGCACATTGTATCACATCGCTTAGTTTCCTTTTCTCCAATTAAACGCCAACAATATGGTAAAGAAGTTGACTCAAACACGAACTGCAGTTAACGTGCATCAACGTCCGATGTCGTCCCCCATTCCGTAAATCTCTCGCCAAGGCTACTACTTTCAATTTTTGTAACATGCTGACTTTCAATGTCAAAGTTATTTAATGTTTTCTGAGTAGGTACCTAGCTATTCATGAAATAGTCTTCCATTTGTATGTTTTAAAGTGTTTGTGGCTCGATTGTTAAGGCACACGCAATCCGCAACCAATTATGCAGCTTGTAGTGCGATCCACATCTCCTTTTCCATTCGGCAGCAACGTGATGGCGGCGCGGTGGCGATAGCGATGGCAATGTGTTCAGTGCGGCGGAAAAACTTGTCTTTTAACTTTTCTTTTCACGCTCTGTTATCAACATGGTGTGTGATATCAGGGCATCAATTGCTGTGTACTTTCATGTTGGGCGCTAACACTTCAAGGCTTGAAGTTGGCTTCTTGAGGATAGATTTCTTAACTGAATCGCTTTGCTGTTAGAAAATTCTTAAGCTTATGAAGTCTAAGGCTCTTCTGCTTACTATATTCAGGCTGAAACTGAAGTTACAAGCAAAATGGTGTTAGAGCCTTTTTGTTAAAAGATAAGTGCGTCCCTGTATTGTGTGAAAAATGAAATGCAAGTTACACATTTTATCGGTGGGTATTGAAATGCCATGCCGTAGTTGAACCCCTCCTCTATCCAAACCAAAAAACCACCTAGTGCCAGAATAACCGGATGAATAGAAAATAGAAACTGGCGCTCAACGGATACTGATCATCTCTAATGCGAAGCGACATCACAGGAAACTCGTCTAGAGATTGAAGCACATCTTGAGTCACAGCCATTTACTATAAATAGAGGCGCTTCAGTCAGCGTCAAATCTAATTGCTGAGTTGTCCTTGAAATGTGAACATAGCCTTACTTAGTGCCAGTGAATTATTTATTTGTAAAAGTGATTAAAGTAACATTGGTTGTTATAGAAAAAAGTTCATAAGTTGATAACGAAATCAAAGGATACTGATCGCTTATTTAAAGCGATCCCAAGGATAAACTGTCCAAAGCTACGATGTTATTTTTTGTAAGTTTAGTGCTATTTTTATGCAAAGCAGTTTTTAATAATTTATTTTATGGAGAAAGTGGTCTGCAGAGACTTTCTCTTCGCTTTCCCAAGGACGCTCTCACTTTTAATGAACATGAAAACTGTGATATTGCTCAAAAAATTTTACTAGGCAAATTTGAATCTGTGAAATCCAAGACGATATTGTGATCAATGTTAATTACATTGTACAAAACAGGGGTCATGACCTCCGAATTATTGGAATGAAATGGGCGAGGCGTTCATCGCGATTATTTGTTCAAGGAAAGTAAAAAATTAAAAAAGTTTATTACTGAATGCAAAATGAACAGTCGGAAGTATTATCACCGTTTTATAGAATCGTGCAAAAAAAGTGAAGTATGTGATATATTTCTTGAAAAACTTCAAAAGCATGTTCTGACGCTTTCGAGATATAAAAAGTAAACTGCCTAAGTTTTCTCTTAAAATAAGTCACTGATTTCTTAAGATTGTAGAAAAACTAGAAATCAAAATACCACCTGAACGGTAAAAATTAAAGAAGAAAAATTAAATCCCGAAATCTTGTTCTTTTTTAAGCATTTGAGCTTCACTCAGTTTCCTTCCCCACTTTCCTTAATGCTTATCAAATGAACCAAAGGAACCGTGGTATGAAGGCGTGTTGCTCTTCAGGTGTTCAATTAAAAGAACTCAAAGAATGAGTTGGATTTCAGAGAGTGGGGGTATCTCCTATAGTAATCTTATATTTGAATTGATTTCTCAGTGATAATGATATGAGCCCTTCTCTGTCTTCTCATCATGACATACCTTCCCTATGAGTCTGATAAAGCGATCTCATTCTTATGATCTGAATTACCATTAAGTTGTTTTCGGATTATAATCATTGAGAATGTTTGAGAACTACTAGAGGGACCGCCAAATAACTTCTTTTCTTTTGAAAATGGGCGCAAAACATCGAGTGTAGCTTCGGCTGTGTGGCACGTAGCGCCGTCTTCTTGAATCCAAATGTTGCCAACATCCTCCTCTTCAATTTTTGTGAACAAACGTTCAACATGGCTCAATAACGATCGCCATTGACTGTAACGGCCACTCCTTGCTCATTTTCGAAAAATGACCCAATTATGCCTCTGGACCAAAATATGCACCAAACAGTAACTGACTCGTTTTGGGTGTATCGGCTTTTCAATGTGTGCCTGCGGGCTTTCTGTGCCCCAAATGCGACCATTTTACTTGTTTACATACCCGACAAGATCAAAATGAGCTTCATCTGAAAATATGTTTTTTTTTTTGCAAAATCGGCATCTTCTCTAAGTCGATCGCAAGCCCACTTAGCGAAGCGAAAACGCAACACATTCGTTCAGCGGAAGAATAAAACTAATTCCCTGTCAAATCAGACATGAGCTAAGTGTTAGAAACACTAGTTGAAAAAAACGTGAGGCGGCGGACCCGTTAAATATAAGTAGGTATATCAAAGTCTGGGCTAGGTTTTTTCTGAAGATATTCAATTATTTTCCAATGATTGATTGCCGTCTTTCAGAAAACTTTACATTCATACATAGGGTGGTGCAACAAAACGTGATGCTGCGCGGCCAAGCGCATTTCTCACAACCATGAACTGTGGGGATTGAAGGGGATCTATAATTGACTTCTGATTCTTAATGACTAATTGAGAAAGAACTTGCCAGTTTCTCGCGAAAGGCAATAAACATTTTTTGTTTTCTATGAGGATTCGAACCACGAACCCTCCACATAAATGGCAAACATGCTAGCCAAAATAAACCATGGCACCACAGAAAACTTTGGTGAACTGTATTTATTTCTTGTTCTCATCTCACCAACGCAGACTATCCGATTGGATGTTTGGATTGGGCGCGTTCAAAAACCTATTGGATACGCTATCCCGGATACCCGCTTCTTAGATACATTTACGAACGATTCATCTATCTTTCTCCGTATTGCTGTCGCCAACCAGCACTAAAATATAAAAATCAAACTTTTGAAAACATAAAAACTATCGAGATATCGTTGCTAAATGATGGGAATTTGTTTTTAATGATAAATAAATGAATTTTTTATTACTCTGATCACTTCATAGAAACGTATACCAAAAATCCTCGGATATATTCTGAAAGCTTTTTGGTAGAAATTGGTGTGTGTCTCTGCAAAATGCTTAACCCGTAAGCAAGAATGAAAGCCTATCCGGGTTATTGAACACCCTTATTGAGATTGGGCAACTTTTGTCAACACACCAAAGGCGTTAGGGTTTATTTTGTTAAGCAGCTTTAACCTGATGTGGCAATAAAATGCCTTGCTACCATAGGGGAACAAGGAGCCCTCTCCAGAGTAGTGTGTGCCCTTCTCCCTGGAATTGGCAGACAGTTAATGGGGTGTTCTAGTCTAGAAGCTTAAATTTAAATATCGATTTTTTTTATTACTTATTATTTATTTATTATTTTCTTTTTATTCAAAGAATATATAAAAATATCAAAAAACCGTCTGATTTTAGGCAGGTGAAGTAGGGGCTCAAATGAAACTGTGCTTCATGGTTGATGTGATTCCAACCCTAGTAGTGATCCAAAACAAACAAATTGACTGTACTTTGCTAAAAAAAAAATCACAAAATGGCGTTGACGTTTTTCGCCTCCTTTTCTGCATTTTCGAATATTTTAAAAACACTTAAAATTAAAATTTTCCAAAATCCTAGGCAGCAGCGGTAGAAAGATGTACCACAAAGATTTCCTCCAAATTTCAAAGGAATCGGTAATGTGGAACTTGAGATATCATGTCAACCACCTCAAAAAAAGTTGCTTCGATCAACAACTCACAAAATCTTCGAAAATAACTCGAGCTTTGAAAAATTCTTTTAAAGGAATATTTTTGAGGGTCTAAACTTGAAAGATATGTAATTCATAAAATCGCCCTTTATTTCATTCTTATTATAATGTTTTCAAAAAAAATTGTGAAAGTAAAATTTTTACGTTAACCCAAAAAACGACATGATGAAATCAAAACAACTACCAGAAAGCGATGTGATATGACGAAGTTGACTGTGCCTTCAAATTATCTTTGTTCATGAACGGTTTGAACAAAAATTCTAACAAAACATAAACGACGAAACATAAATAACTGAAAGGGTTTTCTTTCTTCACATTGCTGTGTTAAGAAATGGATGAGCTTGTGACAATTTGATGAGCAGGTGTTTATTGATATCGATTTTTAAAGATGAATAGTAAAAAGATAAAAACATGATTGGGTTTTTGAAGTGGCGAATTAGAAGCTAGGTATTGATGAAAAATTCACCAAACAGTAACTTTTCAAATAAGAAACACATTGTTGGCATTCGTCAGATGACGCACTGATTAGATTTGATTTTTTAGATTTTATAAATTATTTATTCATTTTTTTTGTTTTCTTATAACATTATAATTTTAGATTAACAAACTGTTGTACTGAAAACAATAAAACAATATTAATAATTTAAACAAGCAATGGCGTTGCTTGACGAAATTTAAACATTTGATTAATAAATTATGGTTAAAATAGAAATTTAATAAAATAAAACTGATTAATTGATAAAACCATGACATATTGGGAATTATAATTATAGAATTTAATTGTATTTTTTTTTTTTTTTTTGTATTTTCTATGCAAATTCATTAAGAATATTATTTCTATACGTTAACGCAGTGTCTATAAATTTGTGTAGTGCTGACCAATTTTCTCCATTAAGGATGCCTTTAGTTTGTTCCATTGTTAATGAAGGTTTCCCGAAAAACATTGATCTTAAATCTTTATAAATCGGACTTATTGCCAAGAGATGGAAAGTGTCTTCTTTCATTTGGAGATTGCATATAGTACAAATATTTGTTGTGGTTTTTTTGAAGGGCGCACCGTTTAAATTCAACATATCGCATCTTGCTCTACAAATTTGAGATATCGCCCTTATGGTATAACTGTCATTGAAATAGTTTTTTTCATTGAGATCATAGTTGAGTTCAGGATATATAAGCCTGTTCATGGACGATGTTGCACTAGTTTTATTTTCGTTTCTGTGGAGAGTGTCGCATATTTCTAAAACTTTATAAAGTTGTTGTTTCAAAATGATTGGATTATCGTATTGAATATCCAGGCTAGTATCACATTCTTCAGCTAAGGCTATCCAATCTTTAACCCATTCTACTCTATTATTCATACTGTATCTAGTGAGCATGAGTGGAAGTCTATGTGCGGGGTATTTTAGTACTTTGAGCACATAGTCAAAGTGTAATTTCAGTGTGAAATTAAAAATGCCTGGTAGTCCGGTTTCTAAAGTTAGTACGTAATTCGGTGTAGTTGCGGGAAGACGGAAAAGCTTTTTCAAGAAAAACCGAAGAAGCCTTTCTACTTCCTCGTACTTTTTATATCCCCACGTTTGCGCACTATAGCACATTGTAGACCTCATAACAGATTCAAAAACACGGTATTTTGCAGATATTGGTATTTCGTGTTTGTTTATTATTTTTGTCCAGGCTGCATTTATAAGATTTTTGGCAGCTGAAATTTTATTTTCAAGGTGGAAATTGAGCTTCATATTTGGTGTTAGAAGTACTCCTAAGTATTTATATTGTGAAACAATTTCGATTATTTCACCATTAAAGAACCATTTCTCGTTTTTGGTAAGTTTGGTTTCTCTATTGCGAATGATCATTATTTTTGATTTTTCTAGATTTACTTTCAGGTTCCAGAACTTACAGTAGTTATTTATTTTATTGATCATAAGCTGTAAGCTTTGGGGAGATTCCGCCATTAGCACAATATCGTCTGCATAAAGCAGCACCTTAATAGTTTGTCCTGCTATTCTTATTCCTGCGGGTAGATGGTCTACTATATCGTCTATAAATATTGCAAATAGGGTTGCACTAAGGAGACATCCTTGTTTTACTCCAGACTTAGTTTCAAACCAGTTTGACACATTATTGCCATCCCAAACTTTTTGCCGTGTGTTAGTATACATGTTTTTTAAGACATTAAGCATTTTAGTTGACATTCCTTTTTGCGATAATTTATAAAAGATGAAGCACTGTTGATAGATGACAAATGACAGGTAAACAGAGACAGACAATAGGTGACAGAAGATAAACGATAGTTCACAGATCACCGATGACAGAAGACAGATGACAGATCACTAATGACAGATGACAGTTAGTAAATTAGTTACAATTGTGGAATGCAATTGACAAATGACATCATAGATATCATTTTTTCCGACTTTACTCAGACAAAAACCTACATAAGTTTTCCGGACTACTCGATGAAACTAAAAATAATCTCAAGGTTTTAAATCACGATCCGGATATTTTAGCACTGTTTGAAATGCCCATTCGTCAACTCTCAGACGAAACAGAAGAATCAAGTCATATCAAAGGTATCGCTTCGCTCACACTCTCTGCTCGCTCACAAGTCTGCTCGAAAATTCACAATCGAAGACTTATTGAAAGTGTTATTCTTAGGTGTGATCTTACTTTTTCACAAGATAGGATCACAAGTTTCTAAATTGTAAGGAAGACAATTATGATATTAGAGAAAACACACGCATTCCATAAAAACCAAATTCATCATCGCATGTTCAAAGATACAAAGATAATGAAGACTTGGGTGATGGGGATTCCCTTTAAACTGAGCCAGTACCTACTTATTCACTTAAGTTTTTGATATAAAAATAAAGAAGTATACTCATATTGGAAACTTAAAATATATTTTATGTTCCTAATACTAATAAAAGCAGCAAACTAGGATAAACATAATTTTATCAAAACTATTCTTTGTAACGGTTTACCTTCGCTCTTCTGATAGGTACCTTACTGTCCTGTCTATTGAATTTTACTTCATTTGCAGCGTATTTTACACAGAAGAAATTTGTCCACCTTCTCCATTCACAGATTCTCAAAAGTGAAATAACTTGAAATGTAAATCCTTTTTTATTCCCAAAAGTTTCAAGTTTGAAGAAAGTTTGAAAACATAAATTCATTGTTTGAATTAAAACATCTTCTTTTCTATCTGAAAAATAACATTTTTTAAGTACGAACTTTGTTTTGCTCATGGTCAAGCAGCAGTTGGAGCTTTTTGCTTAGCAACTATTTAGATAACTTTCATTAATTTACCGTACAATAGTACATTCCTTTCCCTTCAGACAGAAACAAACTGATTTGTCATAAGATTCAAAAAAATCTTTTGGGCACAGTCATTCAAATCAGAATTCAAGACTACGTATGTAAATATAATGGCAAACTGGCTGTTGACACCTACTGAGAACTTAAAGTAAAACTGGGTTAAGAATACTTAAGCACTTTAAACTTTCATGAGTTTTCTTGTGTAACCCCGGCCTACCTATGTCACGAAAACTATACGCTCCTTACCTTCATACATACAACACTAAAATATGTGAAAGGTATGGACTAAGGATAAGTCATTGGAACTTCGCCAAAAAAGATTTACGATCAACTCCATTAGACATATTGGTATCGCATTCAAATGTACCTATAGTATACGAGTATTTACAAATAAAAGAGAAACCATAGAAATAAAAATTCACACAAATCGCAAATTCTATCGTTGTACAATTTAATTAATATAAACATGCTGTACTACATGTTGCAGCTGCTTCATGTACCTATAGCACTGCGTAAACGCACGTAGCACTCGAGACCAGCGTAAGAGTGTCCTATAGTGCCAAATACCCACCATATGGACAAAGACCAAACTGGAAACAAATTACACGTCGGATCTTTGATCATTTACGAGTATCACTTAGTGGTTCAGCGCAGCTTCTGGTTTTACTCTTTCAGCTTTTAAACCAATTTAAAGACACAGTTTCTTTGAGTTTGATTTTTTTTATTTTGTCAGATTGATACCTACATATTTTTATTATTCATTTTGGTATAGCAAATACAAGGTAACCGATATATTGACTACGAGTGGTTATGAAATAAATTGTCATCTGATTTTGAATGTCCACTTGAGAAACGTTCGCGTTAGGCATGGATATAAAGTATTTATAGTTTATAAGCTTTTAACCGACAGCAACGGCAACTAGTTTCTATAGTGCGTTTAGAGAAATTTAAAAAAAAAAGGTAAAACTAAGCTCCTGGCGAATAGACATACAACAACCAATGTTAAAATTAAGGAAGTGAATGTGATCCACTTTTTAATGCAGTCATTCATCACATTTATTATTGATTCAAACGATAAGTTGTGTGGACACAACATGAGTCAGACATGCGTTCAATCTCATCCTGATAAAAAGAAATTCACCTCCCCTCCATCGCTACATCACTGTTAAGGCACTCTGAACAGCAACAAAAATTGTTGAAAGATGAATTTGAGCAATGATTGCTATTACTTTGCTAGCAACTAAAAATCGTCTTGTATCTCCAGGTCGACTATACTATGCGAGTCTTTGATGCTTGAAGAGGCAAGCGCTCATACGACGAGAAAGCTGTGTTAATTACATAAATCAAAGTATGAAAACAAATTTATTTCAATAAAAAAAGGTTTCGCCATGTTTGTTCTTCTCAAAATTGGTTTTGGTGTCTAAATGAAATCATTTGTTAGCCAAAATCAAGCTTAAAGCTGAAAGGAAAGGTGTTATAAAGTGGATTAAAAAATGGCAATGGTGTACTGAACTAATAAGTTCGAGTGTTGACCAATGGCCAACACTGTAATGCACTGATAGGAGGTATTGTATGTCTTTTCGAACATCAGCAGTGTTGCGTAGCTTATGAAGCTTGTCTCGTCGGATGAATTCGATATCCGGAATCCGGCATCTTCGGTTAAATTTCTTAGAGCGTCTTTTCATACTTAGACAGCATATTGAAATAGAGAATGTGTAGGATGATGACACTATAAACGACCAAATCAAATGAAAAAAAAAATGGCAGGACAACTTCTATAACAAAGTGTAATGCGGACAGGGAAGGTCTTAAAGAGGACGAAAAAGTACAACATGCAGACAACAGAAACAACGCTTATTTGGAAGCGGGTTCGTTGTAAGAGGCAGATTTAGGGACGAAATATCAGCCAAGACTTGAGTAAAGAGCAACTCATGTCAATGCGGGTTAAACCTTAAATTGCCAGCACAAGCTAGATATGCGTACCCATCTGAAGAAAGCTATGGTAATTCAGAAAATTGTTTCTAACAGGGTATGAATGATGTTGCCGTAGACATAAGAAACTTTTTTTTCTCGATTAGACTCGATAGCCTTACTTAAAGTTGGTGACAAACCTTGAATTAAAGTTCGCAGATAACAGCAAGGAAAGTTAATATTCGCGGAAATACTTATTCAGCGGATTGCTTAATATTGATGGTGACATATTTGAACCCTTCTACCGATGAGAACATATGCTCATTTTTATCAAAAATGCCGTCTTTAAGAGTTAGAAAGAACTGGGGCTGAATTACCGCATCAGTGATCGAGTGAGTGCGTGACGTTTTTTCTTTCAAAATTAGCTTTAAACTGCACATTATCAGCCTTCTGTACATTTATTAATTTCAATTCGTTCTCAATGCTAATGAAAGAAGGCCAAAGTGTTGTACTAAAGTGCGTGAGAAGTAATGCCAAACTCAAATAATTCGAAGCGGCTATAACAAATAATCTCTCAATTTTATATGAGATATTATTTGTAAATTGTCTTTGATAGATGGATACATAGATATATAATTTTATTTCAAAACGATTTTACAAAAAACAGTGAATGCTGGTATAAAAATTAACTAAGACAATAACTTTAAGTTGCATGTCAGGTTAAGAGGTAAATTAAAAATTAAGTTTAGTGAGTAAATTTAATTTCAATAATTACGAAAATTCATTTAAAATTAAGTTGCGTTAGTTGATTGCAGCTTTTAGAAAGTTATATAGGCTAAGGTAGCAGTTGCCATTTAAAACGTTGAGAAGTTGAGAGCGGGAGAGCACGTCGCTGCCCAGAAATGCTCTTCTGTAGCCTTTATAGATTGGACAGGTTCCGACGAAATGGAAAACGGTTTCCGATGCATCCATGTTGCAAACTGTAGATATACCATCAGTATTTTTCTGGAACGCTCTTCCATTAAGATTGAGAAGTCCACAACGAGCTTAAAAGATGATGATGATGTAAAGCAGGTTGCAATACTCATCATGAAATTGGGAATGTGTGGCGCTGGTGGTAAATTCAATCCAGTGTTTTTCTTTAAGCTTTGATAGAAGAATACTATGCATTCCATGCCAATCAAGTAAACTTATGTAGAAAGAAAAGTCAATCGACGCACTATGAAAGAGATCCAGCCATTCCTTAGTGCAGAAGGTTTTTTTTATAATCATAGCTTCTGATAAGATTTTGCGTAGTCTACCACTTGGAAGGGATAAGGTTTTTCTTATATATGAAAAATTCAGCTTAAAAAACGTAAGAAAAGCTTTAGTTTTGATGTGCAAAGCATAGTTTGGCGTGTTATCCGGTAGCAGGAAACATCTTTTTATAAAAAAATCGTTGCAATTTTTCAACTTGGTTGTGTTCACGATATCCCCATACCTGAGCGAAATACAGCATTATATTAGAATATATATCCCCATACCTGAGCGAAATACAGCATTATATTAGAAGCAGCATCATATATTTTAAATTTTGTAGAATGTTGGACAGATTTATTTCTCAGTAGCTTGCACCATGTTGAATTGATGGAGTTCTTAGATGATCCAAATCTATTATTTAGATGCTCGTTCCAAGACATGTTGTGGTTGAAAACTACTAAAAACTACTAAAACTATTTTGGCATTATTGAGAAACCATTTTTCACATGCCGCTCTTCGCCCTCCATTTCGAAAAATTACTACTTCCGATTTGACAGGATTAACTTCAAGGTTCCACTTTTTGCATTATGTAGGTACTAAAGCTATCAATAAGTTATTGTAGATATGCAGGATTATCCGATAAGAGGACAATGTCGTCAGCATATTAGAGTGCGTTAATCTGAAGATCATCTATAAACAGACCAACAGGTAGTTCATCATGTAAATCATTCAAAAAGAGGGCAAAGAGAATCGAACTAATCGAAACTTGTTGTTGGTTACGAAGAAATCTGATATGCTCTAACCATCCCAAACATCAGCAGCAGTATCCAAATAAAGGGATTTTTTAATGGCAATCATCTGCGAAGAGATTCCCTGAGTAGATAATTTGTAGAATGAGGCATTTCTATCAACATTGTCAAAAGCAGCCTTTAGATCGATGAAAAAAGCATATAGCGTCTTCTTTTGACATAGCTGAAGCTGTATAATACAAGAAAGATTGGAAACTTAGTTAACGGTAGAGTAGTTCTTCCTGTAAGCAGCTTGAAACTCGTTTATGATGTTGTTTACTTCCACCCAAGACGTCAGTCTGTTTAAGAGAACAGTAATAAATAACTTATAAAGCTTGTCCAGGAAAGACAGTCCTCTATAGTTAGACACCACATTAGCATCTCCTTTCTTAAATAGTGGGTATATTGTTGATTTTTTAAACGACGATGGTATAGTAGCTGTTTCAAAGATTTCGTTAAATAACTTATATATTTCCATAACCAGAGACGGGTTCACATTTTTATAAAATTCATAAGGTACTCGGTCAAACCCCGGAGTTTTGTGATTTTTGAGACAGTTATAGCAGAATATATCTCGTGAAGCTCTATGTGGCAATCCAACTCAGGTACTTGTTTATGAGGAAGAGCATACGAGATAGTAGCTATATCAGTTGACTGCGTTAGTAACTTCTTATTATGGTTCTTAAGTTCAGAGACTTTAATTCCTATTGGTGTACTAAAATTGTCACCTCGTATCAATCGGACTATTTCGTTAATAAATAACACGATTTTGACGAAATTGTATATTATTTTTCTTCAGAAAGAAGCTTTTTTTTTGAATATTTTCTAAATGGAATGTCTTTGTTTCTCTTTTTTTTAAGTTTTTGTCAAAACATCTTCTGGTAAAATCTTAAAACTTGCATACTTGACTTTCAAAAAACAAAAACAAAAAACAAAAACAGGTCTAACGATTTTGACTCAATTTTCAGCTCTTATATTTTAAAGCAACTGCAAACAAATAGAGCTTTTAATTTTTCGCTGAAAAAATGTTGAATATTTTATTAATTTTTTTTTTGCATAGTTAAATTGTAGCTGGCAACCCTGCACCACCAAATATATTATGAAGAGTAAATACTTAGTACAAGATTACACAGCCTCCAGGTTTATATATTGCTCTTAGCTTACAATCGCAAGTCCATTTGTTCTTTCATGCTTAAACAATATTTACTGAGTTAAAATAGTAATCTCAACTTTAAATCTAGACTCATATTATTGTCAGTATTTAAAAAGTTATTTGTTCTCTTTACAGATTCGGCCACACTGCTTTAACCTTACGTTCCTTACAATACTAGCTTGCATTCTACACTCACAACTTTCAAGAGCTGAAGAAGAACTACTGGAATATGCCCCAGAATATGTAAGTTAGAAAAAAGTTTGAAGTTGTTAAAACCAAAAAATTTGCTTGTTCATCAAGAAAACTTGGAAAGCAAAATGTAAGCAAATGTAAGAAATGATTGCTTTATTAAAAATCCACTTTTCGCATATATCTCCCACCACCTACTGGGGTCTATCTGAGAAACATTATGGATCATACTGATATAGACATTCAAACAGACTACACCTCCCTGCATACTGCCTTGGGTTACAGGATATCGTGACATAACTGGTCAGGGTTCCCAACCAAAATAACCTTGAAATCAATTCAATCCTCCCCTATTCATCACCTCCGACCTTATTCCCTGCCTGCTCATCCTCTGTTATCCTGGGGGAGTACAATGATCATTGAGATCCGAGTGAGGTGTTTGTAGCTGCATTCGCCGTCCAACTTTACCTAACCCCTCTAAATATCACTGCCTTCAATTTCGATAAATTAAGTAACGAAATTCAACTTCTTCCCATATCTGTTCCAAGTTCGTCATATAGAATGATATTCCTGCGTTTTTTGTGTACCTTGTCCATGTTTTAAGGTTTTTGTGATTTGGTTGTCATATATGACAACCCTATCGCAGATAAGCACATTTCAGGGTCTGTAAAGTCGAAAGCAGCTTTAGGTTCTTCACTGTCTGGTGAGTCTGGGAGGATTCGGTCAAGTTCGTTTGCTAGAAACTAAATAAATTTATATGTAGTGTTTTGTAGAACTCAAAGGAAACACGGTCATCTTCTTCTACTTTGTTTGCCTAACACTTCAAAATAATTTTTTTTAATGGTGGATCGGGAAAGTAACCTTCTATCAGTGGGACTGCGTACTTCGCTAATTGTGTACGATTTATTGAATTAAGAAGGTCCTTAAGACTATAAAGAAGCCAGAGTATAAAGAAAACTACGGCTTAGTTTTCATTTTTTCCCCCAGTTTCTTAATTCAAACCAAACAATTGAAAAAACAAAATAATACTTTGCCAATTTCAAGAGAAATATGTATAGAAACGCGATATTAAATAATTCGAAGTAAACTCGAAAGTGAATTTGATTTAATTTTACGTAGAGATTAACACATGAAAATGGTCAAAAAAAAAAAAAAAAAATAGATATAATAAAATAACCATGGGTTGTGTAAATGTAAACATTTTTGATTGGATAGCCGCAAAAAACAACCAGAAACTGAATTATTTGCAGTTGGTAAATAGCTACAACAAAAAATATTTTAACTGTTGATTTTGCAACAGTTTGCTTAGACCTATTTAGATCCCATAAGACCTATCAATCAAGTTAAAGTACATAGTTCTCCTGATTGCCTAGACAGACAAAAATATTCTCCGCTGTCCATAATAAATCCTAGCCAACCAATGTATCTAATTAATGAAAATCTGTAATGCGAATAATCACCAGCGAAATATTCATCACGATTCTATCGACCTGGCTGTCTTTCAAACGACGGATTTACGTTCATTCATGAGCAACTGTTGAAGAACGACACCGCGCCGGCCGATTTACAAAAGGCGTAAGCAGTCAAAAAAAAATATTCAATTGCCTGATGGCTATTAGCTGTGAATAATTGTCGCCTGTCAGGTGCACGTTTCGGCACCAAGCTTGACCGATCGGTATGAGCGACGAAAATTGATTTATCCGATATTGATAAGCCGATTAATTAAAATAGATTGCGAGGGCTGAGATTTGTGTAGGACATTTTCTTTTATTTTTGTTTATTTTTTCTTCTACTGACACAAAATGACTATCTGAGCTGTTAATTAACGACTGGTCACAGGCGTATTGCTGCCAACAACACTGTGACTCACGTAACTCAACCGAACCAACAATAGTAATCGAAGCATTGATCTGCCAAGGTTGCATATCATGGAGTAGCAATCTACACACAACACTGGCTTGTTCGTGCTTACCAAAATCAAAGATTTATAGATTAAGAAAATTTTGAAAATGCGTTTTTCTGGGTAGGACCGCCTCGAGCAATTTACTTGGCTATCTGGGTTGTGTTCTGTTATAGTTAATTTTTGGACGAGAATTGTTTGCTGAGAACAAATTTGAAATCTGTGCGACTTTTCTACTCAACTACTGAGGAATGATAATTTGTTGCGTAAAGGAGCTCGTTGTAGAGCAAAAATAAATCAAACGATCGAGTATCTGCAATAATACCGGGATTTGGGGCTAAGTAAACGTGTTCGGATTGCTAATATATCAATGTTAAATACTATCGGTGGTAAAGTTGGAATATAAATCATATTGCACTCAATAAACGTGCAGTGACTTGCTGTTGAACATAATTGTAGGCGCCAACAAATTAAAATGCACGCTTTTAATTGACGTGTCGAAGTGCCATTTTGGAGTCAGGTAATTGCTTCGATCCAAAAACATAAATTAGCAGGCTACATGACAGGATTAGAGATTATGCTTCTTACAAACCTTGAGTATATTCTGATACTTTCTTATGTGATTTTCATTATCCATTTGACTATTTCAAAGTCAAATTAAGTTTCAGATGGAGGAAAGCACTCTTTTTAGACACATTGTGCTCGACAAAAGCACTTCTTAATTAATTTATTCACGCAAAAAATAGTGGGCCCGTTAGCTTCGAAAAAACCTATTTTTAGTGAATGAGACCAATTGCCCGCTCCTTTCCTTCTTTAATATTTTCATATAGCTTTTTTTAGTCCGATTCTTCATAGATCTGTGTTTTATATTGAACTCGAACTGTATCTTCCGATTTTTCTGCACAGTCAACGACATAAACCATCATTTTGCTTGTGGAAACGATGTAAATACAGCCCCTATAACATGTGGTATCACTTTAAGTAAGAGTAACAAAAATCCGCACAGAAATTTTAAAATAAATTCTGGTGTACCCCAAGCTTTCGCTTTGTGCCCGGTCTTATATTCATTAAAAATCTATTATCATAAACTCAATTGTTTTGCTGACGACAGCAATTTCAGATCAGGGCTGCAAATTTCCAAACGAATATGAACGTTTCCAAATTCACAGCCCTGTTCTTCAATTGTTGATGTTACACAGCAGCGTATGTTAAACGCCGACGAATTGAATTGGATTCCTGTTCTGTGAAAAAGTGCAAGCAAACGTCAAAATCCATTCACATGAAAAATCATCACAAACAAATTTGGCTGTAACTTTGAATTTGAAAACGGAATATCAAAAAAAAAAATGAGGACAAAGTCTTCAACTATCATATTCTCTGCTATGACAATTGCTGAAACACAGCAACTCACTGATGGATGAGAAAGTGAAGATACTACATATTGGCTAAGCCAAAAAAATTGGAGGAGGCCAGTGGTGAAAAATCAACACTTTCAAATGCCACGGAAGCGCATTTTTACGGCTTGTTGATGTAATATGCATTTCCAAATGGTCTGTCATATACATAGTTGAATGAAGTGCTCTTCAGTTGTATTTTTAAATGGATTTTGCAAATCTAGGGTTGAACTTCTTCATTTTCTTCCTGGCAAACTCAGACATATTTTCTTCATAAAAAGATGTTTTCGCAATTGACAATTAAGAAATTAACTTTCTTCAATTGGGGACTTTTGTTAATTATCAACCGAATAATTATACCCATGTTTCAAAATATTTCTTTGTAAATAAATATTAAAAATAGCGGGAAATTGACACAAAAATGACAACATTTACCGATTAGTACTTTTAAGTATGCTGTTAGAGCGATTTATCACTAGGAGTTCGGAATCGAATCAGAAGTCTTCATGAAGTATTAAAATGAAAAACATCTGCTGAGAAAGAAATTAAATATTTTTTATCACTTCACATCAACTTCACAGAACTCTCATATTTCAGCTGAACCAAAGGAAATCGTCAAAAATTTGAAAAAAGAGGCAACATTTGTTTCACTTATCGTAGAAACTCCACCTGAATGTATACTATATATGACCCTCTAACCACTTCGAAAGTGATCCAGGAATGCAAGAGCTCTCTGAATGCGATCGGAAGATTAAATTCCTTGAGTCTCATTTGGGTTCCGGGCCATCACGGCATAACTGGAAATGAGATCGCCGATGAACTCGCTAGGCAGGGATCTCAGACAGCTTTTTCAGGACCTGAACCGTCGATAGGTCTGCCAGCGTCCTCAGTGAGAGCTTCAATCAACGATTGGATCTGTGAAGAGCAAAATCGTAGATGGCATGCCTCCATTGGATGCAGACAAACCAAGCGTATGCTCCCCAACGTTAGTAAGAAGACTGCAACATTTTTGCTAGCTCGTAGCAGAAAAGACTGTAGAAAGCTTATTGGCGTTGCCAGCGGGCACTTCTCTTTTGCCAAGCATTTAAACGTGTTAGGCTTAAGTGATACCACACTCTGTGAATCTTGTGGAGAAGATGAGGACACCGCAGAGCACTTCCTCTGTGAATGTCCTGCTTTTTCTCGCATGAGGTTACAGATACTCGGCGCAGACATGGTGAGAGCTGGTAACTTAGGCTCCTTATCATGGCAGCGTCTTTTGGCTTTTCTCCGAACATCTGGAAAGCTATAACAAATAGAAGGTTGCTATCTGGTAGTACAATGGACCGGTATTTAGGTCTGAGTGCTCCAGCTGGTATTTTAAAAACCTCCAACAAAAAAAAAAAAAAAAAAATACTATATATGAAATAAACTTGGGCATCCAGGAATGCCCATCTGTTTACCCTTGACTCTTGTTTCGGATTCACTATCAAGAAAAAGGATTCTTTAAGTCGAGGCATTTATAAAACCTTTCTTCCTTTTAAACGCTGGTACTCAGTCAAATCATATTAAGGGTATTCAAAACCCCACGAAAATTTCTTTGGAGTGTTAAATAAGTCCTAATTCTATAAACTCTACTATAAACTAGAAATAATCATCATGTCTTGAATGGCAAGTGTGCACACATTGAGCTTCACATTAAATAGTTGCCACACCTACTAGAAGAGTGTCTGCACTGCTGTCTGCACTGCTGTTTCCTATTGGCATAGGGCTACCTTCAAAAAAAAAGGCATGCTAGTTTAAGTGTCCGATGCTGCCAATGAAAACCACTTTCAAAATTAAGAGACGATCCATGTTGATGTCCGGATTTCTTAAATAGCAATAATAAGAAAAAAAGACTTTAATTCGATTTCAAGAAAAATGCTAAGGTCTCAATGTTATTACAAACATCAAAAATGTCCAAGCAGACTTACCTCAAGTTTTCGAGGAGAATCAATAACCATTGAGACCCAATACTACCATTTTTTCACACTCATATGTGCTATCTCGTCTGCCTAATCACTTTGCCTATTTTTAAGGTTTTAACTTTTGCACTACCTTTTTCAACTGCTATATTGGAAAGCAATACGGAAGTTCCTCCGACTAAGCTGTTCATTCCCGATCATTTATACAAAAGAAGATTCTTCTTTGAGAAGGTTTTTGAAAAACTTCAACGTGCCCTGAATGCCGAGCTGGGAGTCCCTTTTGCAAAACTGATGGCATCAATTAATCTTTTCATATCTAGTCTATTCGATTTTTGATGATTTCCTCTCACTAGCTGCAGACAGATTATGCTGCATATCTTTCACCCTTGTGTCATCTAAGATGAACAGATTTCGTTCCTACACTAATAAACACCGTAATAGAATATCTTGTAAGCTTTTGTGTTCACATCTGAATAATGGGACGTTCTTTACCATTTTGCAATGTTGTTTTTTGTATTCGATTGCATTCGTTTTCTTTTTGAAGATTCAAACAATCACTCTAAATGTGGGCTCTAAGATCCAAATGTTTGGATCGTATAGCCCAAACATTTCTGCTCGTCCCAGAATCAGTACCATGTCCATGCGTAGCAGTTTTATTGCCGGGGAGTAGGTTTGCACTTCGCGAAAACATTCCTCTAGCATTACATTAACTGGCCTAGTCTCTTAACTAAAACGATTCCTTAGAAAACGAAAAACTGATTGCACACTTCTAGAAAAGCGTTTTCGTGGCACAGTGTTGCTTAGCTCAACTTTAGGCTTATTGCTGAGATTCGTTTTTTCCAGTGAGTGGCTTTTTTTGCGAAACCATCGAACCATCATCTTTCTTTTATTGAAGACAAACCCTGGATGTTTTTTCCTCTCCTATGCAGTCTTTAGGAAAGGGTAGCAAGAAGAGCTTTAAATTTCAACTTAGTGCTGTCCTTCAGGCTCGTCTACAAGTTGTTTTTTAATTCGTTTTTTTTTAAGGTTTTCGATAACGGCATACAATGATACAATTTTCAAACCCTTAATCCAATCATTCGCTAGACTAAAAACAGAATGATGTTCACTGAGATATTAAAAATGTAATTCTAAAATACCCAAAAATACGTGCTCGTGGACGGGAATAGTAAAATTGTTCGAGCGTTTTCTATTCTATAGCGCTTTTCCTCTAACTGATCATCGAGAATTCCCTCGCACCTATTGAGGTAGTCATTCCTTCCATTCACTATTATTCCCTCTGAAAATGAACTAGGGAAAAAAAGAGTTTGGATCTCAGCTCTTTTGTTTTCATGACAAAGAACTTAACGTATTTTTACTTCCTTTGGAACCAGCATGTTGTCTTTTTCAACTCATCGAAGGCAGCTTGTGTCCTATTAAAAAATCCTTTCTGAGAATAAATTTCAAAGCAAGTTAAATAGGCTCACCCTTTTATGTCAGATGGAGTGAGCTTTTATTATTTTACGCAGTTTGAGTACCAAAAGCTTGCAAATTTATATCTCTGATATTATAACCACACTCAATATGAAAGAATAACTTTTGCGTATACTGTATTAATATTGCCTGATTCAAATCATTTCAAAGACATGTCCAAACGCACAGCGACGTTTTGCATCGTTTATGCAATATCCTGCAGAGTGCTGTTGCCATACATTTTTCACTTTGCGTATTTGACCGAATCAATATCGTTCAGATCTATTCGCAGCGGGAATTTTGATAGATCGTATCTGTGATAAGCTAGAAAGATCTACCGCCTATCGTATGTCTATATCGGCTATAAATAAGTTGGGAGAGTTTTATGCATAATAAAAACTCATGCTTAAGCGGCCGGCCGCTGCATATTTTAAAATGGGAGCATTTTTGCTATTTTGTCTCAAGAAGTTAATAAATCTAAGTTAGATCACAGTTCAGTTGATATTTTGGCAAGCCCAGCACTAAACCCACACCTACATGCAATACAGCGGCGTGGTACGGTCATGGGAGTCGTGTGCAGTTAACTTGTATGTTATTAACGAAAGGTGACGGAAAATTTGATTTTCCATGGAACTCGTTTCAAATCGGATCAATGATATTGGGTCGTCGTTGCATTTGCTGTTTGTTGCAAGTACATAGGCAGGTTGTCGTATGTCGTCGTACAATAAACTCAACTCTTTTTTTGGGTTAGGAGTCGTCAAACGGCGGGCGCTGAGACGCGGTGCGGTGTGTCTTTGCGTGCACGCACTGAGAAGTTCCTTTCACTCTCTGACGATAATGCCTTATATTTGAAAATTTAAAATGCATGAAAGATAATGTTATGTTAGCATGTTTTTACCCATGAATGTTAACTGAATTAAGATGGAGATAAGCAGCGGTGGTTTCTTGTAATTTTAACTGTGTTTTTCTATAGTGTTCTTGTATTGATTACCGAAAATTACAAAGTGCTATTTTATTTTAAATTATTTTATGTTTTTGTTCTTATGCTAAAGTAATTGGAACGGTGCATGTTCCATAAAATACTTTCGGTTCGCCGTTCTTCTTAAGAAAGATGTGATCTTTGGACAGATTTAATCCACACCTGTGCCAAATTGGCTTAGCCGCTGTACATTGATTGAAGAAAACTTAGTCCTTAATATTAGTGTCGGATGCATGTCTCTAAAATTGTATTTCCGACTTTTATTCGGTACCTGGCTGCATTTTCTATAAGTTGCTAGTCATTAGACGAGATATTTTTTCTTTATTTTCGTGGTTACGGTTTACGTAAGAAAACGCTCATGCAGAGCCTTAAAAATTGGACGTCTACTTTAATTTTTACAAATAACTTTAATTTTCTCTCTCCTTGACTCCTGCAATCACCAATCGTAATTTAATTGTATTTTCTTCTTTCAGGAACACCCAGGATATGCTTTTAGCTATGGCGTAAAAGACCTACACACAGGCGATGTTAAATCTCAATGGGAGTCTCGAGAAGGAGACACAATCAAAGGCCACTACAGTGTCCTTGAACCAGATGGATCAATTAGAACAGTCGATTACACAGCCGATGCCAAAAATGGATTCAATGCAGTAGTAAAGACTGTAGGAGCCAATTCCCATCCTGTCACAGATTCACCACACTCCGAGGCAGGGAAGAACGACGATTCGTCCCAGTCGAAAATCAATCACTACAGCAAAGATCAAGAGCACATTGTGCTGAGCTCTGATTTACACCCAGTGAAAAAACCTGTAGAAGATTTGACACATTCCCATCCTATGGTGCCTAGTCTGGTTGAATTGCGTCCTCAGGCTAGAATAAAACAGATCTCAATGGAAATGGCCATGCCTGGCATGGTTGATAAGCCCAAAACCCCAAGGGAAGATCATCACCAAAAAATCAAAAATGAATTCGGTTTCCAGCCACACTCTGTGCCATACGATGTAGATGAAGGTGATTGGAAGGCAATGAATGTAGCATTAGAAGAATACAAGCCCCAACATCACCTAAAACAACAGCCGTTCTCAAATGACAATCTCCAGATGGAAGAACAACTGCCCCAAAAGCCCTATAAACGACCCGAAATACGTCCAAAGAAGCCTCAAGCTGAAGTTCTTCACACGAACTTTATATCTTCAAAACCAAAACCTATTAGGGCTCACTATGGAGAAGGTGTCAAAAATATTCACAATGGACAAGCTGTTAAAAAGGGAGTTTATACTACACCGGGTCTTAAAAACTTCTCCACATACCCGAAACAGTATAGCAATAAAATCCATCGTCCCCAAAGCGACTATGCCAATTATTTTCAACGAAAACCAAAAGCATTGAGAAAGAAGAAACCTGAGTCGGAAGGTCCTGTTGTTTTTCCCACAAACGAAGACGAACAGACTGCAGCCTCAGCTCGATTAGTACTGTCAATGATAAAAAGTGACAATAAGAAGCACATGGCGCCAATGTACGCGAGGCAACATGCAGAATCATTAGAAGGATATTAGTTTTAGGTTCTTTCTCTTTTTGATTTTTTCCTTCAATGTTGAAGAATATACTTGTTCTTTTTATTTATTAAATTGTTTCAAAAACTTTTAGATTTTAAAATAAAGATAGTTCAGTTTCTAATTGTAAAACTACATATTTAACTTTTTTTCTCCTTTTAAAAAAATTTTATTTTCTTGTACGTTTTTCGAGGATTTGATCAAGAGGTGGATAAACACATAAGTAGGTAGACAAACTATCGAGTTCCTAGAAAGTTACCCAAAATGATGATTAAAATTTGGACTCCTTAAGGAAAGTAAGTGAAGTAAACCATAAGAATTTGAATAACGAAAACGGATCCACTTCTTTTTTTATTAATTTGCTTTATATATAATGAACAAACATCAGAACTATGTTGTGCACTTACTCGAAACAAAACCTTTTTGAAGATATAAGCACCATGATATTGGTTTTTGCTCAACACTGGCGAAGAGTTTGCACTTGTTCTTGCTTATTAATTATTTATAATTAAGGTGCAAATAAATGGTTATAACCTAAGCTCCGTAGGACTGAAATCACTTATTAACTTATAGGTGTAATTTTAGCCCACAACTGTTTATCAACAACTTGTTCTTATGCATGGATCTGAAGTAATAACCTTAGCTTTAAAAAAGGAACATCTAATAATATATACCCGCCTTTTAACATCTCTTCAAAAAATTGTGACGAAAAATTAGATCTTAGTTCTTGTTGGCTGTATACAAACCACAATTTCTAATTACAGCTTTTCATTCATGAATGAGTTTGCAAAAAGACACTAATCTCTCAACAACACCTTACCAATTGTTTCTAGCCGTAAAGAAGCGAAAAACTAACAAATCCTTACGTTTTCCGCTTGATTGAATTTCCCCGAAGGCATGTATCTATCATTATAGACATAAAACTGTCCGCAATATCGAGTGGTTATTTTTTGATCTGAAGAAATGGGAGTTATGGGCAGACACATTGCAATCAACAGTGTGCCGGTCGATCAATGCTAGAATTGATTGTCCAGCCTTGTTTACTTTTATACACCTTACGTTCCAATAAATTACCAGCGGTAATGGCCAAAGCTAAAGCACTTTGATTGAGTATTTCATCAAATTGTATTTAACCAAAGATATTGCCGATGTATGAAAGGCTTGCTGACAAGTTCAATCATTTGCTATAAATAAATACAAATAGGCGTGCATGGGGTGTCTGGTTGGATTGGTTATTATAGAACGTCGAATTTTTTAAGGCCATGGTTAAATACGAATTTGAGACTTTGAAAGCTCAACGTTATGGTTTTGAGGGGGCCTATATGTTATGTATGTTGATAAGAGAATACTAATTTCGAGGCTTAAACGTTCTTGAAAGTGATCTTGATCACTGAGTAGCAATCTTGTTTTGTGATCTCAATTTCGATATCGTTGATTTCTTATTATTAGTCAAAAATTAACAAGTTTAAATTGTAATTAAATGCTCCGGCTTTCATTTTTCGAAAATAACCATACTAGGTTGATGGTTAGGACTGAACAAAAAGAGTGAACTTCAAAAAAACAACACGTGAGAGTCAAAAAGTTTGCCTGTAAGTATCTGAGGTTAAGAGAAGTCCAGAAATAGTCAAACGTATGTTCAATGACCCATCAAGTGTCTTACTGTAATCTTAAAGACCATACATCTTTAATTTATATTATTGGAACTCAAAAATGCTATTGTTGCGGTATATTTTAGCACAACAAGTTAGACCTTTATTTTTCTTCCTCTTCCCATTTTCATCCCACCTTTTTGTTATGGCTTCAAAGTGCTGGCTTAGTACAGAGCAACCCTAGTCCATCAACTAGTGGTGTATTTGAAAGCATTTTGGAAAAACAACCCAAATAGGTACCCCTTCATTGAGCCAGTGGACAGTTCGCTTACGGCGCAGACTCTAGCGATTTTGCCGAGAGAACTGCAGATACCCCGTGACGAACCTTCACGACTCTGATTGTTCGAAGTGAGTGGAATTTGCTGAATGCGCCGATGAACGAAGAGACCGCCAAGAAGATGGCACTTCATGGTACCCCTTCATTGAGCCAGTGGACGGCTGGAGACTCAAGCAGCAGCGTTAATAAGAACCAGAAAGGTTCTGGAGAAATTCCATCAACAGCAGCAGCAAAGGTTACTAACAACCTACTATTTATACAAAAGGTAGAGATATGGCTACCCATCTCTAACACATTGATTAGGTATCAGTAAACGTCCACGATCATCAGAGTTTGGCATTTGAAACATTTTCAATATAAACGGCCAAGAGCCCAACGTAATGGCTGAACGCCCAACCTAAAGTGCTTACCTTAGCAAGGAAATGACTTTTTATAGGATTATCCCCATTCCCCATAATCTGCGCGAAGGTTCAACGCAGTAATTTAGTAGTTTTCGCGAAAAATGACGAATCCTCTTTAACTGAATCCTAGCCTA
The DNA here is from genome assembly GCA_914767635.1 of Melanostoma mellinum. NCBI lineage: Eukaryota > Metazoa > Arthropoda > Insecta > Diptera > Syrphidae > Melanostoma > Melanostoma mellinum. The sequence continues at coordinate 173,775,812 of OU612058.1, forward strand.
AATAGTTTTCCTGCACAATGTAACTTGGGTCGGTTGGGCCGAAGGAATTTGTTAAAAGTAATGGTTTTTCAATTTTCTATTCTGGAATGGATTGAAATGGAAAAGGGATGGATTCGTGCATTCAGGCAAGTTGTTGCGAATCTCTAACGACCGAGAGATTCAGCAACGAAATTTTTTAGAAAAGAGCGATGGATGCGTTTCGCCTACGGCGCAGACTCTAGCGAATTTGCCGAGAGAACTGCAGATACCCCGTGTGCCCGTGACGAACCTTCACGACTCTGATTGGTCGAAGTGAGTGGAATTTGCTGAATGCGCTGATGTACGAAGAGACCGCCAAGAAGATGGCATGGTTGACCTTTGAAAAGGACACTGTGCCAAAGAGTTTTTAGAAGATAGAAAAAGTATTCGGAAATTTTATAATCGAGTGCTAGAATTTTGCAAGTAGTGCACAATTTTTAATTTTGATAGTGTTTGTGTTGACACTTTGGCAGGACGGCCAAGTTCAGCACTGTTTTTGAATCTGTGCAGGAAAGCTCCAATCAGGCAAGAGTTCAGGAGAGTTAGTGCCAAGACGGGCAAGACAACTCATAGGCAGGATTCGTCAAGAGAAAGTTAAGAATTTTTCTATAAAAGTGGAAAAGTGTTGGTTGTGCGTTGTTTTGTTTTGACTAGTGAGCCATATTGCTTGTATCGGTTAACCTTCGTCAGTCGTAATTTATCCTGAGATTGCAGGTTACGCGACCCTTCTTTGACCTTTTTGTCTGTTCGGAAAAATTCCCAAAGAGTCGTTTCTTTGCAGGTGTATTGTGCACATACTTTGTTGTTTTGCATTTTAACCTGGGTAAAAACCCACCTACGTTTTTTAATTTCATCTTAGGAGCCAGTTATAGTGATCAGGAAAACGAATCAGGAAAAATTTTCAAATGGAATAATAACTATGTTTTCGTTACAATTGAATAACGAATATTATACCAATCAATAGTGAACAGCCCAGAGAATTTTTTTTGTCAAGAAAATGTTCAATTGAACAAATACTTTGCCGTAAAATTGTATTTTTCTATTTTCCTGATGGAATTGGAACAGGAAAATAGAAAAATACAAATTAAACACAAAATATTTGTTCTGTTATATGTATCTTTTTTGGGCACAAAAAATTCTTTGAGTGATTTGCCATCGATTGGTATAACATTTGTTATTCAATTGCAACGAAAACATAGTTATTATTCCATTTGAAAATTTTTCCTGATTCGTTTTCCTGGTCGCTATAACTGGCCCCTTATCCAAAATGGTTAACTGGCCCTCTGTCAGATTTTGCATACTTTCTACACCCACTTGTTTATGAAAAAATTGCAGATTTTCCACCTATACGCGTAAAGGTTTCCTGAATAAAACAAATTTCATTACTTTTGGAAATCAACCGCGTTGTTTTTATTTCAATTGAAGACCATTTTCAGCATTAAAGTTGGTTTGGAAATTCCAAGAAAAAATTTCTTGGCGCCCTTAATTTTGTGAAACACCCTACTTGTGTTTTGATAGAACCTTCTTTATATCAATCATTCTTTTTATCAATTCTTTTATAATTATAATAATACTACCTACGGACCACCTTGCTGAGCAGCTGGCATTGGCAGCATTTTATCTTGCTACCTGTTGCATTCTTTTCTCAGCGAAACCCACCCAGCTATCATTTGACTGTTCATCATAAAATATAAAATTCGATCAACATCGCCGCGGCACATCGGTGTGCATGTTTTATACTCTTGCGTTTTAAATAATAAATTAATCAATCGTTGCGATTAATTAATATATTAGTTAATTATCATTCAAGTTGAGGATTCGTTTTTGATTCGTTTGGATTCGGTTGGTCGGAAAAAAGTACAACACTATCACAAGCATCAAGTTAGGAAGCAGCTCGAACCTTATCTGCTTCATGAAATTAAGTTGCGGTTGTTTAACCTTGAAGTTTTTTGTTATCAGTATTTATTTGCATTATTAGTCCAGTTTTCTTAAGGATGCACATTTCAAAAGGAATGGATTCAAATAGCAATTAAAGAGGAAACTTTGGTGCCACACACAAAAGCACAGTTTTCAAAACTCCATTGAATCGCCACCCTTCAATTATTATATTCGCTTAATTGGAAGAGCATAACGCGATGTCAGTTGCGCTTGTTTCGGTTTTGAAACTAAAGCGTCGAAAATGGTTTAGGGGTTAACAAGTTAACAAGGGTAGGAACAAGTTAATGCTGTCATCAAGAACAAATTCCCTCTTCCAACGCACATGCGAGATTCTATGCGTCCTAAATAAAGTGTCGTCTTACACAGATGCCTTTTGACTTGAACAAACTAATTTCGTCCACCTGAGTCATTAATTGAAATTACAATACGAGCTCTTTATTCAAACTGTTGCTGTCAATTGATATTAATTTGGGTTAAGAAGCCACTTGAATTTCAAAGTCAAAAGTTTGTACAATTACTCGCTTACGCAGACGATAATGATGTAATGGGAGGACAAAAGCGTGATGACATGCTTCAGCGAGAAGTTAAACAATAGCGGCCAAAATAAATTTGATGGTTAATGAGGGTAAAATGAAGTGTATGAATGTCATCAAACAAGGACACAGAACATCGATAAATTGGATAAAATGACACGGAAAGCAACATCAGTCCAGAGCCCAAACGGAGAATAACTCCTACCAACTATTGCATCTTTGGCTAAAGTAGGCGATTGAGAAACTAATCTCTTTATAGAAAATCCAAGGTAACTCTTAATAGGACCTTAATCATCTCTGTTTACGGCGCGAAAACATGGACCTTATCGATAGCGGATGAGGAAACCCTTGGTCGTTTCGAATGAAAAATACTCCGAATAATCTTTGGTTCCGTACGCGAAAACAATGTGTGGAGAAGAAAAAACAACAACGAACTGTATGAGCTGTACTGAGACATGGGCATAGCCAGAAGAGTACACATCGCGAGGCTACGATGGTTAGGCCATGTAAAGCGGGTGGGCCCAAAAGCTCCGGCTCGACGAGTGATTGAAAGCATGCAGGGAAATCGCGGAAAGGGAAGACTTCAACCGTTTCTTAGTGCAAAACTCGGAATCGAAATTGTTGTCAAAAGATGTTGGTTAAGTATAGAAAAATGTACCTGTTACTCGGTAGAAATTCTGACTTAGCTTTCGAAAGTAAAATAATGCTTTATTAAAAAGTACTTAGACCTGTGTGGACCTATGGAATCCAATTATGGGGCTGTACAAAGAAAACAAATACTGAAATCATCCAAAAGTTCCAAAACAAAGTCCTTCGTGGAATAGTAAATGCACCGTGGTATATAAGAAATAGTGATTTACATCGTGACCTACAAATAGAAATGGTTACAGAAGTTGTAAGAAAACATGCTGTATCACACAATCAGCGACTGCAAAGTCATATCAACTCTGAAATGGAGTCCGTATTAAATACGAGAGGCAATGTTCGGAGATTAAGAAGAACCAAACCACATGAGGTAATGGTTTTATTAAAGTCATGAGAAGCATTAAAAGGTTTAGCTTCCCTTAAAGCGATTATATTATTGAGAAAGAAAAATGTGCTGTCAATCGTTCATAGATTGGTTCTGGAGTTTTAAGTGAGGTAAGAATCTCACACAGTGTCGAATATTGCCCGGCCACTGTAATGCCCACCTAACTATGTAGGTAAGGTTTTGCAAAGGATTTTGGAACGAAGTTTCTAAGCAAAATTTTAAACAGAAGGGCAAAGAGAAATTAAAAAGGAAGTGAAGTCGTCGTTATATTCATGGCATTATGTCGTTCCTTGCTAGCGATTTACGAATTTTCAATATTTTGCAGCAACCTTTTATAAAAGTCTGTATCTGTATGCACCAATGATGTGGATCGTGTTAGTTTATGTACCACAACTTCAATCAAATTATTTGATCAGAAAAAAAACACCAAAAAACGCCATCGTGTCGTCATGTTGGTTCGTTTAAAACGAAATCACTCAATCACTTCTGATAAAAGCGTTTTACATTCGTTAACCTAAATTGAGCTCTCTCAGCAGTCGTTTGAGTTAAAAATCTCAAAGTGTTGCCAGAATCATTATGTGAAACCCTTTTTCATTGGAAATGACTGAGTGTTATTCGTTTTTAAACAACGAACACGAGTCACATCGAGAGGTTTCCCACTGCTTTAACGACTGCAATAAACTCTTTTTAAGATTGACCAATTGGAAATGCAATTAACTTTTTCATCAGAAATGATGGAGTGTTACCGTTTTAAGAGAAAACAGAAAAGAAAAAACACGATGAATTTTTTCACCTCAATTTGCTCAAAATGGTTGTTATAAATAAACAAAGGCGAACTACACCATCCTTTTAAACTTTTCAAACGATTTATGTAAGTCGGTATTTGGTGCATTTGAAGACGACCTAACTTTTTATTGAAACTGATGAAACGAAATTTTTTTTTTTTAAATAAACACCAATTAAGATAAATAAGCAAACATGGTGACATTTCTGATAAAACAAACGACGACAACCTGATGCCGCATACTCCAACCGTCCTCAACAATAAAGGCAGTACACTTCTGTTTTTATATACATTCCTTTCTCAAAAAACGAAAATGTCTGCAAAATGCAAGATATTCCTGTTTCACTTTTTGCTCTGACAAAACGCTTGGTAGATCCGTTTTCTTTCCAGAAATTCCTAATATGACATCTTTTCGGGAGTGCGGGTAAAAAGTAATGACTTTGAAGCAGGCGCGGATTCAATGGGGGGGGGGGGGGCCACATTTCAAAAAATAGAGCTAAACCAATCGAAACTGAAACTGAAAATCAAAAAAAAAATAACCGAGCAAAATCTAATTTTTGTGCACTTGAAAAACGGAAACTAACCAAGCGACCAAAATCAACTTACTTCATTGCACTATGGAAAATTTGCAATCAAAAAATGGCTGACTCAACATGACTGACTCAAAATTGAATAATCACACAATACTGACTCAATTTCTCTATATTTGGATAGTAGCTTTACTTAATAACTTAACATTTGATTACAAGTTTTAAGTAAAAACAATTTATAACACAAAATCCAATCTTCTATTTTGTATCGCAAATCTGTTGATGATCGCATCGATGTCCAATTCAATCAATGTCGCGATGAATGTGTAGTAATGCAAGACCGGTGAGTCTGTCTTCTGCCATAGTCGATCTCAACTAAGTTTTGAGGTGACGGAGAGTTGAAAAGCTCCTTTCTGCAGTGGCTGCAGTAACAGGAAGCGTCACAAAAATCCAAAGCGGTATGAATAGCCGGATACATTACTCTATCAAAGCATCAAGAGCGGCAGAAACCCAATCAGGAAGTTCACCGCCTTTTTCAACAATTCGGTTCCATTTTGCTACCCACAACTCAAGTTATGCAATAACGCTTGCAGGAGGAGTGTTTTAAGCTTCTGGTACATGACTGCTACGAGATTAAGTTCTTCAATGTCCTCCTCTGTATAAGAAGCCCGAGGCAGAAATACTCTCAACCCAAAAAGCTTCATTACGTCTGGAGAAAGCCTTTCGTTGAGGTCCGTCAAAACGTTGTCTAAAAGAGGAATGTAAACTCCTCTTCTAAAATATTCCTCCGGGGTTTGCTCTGTTTGTCGATTATCTCGATGTTTTGACGAGAAACAACGCGTGGTACTTTCAACTCGACACCCAACTGTGTAGCAAGATTTTCAGTTTCAGAAAACAACCGTTGGAAAACAGAATCAGCGTCGCTTCTTTGCATCGCTGTTAAAAGTATATTTTTTATATAAACAATTTATAATTTAATATAAACAACAGTTTATTTTTGTTATATTTGATTTTTTTTTTATCCCGTGACCCCCTCCGGAAAAAAATTCTAGATCCGCGCCTGCTACGTAGTAATTGGAAGACGGTGGTAAATGCTTTCGAAAGTCTGCAGCAGCTTTCAAAACATGATCGCAATAATCTTAAATATTCTTTATTTTCTTTGCTATGCGCTACATTGTCAAACTGCGCAATATATGGTTATTTTTGAGTTAGTACGTTTCACTGCTTAAAACAGCAGGATGGTAAATAATGAGAAGGACTGCCGACTTTCCCGATCCAAGCCGAAATAACTTAGAAACTTTTTTTTATTTGGAGCGTCTAACCATGATGCGAAATTTCAACGAAGAGAAAGAGTATTTCATCTTTATTGTTGGTGCAAATCGTTATTTTTGAATAGTATTTACCATTGGCCGACAAAAACAAAATTCTTGTATACCGAAATCTCATTTATTTTACGTGTTTCAAACTTAATTAAGGCCAACCACCTGAATTTTAATTGAAAATTAGGAAATCGTCAAAATGAATCAAAACAACTTACTCATATCCAATAACCAATCCTTGGTACAAAAAAAATCAATTTCGCTCTATCACATCAAAAGTGTATTTCATTTAAATCAACAGAAATTTTAGAAATACTAGCATTTATCACACAGACACGCGTTCGTTCATAACACTATCATCCTGTTTGACAACTTCCCTTAGATGGCAAACGCTAAAGAAAAATTAAATTGCAGTTTTCTGAGAGGTTCAAGCTGATAGAATCTCTAACCGGATCTTTTAGCTTTAAATGAAATATGTGAATCACTCATGTTGTGCAAATTTGATTCCCACATGTTGATGCAATATCGTTTGCTATGCAAACACTTGGGGACGGCTATTTTTGTAGGTCGCGTGAATAAAAGTTGCCCCACCCAACACGAACTCTTTCAGTTTGATTCTTACATTATGAGATGTGTCCTCAAGGCCCATAAATATGCATGCGTGTTCCATTATTGATGTTTACCTCTCAACTTTTCTTCTTTTTTTTGGAATTTTTGAATAGCCTTTGCTAGTTCTACTATTACCGTGGGAGAGATATAAATTCGTTTTCATAAATTATAATATGAACGACTTTTTTAATTGACTATACATAGATGTGCAGATTGTATAGGAATGCATTTTGTGTGACTTGGGACATAATATTACGAAAAGTGCTGACACTACATCTAATTAATATAAAAACAAGTCAATGTCAGTTTTTTTTTCGTATGCAGTGCGTGAGTGCATAGATCGCAATTGAATTGGTTTGAAGTTATTCTCGCAAATTATTTACACAAACATCAACAGAAAGAATGACAATTTTATGTGAAGTTTATTCATTGGCATCATTTTTGCGACTTGCGGAATATCTATAATTAAGGCAAATTGCTGTTATTAAAATGTCACATGTGACTCTAAAATTGATTTGAATTGTACTAAAACTGGAATTTATTCATCTACGATGATGATTATGGTTGACGTCTTGGAATATCTGCTTAAGGATAAAGTGATAAAACTAAAAGTGTTCTAGATACAGTAGATCTTTGATTACGAAAGAATTTACAATCGGGTTTGTTCATGGTAGCTGGGCCTCCATCGATTTGAGCACTTACTATCAATAACTCATAAACCATTCTTTACGTATATAATTTTTGAAGGCTTTAGATACGACTTTTGAATTATATGACAGTTGATTATGTGCTTTATCATTAATGAACATTAACTTTAAAATCAAGGTGTACGACATAATGTAACTTCTTGGACTCCAATATAAAACGGTGTACTCGACACAGATTCAACCCTCGTTTACATCCGAGTGGACCTCCAGAGCATTTTTGAACACTCTATAAATTTTTCTTCTCATTTTTCAGTTTTGAATCAATTTTGACGTTGAATCAATTTTGACTATCAGATCCTTATAGATTTTTCTGCCATTTTTTTCTGGAAAGCCCCATATACCTGTCGAAATACCGCACACGTTATCGAGTAATAAGTGACTGGATAATATGTGCTTTTGGCATTACTTCTGGCGCTTTCGAAAAGAAAAATAGTACTCACTCACTCGATCACTGATGCGGTAATTCGACCTCAGGGCTCCATTTGGACAGGGAGAACCACGGCCTCCGACGCGTATCTCCGACTCTTATCTCGTAAGATTTGGACAGCGTTTGCAATGTAAGCGCAGAGAAATGTGTTGGTTACGACATCACATTACAAATCTTTAAATTTCGCGGCTTATATATTTAACCTTCCTCTTGAATCACACTATTCATAAAAAAAAAAACTGCATCTAGGCATACATAGGGACATATGGACAGAGAAAGCGACTTTGTTTTAAACTATGTAGTGATAGTGATGTAAACATAATTTGAAGTTGTTGGCAGTTCCAGGAGACGTTTTATTCATAAAGTTGTAGTGAGGCAAAGGCAGCTTCACCTGCGACATGCATAGAACTTAGTTCTGCATTGCTTGTCCTCCAAATAAATAAATAAATAAATAAGTGTGGTGCAGCAGAGCGGAGGGCCAAGCACATTTCTCACAACCGTACCTCTATTCCCTAACAAGGAATGGAGGGACCTTCAATTTTCTGCCTACTCCGAATGGCTAATCGAGACTTCATGGTCCCTCCCCTTTCATGGGGGCATTTTGACAGTCACTCCCGGATTATCATTCGCACAAATGAGGCAATTCTACTTATCCACTGAGATGAAAATGTGCCTCATCATTGAAGTTGGCTTTGTTTCGAAAATTGATCATCGACTGTTGCCAATTCTTGCCACCAATCTAACCATTGACGAGTGACGACGCTTGAAATGGTCAGGCTTAGTTCTTGAGTCAGATGGACGGATCTTCAGCCACACTATCGCGGACAGCAGCAATATTTTCTGCAGTATGAGCTGTACGAGCATGCACTGGTGTGTTCACATCCCGGTTTGCTCAAATTCTTGCACGATTTTTCGATTGTACGCTCTTTTGAACGATTAAATTGGCAGAAAAATCACGAAGTGTACGATATGCATTTTGAAATTTGAATTGAACGATCATTTTCATAACAGCTAACGCGTTGCTCGATTGTGTATCTTTCCATGGTTCATGAGCTAGTCTGAAATTGAGAAATGTCAAATGAAATGCTGAAAAAAAATTAACGTTTAGGTGTGGTTCATATTCAATATAGGCCCTTAAAATTTAACCACTTTTCATAATCCGACGACTGGAATGATTTTGATTTACAATTTTTGGGTGTTCCAGTAAACTATAGAATATTTTAGATTTGAAATTGGACCCGAAAATAACTAAAGAACGCAGCATCATGAGGTGGCTTTTTTCGGCATTAAGCGGTACTGACCAAGCATTTCTGATCCTTCATTGGGCATTTCAGCGACTTTGTTTAATGGTGGACGAACTGTAAATTCAACTTTGACTGAACGCTCACAAAAATTTAGATTCAATCTGCAGTAAAAAGGAGCATTCGTCGAATCATGTTCCTTATGAACTCAAAAGCCGATTCAGATAGATCTTTCAGGCTTAGCCCAGCGGGTCATCCTTGAAAGCTTGTTAGCGATCAGATTAACAAGCATGGAAATTTTGTGACAGCAATACTTTGTGAAACTCGAGCAAGGCTGTGCTGATTTTTTTTTTGCTTTTTTTTTGAATTTACATATATATTTGTCAATCAACAAACTCAAGAACTCTATTTCGACTGATGTTGAAAGTTGTAGATAGTAAATCGCTGTCGAAAGTCAGGATTCGCTGCGGTGTGAATATGGTAAAAAAATTCATTAAATTTATCTATTTTCTGAGTCATTCTGAACATTACATCTGTGGCCCATTTTTCAAAAAGGAATTTCTACCATAGGTCAACAAATCGAAGTAAAAAAACAGTTTCGGTAGTTAAACCACGTTCGCGCTTACTTTTGCTGTCATCCTTAATCTCTTACTATGTTATCATATCCAAATATGCAAAGCAAATTAAATTCATCTAATGCTACATTGTATGTCCAGACAAATTCGAAAATAGGTCTCACACAAAAGGAAACGCACAGAAACTCAAGCGATAACTTACAATTATAATTATTGTGAATGAACATTAATCGGTTTCCTTAAAGGCAAAACGTGACAACAACTTCATAACATTAAAATGAATAACTACTCGGCCGAGAGTCTATTTTTAATAGGTGACTGGAGTACAAAACCACTTTTCCTTTTCCTTTGGGTATTCGAGAGGCCTATGGTCTTCCGTGATCTATAGATTTTAATTACGCATGAAAATCGGACCATAAAAATCTGTTACAAATGTTTGGCTCTCAAATTGATAGAGATACTTTCACCCAACAGTTGATTGAGTTGGATTACGTTTCAAGAAAATATTAGTTGTGCAGTTAGTTGTACCAAACAACCATCTCTGGCCTACAGTTGATTTAAATTCAGCTCAGAATGGAATGTGATAGTGTTATGACAAATTCAATGAAGTAGGAAGCACTTTTAAGTGGTTTTTCTGATTTATAAAAATTAGCACAACTCTTTACTGGACTTGTAGCCAAATAAATTCTCTTTCGTCGATTACGTCTATATTGAACATTTCATAGAGATCGGTACTTACGCTAACAGCTGCCGTTTTTAACAAATTTTCTTTTGCTAACTAAAATTTTTCATCGACTACGCAATATGGATCAGTTGATGACGCATAATTTTTTATCCAGCTAGACATTTTCCTTAGACCCGTCGAAATTCTACTTCTTAAACCATATCAGCTATGGGCCAAATACCTATGGGCTTCCAGAACGTTTTTATAAAGTTTATACCATTTGATTGAAACTGAAACGCAATCCCCTAAGGAATTTGTCAAATTGTCACGCATTGTGGCAGTGGCTTCCGGTTAATGGGATCGGTGTGCCAAATTACATGTCATAAAGCGAAAGGAACGGCAATTATTTTTCTTAAAAGCAAATGTAATAGCTTGGCCTTAAATTCTGGACATTCTGCTCAATTAAATGAATAAAAAAGTACTGAATGTACAAAAGAATGAACAAGAGCCCAAGATTTCTGATATACACTAAGTAGAGTACCATGGAAATGGTAACAGAAACCTTATGACCTCGTTAACAATGTCTGAGTTGCGATGGTCAGTGATCGGTGTGATCCCAGTACGCATGAGATAAAGTTATTCGGCAGCGGCGCGGCGCGACGGTGCGGTGGCGGCGCACGCACACACTTAGAGCCATGCCAGAAGTATATCTTATTTTTTGACAGCAGTAGTATTACCTTCGAAATGCGTGTCCATTCTACTCTTGCAGAGCTGGACCCAGGTATGTGATTAACCTAACCACAAGAAGAACAGCTTGGTCGGTGCAGTGCCAGAGAATTCGGTTAGTTTTTCGTATTTTTTTTTTTTTTGTTTTTTTTTTTTTTGTTTCGTGTTGGCTTTTGAGGACACCACTCTGCACTGGGCCAAGTTGTGCGAATAAAGTTGTCGCCACAGATCGAGTTTATGAGATACTCTCGTGCGAGTTTACGATTTTGCAACGAAAGTGAAAGGTGAGAGAAGGAATATCCACCCTGAAGGCATTGAAGTTATTATTTTTTTTTTTTCCTTCTTATTTTTGTATTTCGAATCGGTTCTTGGCGTGTATTGGTTGGTTGGCTTAAATCGACCTACATTCGCTTGTGTTCACGGCTTCACAGACACACCAAAGAAAAGACCAATGGAAAAGGAATCGAAACTGGGAGTGCGAATGATGGAGTTAAATGAACTCACCATGGATACCTGAATTATCTGTATTGAGCTAAATTATTCCGAACGTTAATTGAACGAGAAGTAGGTATGCCTGCTTGATTTTATTGATACTGGTAAGCATGTCACATAGACTTAAATGCCTAATTTACTAACATGCGTAGGCATGCGGTGCGTAAGAAAAGATGGAAGTCATCTATACACACTTACTCTATGGTTATTGTTTTTTTTTTAATGTAGTTTACTGAACCACATTGCAAACTTGCACAATATTTTTAAGAGCATTGCAAATTTCGAGATTTGTTTTTTTAGCAAATATTTAAACTGCTATTTGCTAGCATGGCAAATCTCGAGAACTGTTTTCTTTTAACAAATATTTAAACGAAAGAGAACTGTGAATTTGTCTTGATTAAATAACTTCCAAAGATGTTGTGGGGAAAATGCAAAATGGTTTATTTTCTTTCCTCGGTTTGATTGATTGTGCCTTTGTGGTTACCACTCATAGTATATCAAATTTACATTAAATTTTTAACAACTATCAAACGTTCCTTTTAAAAAACATATATTCTTCCTTTTTTCCTCGTGTGGTTGTTGGTAGAATTTCAACATTTACAACTCTCAGACATAATGTTTAAAAACATGCATATATTTTATGAACAAACGAAGCCGTTTCTAGGCAGAATGATAAAAGACTAAATAAAAACCAAATTCAAAGGCAAATCGTTTTCCAAATGATTGGGAATATTAATGCAACTTGATCCTGCTGATAGGCTGTCATTTGTTTGATTTGGTGCATATCTGGATCTATTACTTAGATCTAGATCTCTAGCTAAGTTATATTGCTATTCTTTTTTAATGACAGAATATTCTTGTAAAGATGAAGGAATATGTGCATTCTTATAATCTCAGGAAGATGCTTTGACCTCGTTTCCAGAAGCCTCACAAGTTAAGCGACCTACGTTCCTCCATGCGATAGTTTTCAATCATATTACAGCATCAATGAATGTCTCCCATGCTGGTAAGCTAGACGATGTTGCTATTAGCCCTGTTCACACTGTACAATTAGTTATACAGACTTCATTTGGTGGAAGTTGGATAGTCGGATGTATTTTGCGTTCTCACTTATCAAGCTTGTCGTCCAACTTTTTGTCACGTACCCTTCCAATCCGCCCAACTTTTAAGTTTTCAAAATTATTTGAAAACCATCCAACAAGTTGGACAAGCGGTCGCCTGTAGGGTTCACACTATCGTTCAAACATAGGTCTGTCCAACTAATTGTACAGTGTGAACAGGGCTAATTGCACTTCGTTATTTAAACTGGAATTTTACTTCCACCATATCATCAAGGGATATTGTTGTTACAAATGAACACACTAGAGGACAGGAGGAAGGTTTTTAATTACATATACTTAACAACGACCAATGGACACATATAATCAGTAATCAACATATTTACGTACGCTACTCAAATTTATCGTACCTTCTCATCGGAGTCAAAATTTTACACCCATCCATTCGGTAAAGCTCAAACTCTGATAAACACAGTTCACAGACAAACTTAGTAAAAAAAATAGGGTGATCCAACAAAGTTCGGGGTGAGTCTAGGCAATACGCCCTTGAATTGCCTAAAATTTTGTGCCGATTTCGAAAGGCTTTTGATACCACTGAAAGTACTCTCGGAGGCTTGCAGATCGAGTTCACCTATGTGACTTCCCAGAGGAATTTTGGCAAAATTCAGCTAAAGCGTGATGCCTGAAAGTTAAAAATGAACTTTTTGATGTCAGAAACGCTCATACTAGTCTAAGTCTTGGAATACTGTTTATGGTTCAGATTTCGCTCTGACAGAACGGCTGTTTGAAGAAAGTACTATCTGGAACCACCCGTAAGATCTAAGGGCCAATGTTAAATGTGAACCACACCAAATTTTTCTTGTGCGTTTAGTTTGAAATTTCTCAATTTCAGACTAACTTAGTTTGAATTATGGAAAGATACACAATCGAGCAAAGCGTTAAAGCTATTCTGGCTTATTATGAAAATGAGCGTTAAAATCAAAACCGTTGTCTAAGAAAATCATCTTCAGTGATAAGGCACATTTCCACCTCAGTTGATTCGTCAATAAGCAGAATGGCTGATATTTGCGCGAATGATAAATCCAAAAGTGACTGTCGAAAAAACAATGTACCCACAAAGAGTGACTGTTTGGTGCGGTTTATGGGCTGGCGGCATCATCGGGCCGCATTTTTTCCAAAATGAGGCCAATCAGGCATAATTACTGTGAAAGGTGTTCGATATCGTGAGATGATAACGATCTTACTATGGCCCGAATCGGGAGACATGATTGTGAACAATATGTGGGTTCATGAGGACGGTGGCACACTGCTAATGAAACAGTGGCTCCTTTACGCGACAAATTCAATGGCCGTGCTATCTCACGTGGTGGCGATGTCAATTGGCCGCCAAGAACATTTGATTTGATACCGCTTGACTTCATTCTTTGGGGTTTTTGAAAGAAAAGGTGTACTTTGATAAGCCAGCAACAATTCGAGAGCTAAAAAATGAGATGATTAGGCACATTAATGGCACAGAACTTCAATTATGCCTCAACGTTATCGAAAATCTTTACCATCGGATGGATTTTGTTCCATACATAATTGAACCATACCAATATTATCATAATAAAGAGAAATGACAGTAATGTCCTAAATAATTTGTGTTTTCTTCAAAATCAAGATCGGCCCTTAAAATTTAACCACACTTAAGGACTACAATTCCAACAGCGATAACATTAAATTTAGAGATGTTAGATAATAATGAGTATAATGAAATAGACTCGCCGAAAACTGAGGGGAGTTCTCTTTGATCGGTACGCTGCAGCACAAGGCAAAGCAGGACTTCCACTGCTTAGTAGAGTGGTTTCAGGTCCAAATCAACTTGACTTGGTACGTTTAAATGACTGGTTTTGGTCATCTGATTTAAAGTAATCAGACTCGTTCAGCGGCATAGAAAAAAGTAGCATAATCACAAATTTTCCCTGGAATTACACCGTTGAAATAAAAACTCTTGCTTTACAATCAGGATCGAAGCGGGAAGTTAAGAGAACTTCATAATGACTATTTTGGAGAAGGGAGGAATAGGCTTATTCACTTTCAATAACGGACAAAGTTAAGGTTAATAGTGTATAGCTATTGCACAATACGACTCAAAAGCGACACTGTAAGGACTCTTAGCAGGAGATCGTTAGTGATTTTATAATCCTAATCGTTAAAAAGTATTTTTATCGGAACTAAAACAAAACAAAAAAAGTTTATTGCTGTCACGTGGATCAACGGTGTCGTTTATACCATCCAAAGACGATTAGGAGGCCAGTTTTGAGTAATTCACTAAAAAGTACGAACACCTGCATCGTCATAGTGGCGAAGCAGAAGATTGATTTGTTCAGGACTTACTACAGCAAGTTTGTTGTTTAACATAAATTGACAAAAAGCAGACAACAGAGAATAATAACAATAAGAAATGAAACAGAAAAATATATTCTAATGAAGATTGCTGCTGTGCTTCTTATAACCGTTAACGAGGGAACGGTTAAAGAATTTTCAAAGGTTTCAATGAACCAATTACATAAATAACTACAGTCTTACAGTACCCGTAATTCCAGCTAAAAAGTTTCGGATTATATCAAAAGAACTTATAAAACAAACTTTATGTTGGCGCTTTAATATTCTAACACAAAACAGCTGTGTGAGTTCATTTATATTGATGTGCAAATATTAAATATCGCAATAACTTTCAAACATATACTGTAGTTAAATTCCTAATAAAGATCATCACCTCCAACCTCCATACACGCTCACAAAATATGTCCAAAACAAAACAATGCCCCGTGAATTTTAATCGGGCGGCATAGAATAATAGAGCAACTCTGAACAATATGCCATTATTATGTTTTACTAGGCACAAATACGTTGCTCCAAAAATGGTTAAAAATTGAAAGAGCTTTGTTTGAGCTCGAATATAAAAGCAATGTTATGACAATTAACGCTCGCTAGCTCCAATTTGTTGTTGCAATTCTGGTCGAAATGAAAATGTAACAGGAGTGCCACTACATATAACTACATTATAAAATAAAGTTGTATCTCCACAAAAGGAACACATCATGCTATTCCCATTCCCACATGAGTCAGTGCCAGTGAAAGACCTTGATTTAACCAGGGATAAGCATGAAGTCTCGCACGGGCATTATGGCGAGCCCGAACAGCCGCACAATGCGTGTAATATGTCAATTCTTAAATATTGCAGAGTTATGATGTATATTTTTGTAAATGGAGGTCAAATGGACCAAACATCTTGATAAATGTTTTATATCGCAACTTTAGAGCAGTTCGATGCATTGCTTTATTTAAAGTCATTGGTTTTGGTTGCATGCCCTTCAACAAGTCATTCGCCGTGTCCACGCAACGGACTTGCGTCGAGTTCGGGGCTTGAATTATTTTCAAACCATTCATTCTGACTTCTGTTTTGTTTTTGTTCTTCTGGTCTGGCTTTCAAAGGAATAAAAAAAATTACTAAAAATACGATTATCGTGAGTTGATTAATTGCAACAAGGTTGTGTGATTGTAAGTCGTTAATCTAAGCCTGAATGGATTGGGTATATTGAATAAGAAATGGGTGTAGCACATACAAAAATAAAAGTTTTGTTCATTCAGCGACACAGCGACACATCGGCCGTTGGCTATCAATCAAATCAATTCTTGAAAAGAGAAGATCAGTTTGAAAAGCTTGATATACGAGTATTTTGAAAAATATAAAATTTCTTTGAAGCATTGTAGAAACTATACTAAGTTCAAATGGCGATTGAACTATCTTATGGACCGGAGCACACTGGTGGAGCAGCAATCACTTTTATATGTACATACAATTGCGAAACTAATATAGCTTCGAACGGATACTGTTGAGTTGGATCGGACACAATAGGTTCGGACCTAGTCCAAAAGTCTGCACCATCCTACTATAGTTTATATACACAATGGTTGAAGCACTACATACACACATAAGATAGAGCCGTGAGCCCCAGGGCCTAGTGCATTTCTCACAACCATGCTTTGGAAATGAATAGAGAGGACCTAAAGTTTTCTGCCGAAACGATTTATCGTGAAAGCGCTTTTCACTGCAATGAATTTACTACCGAAGGACTTGCCAACCCTCGAGAAAGATGAAACCAGTGGAAAAACATTTCTTTTCTTTTCTGTTGGAATTCGAACCACGAAACACCCACGCAATATGCAGACATGCTTACTACATTAGATGAATCAATGCAATGAATATTTGAAATCCTCAAAAGTATTATACCAATTTCCTAATCGAAAAACGTTCAACCGAAAACACAACTGGCAACACTTTAATGGAATGGTATAAATGACAGGCGTTGCTTGTAAGCCAGTGTGTGTGAGTGTAGAGAGACAGACAGACAGAGAGTAGACAGCAAATGTGGAGACAATGTAGAAGTTACTGGAGAGTTCTAGATGGCATGTCATTCGATATAAATAGCCCGCCCGAGGCAACCAGAGGGCAGTTTTGTTTATAGAGTGATAAAGTTAAGAGTAAATACAAGTGATAGTCCAAAAGTCGAGTTGAGTTCGAATAAAGTGTATATCGAAAGTAGATACTGAATAAAGTGTTAGAATTAAATTGAAAGGTAGAGTTTTATTTTTTGCGAACTAAGCGCACGTTACATTGGTGTCAGAAGTGTAAATAAAACTTATTTGAAAAAAAAAAAAAAAGTAAAAAGAAAATAATAATTATATACAGTGAAAATGGGTAAGTTGTTAGAAGAGCTCACTTGCATTGAGCTTAAAAGTGAGTTAGGTAAGCGAAATCTTTCTAGAGCGGGATCGAAAAATGAGCTCGTCCTGCGCTTGCGTAACTATTTGGAACAGCAAGGGGAAGACGTAAACACTTTTGTTTTTGAAACAGAAGTGGAAGAAGAGGAAGTAAGTGAAAATATAGATTTTTCTAGTATGATGAAACTTTTGTTAGAACAACGAAATGAGCAAAAGAAGGAACAGCAGAATGTTCTCGAACAACTTGAAGCACAACGAAACGAGCAAAAGAAGCTGATTGAAGAGCAACGAAGCGAGCAAAAGAAAGAACAGCAGAATGTTCTCGAACAACTTGAAGCACAACGAAACGAGCAAAAGAAGCTGATTGAAGAACAACGAAACGAACAAAAGAAGGAACAGCAGAATGTTCTCGAAAGACTCGAAGTACAACAAAAGAATCTGGAAGAGCAACGAAACGAACAAAAGAAAGAACAACAGAATATTCTCGAAAGACTTGAGGCGCAACAGAATGTTTTGGAAGGTCAGAAAAACATTCTAGAAGGAAAATTGGGTAATATTGAGAAGAATGTATGTGCCCTTGACGAACGAGTTGAAGGTGTGGAAAAACAGCTTTCTGTTGTAGAGAATCGTTTCGAAGGCGTAGAAAGTCGATGTGATGTTCTCACCAAGGAATTAGACCAGATCCGGAAAATAAAAATTCGAGAATCTGCTGGAGAGTTTGCAAGGAAAAAGGAGATGAAACCCCCAACATTTGATGGACAGTCTTCTTGGCCAGTCTATAAGAGACAATTTGAGGCAGCCGCGACAACAAATGGCTGGGATGACGAAGACAAGTACATTGCACTGACTCTTGCTCTTAGAGGACCAGCAGCTGAATTACTTCAAACAGTTCCAGCTGGTAAGAGCGGCGATTTCAGTTCTCTCGTGGCAGCTATAGATAAACGCTTTGGAGATAGCCACTTGAAAGAAGTCTTCCGAG
This sequence comes from Melanostoma mellinum, assembly GCA_914767635.1. Classification (NCBI taxonomy): domain Eukaryota; kingdom Metazoa; phylum Arthropoda; class Insecta; order Diptera; family Syrphidae; genus Melanostoma; species Melanostoma mellinum. The sequence goes on from OU612058.1 coordinate 173,794,209, forward strand.
TCCAACTCAATAACAGAGTCCAGAAAAGGGGTGAAAGTCTACAGCAGCTCCAAGCAGACGTCGAAAGACTGGTTCACCTGGCATACCCGGATGCTGGAGAAGAAATCATCAACCAGCTCGCTGTTGAGTCCTTCGTTCGTGCCATTTCCGATATACATCTTCAGAGGTCTGTGCGAACTGCTAGAACACGTACTCTTTCCGAAACTTTAGCATTCGCATTGACAATTGAAGCAGCAGAACAGGCTTCTCAGGGAGTACATCGACTTAGAGAGGCCATAGTCGAAGAATGCTCGTGCCAAAGAGCTGAAATACAAAAGAACCGGAGCGGACTAGCAAGATGTTGGAACTGCAACAAGACCGGGCACTTACAGCGTCAATGCCGACTACCACCAAACAAAGCAGGTTGTCAACATTGTGGAAGCAAGAGATCCAACCCAGAGCAAGGTAACAACAACACCAGCGTTGCCTATCAGCCCGTTTTCCATCAGGGAAACGAGTAAGAACCAACTTCGAGGGGCAGAGGCTGGTTTCTTGTATCGATGGCCCCAGAACCACCATCCAGGTCTCTCAGACCAAACGAGACAACAAAAGTCTGACTGTGGAGACTACTATTAACGGGAACAAACATGTGGCTACCATCGACACCGGTGCCACAGCCTCCATAGTACGTCGAGACCTGGTAAAGACGACGTGGCTTCATAACACCAATAGCTACCGTCTAAAAACCGCAACGGGAGAAGCAGCAAGAGTATATGGAGAAGTGTGTCTTAAGATCCGACTGGCCGACCTAGTGTTTACTCATCAATTCCTGGTGGCAGATATATGTGACGAGTGCATCATTGGAATCGACTTTATGAAACAGCACGGAGTTATTTTGGACATCGGTAATCAGGTTTTGAAGTACCAAAATAAGGAACTTCCAATGACTTATTCGAACGAAAGTACGTCGACACTGAGAACTGTCATCAGGGAAGATCTGATTCTGCCTCCTTCTTCTGAAGTGTTCGTTTGGACAAAACTGGAAGGTGAGTTTGGAAGCCTTCGATACCTCATGGTGGAACCAGACCCAGAGTGTTCCTCCCAAAGCGTCATCATTGGGAAAACACTGGTAGCACCGAAGAACAAAATGGTCCCCGTACGATTACTAAACACCAGACCGTACGATGTAAGGTTGAAGAAAGGAGAAGTCGTTGGACGTTGCGAATCGGTTGCAGCAATTACGAAGATCACAGACGAAGCTCCGAGAAAACCTATAACTCCGGAGGAGCTCGAAACCATCAGAGCTAAAATACTGAATTCATCCAACCTTGATCACCAACAAACAAGGATGGCTGAAAGTCTCCTACAAGAGTACACTGATATCTTCGCATCGCAAAAGGGGCAATATGGTAGGACACAGTTGGTGCAGCATCGCATCAACACAGGAGATGCAAGACCGATTCGTCAACCTGCAAGACGTCTTCCACTGGCCAAACAAGGTGAGGTTGAGGAAATGATAACAGCAATGAAAAAGGACGGTCTTATCGAAAATTCCAAAAGTCCTTGGGCGTCACCAGTGGTGCTAGTGAAAAAGAAAGACGGAAGCACTCGTTTTTGTGTGGACTACCGAAGGCTGAATGATGTAACTAAGAAGGACAGCTATCCCCTGCCCAGAATCAGTGATACCCTGGATGCCATGGAGGGAGCGCAGTGGTTCTCGACGCTGGACTTGAAGAGCGGATATTGGCAAGTTGACATCCACCCTGATGATCGGGAAAAGACGGCGTTTTCTACAGGTAATGGGCTCTGGCAGTTTAAAGTTATGCCGTTTGGGTTATGTAACGCTCCGGCAACATTCGAGCGTTTGATGGAGTGCGTTCTTCAAGGACTGACGTGGAAAGCTTGCCTAGTCTACTTGGACGATGTCATTGTTTACGGGAAAACATTTGACCAACATTGTAAGAACCTTAAAGCCGTGTTTCAGAGACTTCGAGAGGCTAACCTTAAACTGAATCCAGAAAAATGTGCACTTTTCAAAACCGAAGTCAAGTATTTGGGACACATCATCTCATCCCAAGGAGTAAAGACTGATCCTGAAAAAGTTGACTCCGTCAAAAATTGGCCAACACCACAGGACAAACATCAACTCCGAAGCTTTCTGGGACTTGCCACATATTACCGACGTTTCGTTAAGAACTTCGCTGGAGTTGCAAAGAGTTTGCATCAGCTCACCGAAAAGGGGAAGCAGTTTAAATGGTCAGGTGAGTGTGAGAAATCTTTCCAGGAACTCAAATACCGCCTCTGTAACGCTCCAGTGCTGGCACATCCAACACCTGGCAAAACATTCATCGTCGACGCAGATGCAAGCAACGTTGGAATCGGGGCGGTACTATCCCAAGTGCATGATGGCGAAGAGAAAGTGGTGGCATACTACAGCAAGGTCCTATCGAAACCCGAAAGGAACTACTGCGTGACCAGAAGGGAACTGCTAGCTCTTATCTTGGCAACAAAGCACTTCCATAAGTACATCTATGGACAGAAATTCCTTCTGCGGACAGACCACGGTGCTCTGAGCTGGCTGTTGAACTTCAAAAATCCAGAAGGTCAAGTCGCAAGGTGGATAGAAAGATTGCAGACCTATGACTACCAGATCCAACACCGCAGAGGAAAGCTGCACTCAAACGCCGATGCATTATCACGAAGACCTTGCAAAGTGGATTGCAAGCATTGCAAGCGGCAAGAAGACAAAGAAATCATTACCGCTCAGCGACTAAGAGCTGACCCCATAAGCGGATGGAGCAATGAGGAAGTGAGGACTGCTCAACAGGAAGATCCAGATATCGAACCCATTCTCGCATGGAAAGAAAATGAAGAGAAACCGGAATGGGGAGACATTTCTGACAGGAGTCCAGTTCTCAAAGCCTATTGGGCACAGTGGGACTCACTATATGTGCAAGAAGGTGTCCTCAGGCGAAGATGGGAATCCGCTGACGGTAAGTCATATGTGATGCAGCTGATCGTACCGCAATCGAAAGTCAGTGAAGTTCTTCAGGAGATGCACGACGGACCTTCTGGAGGCCACCTGGGGGTAAACAAAACACTGGAGAAGGTGCGACATCGGTTCTACTGGTTACATGCTAGAGATGACGTGGAGAAGTGGTGCCGAACATGTGACAAGTGTGCTGCAACCAAAGGACCTGGTAGGAAGATTCAAGGTAAGATGCATCAGTACAACGTTGGATCGCCTTTTGAGAGGATTGCAGTAGATGTGGCTGGGCCTTTTCCAGAGACCAACGCTGGAAACAAATACATTCTGGTTGTAATGGACTATTTTAGCAAGTGGCCTGAGGCGTATGCCATCCCAAATCAAGAAGCCAAAACGGTGGTCGACCAGATTGTGTTTAACTGGGTTAGTAGGTTTGGCGTGCCTATGGAACTCCATTCCGACCAAGGGAGGAACTTTGAGTCAAACATCTTCCAAGGAGTGTGCGGACTACTTGGCATTAAGAAGACGAGAACCACACCACTTCATCCACAATCTGATGGGATGGTTGAAAGATTCAACCGGACCTTGAAAGAACACCTCACCAAGGTCGTAGGCGACTACCAAAGAGACTGGGATAGGCACGTACCGCTATTCCTGATGGCCTATAGAAGTGCAGTACATAGCTCGACAGGACAAACACCATCTGACATCCTGTTCGGGAAAACCATGCGGCTGCCCAGCGAACTTAAATTTGGATGCCCCACAGAGGAGCCACAGGACACAAACGAGTATGTGGACGACCTCAAGGAGAGACTCGCTGACATCCATAAAAGAACAAGGGAACGGATGAAAGCCTACAGCGACCGGATGAAGACACGGTACGACACAAAAGCGACAACGTCAGGATTCCAAGCAGGAGATCGTGTATGGCTTTATAATCCTCATCGTCAAAAGGGATTGTCACCGAAACTTCAGCAAAACTGGGAAGGTCCTTATACTGTAGTCACGAGGATTAACGACGTGGTTTACCGCATCCAAAGAGGACTAAGAGGCAAGTTAAAAGTAGTTCATTGTGACAGGCTGCATCGATATAGTGGCGAGGCTGCAGATGGAATTATTCGGGACGAACAATCCTAAGGAGGGGGCAGTGTAACGTGAACCCAACATTTTATACCAATTTCCTAATCGAAAAACGTTCAACCGAAAACACAACTGGCAACACTTTAATGGAATGGTATAAATGACAGGCGTTGCTTGTAAGCCAGTGTGTGTGAGTGTAGAGAGACAGACAGACAGAGAGTAGACAGCAAATGTGGAGACAATGTAGAAGTTACTGGAGAGTTCTAGATGGCATGTCATTCGATATAAATAGCCCGCCCGAGGCAACCAGAGGGCAGTTTTGTTTATAGAGTGATAAAGTTAAGAGTAAATACAAGTGATAGTCCAAAAGTCGAGTTGAGTTCGAATAAAGTGTATATCGAAAGTAGATACTGAATAAAGTGTTAGAATTAAATTGAAAGGTAGAGTTTTATTTTTTGCGAACTAAGCGCACGTTACAGTATTAAAAGTGAAGCAGAATCATTCTTTCAACGATTGGTGGCAACATGTGTTGAGAAATATTCAAAGCGCGCCCTACTTTCGTTTTGACAGTATGATTTAAATTCAAAAAATTATTGTTAAACGTAAAAAATAGAATCTATAGAGCTAAGTGCGTTCTAAAATTGAAATAAGTCTTACAGTGGAGAATCTGTGCCGTAAAAATGTCTTGGGCGGGTAATGCTAGCTGAAGACAAATTGTGATTGAAATAAAAAGCAGTTAGTTATTTTCTGCGATTTTGGAAAATAAAAACAGTTTCTTCATATCGACTTGGTTCCAAACATTAAAACAACCTTCATCCGTTAGAAAACTTTTTCCAAAGACATGCAATCTTGCTTCCTGTAGTATAGGGCATTTTCCAATAAAGTGCAGGACACCTTCTCGTTCTTTCAAATTACACTATTCGCAAAGGCATGGTAAATAAATAAATGTGTGGCACATAATTTAGGCTCAAAAGTTCTTCTCTCAACCTTATCATCATAGATATTTCTTGTACGCTGTTGTTGTCATGAAAATAGTTTTCTCTCCCAAATTAAGATCTAAAAACTGATGATTCAGCATCTTGCTTATATTTAGATGCCTATAGCTAATCCACCTTCTGTATCAGCCTATACACCTCGTTTTTCCAGTTGTTTTTATTTCCTAGGCTTAAGTTCACAGTCATTTCACACTGCAGGGCCAGATCTAACCATTCCGCGTACCAACTTGTTCCATTCGCAATATTTTTTAGAGCTGCTTTTTTGGTAGACGCTCATTAGACATTTTCATCACTTTTAATATACTGTGTGCGATAAAAGTATGGGAACCCCTGGCAGAATATGCGTTAAAAAAAAATCAAAGACCCTATATCCGACGTATTTTTCACATCATTTTGCACGTATTTTTTATTTCAAGCGCTGCACCTTTAATAATATCATTCAAAAAAATAAAATTATCGTAAAATTTTGCGATTTTTGGGTCGCTGGGGCTTCAAGGTTACGTCCAAGGTCAAATTCAAGGTCACCATCGGATTTCTCGTCGAAAAATACGTCGGTATAGGGTCTTTGATTTGTTTTAACGCATATTCTGCCATACTTCCAGGGGTTTCCATACTTTTGTCGCACCCGGTATAATCTACCGTTGAGTCGAAGCGTTTATCAGCATCTACTTGTCCCAGCCATTGTTGTTTCGCGACGCCTACTCTTTTAGCTATGGGCATAGTCGGAATAAAGTTCATTAAGATCATTGTGGTATCTTTTTCACCACGTATTATCTTCGCATACCGGATTAAAGATCATTTGGAGCATTTTTGTTCCGAGATAAAGATCTACTCATCCGCCTTAGAAAAGTTCAATGCTTCCACGCCATAAAGCAGGACTGGTATAATCAATGTCTCACAAAGCTTTATCTTGGTTTTTCTATAGAGGGTTTTGTTTCTCAATTGCCTTCTTTACTCAATGAAACAGCGGTTCGCGAGAGTTATTCTCCGTTTGATCATTACACTGTTATTCTCTGTGTCTTAAGTGGATCCTGAATATACGAAGTTCTGTTCTACCTCGAAGTTAGAGTCCAATTATAGCGATCAGGAAAACGAATCAGGAAAAATTTTCAAATGGAATAATAACTATGTTGTCGTTAGAATTGAATAACAATTGTTATACAAATCGATTGTAAATTACTCAAAGAATTTTTAGAATTAATTGTCTTGACATTTGAAATTCTAGATGTGACTGCAGGATAGGTTTTCACTTATTATCCTTAGTGAAAAGCATATCATTGATCTGTAATCTTTCATCTTTCATCTGTCATCTTTCAGCTGTAATCTATGTTCTTCTGCCTTCTGTCTACTGTGATCTGTTATCTCTTATCAGTTATAGGTCATCGTAATCCGTCATCTATCTTCTGTCATCTGTCATAAGTCATCTGTCATTTGTCATCTGTCTTCTGTCATAAGTTATTTATCATCTGTCATCTGCCATCTGTTATCTGTCAACTATTGTATGTTGTCTGTCATCTGTTATCCTTCATCTGTCATATGTCATCTGCCGTCTATCAGCTGTCATCTGCTATCTGTCATCTGACATCTATCATCTGTTATCGGTTTTTGGTCATCTGTCTTCTTCTGAGACTTTTCCGGTTGTCATATTTCTTATTACTGTTGTTTTTTATCAGTATAAAAATTTATGCATGTAATTTTTTTGAACAAAATATCTGTTTCTTCTTTCGAAGGACTTCTTTGGAAATGTTGGTAAAGGTATTCTATTTTTGGTTATACAGGCACAAAATACTTAGTTTTATATTGTTAATTTTTCAGGAATAGCACGTTGTTCATTATTTTTCTGGATTCCGCTGTTTCCTTTGAGCTCAAAAACTGGCCTTTGTCTGAGGCCATAAAAAAAATAACTGGATTTAATGCTTCAAAAAAATTTAATCGTAAACATAGTTCAATACTTTAGCAAAGGATATGCACATTCGTAGTTTTCTTTGCTCTTAGAAAGTATTCAGTTTGGTTGTGAATAGTGCTTGTGAAATCTGAATGCATACAGCCGAAAGCCGCCAATTATGAAAACCAACTAGACTGCTTTAAAACTTCAAAACTCTAAATTATTACATAAGCAAAGGTACTTGAACTATTACTTTTCACAAAATTTTGATTTATAGCATATTGTATCTTTCCATAAGCAATGGTCCAGTTATTGGCTTCGAATCATTATTATACACAAAATAGGTAGGACGCTTTAAATAAAATCCAAATAAAAGCTGACATAATCAACAAAAGTGCACTCATTTTTCTTTTCAATTTTCTTTTATTGTGTAAGCCGTAAGCCTACCGCATTTGGTTTGCTTGAATAACCGATACGATTTATCAAACGCAACTTATTCGCATGATATATGCAGCCTTAACTCGTCGTTTTTGTTTTCATATCTCTGAGGTGAAAAAATAAGAGAAAAAAAGAAACAAAAAACCTAAAGAGTACAACAAACCCAACAAGATCACCAATAATAATAAAATCCAATTTTAATTTTCCAGTCTTCTAACAAATTTTATTTAATTGCTTTGGATATATCATAAATACACGCAATGCGTCTTAAATTCCACGATAGATAGCCGCAAGCTAAGACAAGTGAGCAACCTCCTCCAAGCCCCACATTATATCCTGCTGTACCTATACCATGCGAAAATATTTTAAAGCTGAAGCTTTGCTCCACTTACATATGCGCTAATCTAGCGACAACAACGACCCGCCTCTAAGATGAATTTTACAAGAACAGTAAGTGTCGATTACAGAAAATAACGGTTCATGTGAGATCCTCAAAACTCAGATACATGTAAAAACTCATATTTTTCATTTTTCTCAAATATTTTTATGAAGAATGAAAGGTTCCTACAATTTACCATCACCTGTGAATGACTTGATGAAAACGCATGGAGTGTTACTCGCGGATGTCTTGGCGATTACTTAGATCTCACTTTTTTCTTTGACGAACTTAACACAAAAATACAAGGGCAGTTGACGACTGATCACTGATCAATTAGAGTTCCTTTTTTTCAACCCTGACAAGTAGGCCCAAGGATGTTTGAGGAATACCTGACCAAATACGGGAATTATACTCTAGTTTGGAGCAGATTTAGGCTTCATTAATTGTTTCCAGAATGAGGAAGAACTTGTCTGCACTATCTAGAGAAACCTAAGTTTTGCGCCATTTTAAGCAATCTCAAGTATGTGGCTTTTCGTTGATCTGCAGTTAAAGCGTCACCGCCATCAGACCTGATATCTAAATAGTTTTGATATGTTGTTGCTGCGGTAGGGGACCGCCTCCTTCTTTTCGTCTTTCTTTCACCAACTACCTGACCAACCTCCCTGTCTTATCGACCTCATTTTTTTCAAATACTACTTGAGTTCTTTTTCCTAAAAAACATAAAATCAAATAGGACTCAATATGGTGAGACAACTGACAAAAACAGTTCGAATCAACCTTTTGTTGCTCTGATCGGTTCTTACTTTATTCTGAACAACTCCTGAAACTGCACCTCCCAATTCACAACAGTTCTTGTGAATTTCACCTTTGATGCCATTAGCCAAAGCAGTCACAGTTAGCCTGAAGCGGCGGAGTGCCCAGTTTACACGATATCCAGTGCACGCACCACGATGCTAACTAATTTCAATATGGTAATAATTTTATTTTAGTCTATCTGCAACTAGAAATAACAGAACACAAGAAAAAGGAACGCACAGGCTTTTGAACACCTTTTTCAACTTTAGATATACATTTTCGGTTTCATTTCAGATACGCGTGAAGTGTAAATGCGAGACTTTGATATGCTAAGTAAAAGCATTTAACGCATATGCAATGCAGCAGTGCAGGCCAATAGACCCAATGGATCACCTGGGCACAAATAATTTTTGTTGTTGAGTATCTGAGAGCGTTTTGATTTCATTTGCTCATTTTGTGCTTAAGATGTTTGGCATGGCATGATGAAGGTGGGGCTGCTGGGTGCACTGCAGTTTGATGCATTAAGACTGCAACCTGAGAAAATAAAAATCCAACGACATGTATTTAAACAAAAATACATCTATATAGGCCGTACGCGATCTCGAAGTGGTTCTTCGCTGCTACGATAATATGTTGCTGCCGCAGTGGTAGATCATTTTTGTTTTGTTTTTATTTCGGGTCGTTTTATGATTTGCCAGAGCACTGGTTGCACCGAAAACGGGGCAACATTTCATACATTTACTCGATATCGGTTTCGATTGACCGTATATAAACGACTATAGGGCTAGGCCGGTCATCAGTATCTCGTGGTGCTCTACTTTTGGTGGAGCTCGATCTTAAATTTGTCTACCTGTTTAAACGTGTAGTTGCGTTCCTTTGGAGACAGCAAAATAAAAAAAAATAATCCCAGACACGAATCAATTACTGTTGACGAACGATAAAGGATTACAACTCGGTTTCATTTTGCAAATTGTTACGCAATCGGAGTGATATTCCGAAAGTGAAATTATACAAAACTTAAAGGATTCAAGAGGATAAGACTTCATTGTGATTTAAGACTATTTGTTGTGCGTGTGTGTGTGCTTAACATAGAGTGTGAAAATGAAGGTGAGTCACAAGGACAATTGGTATCATTTAAATACCAAAAAATGAACTTTGAAGTAGTCCCTTTAACAAAAAAAAATCTGTGAGTGAACTATGAATCGCCATTTTTTGGATATTACCTCAACGTCTCCTCCATAAAATTCAAAGGATTTTCAAGTCCTTTTCAGCACTTAGCCACGAGTGGTTTGAGAAAAATGGATAAATTGAACGTTTAAGTTTTTGATATAATCTTCTGTCAAAGATGATTTTTTAGGTTTACGGTGATATTTTGTCTTCTTCAGCTCACACCAAAGGAATAAATACATAGTTAAAATTTTTTATTTAATTTGATAAAATCAAAAGAAGCTAAAACGTGTTTTTTCTAAGCAGAAGATATAAACGTACAAACTCTAATTTGATCCTTAAAAAATCAAGACCCCGCCCCGTCCCAAAAATTACAAATGGGTGGGGGTACTAAAAATTTTAATGAAATTATTTTCACTAATGTATTTATATTCGTCCTCTGGTTTGGAATTAAATTTGATCTGAATGAAATGAAAGTTCTTGTCAAATATTCTGCATTCAAAAAGATTCAAATGCTTACTTTACGAGACAAAAAGTGACGAATATAATTAAACCAGGATCAAGAAACAATTTTAGTACAAATTTGGTACTGTTTACCGCTCTTAAAATCAGTTCAATCCTTTGCTTCGTAAAAGCGATAAGTGCTCCATTTGTTGTAATGGGTCATTCCATGGTGTAACACCCGAAACGCACACTTTTCACTTTTTTTCTCATAAATCGGTTTATCCTAAGGCTAAAATCTTCAAATCTTCCAATTAAGATAAAACAACTAAAAACGTAGAAAATAAAAAAAATCATAAGGATTAACGGTTTTATGAGTCGAAAAGTGTTCGTTTCGGGTGTTACACCATGGAATGACCCTAATGGAGAACTAGGTTGGGGTTGAAATATTTCAAAGTAATTGCATTGTAGTTTTAAGAGCTTTGAAAATTAGTAGGTGACCTACTACCTACAACTTATGTTGTACCACCCTATTTATTTAAAATTCGATTATTTTTAAACTTTGAGAGAAGATTAAAGGCATAACTCATTCTCTGTACAAACTGTGTTTGCTTTTTTTAAGCTGTTTGGTGTTGAGACAGATAGAAAATTCAATTTTTTACTATGCTCTTGAACCCCAAGAAACAAACTATTTTTATGGCAAACGATTTTACTGGCGATTTTACGTCTGTTAAGTGGCTATCTACATTCGCTATGGCTGGATTTGCAATTTTGCATATTGACGTTGTTTGTGGAAACACATACTAAGATAAGTAGCGGTTTTATGAACAAAAAAGACGTCATGCTCTTCTTTTCGTCAGTCGGGAATATTCCGAATATACCGATTTTCTCCAAACTAGGTTGTAAGTGTCTGTGAATGTGTGATCCAGATCAGAGAAGTTTTTGGAATTAGCTTACAAGGTCAATTGGAACACTCTTTTTCTGCAATTTCAAACTTAAAGATATAATTCAAACCATATTTCCCCATTTTCATAATTTTTAAGCAGTTGGCAATCATAGAGAGCGAAAAGACAACCAAAAACTTTTTTCATTTGCTGTCTCTAACACACACTTATAAAAAGTCAACTCGACCCATTTGTGCAGATTTTTCTTGTACGATTATAATAAAAAAAGGATGGATTGAAGCTAGAAAAAAAAAATCCAAGTGTTTTTTTTAATCCATTTGATGGGTGTTATGCTTTCCAAAAAATTGTTTTCAATTATGAAAAAACTAGCTGTGCCCGCGATTTGACTTATCTTTTACTTTCCCGTTCCCGTGGGAGTATAGCCTGTGTCCATTTTCGAGTTCTAGACTATCTATGGTAACAAAGAAAAACAGACAGACAGAGCTAATGGGGATGAATTAATGTTCATTATACTCGGACCTGTAACTTCTAAGTTCCCTGGGAACGGGAAAAATTGGCAGTTTAAGCGGGAGACGGTAACATAGAAAGACTGACAGACAGAGTTACTCTCACATTTGTAATTTTAGCAAGGACCGATTCCCGTGGGTATAGTCTAATGAAATATAGCCTATGTTCTTTTTCAGGCTGTAGATCATCTCTGTATAATATTTCATTTAAATCGTTTCATCGGTTTGGCCAGAATATGGAATCATAGAAAAACAGACAGACACATCTACTTTCTCACTTACAATATAAGTAAGGACTTACATTCCCGTAGAATATCGGGATTAGTTAAAGTTTGCGTAACTCGGGGAAAATGTAGCATTCTAACGGAGGAAGAGTTTTTGAATTAAGTTTTTTCCAAGTCCCCGTTTACGTTCCCGTTAGGGATAACATTTATAGCCTGTCGTTCTGCATTTTCTTGACTATCTCTGTACCAAATTTCGTTTAAATCGGTTCAGTAGTTTGGGCGGGTGACGGTAACATATATAGAAAGACGGACAGACAGAGTTACTTTCACATTTTTAATACTATTAAGGAAAAACTAATAAAACACATGAAAATTTTATATGCATGTATGTGCATTCAATTTAAAAAATTGATATGACATATGACTACCAAACACCAGCATATGATAAGAAAGTCGAAAATATTAATGCTGCAGCTCTCCATTCTTGTCTGCTTGTTTTATCACTTAGCTAAACTTTCTTGAGAATGACTTGTGCGGTTTTAATAAATACGATACATGTTTGATGGTTAATGTCATTTTCATGGTTTGATTAATTTGTCAAACAAAGTCTGAGTAGGTTATTTATATTCGAACAACCTGAAGTGATTTTAGAAATGACTTCAAATAAAATCATACAATTTTGAGGCACATATATTGTTTCCTTACAAACTGCAAAAAAGTAGGAATACTATTCAAAAGCCAGTAATTGATCGATCGACTATACTAAAAAAATTTCATTTGTTGTAAAGTAGTCAATGAAATCAATTTCTTTCTCAAATTTTTTGCGGTTTAGAAAGTATTTTATGCAGCTACTTGCCTTTTCCAAGATTTTTTATTACCGCAAAAGAGTCCATCAAATCAAAACCTTTGCACACATTCCTTAAGTTAAATAATTGTTTTAAGATGCCCGCAAGGTGGCGTTCTATATGTTCTTCTTTGGTATACGTTTACTGAAGGCACAAGTTTTTCTTGAAATTTGTTTTTTGTCAATCTTCTAAAGTCGAGATTGTCCACTTGACGAGAAATTTGACTGAGTTGACCCAACATGCACTTATTTATCTTTCATTTCTCAAATGAAGCAAGTCATATTTGAGTAATTCCAGATATCAAGCAATGTATTAGGCAGTGTAACGAAAAGGGTCCTCTGAATCTGTGCGGTTATGATAAAACCAATCCTTCAATTTTTTTGGAAGGTAAAAAGGCTCTAATGTAAATGCCTACTTAGTGATCTCCGGAAAAATTCGAACTATAGCGTTGGCGAAGTAAGCAGCAACGTATATTTTAACTCAAGTTTAATGGTTAGATACGATAATTCCAATCTCAGTCTTCGTCAAAACCTTTTTTTTAGTTCGTGTATGGTTTGTACTAGAACCCACACCATGGAAGAGTTATTGTTGAATTTAGAACCGATGATAAATCTGATGCGAAGAATGGATGAACGGGAAGAGGTATTGGTGTCTGCAGCTGACAAGCGCACTTAACGCTCTATCAAACCCTCTAGCTCCTTATCACTGGAATATCCTAAAATACCTGATCATCTTTCTATTGACAATTGTTTAGTCTTTTCGTCTCAGAATTATAATAGGTCATCAATAAGTTTGAAATTTTATTCTCAACTTCGCATAAAGAAGTTTGACTCTAAACTGCTGTATGGCGTATGAGTGCTTTGAAAAATCATAAAAAGTTTTTGTTTTCGTTTTGACGGATTTTGTTTTCAGTGCAGAGTTTTCCAGAGTTTTCCAGATTATTTTAGAGTTTTAATAGATGCGTTTTTGCTCTAACTGAGCAATCATATCTATCAGCTTGGTATTGAACTTAAACGCTGTACACAAAAAGATATGAGTGGTAAGGTACATTGCTGACGTGACTACAGGATTGCTAAGTTACGTCAAAAACGCACCTTATATCAAAGATTTTGCTTACCAGGTCTTGGTTGAAATTTCTTTCGAGTGCGATATGAAAAATGGGTAAAGTAGTACGTTGCTATTTTAAGGTTTTTTCTTAGGAAAGCAAAATTTTATTTTAAGAAAAAATTTCTTATACCTACATAGGGTGAATGTCATGAGGATCACTACATAAGTATTTTAACGAATATTTATTAATTACAATCGATATCTATTTCAATTTATTTTGTTAAATTTTGAGGAAAAAAAATTGTCTAGTCAATGGGTAAAAAAGGAAAAGCTCTGGAAATAGGATTTCAAGCGGTAACATGACTGTAAACTTTTCAAAAAATCGATTTTTGTATTTAGGCTTAAAAAATTCTTTGAACCTTTTAGAATATGGGGACAAATATTTTTCCGCACTTGCGTCTGGTGTCCTACATTTTGATTTATATCTTCTCAATTACAAGAAAAGATGTCATTAAGAAGCATTTATATTCAGGAAGAAGCATTTCTACTCAAAAGTATGTTAGTGTAATACGTGTCAACACGTGTACAAAAAATGCATTTGAAGACTTTAAATTCACTTGTTACAATATCTTGATAATAAGATTTTGAAGGGAGTTACGTAGGGTGTTTTTGGTTAGTTAATTTAACCGTAATCGAAAATCTGGCAACCCTAAACCTATGAAAGCCCAACTTAAATACACTCCTTAATGTTGTTATTTCTACAAAAAATTAAGACTTACGATTGGTTCTCTATCACTAGTATTGGCAGAGATACCGAATTTAACACAGATCAGGGTACACCAAAATTAGCCTTTTTTTTAAATTGTCAAAAAGTGATGTCAAAGTTGAGAAACGGCCTTTACTGTAGAACAATTTTTTTCTTAGAATATGACCTAGAATCACACCCCAAAGTTTAATACACGAAGTACGGGACACCCGTATATACAGTTCCAAATTTGCGTGAGTGAACGCGGAACTACAATGTTTCCTTACGAACTAACCGACAACTTTTAACAAGCAGCTTTAGGCAGCGTACTGAATATAGTGGCGATGGTTACCGGAAACACATTTACGTCGTGCTTACAGCGTGTTAAAGCGTGTTATAGCGTGTTTTGTTATGTTTTACATCAACTTGAAACTTTTAATTCGACAAATTCAAAACCACTTTTTTGAAGTCGGTGAGCCCGATAACTCAAAAACGGTTCAACCGATCATCCTAAAACATTGCACACTTATTGTTAATACAAAAACGAAGTACCCACTTGATCGTGCGGTTTTTATTTTATCTCAATAAAACCTTTATTTTGAATGGTCACCAACAATTACAAAATCGAAGTTTTTGAAATCCCAGCGATTAAGTACCAGAAACAGATGTTATCTAACAATATCTTTATCAATTCCTTGTTTCAGATAATTTTCGAATGCGAAATCACGGTCACCGTCTTTACTCATTTACATATAAGTTCAGTTGTAATGAATATTTTGTTGTGGGGAAAATTGTGAAATTTTGTTCAAACATGTATTGATATTTGAACTAACAGTGCGACAGTGCCCTTAACATACAAGACTGTAGATCTGATCGGTATAATTTTGAATCTTCGTTTTGAATTTGAAAAATCCTTGACCTAGAAAATTTTATTTACACCAAAATATGAATAAATGCTCAAATAGAAACGCTCTTCTCGTGTTGCGGTACTAGTGGCGTGATGGTTAGCATGTCTGCCTGCTAACTCAGAGGCTCGTGGTTCAAGTCCCAACGGAGACAAAAAGTTTTCCTAAGGGTAAAGCTTTTCGCGAGGATTTGGAAGGTCTTCGGTTAGTAAATTCATAGTCATGAAAACCACTTTCTCGATTAGCCGTTCGGAATCGGCAGAAAATTGTAGATCCCCTCCGTTCCCTGACAAGGAATCGTTGTGAAAAATGCACTAGGCTTTGAGGCTCCTAGCTCTGCTGCGCCTTCCTATTGATTTATTTATTTTTATCTCGTGTTGGAATTGTTAGTAAGCAAGAAAGTCATCATCAAAAGTTTTTGTTTTCGATTAGTGTTTGTATAGAAAAATATATTGAGTTGCTTTTACGGCGCCGGCGGCGGCGTACGCCAGGTGCAGAGCACTAGTGTGAAGCAGATATGTAGAGGAGGTGTGCTTGAAACAAAAAACATTAAGAAGTCTGTGTTTATATCCTGTTATCGAAAGTTTGTAAGTGGGGATGTATGGATACATTAATGTATGGATGTGCAGATATGTGAATGTATTATTGTTTGGATGGATGTGAGGATGTTTGTTTCTCTCTTACGTAAAAACTACTGGACGGATTAAAATGAAACTACAATATATCTTCTTTATCTTGCGGAAACGGGATGTATACGGGGACTTAGAAACTAATGGAGTTATTGAAAAAATTCTTTTACCAGTGGAACTCTACGTTATCCCTCAGTAACATAGACTTAGTGTCATAACTCATCTTCATATTCCCATGGAAAGTATAACGAGAGCTCAAAAACTACTGAACCATTTTGCAAAATCCTTTCGTAATTAGGATGCCGCACTGTTCTTGATTTTCATAGATTTTATACCCATATTTTACGGTAAAGGGAACGGCGAAACTTTTTAGCAAATGGGCCGATTTAAACATTTTTTGCCATTAGAAAACTGCATCATTCTCGAATAACATTGACATGAGTATCCTCGCAGTTATAAGGAGACTCAAAACTCCTGGAACGTTTCAGGAATTTTACCTTTAAAATGTTACATTATACATTAATTAATCTTTCCTTTTACAAACATAGAGTTGTGGCATACGAGATGAAGACTTTAGCTACTTTTGTTCTGTGTTATCAAAAATCGCTTGAGGAATTTTCTTCAAATTTTGCTGTTTTTGAACTTGGGTTTCTATTTCTATCAAAACGATTCCAACGATTTCGATTCAATGACGATGTATAAAGAATTTTTGGAAAAGATCTTGAAACGGTACTTCCTATGGCTTATAAAATTTTAATTCTTTATTCAAGAAGTTATTGGTTGTTTAAAAAAAAATTGAATTTCAACATTTTAGTAATAACTTTAAAAAAATTGTTTTTTAAAATATTTTTGAAGTGATTTTTTTTTAATAATATTTTATTTTTTAATAGATTGTTTTTTTTTTTGTCATAATTGGTGCAGTTGGTATCAACTTTACGAAGAGTCTTGACATGTCGAAAACTTTATAAAACATAAAATAAGAAATGGCTCCGTGTGTTGATGATTTACACTAGATCACCGCAGGTCCCTAACTACATCGTCACCGCGCCGCAACGGGTGGTTCACTTGTTCGTAAATAATCACTAGCACTTGCCACAACAAGGTCAAAATCAATTCAATATAAGAGGCGTCTCATTGTTAGATTAGATGGCACGAATACGATAACTTTGGCGACAAAAAATAATAACGGTTTTTGGTGGGGTTCAATACAAGCATTTTTTACTATGGGAGGGGGGGTCTATCTCCCCCCGTTTAGGCGGTAGGGGCAATTTTATAAAAATTGACTTAAAATCTAAAAAAAAATATTGTAGAACAACGGGACAACTTACAGATACAATTTATACTTTTTATGAAAGCCACAAACTTGCACTTTATAATAAATTTTAAATGAAGTGGTTTCAATTTATAGGTTTTGAAATAACTGACTTCAAAGTCAAAATTTACGAAAAAAAATTTTAAAAAATCACTTTGAGTACTATGTTTCTCGTGATTACAAATGCCAATAAAAAAAAATTAGATGTAGTTAGTTGCTTCAATAAATTTTTTATAAAACGATATAAATTACTTTTTTCTATGTCTTATAGTTTTTGAGATAATTGAAAAATAGTAAAACTATTGAAGTATGCATTATTTTCAAAAAATTATGGAAATACGTACGAATTTACAATAATGTTAGGAAACAGACTAGTGAAAGTATAAAAATTCATAAGACAGGTACTTATGTGCAATTAATTTCCGTATGCAACAACTTTCCGCATGGCCCGCTTCGCGGGGGCTCATTATTTTAACCCTTTTTCCGCTGGGTTAACCTGCTCATGCTAAATATGAAAATAGCAATTAATTTCCGTATGCAACAGCTTTCCGCATGGTCCGCTTCGCGGGGCTCATTATTTTAACCCTTTTTCCGCAGGGTTAAGCTGCTCATAAGCTTTGGGGTGCAAATTTTTATATGAAAAGTTTCTTTTAAAATTAGAAAATTTTTTGATTTTAAAAAAGAAATATAGTTTTACTATTTTTCAATTATCTCAAAAACTATAAGACATAGAAAAAAGTAATTTATATCGTTTGATAAAAAATTTATTGAAGCAACTAACTACATCAATAATTTTTTTATTAGCATTTGTAATCATGAGAAACATAATACTCAAAGTGATTTTTCAAAATTTTTTTTCGTAAATTTTGACTTTGAAGTCAGTTATTTCAAAAACTATAAATTGAAACCACTTCATTTAAAATTTATTATAAAGTGCAAGTTTTTGGCTTTCATAAAAAGTATAAATTGTATCTGTAAGTTTTCCCGTTGTTCTACAATATTTTTTTTTAGATTTTAAGTCAATTTTTATAAAATTGCCCCTACCGCCTAAACGGGGGGAGATAGACCCCCCCTCCCATAGTAAAAAATGCTTGTATTGAATCCCTCTATCAGAAACCGTTATTATTTTTTGTCGCCAAAGTTATCGTACTCTCCCCGATTAGATCAAATAAAATTTCATAAATGAGCTCATATGCAACTTGAATCTTAGAGCTCTTTTCGTCTGAATCTCTAAACTTTCAAGCGCTATCAATTATCATCAAATTGAAAACAACAAAATCGAATCAGTTCGTTTTTTCTCTTGTAGAGCGAGATGACATTTTATTAAGGAGCTATTATGGCAGCTTATTAAAGCTTTTGAAGGTTTCACTATCCCAAGAACAAGATAAGAAACTAGTAAGGAAAGGACATTCAATAATCAAGGACAAAAATTCTAATGTTGTATGTGAACTATGCCAAACCTAATTACAAACACTATTTGGAAATACAAGATTTAGTTAGTTAGTTGTTATAGTTTTTATTAAATCATAAGTTTTTTTTCAAAATTTAACAAAAACAAATGGACTTGGCTTTTGCCGTCTGCCAGATTGACAACTTAAAAAAGAACCAATAAAAAGTAAAAAGTATTTAGTTTAAAATTTCAGAGACTTCCGGTCATAATTCTTTGTCTGTATGCAAAGCGATTTGGGAAAACAAAAACAGTTTCTTTATATCGACTTGGTTCAACACATTAAAGCAATCTTCATCCGTTAGAAAACTTTTTCCGAAGACATGCAATCTTGTTTCCTTTAGTATAGGGCATTTTCCAATAAAGTGCAGGACATCGTCTCGTTCTTTCGAATTACACAATTCGCAAAGGCATGGTAAATCATCTCTGTGTGGCACATAATTTAGGCTCAAAACTTCTCCTCTCAACTTTATCATCATGGATATTTCTTGTACGCTGTTGTTGTCATGAAAATAGTTTTTCTCTCCCAAATAATGATCTAAACGACTGATGATTCAGCATCTTGCCTTTATTTAGATGCATATAGCTCATCCACCTTCTGTATCAGCCTATACATCTCGTTGCTCCAGTTGTCTTTATTTCCTAGAATTAAGTCCACGGCCATGTCCCACTGCAGTGCCATATCTAACCATTCCGCGTACCAACTTCTTACATTCGCAATATTTTTCGCAGCTGCTTTTTTTGAACGACGCTCATTAGAAATTTTCATCACTTTTAAGATATAATCTACCTCCAGTCTTAAGGTCTTAATAAACAGAGGTGAAAGTCCCGTTTCAATCATGAGTAAATAGTTTGGGGCGTTTGAAGGAATATGAAAAATTCTATTGATATAAAACCATAGAAGTTTTTCGACCTCTTCGTATTGTTTATATCCCCATACCTGCGCAGCATAGAACATCACTGACTCTAAAACTACTTCAAAAACTTTATATTTGCTGCTAATGTGAAATGAAACGATTTCCAAAACATCCTTTCCACGTGGCGTTTATTGCGTATTTAGACTTTGCTAGTTTTGCTTTAAGGTAAAGCCGTTGGTGAGCAGAACACCAAAGTACTTATATTCCGCTACCAATTCTACATCATTATAGTACCATCTTTCCTTTCTACTTTAACGCTTATATTCCAGAGCTTACAGTAGTCATAAAGGCGATTGATCATTAGCTGCAAAGATTCTGGTGAACTGGACAGCAAAACCACATCGTCCGCAAACATTAGGCCCTTGGTACGCGTTCCACCCCACTCTACACCTGCAGGTAGTCAATCGAGTAAATCATTAATAAAAAGCGAAAAAAGTAGGTACTGGGATCAAGGCACATCCCTGTCTTACCCCCGATTTTGTCTCAAACCATGCAGATAATTCCTCGCCGTTCCAAACTGCTGCTCGAGTAGGTACATGCATATAAGTTATGTAAACCCCTTCCGAACTTATATGACATGCCCTTTCCGTAGAGTTTGTAAAACAACGAATTTCGATCTGTTAAATCTATCAAATGCTGCTCTAAAATCCACAAAAAAATGTGTATACAGTTTCTTGCCCTGTTTTTGAAATTCCTCCGCTATGCTTTTGAGCACAAACACTTGGACTAAAGTCGAGTATTCTGTCCTAAAACCAGCCAGGTATTCACTAAGAAGATTTTCTTCTCCCACCCACGTGCATAGTCGTTTTTTCAGCACTCCAGTAACGATTTTATAACTGGCATTCAGAAATGATATACCCCTATAATTTTCCGGGTGAGTTAAGCTTCCTTTTTTCTGTATGGGGTAGATAAGGCCTTTTAAAAAAACTCTGCGGCACAGTTCCAGACTCAAAAATATTTCATTAAACAAAAGATAGAGCTTATGCACAAACAACTCGGTTCCATATTTATAAAATTCTGTAGTAATGGAGTCTGTACCTGGTGCTTTACCATCATTTAGCTCATGTAAAACATCTACAATTTCCAACTCAGTGATAACTGTATCAAGCATATCATTCCGCAAACCTGGATTTGCATATTGGAAAGATACGGTGGAATCTATGGCGTTGAGCAAACTATCAAAGTATATTCGAAGTACTTCTGGTTTTAAATTGCAATTGATTAATGACACCGTTCCATTGAGCTTCTTCGCTAGTTTCCAAAATTTTGAAGAATCTTTGCATGTTCCCATCTTCATTGCTTCTCTTTCAAAATATGCTTTTTTCTTTTCCTTGGAAATGTCTTCATATCGCCGAGTCGCATCTAGATACGATTCTTTCAAAACCAACGTTTTGTTTTCTCGAAAGAGCTTTAGCCATTTAAAGGACAGGTTTCTAGCTTTGGTGCAATCTTTATCAAACCATGCTGCTTCTTGTGTTTTTTCCTAGAGTTTGTTGTTGGAAATGAATTTTTTATAATATTTTCCCGCGCGGAAAAGCTTGTTGGGTGCTGGTAAGCCATCAGTTGTAAGTTTAGATTTGCTCTGTATACAAGCCTTACTTCTTCACTTTCTTTAACAACTTCTTCATTTTCTTTAACAACTTCCATTCGGGCTGTATTCCACGAATTACGAATGTTATTTTATCCTGTAAGGTTTCAATTGTGTTCGGCTTGTCCGCATAGGCTTACAGAAATGATCAAGAGGTATTAAATCGCAAGATCTTGGCTCACATAATTTTTCGATAAAACAGCAGATTTTCATGGAGCTGGTCTAAGACCCATTGGCCAACAATTAGATGTTTTGGTAGATCATTGACACGTTAATTTTTCCATGGTGGGTTTGAGTAACACACCCCCAAATGCTGAGAACGGCGACGAATTTACATTTCATGGTTCTCATTATTACCGGACACAACAATATTCTTTCCGGAACGAACTGTAAGCTTGCCAGTCGATTTTTCACAAAGCACGAATTTTAATACTAAATTTCAAAAACTTCAAATCGTTGCTCGTTTGTAAGTCTTTCTATGATGAAACGGCAGAGTATACTGAAAACTTTTTATTTTAACAGCTGACGTTTAGACCAAATCACTCTCTACAAGCTCGTGGCCGGTAAAATCTCCCATATCCAATAATCTTACGCATTCAAGCTTAGCTAATTTTTTTTTTTTTTGATTGTTTGTCTGTTTTTATAAAATTAATTAATGCTTTTCCTCTTCTTTTTTGATTACAGAAATTCATCACACTTCTATGCGCTCTCAGCTTACATCTTGCCAGCTCCGAACAGATTCCTGCACAGCTGCCGCCTTGTGTGCATGCGGGCTACTCTTACCCTGCGCCCGAAGTAAAATTCTCTATTGGTCCAGCTGTTAGTTCTGTCAAAGTATCACCGGCAGTTTCAACTTACTCAGAAGGTGGAGGCATCAAGTACGCCTCTGTGGGTGAGTCTGGAAGCAGCTACGAGTCTTCGCAAAGCTATTCCGGTTATTCATCTGGTGATTCGATCAAAATAGAAGGCCTTGTTCCTGGATACAAAACAGAATCTTATACACCGGCTGTCACGTACGCCAAAGGTGGTGGCATTAGTTATGCTGATCAATCCCCATCTTCGAAATATGCTGGAGTTAATCCGTCTGGCATTGCTGTATCGAGCTATGTAGCTCCAGCTGTCACTAAATCAATTTACTCAGCCCCAGCGATAACGAAAATTGCTACAGGTCCAGCGTACATAGCTCCTGCTTTAACCAAAGTAACTTCTGGACACGCTTATCTACAACCATCTGGCCCCTCGTATGTCGCATCGGATGTTTCAAAGTACTCATCACCGGCATATGTTGCACCCGCTGTTGCAAAAGTTCATGGAGGATACCTTCCACCACAAGTAGGATATGCAGCTCCAGCTTTGTCAGGTGCTTACCAGGGATCTGTGGAAAAGATTGCTACCTACTCTTCTCCAGGCTATTCTTACTCCCAATCGACACCAGCAGTTTCAAAAGTGGCAACCTACTCTTCGCCTGCTATTTCGTATGGTCCAAGCCTTGCCAAGGTTGCCACATACAGTTCACCAGGCTACTCGTATAGTAGCACTGGTCCAGCTGTTTCTAAAATAGCAACCTATACCTCCCCTGCCTACTCGTACTCTAAAACAGGACCCATTGTCTCTAAAATAGCTACCTACACCTCTCCAGCTATTGGTGGAATATCTTATTCTTCGGCGGCCGATATATCGCAACATTATCATTCGGGAGGTTCTAAGCTTGCCATTTCGGCCTATGCACCAGCAGTCTCATACTCCGCTCCGGCGGTTATTAAAGCTTCCTCCTATCAAGCTCCAACTGCGTACTCATATGCAGCACAACCAATAGTAACAAAGTACGCTCAAACCGCTTCTCCACTTCACACATACGCCCCCGCAATATCCTCCTCGTACATATCTGGAGGATCAAAACTTGCCTACGCTACTCCTGCTGTCGCAAAACTGGGATCTTATTCTTCAGCTGGTGCAGTTTCACATCAGTATGTTTCTGCTCCAGCTAAGGTAGCAGGTTACGCAGCTCCTGTTGTATCTAAAGT
Organism: Melanostoma mellinum; assembly: GCA_914767635.1. Lineage (NCBI taxonomy): Eukaryota > Metazoa > Arthropoda > Insecta > Diptera > Syrphidae > Melanostoma > Melanostoma mellinum. The sequence goes on from OU612058.1 coordinate 173,817,448, forward strand.
AGCAACGTATTCGGCACCTGCTCTTGCCTACTCTTCGGGACACGGCTCTTCCAGTCATTACATATCAGCACCAGCTAAAGTTGCGTACGCTGCACCAGTTGTGGAATCTTATGCATCGGTACCATCCCATTCTGGCCATGCAACTTCCAGCCAGTATATATCAGCTCCATCTAAAGCTGCTTATGCAGTTCCTGCGGTCGCAAAGATTGCTACATACTCAGCTGCACCAGTGACTCAATATGTTTCGGCACCATCGAAACTCGGCTACGCATCACCATCAGGTCACGCAGTCTCTTCGCAATATATATCAGCTCCAGCAAAGATTGCTTCGTATGCAGCACCTGCGGTAGCTACTCAATACATCTCTACTGGAGCTAAACTAGGATATACATCTGGTCCGGCCTTAGCAAAGGTAGCAACGTATTCTTCTGCACCTGCAGTATCTAGCCAATACATATCAGCGCCAGTGAAGGCGTCTTATGCTGTTCCAGCTGTTACCAAGCTGGCACCGTATGCTGCACCTTCAGTTGCTTACTCTTCAGGATCAGGACATGCGACTTCCAGCCAGTACATATCAGCGCCAGCTAAAATTGCATACGGTGCTCCAGCTGTGGCAGTACAAAAAGTTGCATCATATGCAGCTCCTTCCATTTCGTACTCTACGGGATCAGGACATGCGACTTCAAGTCAGTATATATCTGCACCAGCTAAAATTGCGTACCCCGCACCCGCTGTTGCATACGGTGCTCCAGCTGTGGTAGTACAAAAAGTTGCATCATATGCCGCTCCTTCCATTTCGTACTCTACGGGATCAGGACATGCGACTTCAAGTCAGTATATATCTGCACCAGCTAAAATTGCGTACGCCGCTCCAGCTGTGGCAGTGGGGAAAGTTGCAACGTACGCCGCACCCTCTGTTGCGTACTCTTCATCAGGACATGCAACTTCCAGTCAGTATATATCCGCTCCAGCTAAAATTGCGTATGCTGCACCAGCTGTCGCAAAAATCGCAACATACTCTCCTGCACCAGTGGCTCAGTATGTTTCGGCACCAGCTGCTCATTCCGTTGGATATTCTTCAGGACATGCAGTCTCTTCGCAATATATATCATCCCCAGCTAAAGTGGCTGCATACGCCTCTCCGGTTGTTACCAAAATTTCAGGGTATGCCGCAGGGCCAGCTATATCAAAAGTAGCCACATATTCTTCTGCGCCTGCAGTCTCAAGTCAGTATATTTCTGCCCCAATAAAGGCACAATCTTATTCAGGAGCATCTCTGGCCAAAATTGCAACTTATTCCTCACCAGCTGTTTCAACTTACTCATCTGGACCTGCCGTTTCTAAGATTGCCTCTTACTCTTCGCCTGGTATTGCCACCTACTCAGCTGGGCCAGCTGTAGCTAAGTTGGCAACATATTCATCACCATCTATTGCTTCATACTCGACTGGGCATGCAACTTCAAACATTGGTTCAGGACATAGTACCTATCAATCAGGAGGTGGTTACTCAATATCAGCTGGACATGGCATTGGCGTGGGACTTGGGCAAATACGTAAAATTGCTGGTCCTGCTGTTACTTACCAATCTGGTTTAGCGCTGGGTCATGTTGCAAGTCATGCTGCTCCAGCCTCTGTTTCATACCATGGAGGCTCTGGTATAGGAAGACTAGGTTCACCAGGCGTAGTAATTGGCAAAATCGCAACACACTCTGCAGCACCAGTCGTTGGATCACTTCATGGCGGTTTAGCGGGAATTCCTGCTTATCAAGCAGGAGGTATTGCCATTGGACACTCTGGAAGCTCAGTGGGAAAGTATGGTGCCATTAGCTTAGGACATTCTTCTGTCTCTCCATCGATAACATACCATGGTGCCTTAGCCCATGCTGCTGGGCAAAACGGTCATGCCTTGGGAGCTAGTGCTCAGGAAGCTGGTGCTTATGGAAGAGCTTTCTACAGGTATGCTCCAGGAGCTCCTTCAGTAGCTGCATATGCTGCTGCACCAGCAGCATATGTGAAAGCAGTTCCAACTGCAATCGTCAAGCCAGTAACAACCAAACACTTAGAATACTACGTAAGTTCAAGATTTTTTTATTTTTGTGTGTGTTTCTGAAAATTTCTGTCTTGTTATTTTACTTATGAATTCGAACAAAGCAGTTTGATTGTTTGTATGAGTACGCAAATGAGAATGTTTTTCTTAAGCAGAGCTGCAATGAAATGTTATAAATATAACTTTCAAGACCCAGTATATGCTTCGATATTTGTTGAAAATCTGTAGATTTCTTCATTTCTTAAGTTTTAATATCTAGCTGAAGCCAGTACGTAGCTGTAATTACGGATGAGGAATATTTGGGTAGTTCCTAATAGCTTTTTTCAAAATTAAGAGAAATGTATACAAAAAAGTTCTTTAATTTTTTCAGACTTTTGTATTCTTTGTCCCTTCCAAGGAGAAGTAATTGTACCTTCTTTGTGTAAAATAGATTTTTAATTATTCCTATGCGGTATTACTTGAATTTTTCACGTATGTGTATTGAAAAAATTTGCAGGTCGAGTCGTTTTCCGAAACATTTTGAAAAGTCTTCATACCAACTTGCTTTTCTGTTCAATATACAACATTGGAAATCCTACCAGAGATCGCGTGAATTCAAGTCAAAATGTTATTAGTTTTAAATGTATGTATAGTTAAAATAATTTTTTCTTGTAATAACTTTATTTCATTCGGGTGCAAATTTTTAGCCATTATTTTTTTAAATGCAAGTTCTGAGATTATCATTAGGTTGTCATCTTTTGACATCCTGGCTGACTGAACTGTAATAGGCTATTGATTGTGCCATTTCTTAATACGAAAAAGAATGAATTCATGTCATATGAATCAGTTAAAAGGCTAATGATAAAGAAAATACGGTCACGACTGGGTCGCAAGAACTTGCTATTGTGTGCTAAGTACAATATCAAAATCTCGAGGCAGAGTACAAGGTTTTATGCTCTTCATTTTGTGATACAGGGTTGTCAATTATGTAAAAAGATTGAAATCGCAAAAATATTGAAAAAAAAAAAATTAAATTAGATATTCCAGATATTTCTAGCGAAAATCTAAAAGCGCCAATTTTGTAACAGTTTTTAGTACATATATAAACACTGAAAACTTAACCATTGGAACAGTTTTAATAAAAACGGATTTATATTTTTTCACTTGTTTAAAAAAATAGTTTTTAAAAATCAAGTATGTACGTTTAAAGACCTTGCCGGAATATGTTTCAACAAAAAATTTTCAAAAATTAAAGGCATAGTTTTAAAAATATTCAAAAACTTAAATTTTTCTTTCACCTATTTCAAATCGGAAATAGGTGTAAAAACTCACCCTTTTCAGTATTTCCACATATCTCGCAAAAGCAACAAAATTTAGGAAAATTGAAAAAAGAAATTTTACAGAAGTAGACTCTTTAACGAAATAGTTTAATCGAATAATAATGAACAAAATATTGTATCTTAAACGTAAAAATTCTCATCGAAAAGATTGTGATAAAAAACGATGCGCCATTTAGGCACTCTATTTGCTCTGGTTAATATGCTGCTGCTCGTTTTGCATAAGAAGCGATAAAAGCTCGGCACGGATAGCTTGGGCCAAAGCAAGAAAAAGTCGTATGGGAAGGGGCCTATATCCCTCCATTTTGAGGAGAAAGTCAGTCATAAAAATATTGGCTTAATTTTTAAAAACTATTGTTAAAACTTAATTAAACCATTTACTACCACCACACACTGTAATGTTTTCTTCTTTCTAAAATAAAACTTTGAGCTTATGTCAAGCGCACTAATTTTTACTTTTCTTACCGGTATAAATCATAAATTAGAATATTAATATTTATAATTTTAATTAGTTCTTGTAAAATATCTGGAATGGATGTTCCAGAAAGAAAATGGTTTTATATTCAGTAGGTAAATGGCTATAGCACATGTAATTTTGTTTACTTTTTTTTAACAATTACAAAGAAATGCCAGCCATTTTACCAAAAACTATGAAAAAGCACGTTGTTTTTAATAATAAAGTTACAAGTTTTAGTCAAAAAAACGTAATAGGGGCTCAGGTATGTACTACTTAACCGTCTCCCAAAAGTACGGTAAGACTGCTCGAATCTTTATAAAATTTTGAAAATTCTATAAGACTTAGACCATTTAATTTAGTAAAAACGATTTTAAGAAATCAAGTCTCAAAGTCTAAATTTTGAAAAAAATACAATTTTTTTCTCTTAATCATATTTTTTTAATTTGTTTTACTAAGGGGCATATTCTTATAAATAATCAGTGCCGTTTTTATTATTAATTTTTTTTGAGTCAAACACTGAAAACCGAACGTGAAAATTGTTCTAAGGTTTTAGAAATGAAAAATAATTAGGGGAAATTTTTTCCAGGAAATCAATTTCTTAGGCTCTCTCTTACTTTTTTTTATAATTTTTCTTTCATACTATTAAATTTATTGATATATAATTAAAAAAAAAAACTAACTTGGGATAGCTTAATGTCTCTTTTCGTTGGGAGAAGAAAAGTTGATTTTTTTTTCAACGTTTTGACTATGAGACTTTATCAATCACAAACTGCCTTGACTGGAGTTCGATAGAACCACCCCTCCCATTGGGTCGAAATATTCAAAGTTATAAATCTTTTGAACAAATCGCTTCCTCCCTTCAATCCTATGAGCAATAGAAGCTTTTTGTTGACCTTGAAATTTCCTCAGGAAACGGATTTCAAGGCCCTACTTTTGTGTTGAAGTGCTATTTTATCCTTAAACCAGGGAACGCATCAGTGCACCTAGGCCATATTTTTGCATTTTATAAAAAAAGTATAAAGTCTGTTTCTTCTTTTTCTACCTTTTTGGGTAAAATGTGGGAAATGGCCTGGAAAGAGTTCGAGCTCAAATTTGTTGACGTTGTTTTTGTCCTTTGTATGCAGAATAAAGAAACCCATTTTGGGATGTTCCTGGCCCTTTTACAAAATTCCAAATTTCGCACTAAATTACACAATATTAATGGGCTGCCGATTTACATATGTAACCAATCAAATGATTTGCTCGATAACATGAGTAGTAAAAAGAAATTCATAATATTGCGTCAAATTACTCAAAAAAATCGGAAACTGGGGCGAAATTACGGCACACGAGTAATACGGGTCTGAATTATGTGTTTTTTGTATTACTTATCGCTTTATCGAGCACTTTAGTACCGCAATTTGACATTCTTCCATCAGTATAATATGTGCAATTTGACGTCGATAGATGTACAGCAAGCAGACTGATGTTAAGTAATATCCCGCAAATTTCAAAAGAAAACTCACTCACTCGATTACTGATACGGTAATTTGACCCCTGATTTCACAAATCTCTTCGACAAAACGAGAAAGTTCATGAGCTAATACTTTGTGTAGTAGTAATGAAACGTGTTTTGAGATTTTTTCAAAAACGGGTTTATATAATACAGTTGATATTTTCAATAAATGCAATTGAAAATAATAAGAGATTATGTACTTGATATTTGCATTGATATTAATTGGTTGATATTATCAAGTATGTAATTGATTATAAGATTTATTCTTTTTTAATCGCTTCACGAGCTTTGTGATCTCGGAGGGATTACTACCCCACTTATCTGCTTCACATTTGTGTACTCTCTTGCTAACCTCAGAAAGTGTCGGCAAGTATGACGTTCTATGACTGTTTAACTTTCAGAGGTTCAAACTTAGACACGGTAATATTCTATCACAGAATATAGCTGAGTTTTCTCTCGAATTCATCCACCCTACGGTTACCTTCTTCAGAATTGATGTCATCATAAAAGTTTGCTATGCTAGGTTCGCTCGTTGAACTTTACCCAGGGTTGAACCCAGGTCTCACTGAAAACCCTGTGTATTGTCAAAAGAACTGGGTTTTCAGTTTTCAAAAACGTTAAACCAAAAAATCACCACACAGCCCTGTCGAGTTGAGGGCAAACCCAGGGCTCAAAAAGCACTCAGTTTGACATTAAGGGCCAGTTTTGGTTTTTCAAAAAACGCTTTGTGGTGACCTCATTGCTTCAACGAATAAACCTACTATTGATCATAGATCCCAGATATATTTACTTTTTACTCTTGTAAAAGGCATGAATGGATCAGAACACAGGACAACACAAGCACTGCCACGAAACCCACTCTCTTCTAAACCGTATACCCAGCCCATGCGTCAAGTGCTTCTTGCAGGGATATATGATTTTCACTTATGATTTCTGCATCGTCAGTGTAAAATAGTTGATTTGGTGTTATGTACTTTACCTCTAGCAAGAGCAGTAGGTCAAAAACTTTAATTAAGGACAGAGGATTCCTTGGTGAAAACTTATTATGAGTTAGAATGTATCGTTGACTTCAGCTGCACATCTTTCATTTCACACATTCTCACATATTCCCTTTCACACCCGCACATTTTCCTGAAAAGACATTTCTTCCCAAAACACCATTGAAATTCATTTGACATGATCACAACGCACTTCCGTTTGATTTGCACTAAATTGTTCAAGGTCTATCTGACTGTGGGAACCAAGGTACTAGCTCAATATCAAATCGAGGTGAACCTCTTTCATATTTTTATTATTTATTGACTATTGCATCTAGTTAACCATAAAAATGCAATTTCAAGTTTTTAATCAATTCCACCTATGGCCCAGCAAAGCTAGCCGCTATAAAACATATTTTTTATGCGTGTAATGCGTGTATGTATATGGAATGACGTGTGGGGCGAAATGATTTTAGACCATTTGATTCATATAAGTTTGATATATTTCTGATGAATGATGACTCAGCGACAAAGTAATAAGCCCGCACACCAAACGAGAACTTTAGTAACAGAAGTGCAACAAGCTTTTACTAGTAAACAAAGCCTTTATGTATTGAGTTCAATAAATTTATAATTGGGCTGGTTCAAGAACCTATCGGATGGGCTATCTCGGATATGTACTTACAGCCGTATTTATCATGTTCTTATTCAATTTCCCAAATGTTTTTTGTAAATGTCGGAATGAATCATTTACTGAAATGGGAACATGAAAAACTTCACAGAAGCTATTCAACTTGCTTTTTTAAGTTGTTTTTTTTTTAAGTTTTTTTTATTTTCTTTTTCATTAGGTTCTTATTTTAAAATCTCTCAAAAGGACTTATTTATTTTTCGTTAATATTATTTACATATGTTGAGTTAAATTTTTGATGCGCAATGTTAACCATTCGAGTTAAAAACCAAAAAAATTGGTAATTTTTACTCGCGAATAGGCAAGTTTTGCAATCGTGTAGAAAAAATAGTTTTGAGATAACAATTAAGCATGACATTACGATGATAGAGAATACGAAAAAAGTAAGCTATCTGTCTGTCTGTATTTGGATCTACAGCCTGAACAGTTTTACCAATTTTCTTTAAAAGTTAGGCTATGTGGGGTTTTTGGATTTGAGTCTCTAGGAAATAATAGTGCATGCCATACAACCTATGTATATGATGATACTTATTTTCATCGAAAACGACTCCAACGATTTCGATTAAAATTTGTGTGAAGGATTTGTAATTTGTATGAAGTAAAAAATGTTTTCAGAAACAAACTAAGAACGATACCTCCCTTAAAAAACTGTCTTTCTCGTTAATGATGGCATACACGATTTTGACGAAATTTTATATTTAATAAGTCCTAGGCAGTTTGAGAAAAATTGCATGTCAACATTATAAAAATTTTAGTTTTTCTAAATGTTACAAGCAAATTTAGATTTTTGATTTTTTCTATACTTTGTGTGAATTAATTCAATTTTCATAATTAATGTGTAGTTCGCAACCCTGCGCCATATATTATGAGCGAATACTAAAACTTTTTATTCAGCCTTAAGATTTTGGTATTGTACTAAGCACACACACAATCGCAAGTTCGTGCGACCCAGTCGTGCAGTTTTCCAAACAACTTCTAAAATACAAAATTTCGTAAACATCGTGCAAGCCATTAACGAGAAAGTCGGTTTTGAAAAAAACGGTACTATGAGAGGTACCGTTTTTATACTTTTTCCAAAATTTTCATAAGAAAGACGATCAAAAATTAATTCTTCGCACAAAATTTTATCAAAATCGTTGGAGCCGCTTTCGAGAAAAGTAAGTATTATCATATCGGTTGTATGGCAGGTACCGTTATTTTTAGACCTAGAGACTCAATTCCAAAAACCCCTCTGTAAGCTACCCCACATACCCTAACTGCAAAATTTTAAGAAAATCGGTCCAGCGGTTCAGGCTGTAGAATCATATACAGCCAGACAGACAGACAGACAGAATTGCAGGACCCACTTTTTTGTATTCTCTATGATCGTAATGTCATGTTTAATTGTTATCTCAAAATTTTTTCCGGCACGATTGCAAGACTTGCCTTATAGTACCTATAATCGCAAGTAAAAATTGTATGGGGCAGTTTTTTAAAAAATTTACTTAAGTTAACTAAGCCACTTACTACCATATATACCATAGTTTTTTTGGAAAGCTTATACTTTTTTCTTTAAATAACATTGTAGTTCAAGTTTTTTATAAACATCCAATGTTCTTATTAAAACACAAAAAAAAAAAGGTAAAAATCTTTCTGAGTATCTGAGAAGTTAAAATAAATTGATAGGCACTTCGAAAATTTTAAATCGTTAGCTTATGTATGAGCCCTTGTATTTATTAAATTTTTGTTAAGAGTGCGAGTAACATCTGTTCTAAAGCTAAATTGTTTATTCGGGAAAATGTTTTACTAGTGCAGAACAACTTGAATTTGCAAAGCATCATTCCTTCAAGGACTGTTGAGTGTTGAACATCTGTGACATTGGACGGAATGTGGAAACTTTTCCTTTGCCGCCCATTCTGTAATTGTTTTCCCTCTGCGACCTAATGCAAAAAACCTAGGTTTGCATCCAGTAGCGGTTTTAGGGTAAGGCGAGGTTGGGCGATGGCCCAGGGCGCCAGACAAAAGGGGCGCCGCAAAGTAGGTCATCTTTAGTACCAGTCACTTTGTTTGGGGTACTTCAGAGGTTGTTCACATTGTTTTCAGCTTCTGTTCATCGATGGAAAATTCTAACCGATCGCTTGGCACTACCAAATGACAATTTTTTTTTTCAAAAACAGGGTGCAAAACATCGAGTGTAGCACGTAGCGCCGTCCTGTTGAAACCAAATGTTGCCAATATCCTCATCCTCAATTTTTGTGAACCAAAATTCGTTCAACATCCCCCGATAACGATCGCCATTGACTGTAACGGCCACTCCTTCCTCATTTTCGAAGAATGCCTCTGGACCAAAATTCGCACCAACAGTGCGTCGTTTTGGGTGTATCGGCTTTTCAATGTATGCGTGGGGTTTTCTGTGCCCTAAATGCGACAATTTTGCTTGTTTACATACCCGCCAAGGTCAAATGAGCTTCATCTTAAAAAACTGTTTTTTTTGGAAAAATCGGCAGCGGATTTTGAAAGTAAAATCGCAGTATTTCCCAGCGTTGTTCAAGCTTACACACAACTAATAAAACTAATTATCTATCAAATCAGACATGAGCTAAGTGTTACCATTCACGAAATATGCACTAATTAAAAAAAAAACGTTAGATGGCGGACCCTTTACTATAAAAAAGCTCAGTGACACACGTTGGGAAGCAAAAATAAGGAATGTTAAAGCAATTCGTTATCAAATTAGTGCTATCCATGATGCTTTAATTACTTTGGCTATTGAAACTCAGAAAACTGATGTTCAATCGGCTCATGAGGCTACTAATCTAGCCGACCAGCTCAATGATTTCAGCTTCATAGTTCCATTGGTTGTTTGGTATGACATACTTTTTCAGGTAAATACTGCAAGTAAATTTCTACAGTCAAGAGACATGGATCTTGGTTAATGTACAGAAATGTGTATAAAATTTTGCAGTTTCTTGGAAGACTACAGAAATACAGGCTTTAAAAGCGCTATTTTAACTACGAAAGAGTTGGCCGAAGAACTTGAAATTGAACCGTTGTTTCGAGCTACAACAAGAATTCGAAGTGTTAAGCGTCAAGCTGGTGAAATTGCATGCGATGACCTTATAACTTCTCCGGAAAAAATTTTGAGGTACTCTTTTGGATACTACATTATTTTAAGTCAGTAAAAGGTTCGAACAGTTGAATGAGTACTCAGAATCTTGGCCTTTTTTGTACAATATTAAACGGATTCCAGTAAAATCCAACCTTGTCAAGTTCTGTAGTGATCTCCAATCAAAATTTACTGTGGACTCTAAATCAGACATAGATGGTTGTATGTTGTGTGATGAACTTGTAAGTCTGATATGCTGTTTGCCTGATCAGAATGTGGTTACTCCCATTTTTTGTTTTAAATTTCATCAAAGATCGCAACTTACAAGAACTGTATCCAAATGTATGGATAGCATTGCGAATATTATTGACTATACCTGTAACGGTTGCTAGTGGGAAGCGGAGTTTTTTGAAACTGAAGCTGACAAAAAACCTATCTCTGATCAACAATATCTCAATTTAGGTTTACAAACTTAGCAATTTTTCAATTGAAAACGAAATTGTTGAAAACATCGACTTTGATAACCTTATAAAAGAGTTTCCCGATAAAAAGGCCAGAAAAGTAAAACTTTACTAGTTTTCTCCTAATAAATGGTTATTTTTTATAGTAAATAATAATTATTATTTTGATAAATGGTTATTTCACTATTATGCTTTGCCTTTTTTGTATGGCTTTGAATTGCAGTTAGGGGGCGCCGTAGAAATCTCGCCCAGGACGCTGGTAGTGTTAAGACCGGCACTGTTTGTATTCCTTAATACCTCACAACCAAAGTATATATAATACATATGAATCTGATTCGAATGCAATCCTTTTGATTTCATTTCGATTCTTACGATTCTTCAACTTTAAGTCGCTGTTATCTTTGTTCTAATTCCTTTGATTAGTGACGAGATGACTGTTGATCTTATTTCCGCCACACATATAGGTCAATATAGACCCATAGAGATGCTCTGGAGCGCGGCTTATGACTAATACGGTAAATCAAAAACGAAAATCAAATTACACGTAAAACTGTTTTAAGAAGTTTTAAGCCATACTGAGCCGTTAAAGGATTTCAGCAGCTTGTCTTTCGTTTCCATATTCCCTTAGTTGTATTCTTTTGTGTTATCTTATGATACGGTCAACAGTATCTACGTGTAAAGCAACGTTACAAAACTGGCTCAAGCTGGAACTCCACTCTCCACCTGTCGAATAGTTTGAACACATTAGTGCGGTTTCAGATTACATAAAGCTACACTGTCTTATATGCAGACATGACACACGTCCAGGAAGTGCCTCAAATATCTTAAGCCTGTTTTCTATTAATGCCTCGCTTCAGTTCAAAGACGTATGAGGTATGATGCATTTGGACTACCATTTTCTTTACGATTCTAGCAATTTTTTCTCTCTACTTGTCTCTTATTAGATTAGATTGCATTGAATGTTTATGCATTACAATGTTTTCATCAACTATATGTTTACTATAATGTTGTCTTTATTTTGAATAACAAATTTTTCTCATTTCCCCAGAATGATCATGCACGATATGCTTTCGAATATGGAGTGAATGACCCGACCACCGGCGATATCAAACATCAAAAAGAAGAACGAGATGGTGACGTTGTGAAAGGTGAATATTCCCTTGTAGAACCGGACGGAAACGTTCGCACTGTTAAATACTATGCCGATTGGGAAACTGGATTCCATGCCGAAGTGATAAACAGTCGAGATGCGAAAGTTATTGCCAAACGTAATGCAAAAAGGTCTTAAATCACACAAAAATTTCTTTTCGATGTATTGAACTCAAACAAAATGATTTTCTGTTTATGTTTTTGTTTTGTTTATATTTATGTTTTGAAACCGAAAAGATATAATTGAAAAGAAAAAATGCATTTCCGGTCGAGAGGTATCTGTCCTCGTAGAATAATTGTCACATCTCATATCTGCTTTTGTCACCACTTTTTCTTACATCATCGTGAATGCTCTCATAAAAAATATATTTGTAATGAAATGTAAATAATATTTATTTTAAAAATGGAAAAAAAGACAAAATGACAAGCTCGTATTTAGTATAAAAAGTAAGATGGAATTTATGTGTGGTTCACAATGAATGTGTAATAACTTTTGCAAACGAACTTTGAGAAGAAAAAAATAATATTTTTTTTGTATTATTAATAGGAATATTTTTTTCAATTGTGATACAAGTGTCTTACGTCATAATTTTGTAAATGAAAAATCACGACACAATAAATTTAAATGTAAAAGTTTGTTGCGTTGTTTTTTATATTTTTTTTTTTTTTTTTTGTGTATCGAGTTTTGATTACGGAAAAACTCAAGATTCGTAAAATATACCTACAGCTGGGCATCACATCTTCAATTAGGGCGAGCTGTCTCCAGTTTTGCAGTTGAAGGCTGAAGTCTTTTTCTACTGGCTTTCTGTCAATCCTGTCTAAACAGAGCAATGATGTCTATACGCTTTAGATGGCCCACCCATCGCCATATAATGGGCTTTCTTGGTTTTTTCTAGAGAGGGTTTTGTTTCTCAGTTAAATTCTTAGCCCAAAGAAACAGCGGCTTGCCAGAGTTGTTCTCCGTTTGATCTCCACACCGATGTTGTTTTCCATGTTTAGAGCGGATATTACGAGCAAAAACCCCAACCTGGAGGGCCAGGTCTTCAATACCCAGTCCTACTGTTGAAAGAAACTGAAGACTCTTTATTTAAAAATGCGGGGTAAGGTGCTGAGTCTGACTCGAAGTGTTATTCGAAAAATTTCAAAGACCATTCTGCCTTCATTTGCAGATATTTTTTTGTACTCGCTCGATAGCGAGAGTCCCTAAAGATCTCAGATTGCATAAATTCGCTGGTCCAGATGGTATCCCCACTACTATTCCAAAGAAGCGTTCTCTACGCTGGCAAAAACAACGCGTAAGTTTTTCTATCTTTCTTATTATTCTGGGCTCTTACCGAGCAGATGGCAAGCTGCATTTGTCCAGCCCGCCCCTTGAGAATGCGAATCTTCTTCCCTTCCAATTACCTTTGAATTGAAGAACAAATGCTTCTTAATGATCTACAGTACGACTTTCGTAGCAAAAGGTCCACTGATGATTTGATGGCATATCTCACCGAGGAGTGGAACCAATCTTTATATATTATTTTGGAGAAAGTAAGATTATTGCGCGCTTGATATTTCTAGGGCATTTAATAGAGTTTGGCATCAAGCTCTTTTACCGCCAAACCTTACTTTGTCACTCTCTTTTATCGCTTTTTCTACAAATAGGTAGTGCTCTAGTGAAATAGCCAGTTGTGATCTTCCCCTAAAACAATTCAGCCGCAACACCCGCACGCTAGGAAAGCTCCTCAGTTTTGCCTGAAGCCCAACTTCGGACGTACAGTAAAGAATAGATTTATATTTTAGTCGCACCACCCAAATGTGGAATGATTTGCAAGACTGCTTTCCTGTCGCATCCACTACTAATTTATTTAAAGGCTATTCATAACTCCTTGATGTGGGCGCCAAATATATAAAAAAAAATTTGAGAGGTGTCAAGGGACACCCGAATGGAACGAAGTTCCTTTCGATTAATTAGTGAAGGAATTGTTACAAAAAACCTGTATACACTCAACAAAAATAATCGTCGCGACACCACACTGTTGAATGCGAAATAGAAATGAAAATATTTGGCTTGCTTTCTATAAGAGAGAGAGAGAGAGAGAGAGAGAGAGAGAGAGAGAGAGAGAGAGAGAGAGAGAGAGAGAGAGAGAGAGAGAGAGAGAGAGAGAGAGAGAGAGAGAGAGAGAGAGAGAGAGAGAGAGAGACAGAGAGACAGACAGACAGACAGAGAAACATGCGACGCCACACAGCTTACAATAGCTTACTATAGCAAAAAGTGTCGTGACAACTTTTCGTAAGAATTTTTTCCGTCTAGCCCCCTTTCACAACGCGCGATAAGGTACTTCGTTCCAAAAATCGCAAGTAAAAATGTACACGACTGGGTCGTACGAACTTGCGATTGTGCGCTAAGTACAATACCAAATTTTAAATCTGACTAAAAGGTTTGGTAAAGGTGTAGATAATGACCCCACCCCCGGTGGGAATCATTATCTACACCTTTACCAAAGGTTTAAGTATTCGCATTTCACAAAAATATTGAAAAAAAAATTTAAGTAAATATTCTAAAGATTTCAAGTGAAACCTAAGAACTCCATTTTTTCGCAGTTGCTAATACATACAAACACTCAAAATTTAATCGAAATCGCTAGACCGGTTTCTCACTTTTTTAAAAATTTAGTTTTTAGGTAAAGTTTAAGATTTTGCCAGAGGTTTTTTTGACAAAAAGTTTGATAAAAATCAAAGATGTAGTTTTAAAGTTATTTCAAGTAATCACATTCTCTCAGATCTATAAGAACTTTGAAAATTTTAAATTTAAAAATTCTTAAACCTAATTCATAAAAATTTCGTCAAAAACGTGTCAGTCATTAACGAGAAAGACGATTTTGAAAAAAAAACCATTCTATGGGAGTTACCGTTTTTAGGCTTTTACCCAAAATTTTTTTTTAAATCATAGAAAAAACAATCTAACACTAATCCTTCTCACAAAATTTTATCGAAATCGTTGGAGACGTTTTCGAGAAAAATAAGCATATCGAGACTCAATTCCAATAACCCCTCAATAGGCTGCCCCATAGAACCTAACTGCAAATTTTGAAGAAAAACCCTTCTCCTATTGCGAGTGTCGTTTGGTTGTCGATACACGACAGTTGAACATCGAAAATGAAATTTGGTATTGCGTATTCTTATTGTTCGATACTTTCAATTTTGAATTCGGTCGTTATCGTCTGTATTTTTGGGTTCGACTTTCACTGAAACTAATAGTGCAGTCAATGAAGCATTTTAGGTCCGAATTTTTTTACTGTTAACCGATTTGCATGAAATTTTGGAATTAGGCTCATCTTACCCTTAACTTCAAAAGTGAAAATGATTTGAACACCGCCACCACCCTGGGGGTGGTTGCCACGCCTTCTCGGGGGTGAACTTTTATTTTTCAAAATAACCTCGGATATCGATAGAAGGCCTAATTTTAAGCAAAAAATCAAATATAAAGTTTTTCATTAAGTCCAATACTTTTCGAGTTATTGGCAATTGAAAATTCGCAATTTTTCACGTTTTTTATCTATTTATTGCAAATATCTCCAAAACTTACGTTTTATCGAAAATTGTATAAAGAACAAAATTGAAGCAGGTAAAACAGTAAACAATTTGGTTTATTCAAAAGTATTCTAAGAACAATATTAAGCTAGATATAAAAGATTAAAGCCATTTTTTATTTTTTCTGAAATTTAATCGTTGTGGTCAATGCCATTTAGCGGCGAGCAGATGCATTTTATGCATTCTAATACAAAAAGATGTTTTGTAGTGCTTGAAATAAGCTTTAAAATGAGCAATATTAAAAGTCTTTTGCACGTAAAATAAGTGAGCTGTAGTGCAAATAAGGAAAGCATCTTATGTTTTTTCTTTTAAATCAATGGGTTCCATAAGTGCCATTTCCACCAAAATTAAATTTAATCGTATTCCGCCTAAAATTAAGTTTGTTATGGAGAGTTTGATAGATAGTATCAGTTTGGCTACTTCAGGACACATATTTTTCAAAAAAGTCACGATTAAAAAAAAAACAACAAATTTTCAAATTTTAAAAAAACCCACTTTTTTTCATAATATCTCAAAAATGACGACAAATACGTATAAAAGTGTAAAAAGTAAAAATTTAAGTATTTTTCTGACAAACAATTTGGTTTTTTAGTTTTTTCTCTCATACCAAAATTGACGGAGATATGATTGTTTAAAGAGCGCGTGGCAGCGCAATCGCAGCCTCTCTAAAGTCTTTTAACCCTTCACCGTTTAAGCAAAAGGTTGTTTACTATATATTTCAATAAAGGATGTTGTAGCTCTTTTAATTACCTTTACAATGGTTTTTTATAAATTGTGATAGCATGAAAATTGAAGGAGTTATGGTCCAAAAACTCATTGATTTAAAAGGAAAAAACATTAAATGCTCCCCTTATTTGCACTACAGCTCACTTATTTTACGTGCAAAAAACTTTTCATAGTGCTCATTTTAAAGGTTATTTTAAGAACTACAAAACATTCACTTGTATTAGAATGCATAAAATGCATCTGCTCGCCGCTAAATGGTATTGACCACAACGATTAAATTTCAGACAAAATAAAAAATGGCTTTTGTTTTTTTATATCTAGCTTAATATTGTACTTAGAATACTTTATAAAAAACCAAATTGTTTATTGTTTTACCAGCTACAATTAGTTCTTATTAAAATTTTCGATAAAACGTATAGTTTTGGAGATATTTGCAATAAATAGATGAAAAACGTGAAAAAATTGCGAATTTTCAATTGCCAATAACTCGAAAAGTATTGGACTTAATGAAAAACTTTATATTTGATTTTTTGCTTAAAATTAGGCCTTCTATCGATATCCGAGGTTATTTTGAAAAATAAAAATTCACCCCCGAGAAGGCGTGGCAACCACCCCCAGGGTGGTGGCGGTGTTCAAATCATTTTCACTTTTGAAGTTAAGGGTAAGATGAGCCTAATTCCAAAATTTCATGCAAATCGGTTCACAGTAAAAAAATTCGGAGGTAAGGCCCTATTTTTCGCTTCATTGACTGCACTATAACTCGAATATCAAATTATAGAATTTATTCACAATGACGACTTCTATTATTCACAGTTAACAGAAATCCTTGTCGATACAGATACGCAATACCAAAAGGAAAATTTATCGAAGCTTTCGACCCTTGTCGCATCGAACGTTAGACGACACTCGCAATAAGGACCCCAATCTTAATTTTAAATTTTAAATCAAAAATAGGATATATAAGAAGATAAAAAATTTCCTTTTTTATTGATCGCTCCGCACATTTTGTAGCTGCAAAACATTAAATGACGACAAAAGCACGCTATTTCAACTGGAAAGTGAGTCGAATTCGAAAGAAGCGCGTTTTGAGACTTGGGACGATTAGAAAGTTAAACCATTACCATAGTATTATTATGTAGACTTTTGGACTTGTGGCGAACCTATTTTCTCCGGTCCAACTTAGCAGTCTCCGTTCTAAGCAATTGGTTTCACTATTTGTGTGTAGAAAAGCAAATGCTGCGGCACCGCGTTCTTCCGGCCCACTACACTTTGAAATCACGTTTTGAACCAACAAGTTTCTATATGCAGTGGTTAAACGTAATCTTTCGAATCGTTGGAGTTTCAAAATGCACTTTTTTCAAATAAGCATAACTGATTCAGTTCCAGCTGAGGCACAACTCAGGAACTCTATTCTACTCTTTTGCTTTTTTAAAACCCTAACTGTGCGATCCTGTTATTAGATTTGCTTTTGCACCTGACTAATGATTTTTTCTTTAAAAGAAATACTATTTTTGATTTGTGAGGGAGTAAAGCAGCACTTGAGAAGATCTTCAAAGAAATTTAAAGGTTGGAAACCGGTTACTTTTTTAAGCGATTTAAGCTGAATGCATTTTCCGAGGACTATCGCTTGACTTTTGGTCAGTCCTTATTTTACCATTTTTAGTTCACGCTCCACTTTTATAACAAATAAAAGAATTTTTTTCAATTTTTTGTCTTATATTTTCATTTTGTAAAATACAAATGTTTCACCCTCGTTTAAAAAAAAATTAATGAGTCTTAGCGGCCAATCGCTTGTCACGCTCCTCAGAAATACTCAACTTGACACCCTTGCCCTTTGGCAGCGAGATGTATGGCTTGTTGCCCTTGCCGATGATGAAAACGTTTGTCAATCTTGTGGCAAACACATGACCTTGTGTGTCCTTAACATGGACAATATCGAAGGAACCTGGATGCCTCTCGCGGTTGACGACTGTGCCGACACGTCCCAAATTTCTACCTCCGGTGATCATGCACAAGTTTCCTGAAACAACCAAACAATTAAATTTTACAAACATTCCTATGAAATATTCTTTCTATGGAAAACATGAGAAGCTTTTGTAATGCACGTAAAGTGTTACTGAATCTACCACAATAATCAAGGCATTCAGTGACCGTCGAAACAAAAATTTTTCTGGGCTTCTTTTTGAACCACAAAACGAGGAAATTCGTTAAAAATGGTCTTCGATGAGCCTTAAGTTTGCAAAACACAATAATAATTTACGTTACAATGACAATTGCGTTGAACAAATGAACCTAGCCGATTTCAAAAAAAAAAAAAAAAAAAACTGACAAATCGGTCTTACCTGAATCGAACTTGATGTAATCAGTAACTTTGCCATTAGAGATGTCGACTTGAACAGTGTCGTTAGCCTTCACCAATGGGTCGGGATAGCGGATGGTCCTTCCGTCGTGTGTGACCAAGAATGGGACTCCCTTGGAACCGAGCTGGGTCTTGCGAACCTTGCACAGCTTGTACTACAAAAAAAAAAAAAAACTTTTTATTACTTTTGCAATCTAACGATTACTTACGATATCGTTGCACGCGTGGTTAGATTTGTTATTGCACGTAAATGTTACTGATAACGCCACAAAAATCAAGGCGACCAGTGACCGTCGAAACAAAAATTTTTCTGGGCTTTATTTTGAACCACCAATTACTTCGGTATCATTGGAATGGTCTTCGATAAGTCCATGGAGAATTTGGCAGCTACACGCTTCTGACTTACCTTGGCTTCCTCAGCAGAAATTCGATGGATGGTGAAGCGTCCCTTGACATCATAGATCAAACGGAAGTATTCACCAGTCTTCTCGATGGTGATGACATCTGAAACAAAATAAAAATCATAATCAGAGATCCGAAAGATCAAAACCAGTACCAAAAACTCACCCATGAATCCAGCTGGGAATGTAGGATCGGTGCGTACCTTGCCGTCAACTTTGATCAAACGCTGCATGACAATCTTGGTAACTTCAGATCCAGTAAGGGCGTACTTTAGACGATTTCTTAAGAAAATCATCAAGGGAAGTGATTCCCTCAACTTGTGTGGGCCTGTTGATGGACGAGGGGCAAAAACTCCTCCGAGTTTGTCCAACATCCATGCTTTTGGTGCTGCTAAGCGCTTCAAATGTTTTTTGGGTCCTCGCGCCTAAAACACAATGGTCGCATTATTAATTTGATTCACACTTTATTTTATGCAAACATCTTAGGTCGCAAAATTCGTTTTCATTTCTCGCCCGGCACATAAAAACAATCTTTTAAAAATCAAATAATACATCGCAATGAAAACTAATAAAAGCGAAATATATCACTGGCAGAAGCAATTGAAGGATTATTTTTTAGTTGGTTCACTAATTTACAAATAATATTAACTAGTCGTACACGATGAAAACGAATTTTTAACAAAATTTAGAAACCACTCACCATCTTGCAAGAGAATAAAAAAGGAAAGAAAGATGGCCGGATGTTTCAGTAGGCAAAAAAAATTGACAGTTCTCAGCTTGCAGTTCAGTGGGTACTTTTCGGAACACTTTCAACAGTAGTAAGCGCCATCTCTTGTGTGGAATTGATACTGATAAATTTTGAAGACTTTAAGGGGTAATCACAAAGTTATAATTTTTTTAAGGGCATCATTTACCTCGTTTCCGAATAGAATTGAATCATACTTCAATTCGAATTAGTGCCAATGTATACCTACATCGAATTTACCTGATCAGATACAGCTCTTGTAGCTGGATCGATTCGAAAGGTATGTGTTATTTACCTAGATTACTCGATTCAGTGAGGTAAGTAGATACCTGCATCGAAATATGAATCATAATCCGATTTGATTACCCGATTCTAAGTGGAAACGAGGTAATTGTTTTGTTGCTTAATACTGGATTTACATGCATCTGCAACTGCAGAAGTGCTGAAAAGTAAAGCGTGTCGGATGAAGATTATAAAGCACAAAAGTTAAAAAGAGAGCCGAATAGAATTAGTCGGCTAAAAGCAATTTAAATAGTTACTTTTTCATTTATTCAATACACCAATCAGCGTGTACCTATCTGAATGGTAAATGTAATAAATAAAATTAATACAGCCCATTTCAGCTGAAAATCGAACAAACACGAATACTTTGATTGGGATTTTGGTATAATACTACATATGTATGTATGTAGGTATATACAATTCAGTTAATGGAAAAGGACAGAAAAAGCAAATGAGATAACAATTAAATGGACATTCATGCTTATTTTTACATTCTATTTCGATAGAATGTTAACATGTACCTAAACTTTCGAATCGTTCAAGTCTCAAAATGCACCTCTTTCGAATTCGACTAATTTTCTACCAAAATAGAACGTCAAAATTAGCACGATTACGATGTAGAGAAGTAAAAAAAAAAAGGTTGGAAAATTCGGTTCGTCCCTTTGTCTGTTTGCAAATCTGCAGGCTGCAGCCCAAGTGGACTGGTTTATAGGGTTTATCTAGTATTCTCTCATTTGGTGTTGTTGAAATTGGAACTTAAGCTCGTAAACGATGGCACCTTTAATATGTCTTAAAAAGGTTTTTTAAAACCTAATATTTCTAAATACATACGGCCTTAACGATTTAGATAAAACAGTCTGATCTAAATCTAAATCTATCTTTTGGTAAGAATGGATTTGGCAAGATTGATCTTAAAACGGCGTTTTCTACAAAACCGCTTTTTAACCAGAATTTCTTGCTAACTACAAAACTGATTTCAATTAAATTTAAAAATTAGGAAGGCTCATGATCAAATTCATACATAACTTTTTTGGTTTTTTGAACGTGTTGGAAATGTGAAGGTATGTGGAAGTAAAAATAAGAATTACTGCGTGAACACAATGGGAGCCGCAGACGCAATACGCAGCCGGTGCTGAAAGAGCTGTCAAACTGTGTCGTACGTGTTTTTTAAAAACTGCACACAATGCAGCTGGACGTCGTACGTGTTTTTTGACATAAGGTGATAAGGTCTGTATTGATGTCAGCTGATTGCATGAAATCTAATTTACGAGTATATCAAATTTGAGTGTGTGAAAATAAAATAAAAGCTAGAATGGAAAGAGAGAATGAAGAGATGGTTTTTTTGATGGGTGTAATACAGATTTGTATTTTTTGGAGTATCGATCGACAAAACAATTCGTCTTCCGATGACTGCACTACTGGTGTATCTACTTTCGGCCTCGCTATATACTCCTTCATGCAGCTCAAAGTACTCATAAATGTCTGCTCTACTGCAGAGTGCAGACATCGACGGCCCTGTTCTCCTTCGTTTAGGCGCTGAAGCTGAAGCTGAAGCTGAAGTATTCGTCGATGCCAGCGGAGTAGAGCACGACGGGAGTGTTTCTTCTTCCTCCAGGTCGTCGAAGACTGGGCTGCCTGGATCCACTAGGACCACTGGTGTCATTGCTGTTGGTGTTGGTGTTGTTAATGTTTGTTGCCTTTCTTCGATGTAGTTTCCCATTGTTCTAGGTATATAAAAAAACCAAACACATCAAAATCATTCTTTTCAATTCCGAAGTATCTAAATACTTACGTTCTTGGCTTTACATGGTCTTTCAAGAACTCCATTTGCATGGAATACCTTCCAACGGGCTCTACATCGTCGGCAACTTGTCCTGACACTTTCGATTTATTAACATTTCTTAAATAAGTGTCGCGAAGAGACCTCCACTTTTTTTTGACATGTTCAACTGAAAAGAAAAATATATGTTTTGTCAAAAAATAACCTACAATACCGGCAAACATGTACTTACAGGGCAAATTCAATTCCTCAGATATGTTTTTCCACTCCTTGGCTTTCATTTTAACATTTTTATAATTTCTGTTACACAAATTCCATAACATCTCTCGGCTTCGCACTGCTTCAATAATTTTTTCCGACTCGTCCATCTTCTACCGCCTTTAAAACCAAAACAACTTTATTGAGTACGCACGTAAAAGTTAAAAGTTAGCCAACTCTTCCGTCTGCGGCTTGCGGCGCGTAGTGCATTGCGTATGCATTGTGTTCACATCAATGGATTTGCTACTTTTTAATATTTTGACAGCTCTTGCGGCTCCGGCTCCGATGCGTATGCGTATGCATTGTGTTCACGCAGTTATCAATATATTGCTCTTGCGAGAGAATAGAAACGCATGGAATGAACCGGGTAAAATGTTGCAATAATCGAAGTGGAGTAACGAAGTTGAAAACTAATGCATAAATGGACACCCTTTTGTTTATTTGGAGGTAAAATACATGAATTTGAATGAAATATACTGTAACGTGAACCCAACATTTTATACCAATTTCCTAATCGAAAAACGTTCAACCGAAAACACAACTGGCAACACTTTAATGGAATGGTATAAATGACAGGCGTTGCTTGTAAGCCAGTGTGTGTGAGTGTAGAGAGACAGACAGACAGAGAGTAGACAGCAAATGTGGCGACAATGTAGAAGTTACTGGAGAGTTCTAGATGGCGTGTCATTCGATATAAATAGCCCGCCCGAGGCAACCAGAAGTCAGTCTTGTTTATAGAGTGATAAAGTGAAGAGTAAATACAAGTGATAGTCCAAAAGTCGAGTTGAGTTCAAATAAAGTGTATATCGAAAGTAGATACTGAATAAAGTGGTAGAATTAAATTAAAAAGTGAAGTTTTATTTTTCGAACTAAGCGCACGTTACATTGGTGTCAGAAGTGTAAATAAAACTTATTTGACTAGTAAAGTGTAAAAAAAAAAAAAAAGTAAAAAGAAAATAATAATTATATACAGTGAAAATGGGTAAGTTGTTAAAAGAGCTCACTTGCATTGAGCTTAAAAGTGAGTTAGGTAAGCGAAATCTTTCTAGAGCGGGATCGAAAAATGAGCTCGTCCTGCGCTTGCGTAACTATTTGGAACAGCAAGGGGAAGACGTAAACACTTTTGTTTTTGAAACAGAAGTGGAAGAAGAGGAAGTAAGTGAAAATATAGATTTTTCTAGTATGATGAAACTTTTGTTAGAACAACGAAACGAGCAAAAGAAAGAACAGCAGAATGTTCTCGAACGACTAGAAGTACAACAAAAGAAGCTGGAAGAGCAACGAAATGAGCGAAAGAAGGAACAGCAGAATGTTCTTGAACAACTTGAGGCACAACGAAACGAACAAAAGAAGGAACAACAGAATATTCTCGAAAGACTTGAGGCGCAACAGAATGTTTTGGAAGGTCAGAAAAACATTCTAGAAGGTAAATTGGGTAACATTGAGAAAAATGTTTGTGGCCTAGAAAAACGCATTGAATGTGTTGAGAAACGATTTTCCAAGCTTGAGAGTCAATGCGAAAGCCAGCTTGCCACTTTGGAGAAACGAATCGAAAACATGGCTAAGGAACTAGACCAGATGCGGAAAATTGAGCTACGGAAAACTTGTGGAGATTGTCTAAAGCAAAGAGAAGTACAACCACCAACATTCGACGGACAGTCGTCTTGGTCAGTTTACAAGAGACAATTCGAGGCAGCTGCGACAGCAAATGGCTGGGTTGACGAAGACAAATACATAGCACTGACTCTTGCTCTTAGAGGACCAGCAGCTGATTTACTTCAAACTGTTCCAGCTGGTAAGAGCAACGATCTCAGTTCTCTCGTGGCAGCTATAGATAAACGCTTTGGTGATAGCCACTTGAAAGAAGTCTTCCGAGTCCAACTCAATAACAGAGTCCAGAAAAAGGGTGAAAGTCTACAGCAGCTCCAAGCAGACGTCGAAAGACTGGTTCACCTGGCATACCCGGATGCTGGAGAAGAAATCATCAACCATCTGGCTGTTGAGTCCTTCGTTCGTGCCATTTCTGACAAACATCTTCAGAGATCTGTGCGAACTGCTAGAACACGAACTCTTTCCGAAACTCTAGAGTTTGCATTAATGATGGAAGCATCTGAGCAAGCTTCTCAAATGGTACATTGTCAAAGAGAAGCCATATTCGAGGCTGGATCATGCCCAGGAGTTAAGCTACAAAGGAACCAGCGGCACGGACTTGCCAGATGTTGGAATTGTAATAAGACGGGGCACTTACAGCGACAATGCCGGTTGCCACCAATCAAAACTGAAACTGCTTGTCGACGTTGTGAAGTCCAAGAAAATCAATCCGCGAGCTGTAGAGTAAGACCGCAGACTTATCAATACCGAATTGGACATCAGGTAGAAACCCCCCAATGGAATTGCTGGCGGAAAGTAGAGACCAAGACTCAGCGTATGAGAATGGAGCCCATATTTGGATGGAACAAGGAAGAATTGAGGTCTGCTCAAACGAAGGATCCAGACATCGGACCGATTCTCAAATGGAAAGAGAACAACACGAAACCTGACTGGAACGACATTTCTGACCAAAGCCCTGTTGTCAAAGCCTATTGGGCACAGTGGGATTCGCTTCGCGTGCAAGAAGGCGTACTCCAGCGCAAATGGGAATCTCCTGACGGTAAATCTTTTGTAATGCAGCTTATTGTTCCTCAATCAAAAATCAAGGAGGTTTTACAAAAGATGCATAGAAGCCCTACAGGAAGCCACCTGGGAGTCAACAAGACGCTGGAGAACGTGCGAAAACGCTTTTACTGGCTGCATGTTAGAGGTGACGTGGAGAAGTGGTTCCGAAATTGTTATGTCTGTGATTCAAACATAGCGGTGGGTAGGCTTACAGATAGATTTAATAGAACAGGGACATGGGCCACAGTGTATGGCGACCGGATGAAGACACGGTATGACACAAAAGCGAAAACGACAGGATTCCAAGCAGGTGATCGTGTGTGGCTTTATAATCCTCATTGTCAAAAGGGATTGTCACCGAAACTTCAGCAAAACTGGGAAGGTCCTTATACTGTAGTCACGAGGATTAACGACGTGGTTTACCGCATCCAAAGAGGACTAAGAGGCAAGTTAAAAGTAGTTCATTGTGACAGGCTGCATCGATATAGTGGTGAGGCTGCAGATGGAATTATTCGGGACGAACAATCCTAAGGAGGGGGCAGTGTAACGTGAACCCAACATTTTATACCAATTTCCTAATCGAAAAACGTTCAACCGAAAACACAACTGGCAACACTTTAATGGAATGGTATAAATGACAGGCGTTGCTTGTAAGCCAGTGTGTGTGAGTGTAGAGAGACAGACAGACAGAGAGTAGACAGCAAATGTGGCGACAATGTAGAAGTTACTGGAGAGTTCTAGATGGCGTGTCATTCGATATAAATAGCCCGCCCGAGGCAACCAGAAGTCAGTCTTGTTTATAGAGTGATAAAGTGAAGAGTAAATACAAGTGATAGTCCAAAAGTCGAGTTGAGTTCAAATAAAGTGTATATCGAAAGTAGATACTGAATAAAGTGGTAGAATTAAATTAAAAAGTGAAGTTTTATTTTTCGAACTAAGCGCACGTTACAATACAATACAAATTGTTTAATGTAGGTACATAACTATCTGTTAGGTATACTAAATTTTCTTGAGTTGATTAGATATACGGCCTTATCGAAGTAACCGTCCGTCGGAGCGGAATTCTCTCCGATCGGAGACATTTTGCTTCGTGGTAGTTCTCCGATCGAACTATCCGGCGTTCTCCGATAATTTTTTGTTGCGGAGATTTTAGTTTCGGGAATTCTATGAATTGGCGCATCTGTGAAAAATTTCTTACGACGACAACTACTTCGAAGCATAATTGAATCTCCGGAAAAAGATGCGTTGCGGAGTAATCTGCGCTCCGACGGTTACCTCGATAGGGCCGATTATGTACATTATGTAAATCATGCACAATCGAAGCTAAAGTTACCTGGCAGCCTGGGACTATGTTTCGTTTGGGGTTGTATTTAAAAATTGTCAGTAACCTTACTTAGGTCCCTATTATGAGTAGCGAATCGAACGTTCGATCGGAAGCGAATGTTTTTGCGAGCTTCTTTTATAGCGGTATTATAGGTTGTAAAAACAAAAACTTTGTAGAAAACTTTTTTTTTCGACGTTTAAGGTTTGTCAGATAAGAGAATGGACGAAGTTTAATGATAATAATCCAATAAATGAGTATCTCTTAAACATTCGCTTCCAGTCGAACATTCGATTCGCTACTCATAATAGGGACCTTGATTCATCGAAAATTATGTCGCACTTCATCAGCTAAAATCAGAAATTATGAAAAAAATCAATAATTAAACTGTGCTACAAAATTAAAATAAATGGCGATTACTTTTGTAAGCCCCTGTGACCCCCCCCCCCCTCCTCTGGCTCCTACCAAAGGCCGGATTCTGTAACGTTTTAGACGACTATCTCTGAATTTTAAGCAATAAAAAAATGTGCTTTGCCATGCCAAAATTTGTAAGACGATTGTAAAATAGCTTTCCATCTGCCAATGAAAGTCAATGAAAAAAAAAATTATATGGAACAATCTTTTGACGTCGCAATCTACGATAGACTTACTTACTTACTTACTTAAGGTGGCGCTACAGTCCGGGTCGGACTAGGGCCTCAACCAACATGCTTCTCCAGCCAACTCGGTCCCTAGCTAGCTGCCTCCAGTTTTGCACGCCAAGTTGGTTGAGGTCCTCTCCTACTTGCGTGCGCCACCTGAGTCGCGGTCTTCCTCTACTGCGCCGTCCCTCGGGATTGGATTCGAAGACTTTCCGGGCCGGAGCGTTGGTGTCCATTCGCTCTACATGACCCAGCCATCTAAGCCGCTGGACCTTGACTCGTTTGACAAGGTCAGTGTCGCTGTACAGCCCGTACAATTCGTCGTTGAATCTTCTTCTCCATTCTCCATCTATGCAGACGGGACCAAATATCACCCGAAGAATTTTTCTCTCGAAGCATCCTAAAGCGTTCTCGTCTGCCTTTGACAAGGTCCATGCCTCTGCGCCATATATAAGAACCGGGATGATAAGTGTCTTATACAGGGACACTTTAGTTGCTCGAGAGAGGACTTTACTACTCAATTGCCTTATTCTTAGTCCGAAGAAACAGCGATTGGCAAGAGTTATTCTTCGTTTGATTTCAGCGCTGGTGTCGTTGTCTGAATTAATAGCGGCGCCTAGGTAGACAAAGTCCTTAACTACCTCAAAGTTATAGCTGTCAATCGTGACGTTCTGTCCAAGACGTCGGTGTTCGGTGTCCTTTCTTGATGACAGCATATACTTGGTCTTGCCCTCATTTACCACTAAACCCATCTTCTTCGCTTCCGTCTCAATGCTCATAAACGCGCCATTGACATCACGCTGCGTTCTTCCAATTATGTCAATATCGTCGGCATATCCGAGCAATTGAACGGACCTTTGAAAGATTGTGCCTCTTGTGTTGACGTAGGAGTTTTGCACTATTCTTTCAAGAACGATGTTGAAGAAGTCGCATGACAGTGCATCGCCTTGCCTAAAACCTTTTTTGACATCGAATGTATCGGTGAGATCTTTTCCGACCCTGATGGAGCAGCGTGCGTTCTCCATCGTCATCCTACACAATCGGACAAGTTTGGTAGGGATGCCAAAACTAGACATGGCTCTATATAACTCCTCTCTATAGATGCTGTCATATGCGGCCTTAAAATCAATAAAAAGGTGGTGGGTATCGATTTGAAGCTCTTGGGTTTTTTCCAAGATCTGCCGTAGTGTGAAGATTTGGTCTATGGTGGACTTTCCTGGTCTAAACCGGGGAAACGATGCTGAGGTTCCATTCATCGGGCATGCTTTCTTCCGACCATATTTTGCAAATGAGCTGGTGCATACTCCTGACCAGGTCATCGCCGGCCGATTTAAACAATTCGGCAGTGAGGCCATCAGCTCCAGCAGCTTTGTTGGACTTTAGCTTGGACACTGCTGTCTTCACTTCGTTCAGGTCGGGTTGGCGGAATTCATGGTCTACGTCGCCTAAATCAAATGGTTCTATCTCTCTAACAGCGGAATTGGGTCCATCATCGCCGTTATAGAGCTTGGAAAAGTGGTCTTTCCATATCCTCAGCATAGACTGCGGTTCCACCACGATGTTCCCTTGATCGTCTTTGCAGGCTTCGGCTCGGGGCTTGTAGCCCGAGGCTGTTGTTTTTACCTTCTGGTAAAACTTCCGAACCTCATTCCTGCTGTGGCACCCTTCTATCTCCTCGATCGCGCGCTTCTCATGCTCTCTCTTTTTCCGTCTGAGAAGCCGGTGTTCGTCTCTCCTCTTCTGCTTGTAGAGCTCATAAGCAGTTCTAGTCTTTTTGTGCAGCGCCGCTTTGTATGCTTCCTGTTTAGCTGCATGTGCTTGCCGGCATTCGTCGTCAAACCAGGGGTTTCGTTGTGGTGGCCGTGTGAAACCCAGCACTTCAGAGGCGGCATCTCTGATGGCTGATTGGCAGTGCTGCCACTGGTTCTCTATACTTGATGCTGGCGGCATAAGACTCCTTGAGAGGTTGTAAGAGACTAGATCGGAAAAAGACTTGGCGATCTCTTGCGATTGTAGTCGTCCAACGTCGAATTGTCTCACAGTATTTCCTTGTGTTGGCTTGGATCGGGATATCCGCAGTCGTACCTTGGCTACAACAAGGTAGTGGTCCGAGTCAATGTTGGCCCCTCGGTCAATCTGGTTGACGGTTGAGTGATCAGGAGATTTCCATGTCCCTTTGTGGATATTGAGGTGCTGGAACCGCGTACTAGCTACCAGAACATCTCGCCCCGCAGCGAAATCGATCAGCCTGAATCCGTTATCGGAGGTGTTGTCGTGCAGGCTGTATCTTCCGATTATTCCACCATAGATATCCTCTCTTCCTAGCTTGGCATTAAAATCTCCTAGAACAATCTTAATGTCATAGCCAGGGCACTGCTCATATGTTTTGTCCAGGAGCTCGTAGAATACGTCTTTGGTGTCTTCATCCTTTTCCTCTGTGGGGGCGTGTGCGCAAATGAGGCTTATGTTGACGAATTTAGCCTTGATGCGGATTGTTGCTATGCGCTCGTTCACATAGTTGAAACTCAAGACTTTTTGCCTAAGTCTAGTTCCAACAACGAATCCACATCCAAACAGTCGCTGCTTCTGTTCCCGGTAGCAATCGCCGTAGTAGATATCGCAGTCTGTTAGTCTGCGTCTACCTGGCCCATCCCATCGCATTTCTTGGATAGCGGTAATATCTGCTTTGTAGCAGTTTAGGGCTTCCGCTAATTGTTCGGCTGCACGTGGTCTATTAAGGGACCTAACATTCCACGTACAGATCCGAAGCTCGTTGTCCGTTTTTCGTTTGCTAGGTTCGTCATCAGTAAATCCGTCCGTATCCGAGGCTTGTTGGTGCTTCGCAACTAACAATTGCTTTACGTGGCCGGGAAGTCACCCCGACAGCACGACCCCCAACCTGGAGGACCAGATCCTTGTATAGCTCCAAGGATGGGAAGCCGGATAAACCGCTCCTTATAGGCCTGGGCTCCAAATATGCTGTAGTAGCCCTATAAGGTGTTCACTAAGTAGTTCAACCTGACTGGAACTGTAGACGCCACCGTTGATTCCATCTAGGGAATTCCTCCGCTGCCGTCTGGATGAAAGAAGAGGTGCCTTAGTGGGAACACCTCTCCCCCCTCTCTCGTTTGCTGCCACCAACAACCTTCCACTAGCGTTGAGACCCAATCTCCAGTTGAGGTACTAGGCACCCGATGTTCACCACGTGGAGGTGAGAGTAGGAGTTGATAGACAGAGGTGGGTTTTAAGAAAAACCTATGAACGCTAGGGTCCTCTTGGGTGCACGTGTCTACCATTTAAACATCTAAGATAGACTATTGAACAATAATCGTCTGAAAAGTTACGGAATTTGGGCCCAGGATTTTGTTCCAGTTTCCAACATTTTTCCATTGTTATAGAACAGGAGTATAAGTCTTAATTCACTCCGAAAATTGCTTTTCGGAATACGTCACAAGTATTATCGAGGAGTGCACTCGAACGGCGTTTTCTTTAGTTCCTCATTAATGTCGTGTATTGCCATATTTATAAACAAAAATTAGGAAATGAATGGACTTAAACACTTTGAAGTGAAATAAAATCCATAAAAAACGTTTTAGTCGCTTATAGCCTGTTACCAACAGGAAAAAAACGTAATTAGTTAGCTTCTATCCTGTACAATCACCATTTTGCTAAAAAAAGTGTTTAAAAAAGTGTATGAGAAAACTTGTTAGGTTTTGGAAATTTTTGTCCCGGTGGGAATAGGCTATAGGTTGAAGCAACAAATCGACTAGAATGATTCAATTGTTCAAAGAATCGACAACAACGCCTTATACCTACAAACTGGAGTAACAGAGAAGGAAAACAGTCGCTTTGTTCGCACGGTTTTATTTGGTTTGATTTTTGGAAACATACATCTTTGCCAACAAACTTCAACAAATCGATTGATATAAACGTCCTCAAGCAGTTCTTCTGTTTTGTTATGTTTACAAATAACACGTTTTTATTTGTTTACTTTTATATGTTTATTTCATTCAAATTAAACTCTTTGCTATAATAATTTTTACACAATCTTATTGAAATGATGATTTCATGTGTACTTATTTTAAATTATTTTTTATATCTTCTCTTGTTTTAAAATGAATAGTCCTTAGTGTTTTAAATGTCCTCTTCGTTATTCTATAGATAATTTATAATAATTTATAAAATTGAAAAGTGCTACAATATCGAAACAAAAAAGGTATAAGAAAAAGAAAAGAAAAAACATCAACGTACGCAAAAGGTCTACATCAGTTTTAAAGTAATCAAAAGAAATCTTGTTCTTCTTTGTTTACTCGATATTGTTTAAAATTGGGAATTCTGAAAAAGGGATGGTTATACAAGTACTAGTATTGTAAGTTCATTCAGAAAAATAATTTTTTGTTTGTGTTGACAATGGAGTGGGAGAATCCCACTGAAAATAGCAAAGCGGTACACACAAACAGTTCAAAATATCTTAACGGCAGAATGCTTCATTGATGCAAATTTAGGTTCAATCTACAGCCAGTTAGGCATACATATTGTCTAGTCTAGCTTTTTCATTGATTTAAGGGCTCTTTCACGAAGTTGTTTTTCAAGATCTTCATTCACAACAGCTGGACCATCGTCATCGCTGCTTGAACTGCTGTCAGCCTTTTTGCTCTTCCTCTTGTGTTTCTTATGTTTTTTGCTCTTCTTGCTGTGTTTTTTGTGTTTCTTGTGTTTTTTCTTCTTTGCCTCGGCCTCTGAAAATGAAGAACTGTCATCATCTGAATCATGACGTGACTTCTTAACCTTCTTTCGTTTCTTTTTGGGTTGATCGGAGTCAGAAGAATCGTCGTTTGCAACTGTTGTTGTTGGTTTTTGTGGGGGCTTTTTGGATACGGAGACTGTTCTCTTACGCGAGGATGCCCGCGCTACACTTTTGTTGCCAGCGTGCTCGTCTTCGGATTCCGAATCTGATTTTTTATGTTTTTCTTTTTTTTCGGGAAGCCGTGCGCGCTTGTTTTCTACTGATTCTCGGGTTTCTGTCGACACTTTTCGTTTTTGAGGTTCTGGAATTTTTTCCAATTTGCGTTCTGAATCTATGTCCTTACGAGATTTAGCTGGTGGTGGTACTACTTTTGACTGCTTTTCGTCATCACTTTTATCTTCACTCGAAGAAGAGCGTGCCTTGCGAGCTTTTTGCCCTTTGCGTTCTTCCCTCTCTGGCTCGCTATCATCACTGTCAGAGCTATCTGACGAACTAGACTCACTAGTTGGCTTGGCTTTTTTAACAGTAACCTTGGCAGGAGGAGGAGCAGTAACAGCGACAGCAGCTACAGCAGCTGGTTTTTGAACAGCTGTTATTTTTTCTTTACCCTTCTCTTTTTCATGGGCTTTCAGGAATGGGGACGGTGTTCTTGACAGACTAGTACTATATTTATCTCGTGGAACAGGTTTTCGAGCTACTGGAATCAGTACTGTTTTGATTTGTTCTACTACAACAGGCACGATTGGCCGCTCATCTTCAACCACTCTAGCTTTAGTTCGGAACATGTCTTCCTTCTTTTCTTTTGGTTCCATGTGTTTGGGAGGGTGATAATCAGCAGAACGATCGATAGAATGTTCTTTTCGGATTGGACTAGCTTTGCGGTCAAAACCAGATTTAATTCTTTTTTCTGGACTGTCTTTGCGGTCAGAACTGCTACTTAGTTTTCTAGACGAACTTTTTTCGCGCAGCACAACTCTTCTCGGACTAATTTGTTTATCAATGCTCCTTCTTCCGACTGGTGCCACATGTACGTCTTCATTGTCCCAATTTGGACTTTCGGATCGGTCGGATCTCTGATTAGTAGCTGGCGGCGGAGGTTCCCATCTTTCCTCACGAATATTTTTAATAGGCATTGGTTTAGGTATTTGCCGAGGAATAGAACGCCGGAAACTACCACGTCTAACAGGGGACATTGGCCGTGGTGGTGGCGATGGCAAACGCTGTATGGGTGAAGGCCGACGATCCCGTGAGCCCGGGCGACCATCGCGCAAAGATCGAGGGGGTGATGACCTCCGATCTCGCGACATCCTTCGTGGTGGTGATATACGGCGTGGTGACATTCGTAAGGGTGAAATTCGCCGCCGTTCTCTGGATACATTCAGAGGAGATATTCGTCGAGGTGATCTCATGATTGGAGAGCGTCGATCGCGCGATCTTCTCTGCATAGGTAGAGGTGAGATGCGACGTGGCGGCGGTGAGATTTTCCTGTTATCTCGGAACGGTGATGATCTTCTGTCCCGTATTGGTGAGAATTTTCGTTCACGCGACTGTCGTCTTGGTGGTGACCTGCGGTCGAATGGAGAACGACGAGGGGACATGTTGCGACGCATGCGGTCGCGGCTCATGCTACGACGACGATTATTCATACCTCCACCACGACCCCGCATTCCACCACGGCCACGGTTGTTGTTAGGTGAACGGCGTCTATTAAATCTGAGAAAAAAAAATTATATTTCAGAATTTAGTTGCACTTGGAAAGTTGAATATATGTATGTATTAAAAATTTGAGGTAGTTAATATTACCTTCTCGGAGATCGGGAACGCCTCATTGGTGACCTGGAACGGTTCCTTGATCTGGATCTTATGCGTGAGCGGGATCGCCTACGCGATCTTGAACGTTGGCGCATTGGCGAACGTGAACGATTCCGTCCCCCGCCTCCTCCCCCGCCACGAGGAGGACTTCGACCTCTTGGACTTCTACGTCCTTGATCGAAACGCCTCATTTCCTGTCGCCTTGGCGGACCTTTACCCAATGAGCTGCTCGAAGATGATTCACGATTGTTTCTATATTGACGCTTCTTCTGAACACTGTTCTGATTTTTGCGAATTTCAAAGTCATCCTTTCCGTTTGCTGGTGACAGAGACAAACTTGTTTCTGAACGTGATCGACGTGTTTTCTTTCGACCCACTGATGATGTAGATGACGATGACGAGGAACTTGAAGAGCGAGATTTACCCTTCTTGACCAAAGACCTGCTTAGTGAAATAGTAATTTTTTTTAATTTGAAATATTTAATTTTTATCGAATGCAGTTGCATACCTTGATCTGGAACGTCGTTTGTTGACAACTGGTTTGCGACTTCTGGAGTGAGCCGATGAATGAGAATCAGAGCTTCTGGAACGGCTTTTGTTGTTCTTTTTTGGAGCACTTGCTAAATCTAACAACTTGGCTTGAACTTTGGTCAATTTCTTAGATCCATCGGCGTCGTGACCATTCAGAGAAACATCACCAGTTTTTGGAGATGGAGACACTTCCTTCTTCTTAACTGGAGACTTTGACTTAGATTTTCTCTCAGGTGCCCTATGATCTGTACGAGAAGAACCCCGTTTTGGTCTAGATGCTGATCGGGAGCGTCTTCGACTGGGCGATTTACCTCTAGCAATTGGTTTGCGATCACGTGACCTACTTCGTCGTCTCCTTTCTGGGGATCGGTGACGTGATCTTGAACGCCTTCTATCCCAACGTTTTGTAGAGCGTTCTCTGGATTGTTTCTTCGTAGGTGATCTATCTCTTGAACTTTTGCGAGGAGATCGTGCCCGGTCTCTTGTTGGTGACTTAGAGCGATCCCTGTTTAAGGCTGCAGCTGCAGCTGTCGCCAAACTCTTTCCACTAATAGAATCTGTTATAGCATCTTTACCAACTAAATTGTTTGCTTCAGGCGACTTAGATCTCGATTTAGCTTTCAAGTGTGATCTAACCTGTTCAATGGTACTATTTTTGTGTGGCAACATGGATGACAAATCATTAGAACGTTCTCGTCGTCGACCCTCACTAAAATCACGATCCCTTTCATTCGATCGATCACGTTTTGATGAAGAATTACCGTGTTGTTCCTCTTCTCGCTTCATAATCTCTTCTTTTTTCTGATTAATAAATTCAGCTGGTATACCACTGTCACTTTCTTGTGCCGATAAAAGCAAAGCCCATAGTTCTTCCATAAATTGCCGCGCATTACGTCCGTTAAGAAATCCTGTCATGTTGATCTGCATTTTTTTTGGACAAGGAAATTTCTCCTCTTCCAGTTGATTATATACAAATTCGACAACCACGTCATCTTCGATGTGAAGGATGTCGGTAATTTTTTTGCTAATCCATGGCCGAAGAACGTCCAATTTAACTTTGGACATATCGACGCGCTTGCTCAGACAATCGCCGAACTTCATTTGTTTCATTAGTTTTTTCTCTTTGTCACTGAACCGTGTGTCCTGCTGTTGGTTAGTTCCCTGCAAAGTATAGAATTTTCTTTTTAAAACATGTTTGCCTTATATTTTAATTATTTAAGATCTGTAGCTATAATAATAGTAAAATTGTGTTTTTTCAATTGTATTTAAAAAATTTAATTACTCTTTGCATGCGTTTTTACCGTTTGTGTTACGTATTACCTAGCCAAGTCCATATGAAATTAATTTTACCAGCTCTGCTCTTATAACATATGTATGTTTGACATTCCAATTCGCAGTCCTACAATGATGTTATCATATGTTTGAGAGTAGAGTTGCTACTATAAGATGAATTTGAAGTAACTGCGTGTGTTCCGAATGATGTTTTGTCTGAATTGATGTTTGATAGTTTTCTGCAGTTTTGTTTGCCTCAAAATATGATGATGTTGATTTGCCAAATTTGATGATGTTTCCTCCTGGTTTGACATTATGTTCATCAGATGAAAGATCCTCTGTTGAATTGTTAAAAGAGTGTGTTGAATGGTGCTGCTGAGATGTGTGGTTCCGCCAACTGAACATAACGATCTTTTTGTCCAAGTGTGTCCACGAAAATCGTTGCGTTTGTTAGTACAAACTGTAGTTTCAAAATGATCCGCTGACATTTTGCTCCGCTACATCTTTTGCATAACAGAAAAGAAAGACCTAAATATTAAAAATCTGCATATAATAAAACAAACAAAACCTCTAAATGAGTGGAATTATACTTAAGTTGGGTAAAATCGAACTCGCCTCTTTTATTAAAAGCAAAACTCGAATACCAAGACCTTTATTTTTTTGTTTGACATCGTTCAAAATATTCTTGAAATCGGATATCACATCATATTTCGAATAAAGATTTAACCGAAGTTATAAAAAAAAACAGTTCGCTGAAGTTCTTTCTTTGTTCTTATCAACCCCTATTCTTTGCCAAACTACACTGAATAAACATAGGCAACGGGAGCAGAGCTAGAACCTGACAACCTTGGTTAAAAGCATTAGGAAGGCATCCTTAACTGTTTTTGGCTTGCACTAACCCTGTAGAAATGTAAGAACGAATGAGCCCTACATCAAAAACTATCCCCACAAATTTTTTTAAATAAAAACGGAACAAAATTAGATAAGACTGTTTGATTTATCTGGTAAAATCCAACGCTCAAGCGTAGGTAGTTGTAGCGCAAAAATATTAAGCGTTTTTTAGTAAAATTCAATCCTAACGTTTCTGCCAAAACTATGTTTTTTATCATTCTTCATTTCTAAGGTAAGTTTTAAGCGACACCTTAAGTGCAAAAATGTACATGTGGCACAGAGGAATGAATTTTAAGAAAAATGATAGAGGAACCATACGGTTATTTCTATAAATACCTTTAGTATTCATTAATTTCCTCTGAGTTGAAGTCTCTGAACTGAACCGTATAGGTCTCATAACATAATGCAAAATCTTCAAAAACGTAAGAACGAATAGACATCAATGAAAGGTCAGATTCATTTCGTTGTAAAGTAGGCTAACCAGTGAGCTTGCACAAGAGCTAAAGCCAAAAATCAATATTCAAGTCTGAATGACTCACTTTCACAGCCATTTACAATACGAATGACAAAAATAAAGCATCGAGACGCATTCGTATTTAATGTTTCACAATAATTATGAAGAATTTGTGAATAATTTTTTTATAATTGCAAATTTTATTGCAAAACATTTTCTAGGGAAGCGCTTTTGTTGCATCGTTTTGCATCTGTAGTACAAAATGGTTACATTGACGCTGTTATAGAGGTGATAACGTTTTTTTGAACATAAATTTATTTTCAAGTTGATCGAAATCAAAAACGCCAACAAGAAGGGAAAGTGAAATGAGAACTTCTTAATTTTAACTTTGAAACTTAAGATGTCAGTTTCACAGTAATAGGAGAAAACAGCTGGAAAAATGAAACAATACAAAAACTGCGAGTTTGTCGTTGAATTATATAGAACTCGTCCTTTTTTAATACGTGTATGCTTTATTAAGCTATTTTGAACAATTATTTGATAACAACAATTTTTAAACTTAATAATGAATGAAAAAGAATTAAAATTACAGAATTAAAACAAAATGCCTTCAACATTTAAACATCAATTCAACTTTCTAGAAAAACGGGGTTTGTTATTAAACAAATTATTAAGTGCATTCATTTTCGTTTCTTTCTCAATCGTTGAGTTTAACAACAAGATTTTATGTATTCAAATAATTGCATTACAAACCATTCTCTCTATTTTAAATCACATAGGTTTAATGAAGATGCAATTTTTTTGATACAGAAATGAATCAATGTCAATTTTACATTTACAATTATTTTTTACAATTTTAGTTCAACAAAACAAATCTTACAATATTTAAATTGCTTTTTCATGATGCACTATACAATTATAACTTTATTTATTTATTTTTTTTACAAACAACTTTTAAATTTTTGATGTCGATTACAATGGAAATTCTCTCAAGCGCCACTAGCATTATAATTTTATGTATTTAAAAATAAAGATACTTAAAGTATGGAAAGTTATTTTTCCTTCAGACGATTACATACTGTCAGACTGTAACGCAAAATTGATCAAAGGCATTACAATATAACTGCACAACACATTAATTTGTTACATTTTTACAATTTTAGTATGAAAACTTAAAGCAAAATATAAGAGCATATCGAAATCTAATGGCAAATTTAAATTAAACATCACATTTTTTTATTGTAATCGAAAACATCAACCAAAAAAAATTTTGTTTGCCATACACATAAAACCAACTAGCTGTTTACTTGGCGTTGGTGACAGTGAAAATGCTTTTGGACAAAAGTACATTTCGTTGGGCTTTTAACGGAGTTAGAGAATACCTCACCTGGAAACTTTATTTTGAAACTGATCTATTTTATTATTAATTAAAAATCAAACTACGCATATGAGGCATTTTATTTAATGAAAAGGCTGTTAGCTAATTCCCTGCCTAAGCCATTTTCAAAAAGAATTGCTCATACGACAATGCGTGTCATAACAATTACGGACTCCAAATAGCAAATTCCTCAGAGTGCAGGTTTTTATACGAAATTTGTCACTATTGATGATTTTATTAAGAAGTTCTAAATAACTATAACAAAACATTAATTATGTTTTTAGTCTTTCATATTGGCCATTCTTTCTCCGAAATTGTTATGAAGGGCTTTGTGATAAGGGTGATTAGTTATTCAGTTCGAAAACACCTTCAAAAATTTCCGTTGTTGGTACCGATAACTAGACTAGAAATGACGTTTTCGAAGACTGACATACACATAAATCAAAAAGTGAAAAAAACAAAAATTTAAAAAAAAAACTTTTTGTTAATTTAAACTACTGAAGTGGAATTTTTGTTCCACTGAACTGAAAAGTTAGTAATACTTGGTAGTCATCCGTCCATTTTTCAAGCTGATATATTTGCCATTAACCATGTTCGAGAATAATTAGTTCATCGAACACGGATAACCAAACTGCCCTAAAAGCAGTAAGCTCACCAGGCATGAGACCCAAACTAGTGCAAGAGACAGTCATTTCACTTTCTGAGCAAGGAAAAACGCTGTAATCATCCACTGGATCCCAGTACACAAAAGCTATGATGGTAAAGAAATAGCAGACATCCTAGCTAAAGACGCATCTTAACCATCCTTCGGTCCTTAACCTTGCTGTGGTGGAAATTAAAACATATTCATAGAAATAGCCAAAAACGTCCTATTGGAAGAATCCAATAAAGCTTAGCGTCCTCAGGTCAAACCTGTTCAAAACTTTTTTTTTTTGCCAGAATATACTGAAAAAACATCAAAATTTGCACGGGATTATTAACCGGCAATTGTTCTCTGAATAAACATCTTCACCAAATAATGTTGGTAGTAGACCTCATCTGCACTCTATGCCTCGAAAATGAAGAAACATCTCTCCACATTTTTACAGAATGTCAAGCACTTTTTCGCTTTAGAAAGCAACTACTTGATTACGAGATCATTCCCCTAGACCACAGAAGACCCACAGAAGATTGTTAACTTCTGGGTCAATTCAGGAGCTTGAGAACTGTTCTGAAAATTTAAATGGGTTGGCACAGCAGGTCATAGTGCAAAACTAGAGAGAGCTCACCCGAAATCGAAGGATGATGGTTGAGGCCCATGTTCAACCCGAACTGTAATACCCACCTATATGTAAGTAAGTAAGGCACAACTGGTTTCATTATATAATCTGATCTAATCTACGTTTCACGACACATTCTCTCTTGGAATGTCATCATATTCAAACACTACATAGCCATTTGCTGATATTTAATTAAGCACTAAGATAGAATTTTGATAGCATAGTGATGGGATAACAAATAGTTTTCCGTCATCATTAAAATCCAAGTGGGAATTCATGTGTGTGCCCGTCCAAATTTACATTATGCAAAAAAACACACTTTTATGGTTTTAAGAGCTTGTTCTATTAGGAGAATGAAATATGTATAGGCCCTTAATCAATTAAAAGAAAAAAAGGCGAGAAGAGTAATCTATTCAAAACGACATATAAGCTCAGCCTATTCCTCAAGCTAAGACGGTTCAAACCAAAAAACGTACAATTTCGTTCTTTAGCAGGTTTTTTGCCTTAACTTTAAACTCGAGCAAAAAAGAACCAACGAGAATAGATTTTTTTCGTTGATCAGATCAATTCTCAATCAACTGTGAACAATTTTTTTTTCTAGATTTCAACTTACAAATTGTACTAAATATTAAAATAAAATATGTGAAGTAAGTAATTATTAAACATATGTACATATATAGAAAATAATTTTGAAGGTCTTCTTTGTTTTATAAATTTTTTGTTTCTCATTGATTCGTTGTTGTTGTCAATGATCCTTTTCAAATTTCATCTTCAAACTTTTCGTTAAGTTTTAATTTATTAAACTTAGTTTCGATTTAATATAGCATTTTCTATTTTTTAAGTGTCTACAATGAAGATAAAACAATAATTTTAGGTATAACTTTTCATGTGAGCGTAATTACGTGCATACACCTGCATTTTAAATTTAATTTAGTAAACAGTGACATTTGCTATAATTTTATCATGATTTTCATAATTAAAATCTATTTCTTCAATCGATTTTTAAATAAATTGATTAATTTTCATCTTTTTGAAAGAGTAACATTTTTTTTCATAGATTACATTTACTTCGTCATTCTCTTACATATTTTCTCTCATTGGAGTTCGTAAAATTCAACTTAATCATATAACTTAGCCAATCTTAAAACAAATAACCGTCTCTCGAAACCAACTTTTCATTTAGTTAGTTTGTTTTAAAGACAGCTAGATAATCGGGTGGAGCTGTTGAACATTTTTAGATGTCAAATATCCAATGGCTTGTTTGAGTTGTTATTGTTTGTTGTGTTTGTTGAATAAATTTAAGCTGTCAAATGCCCAATGACTTGTTGAATTGTCACTATCCGCA
This sequence comes from Melanostoma mellinum, assembly GCA_914767635.1. Lineage (NCBI taxonomy): Eukaryota > Metazoa > Arthropoda > Insecta > Diptera > Syrphidae > Melanostoma > Melanostoma mellinum. The sequence goes on from OU612058.1 coordinate 173,857,556, forward strand.
GTGTTTGTTGAATATTTTTTAATTGTCAATTTATCCAGCGACTTGTTGAATTATTATCGTTTAGTTTGGTGAATATTTTTCTTTAATCAGCCTCTATTTGTACAATGAGGTTATTATTATATCCTTGTGTGTTATTTACGGTAGTATCCGTGTGCATAGGTGTTTGAAAATGTTGCTACTTTGCTTATTGTTAAAGATTATAAAATGTTATTTAATTTTGCTGAAATATTAAAAACTTTATACCAAATGTTTTACTGTTTAAAAAAAAAACAGTCTCTGAAAAATGTTTCTTGAAGATAGAAGTTAATTAAATAAATTTAAAAATTGCAATAATATACCCAAAATTAAATATGAGATGCTTGCTCTGATGGACACGAGCTTAGAAATAATTTGATGGTTAATGCTCTACTTTAGAAAAAGAGAAAAGAAAAATTCAAGTGTTCGAAAAGAAAAGGAATAGCTATTGATAGGACTCGAAAATCAGCTTTGATATTTCGACTTCTTTATAGAATATAGAGCTGTTGTAGTGTAAAATATCAAATCAACTTCACTTCAACCAAGCATTGCTTGATGAAAGACATACGACTATAATAATTCTGTTAATTATAAAAATTTATACGAAGATGATGCCTTTGTGATATGAGCAAAAACGGCGGACTCATTTACAAAAGCATCACTATACAAATTCCTAAAAAAAGGTACTAACAAATTTTGCTAACAGAGTCAAATATGCTGTTTATTCAACTATTTCAACGCTTTATAATTATAAGTTAAGATTCATTTAAGTATCTTTTTTGATAATACGGTGAGTCTAACGCATTGTTCACACGCCAAAGGCTCTAATTTATAGCAGGGGAAAAAAACTTTACAGCACTTTTTTTAATGGAAAAATCTACGAAAAGAAATGTAAAAAAAGATATTATTAAGTTCTTTCCAAAGGTTAGCAATTCTTCAAATATTATACAGAACACGTTTCGTATAATGGCAGCTTTGACTAAACGATTTTAAAAATAAGAGGTATTTTATTGAAAAAATACTGGCCTAACGAAACTTAAAAAGCACGAGGACATATGTGAAAATGTTTGAGGTAGTATCAATTTATATCCTATAGATCTGCGGTTCGAATAAAGTTTATATGTGACAATCATTCGGTGACATCGAAATCAACTCAAAAATCAACTTTTGATGACGCAAAGGACATAATCACAATTCAATATTGTTGAATTCTTCACGTTTATTAGTTTCGAACTGTTGGTCTAAATATTTATTCGACTTTGTTGATTGATGTCACCGGAAATTGTTAACAGGAACGAATGAGAATGGACCTAGTAAACTCCACCAGCATAATTTTTATCAAAATTAAATTACAATCCTTTCAGCGCTATTAAACATTAAACCAATTATTGCCAATTTTACAATTGGCGTATATTTGTGTTCCGTAAGTTTTGCTAGTTTACATTGAGTAAGCTTACTTCAAATTTATTTGTAAAATTGTGGTTCAGTTTGCCAAACTTCATACATTTCGTTTTGCCATTTCACAATACATCGCAACAATCCATAAGCGGGACGTTGCCGACACATTCTGAGGTCAACGCGGCGACCCCACTAGTGAATCCAAAGTTTCAAGCAGTTAAATGGGAGAGCTGTGCTCGTAACACCGGAAAAAGGAAGATTTAATTTTGAATTTGCATAGCTACCTCAAACACACACACTTTGCATGTTTTAACTAAAAGATAACAATTGAAAAAAAAAAAACAAATTTCTGACACTTGAAAGCGCTTTTTATACTCCTACTAGATGTGCCAACGACTTCGTCCGCAAGAATTGGCATAACTTTTTTATTGAAATAAAAACTAAATGTTAAGTGAATCCTACCACAATATATTAGATACTGAAAGCCCCATTTAGATAGGATAAGCCGTTCCTGAGATTAGCGTGCACAAAAAACAAACTGTTACGTTTTTATTATATGTATAAATATAGATATAGATTAAGGACAAAAACTCAACTAAAAGCAACTTACTAATTAATCAGTTGCTACTTCTGACTTTTCACAAATCTTTACTTCCTCAAAAGCAGGTAAAAAAATCGGCTGTAAGCTCTACCACATAGTCTTTGGCTATATTCGATGGGCTTTTTTCAGGTGAGAAGAATTAGAACAGGTTGCTCATATTTGACCGTATTCTTTGTCAACTAGAATCAAATAAATGGTAATAAAGAACCATACATTTTTCTGATACTGTACAGTATACGGATTAATCAAAATTAATGTTTCCTAGTCAACTGAAAAACTCTTTCAGTTTCACGTTGGAAGGTAATATAACTTTAACATCAGATTAACTTGTAATAGGGATTCTCATTTGATTTCTGCATCACAGTTCTACAGTTGTTGAAGTATCTATATGAATATTAACTTATTGTTGTCTGAAAATTCTAAAACTGAAATTATAAGGGAAAAACTGTCCACTAAAAAGGTCCTGAATCACGTTACTTTTAAGACGACTTAACGTCCCAAATCTACGTAATGAAAAACCAGCTTAAAATCCCAAAAAAGCTACCAATTCACATACGTTGGTAAAATAGTTATCCTTCAATTGCCGAAAGTGAAGATAAATAAGATAATCTTTTAATATCGTAGAACGTAGACGATAAACAATCGGAAAATAGTTTTGATTTCCATATGTAAAAAAAATTCATTAACTTGTTGACTTTACTGCGATAAACATTTCATAAGCGTAAAAAACAATCAGTAATGGAGTTAGAAATAATTAATTGTATTTTTTCAATAAAAATCACGCACAACAAAATCACCATCACTTGGCAAGTATAATTTTTTGATGTCACTTATCGCATCTGACAACTCAATCAACTGAATTTATGTCGATTTCCTTTCACCAATTTGCAGTCGACTGCAGTCGCTACTAAATTCGATTCCTTTTTGGGTATTTAGGAAATTAAAAAAGTAGCGATTTTCTTTTTTATGAATGTATGTGTGTCCAACTGACTAATGAAGAAAAACAAGTGCCATGAAACAAAACAATTACATTCATATTGCTAAGCACACAATTTTTAAATTTTTTTTCATCAAATTTTTTCCAAATTCACAACTAAATACAAAACAATTCTCTTTCCTTTAATTTTTTTCATATGCTGATGTTTTGGTTTGCCGTTTTCGATCTGTCAAAATTGTTGTGTGTGTGAAAATCTGTGAGCGAATCCGTCTCAAAAAAGAGATCGACTGCAGTCGATTTTTTTTCCTCCTAAATGAATTCCATTGAAAAAATCGACTGCAGTCGATTTTTTTGTTGAAAGGAATTCGACATTAGATTTTCAGCCTTCTTTTCCTGAGAAACTGAATTTGACAAAACTAACAGCTGATGAATTTTCAACTGAAAAACTTAACGTCTGGCCAATCTGAGGCCGAGAAAAGCTAGTTGTTCTGAAAATTTAACGTGATGAACGCCCCCATTTATCTGCCAAGGTAAATTTCGTTCTACGCACTTCCAGTGATCTCCGTGGAATAAAATGGGTTATGTCTGAGGTTCGAAAACTAGCAAAAAAACAAGAAATGTTTTTCTGCAAGGATTTGGCAAGTCCTCCGATTTTGATTTCATTCCCATGATATCCGAAAACTTTATTAAACAAAGTTTATTCTAATTCCAATTCAGTTAAATGGTTAAACAGACAAAACACCGATCTCAGTTAATTTGTGTTGCCAAATAGTCTTTTTTCCCATGACGTTTAAAGGCGTTTCAAAAATTTTGTACACAAAAAAAAAAACGCCATGAGCACAGCGCAGTTTTGCGCCTTGCTCATGTGTTGTGACTTGAGAAAGCTAAGCATACTAAAAAGTTTTGAAAGCGGCCATTCAAGCTTTGCGCAACACTTTTTGAACTTTTCTAAAATGTTTATTTTCTTAATTAAGTAGCACTTAACAGTCCATTATTAAAGTAAAAGTAGAGTAGTTGGTTTTATATGAAAAAATAAAGGAGCAAGAGCAATAACCATCGATAGACGTATATAAGACATTAAATTATAAGGGCGACCAGTCGCACTACAGAACTATTTTTATGTACTGGTAGGTATAACATCCACCATTTAATAAAAATTAAAAAAAACATGCGCAGACTGTGACTGAATTTAAAGTAAGGTATTTAATAACGTGTAACCAATTTTATCACGTTTGCCGGTGAGTTTTTTTTTTATCCAATAAATCTTACCGTGAACATCATTGCAAACGTTTTCTCTTGGAGTCGCGATGAAAGTTATATGCTTGTTATCCGAAAATCACTAGAGCTCCACTAAACAGTTATTAGTACGGAATAAATAACAATTGATTAATATTAATCCTCCATGCTATCGCAAAATAATGATTCTATTTCTGGTTATGTCTTCAGAAAAAATATACATATAATACACGTCCTTTTCTCGAAACCTTATCGGTTTTTCGCAAGCTTAAAATGCTGCAGTGTTTGATTTTTTCCAACTTCTTTTCACTTTTAAAATGTTAAGCATACTGAAAAAACAATTTATTATTTTATACAATTATTATTGTACTTTTTGTTTCTCTTTTAAAAAGTGGCAAAAATTAAATTATAAATATTTTAAGCCACTTTTTCAGCGCACAGAATTTTATTTCATGCGGTCTACGGTAGTGCAAAATGGAGACGCGACAAATAGCTTAACGAAGAAAGGAGGCAAATTTTCGTCAAATGTCTTTTAGCGATTACTCTGGCATCTAGGTTTTCGAACAAAAAATGTGGCAAAACGAAAATTGTGGCTTAACGGATTTACCGGTTTGAAAACATTAAGCCCTGAACCCAAGGCAAATCAAATGGGCCATGTGGTATTTTTCAATGATTGAACTCAAATTAAAAAAGCAGCTTTTTTCAAAACTTATGCGTTCGTATTCATTTATGTACATGAACATATTTTGAGAAATTATTGAATAAGTAATAAAAGGCTTCTTTATCTTTTTACCATGATGTTTTTCAAAATAAATGCAAAATCGTCAACAGTAAAGTTTCAACCGATTTTTTCAAATCCTCTCTTTGCAGTAGTACTAATTAAACATTTTGAGGTCGCGGTTTGTTTAAGTAATTCTTAATTTCGTGTCGAATACACGAATGCTCGAATTCTACATTTTGAATAGTCCTGTTTATAGCTACAGCCTACAGTACCATACTACACATTTGCCTTAAAATACCCTTCTTCAGATTATTGTTTATTGTATTGAATTTTTGTCGCACATCAGCAATAAATTTATTCAGCTCAGCAAGGTAGGTAGGTATTTTTATTACGTTTCCATTTAGGATCGGGTAATCGAATCGGATTATGATTCAGACTTCGATGCAGGTATCTACTCAACTTACTTCACCGAATCAAGTAATCGGATGCAAATAGAATCGAAGTGTGTACACATACGCATGCAAGTGTGTGTGTTTGTGTGTACAATTTCCAGTGGTTCTCTTAAGTTTAAAATAAACACACACCAACAGACTCAATTAACCGATTACTCGATCTAGGTATACACACACTCTTTCGAATCGATCCAGCTACAAGAGCTGTATCGGGTCGGGTAATCCTATTTCAATTCGATCTAGGTATGCACTGGCACTAATTCGAATTAAAGTGTGATTCAATTCTAAGTGGAATTGAGGTAATTAAATTATCATTGAAAACAAAAACAATTTATTTAGGCAATGCAATTGAGCAAGTTGCTTGCATAAAAATGAAAGTACATATATAATTCTAGTTCATATTTTAAATGTGACGAAAGCGACTTGCAACTACCAGGTAACTGGCTTTAATTCAATTTGTTATTTATTTGTTTTCAAGATGGCGTTAACAATAGCAGTCTTATTGCTTTTGGCGCAGTTTTTGTTTAGTTTGGGCACTTCATTTACAATTTTTGAGAGGATTTGACGAAGCTGTCAATTTCACTGTTACTCCTTACTCAAATTGCTTTTCGTAGGCCTTGGAAGATTCCCTATTTATGTAGCATGCTAAGAAGTTTATGTGCCACACACAACGGCATCCCTCCGCAAGCTGATTTTAGAAACACCACTTCATCATGGCTGTTCAGATTCTCGACCGGATTTAAAACCGAAAACCTTAACAGTATCGTATGGATTGAAAAGTGTGTTCATATTTCCGGAAGGATTCACTATTGATATTTTTTTTATTCTAGCTGACCCGCAATGAGTAGCTGGGGTTATACGACGATATAGTGCATTTCATAGACTCTTCTCGCAATATGAAATAAAATCTATGTTACTGAGGAAAATTGAAGTATTCTAATGTTGAAAAAATTTTGCAAAAAGTTCCACAGCAAGAGGTGGCTAAGCGAAAGTGCTTCGTGAGATTCGCAAAATTTGCTTTCAGTATAAAAACAAATTTTTTTCGATCGAATGCGAATCAAACAAAATTGTAACAAATCAATATTTAAAAAATCTCTCGTTGTGCATTGAAAAAGTTTTCTTTGACGACGACAATGTCCCAACATTCATCGTCGCGCTGTTAAGCTGTGTCCTGAATGGGGCATACGAAATACGATGGGTAACTACACAATACCAAAAATGAATCAAATGGCAAGACTTTTCCTACAATCCAGAAACTTTCAATATTTCAAAGAAGTTTTGTTTTAGAAAAAAATTAAAAGCTCTAAATATCCGAAAAAATATTTTTTTCAATATTAATAAATTATTTCATACAGAAAATAAAGATTCCTTCCATATTTTCCTAAAAATAAGCTAAAACCCGTTATGAACATAATACTTCGGCTTTATGTTCATAAACGATTTCGAAATGGACAAATTGCTAAGTCTTTCATAAGACACCAGCAATCAACGAATGGCAATCCAGTTCTTAAAACTTTATTTACGTTTGGAGCTCGGATCGAGGACCAGTCAGAAATGATATAGCCAAATAACTTTTTCACGTAACTTCAATATCATCAATTGAAAGATAGCTGTTTAGTTTTATAAGATTTGATGACTTTTGTGAGTTTTTGAAAACATCTCTTTAGTGTACATTTTGGGTAAATAGTCTCAAGAGCTACCGACCTGGTTAAGATAGATTAGATAGTTTACAAATTAATTTTTAAATAACGCAATGTAGTTGTAACTAAAGTAAAAAAGCTTAAACGCTTTTTTAAAAGTTTACATTTTTTGTATACTTCAGTAATGCAGCAAATCTTCTTCCTTTTCTAGTATGTATTTGATTTTTTTATGTCAGCATCTTCAAAAATAGGCACTGATGTTTTTATTTTAACTAACATGTTTTGAAAAAATAACTTTTACGTCATCTTCATTCCTAAAACATGCTCATCTTTCACACGTTCGTAAAATATGAAAAAGGCAGACATAGAAACAATTTATAATTATGTAGGTAAATAAATTAATAGATGCTTTGCTTTTATTTTAAACTATAATAATGAAGCAACAACGTATAATTCAGTTTCCTTATACAACCTAATAATGTCATAAGTTTTCATACATAATTACGAGTAGGTACGCACTATACAATTGATTGTTTAACTAAATATTAAGTGGTTTTAAGAATATTAAACAATAAATAAATTTGCTTACGCTAGGTCAGCCCCTACACAATTTTTTTTTTAAATTTTTTTTCTAAATTATTTTACATTAAAACTGTTATTCGGCGTTGTTCCATTTTGTTTTTAAATATAACATTAAATTCCTTTCCTTCAATCAAAATGTTTCTATGATTTCGTCTTGGATTTTCTTCTTTTTCTTTTAAATGACAGTGAGATATGAATTGTACATTAAAATTAAATTTAAAATATGCACTGGAATCGAAAATCAGTTTGATGATTTGTAGTCTTTCTGTTGAGATTAACAAAAATTATATGTTTTTATATATGTATGTATATGGACATGTTAAAATTGGGTGGTTTATGAACTAACTAGGCTTACAAACTAGGGTATCATATTTGGTTCTTGTGGAGCCCCCGTTGAGTACTTAGGCTTGCAAACGCATCCACTTTCCACCAGCACGTAATCCTGACCCGTTAATGTTACTGGACCAAGCGGTATGACTAAGAACAAATAAGGGACGTACGTCTGTGTGCATTCGCCACGAACCACATCACATTCTGAAGACCTGAAAAAGACAAGATATTGATTATGATTTAAAATATAAATAGTCCTTGTAATGAATGATAAACATGTATACCAATAGCAATAAAGCGTAATGTCGCTATAACATTGAAATGTAAATTTGAAATATGCGTTAAAATAAGAAAATAAATCAATGTTTGGTAAAGAGGATTTTATGGTCTCACTAGTGTTGCTAAAAATTGAGATCTCGTTAAATAAATAACGTTAAATAAAATTTTCTTCTGTTTTTATAAATCTTTACTACCTTCAAGAAAGGGGCCGTCCACAAAATACGTTCTCATGTAGGGGGGAGGGAGGGGTCTCGCTATGTGCGACAAGATGTGACAAACAGGGAGGGGGGGGGGGGGTAGTGAACGGCAACGTAACGTTCGCCGTTCATCAAAAAATTTACTACAGTATTATATATCTATATCTATATCTCGACTAGTTTTTTTTTAAATCTTTGTCATGATAAAAGTCATTCATTTCGTGTTATAGTAAATATACAGGCATTTAAATGTATATAATTTTAATACAGTAAATTGTAACTCATTATATGTATAACTAATGCTTATTTTTTTTTAAACATGAGCGCTAGCTCTTTGGCGCCACTCAAGCGTTTTGACTTGGCTCTAGCGGCATTGCAATCCGTGCCAATCGATTCCTTTGTTTTTCCAATACTCGAGAGACTAATGCGGCATATACATTGTTCAAATGTACGAGTGAAAACAACTCACGTAGACATTGTGTGCGTGCTTGATCAATCATTTTTTTCGTAAAAATACCGTAAAGCGCACATTATAAAAATAAAAAATATCTTAAGACTTTCAACTGCACAATCAATTAAAATTTATCATTCGCAAAGGAGGGGGGGAGGGGCTAAGCTTTTGTGACTTAATATTCATAGGGGGTCACCGAAAGTGTGACACAGCGTAACAATGGAAGAGGGAAGGTCAAGGGACGTATTTTATGGACGGACCCAAACCAGGATACACATTTATCTTTCTTTGTATGACTAGGAAGAAAAATAAAACATTGTGTATTCGCTACAGTGTTTTAAACGTTTAAGAAAGATATTTTTTCTATGTTTTCCAAGTTACCGTTCATCGCTTTTAAACAATTAAAACAAAATTACAAAAAAAAGTTTAGCTTTGTCGTAAAGAATGGCTAACCATGTTGATCTCTGTTTTATTAATGGATTTTAGACTATTTTTACACTTTCAAATCAGGCTCGAAAATATAGCATTGAATGTGTTTTCCTACGAAATAAGCCTGAGAAATGTCTTCTAAAATGTCATCTAAACACTTCAAAGAATCAACAAAAAATTTATTACCAAACTCATTTCTTTTCGAACGATGGAGCTACACAAATGTTTTAGTCCCATTTGTTCATACAAAGCCATCTATTCATACCTTTCATTAACTATCAAAGTTAATTAATCATAAAATATTTCTTTTTTTGATAGGTATAAAAATCATAATAAAATGTTATAAAATAAGATTTCACTCGAGTCACTTGTTTTTATTGACATGCTCAATTTTTCATGACACCTGATTTACCTGTTTAGATTTAAAAGAATAACAAAGAAAGGGAAAACTAAGAAACAGACAGTAAACAAAAGTTTCACGAAATTAAAGAATAAACAAAGATAGAGACACTTTTATGCACCTGGGGAAAGCACCCGTTGAATGTGAAATCTTTTACGAAGCCACTAACAAAAAGAAATTCTTTAAGAAACTTTCAACACCATGTTGGTTTTCTAATAGCCTAATAATAAAGTGCATGTCCTTATTCCTTATTCACAATTTGATTGGTATACTTTTATTATGATATTAAATTGTCACTTTAATAGTCACTTTATTCAGACCATTATTGAGATACCAAAGTGATATTTATAAATTGATTTCATTAACGAGAAAATACTTTGAAAACAGAGTAGTTTCACTGGCACATATTTTTCCTTCACAAATCAATACTATACAATACGTGATATCACCTGCATATAGAAAAAACCGCAATCTCAGCTTAGATTGTTCTATTGTGTTGGCTTATGACGAAGAGAAGAAAGTAATAACATAACAGCAGAGTCAAAGACGCATGTACCAGAAGGCAGGTGCTATTGACAATAACACCTAACATGCTTTACAGAATGTTGATGAAAGTGTGCACACAGCATACAGTATTAACCTTGTTTATTTGACATGAATAACTTTCGTACAATAGAATAACTAATCAAAATTGTTTGTAACTAGTAGCTAAGTACAATAAAAGAATATTTAAAGAAGTGATACTTACTCGCATACTTCGAAGACGACCTGCTGCAGTAGATCTGGAAATTTTTGCACAATTGTTACGGGTTGACCTGATGTAAGACTTACTCCATACATTGGTGCGGTTGTGTTGTATCGCGTTTTGCACAGGCGTGCCGGTGTTCCTCGACACTGAGATGATGATGGAGATTCATTGATCGCTCGGCCTTTAAAATAAAATGGGAAAAGCTATGAAAAATGTATCTTGACAAGCGCATTTGAAAGAACGAATAGGAAGATTTGTATCGCAACTAAGTGTACTTTCCAAGCATCCAACTAGAAACCACATACTTTAGATTAAAAAAATATAAGACAACACCTTTCTCTAGCAATATGAAAGGAAAACACAAAATGATCTTGTATATTGGTCTCTTTTTACATTTTTATCGATAATGAATAGCTGCCGATTATAAACTTAAAACAACTGATATAATGGACTGTTTCATTATTGTTTTGTCGATATGAGTTGATTATTACCATTTTGAACCCAGACAAAAGAAAAATCTATTATCCAAAATAGTTATGTTCGTGACCTCAAGTTTACAACTTGGAAGGGGGTGGTTGAAGTTGCTAACTAGTCGCAAAGGAATTGGTTGGCTCACACAGTTTTATTTCAGAACCAGTTTGAAATCCAAAAATAACACAACCTTATATTCCGCTAAATACTTGAATCAAAGATAAATCTCATATCGCAATGCAACAATTCAAACAAACGGAAATTGCGGGGGAAGAGAAGCAAGAGATTTGCCTTTTATTGTTAGGCCTATTTTTGTACTCACATACAGGAGCCTGCGAAACTCCGAAACTTTGCAATAAGTGTTTATTTGCAATTTTTTCTGACATAAAAGTGACAGAGATTTGCCCTCCTGCAAGAATTTATGTAAACAACTTTATATTTGAAAAGAGCTGACAATCCCGGAGAAGCTCGGGCCATATTCATATTCATTCATATTCATATTCATTTTTCGATAGGTAAATATTTCAAAAATGATGTCCTAAAATATTGGAATGATATCTTGGATATTTTTGAAATGGCAGATTATAGAAGAGAAGCATCTCGGGCGCTCGAACTCCTGCTCTAAAAACTTTAAATACGTTTTTCTCAAAACTGCATTTTTCAAATTTACTGTAGCTGTAACTCGCGCAAATATTAACGAATCGTCTTGAAATTTTAACCGCATACTCTCCATATGTTTTTACATATACTACAACTTTTACAATCGCATGAAAATTGTAAATTTGGCAGCCACCGAAAAACGATTTTTTTTTTGGCAAAATTTGGACCTTTTTTTAAATTGTTGCCATTTTATCAATTTTCAATTTTTCACTACAATTATAGATGGCTGTATAGGAAAAAGGATCTACTTAAACGCCATGTTTTTAATTTCGTGTTACAGGTATTAGAAAAATTAAAAAAAAAATTAGGCAAATTGACGGCTTCTAATTTCAAGAAATGGTCTATATCTCTTTTGGATTTCAATATTTCAACTCGAAATAATATGTATGATAAACTCCTAAGATTACAGAATATTTGAAGCTATAGTTTTTTTTCACGCCTTCAAAATATCACCTCCATTTGAGCTCGAGAAACTAGCTGAGCCCCTTAAATAAAGTAGTTTAAAAGTTTCTGCTCCAGTAGGAAAATGGTGATGAAATATATTTTGTGTTACTCAGGGGTAATGAAGCATTCTAACGATGAAAGAATTTTATGGATCGGTACAGTATTTTCCAAGTTCCCGGTTATGTTCCCGTTTTCGTTCTCCAGGGAATATGGAAAGCAAATATAGCCTATGTCATTTCTCAGGTGCTAAACCATTTTTGTTTTAAATATCGTTCAGTAGATTTGGAGCCTTTTCAATACAAACACTTACAACCCGATTCTGCCAAAAAGTCACAAGTCACAACCTTGTGAGTTGTGACCTGCTGCGAACCACATCATAATTTGAGTGTAACTCTACTGGGAAGTTGTGACTTGTGAGGCATCAGTGGCTTTGACCACAATCGAGCTATTAGTTCTCGTTTGTGTTCCCGTCCTCGTGGAAAGTTGAGAATGTAACGGGAAACAATTTTAAAATCGGTCAAGCAATTTTTAAGTTCCCGCGTGTATTCTCATTCTTGTGAAAATATAGGGATGGAATAGGTATATACAAATATGTAAGCGTTTCTCTGGGATCACTCTATCTATTAAAAAGAAAAACACATCCGTTGCATTGTTTTAAAGATTTAAGCACACCGACAGAAAGCGAAAAGCGATTTATATTATGTAGGTTGAATATAGATAAGGATAAAGCGGAAAATTTTGTTTTTTTTTCCAAAACTTTACATTAAACTAAAATTTGCATACAAAGTAAAGTAATAAAAGTATTTTCTATTTATTAAAAATACTCTCATTTCTTCAACAGTACTGGCGAGTCACACCAGGCGTGGCTAATGCTAATAAAAAATACGTGAGTGCGCTGAGGTAGAATTATGCAAAGAGGTTTTTAATTTCTTCCGAATAACATTAGAAATAATTTGCAATTTTATGTAAATTATCACGAAATGCGCCGATATTCACATAAAATCTAAGCATACATATTCCAGCACTGCAGAGAAGAAAATTCACAACAAAGTGTAAGAGAGTCTTCTCAAAGAACTTAATTAATTATGTCCAGATGGCAACCATAGCTGATTGTTAAGGAAGCAACCTTTATTGATTTCAAGATCTCTGTTGATAAGAAGTCACTTTGAGATGATGTCAAGTTAAAGGCAGACTCGCTTCTGACTTTTAATTTTATATTTTTATATTTTTTATATTTTTTAAAGAGTAAAGGCTTGCCCAAACCAATGCGGTGAGATCGTGCGATGCGATTGCGTTAAGTCAAATCCCTATGCCTTAAGTCAAACGTCCATAAGATAACATAGGGATTTGACTTATCGCAATCGCATCGCACGCACTCACCGCATTGGTTTGCGCAAGGCTTAATTATTGCCGAAGATATGTATGTAGTTTTAAATATTTTATCTCCGTGAAACATGTTTAAATACAACCCTAACAGGAAATATTCCTAATTAATTTTGTTTCCGTTCAAATGACAATGTGGTAACGGGAAAACAATGGGTCCAATACTATTTTTTTTTCACTTTTACTTACAGAATCAGTTAAGGCCAATAGTCAACAACCTATAATCTCTTATTTATGTGACAAATTTTCGTGACTTAAAAGAAATCTTGTGGTAAATCTTTTGCAAACAAAAGCTATACTGGTCAAACTTATCTAACACTGATTCGAAAGCATTGTTCTTTGTTTGATGAATAAAAACGACAGTAAGCACAGCTCTCCCTTTCGTCGAAATAGGGAATAAATAAATTATTATTTGTTGTGGACAGTAACACCAACGAGATTAATGAAAATTTCTTTGTTGAATCTTTTAGTGGAACCATAGTAAGTATTATATATTTTTGAGATTCCCTGAATTCAATGCATTCATGGTTCGCTTTTATATTATCCAATCGAAATTTCGGTGAAATATAAAAAGGTAAAACTTAATGTCAACCGAGATGTGTTTAAGAAGGTCTATAGATAATCTCAGCCATTAGTCATCTCATGACCAGGAGCGATATTTTCCCCCTTTTTGCATATTTTTCGAGTATTTCAAGCGAAAGTTTTAGTTAAGTTAGTGATCGTTTAGCATTATTTTCCCGCCAACAAGGCGCAGACAATTAAAATTAATTAAGTAAGCTTAGCTAAATCAAAGTGATGACTTCTTCATCATTATACTCTAAAATATATGCATACGTGTTTAGGAGTAAAAAATGTAATACTGTATCGTTGAAAAACAGGATTTGAATCTAGTTCCTAATCGGAAAAAAAAGACACACAAAATATATTCATCACATCATCATGAATTCGAGAACTTAAACAAAGTTAAGTTAAAGTTGAATCAATTTGAAAAGTCTGGTGTCTTTAAAATGGTTTTCTTTTTATTCATTCTAGATAGAAAGTGAAAACATAAATGCGGTTCGTATCTTACCTCACAACCAGTAGGTTTTGATTGAAACAGAAATGTGCACCCTTGCACCTGCGGATAGCTTTATGATTTCGCCGACTGTCTGTCCGGAAAAAAGTGTTCAACTGCGTACATATATATTAAACTGGTTTGTAAGCTTCTTCAACCAAAAGTGAGTTTAAATTTTTTCATAGAAAATGCAAACAAGAGAAAGCGAAATGCGAATTGAAGCCAAGAAACGACGATATTTCGCACATTTGGAGTACAGTGAACTATACTTACGAATCAATGCTGATCACGTATTTGGCCCTCATACAAAAAATCACAATCAATTGATGATCTCAAAATAGCCTTATTCTGTATTTAAGAAATGTTTTAAGTCACTAAATGTCCGTTGGATTCAATTGGATTTTATTGAGTTCAATAGAAAGCCACTCATGATCTGCAATAGATTTTTTTTTAAACAAATAAACAGTTGTACTCAATTCTCTTTTTGAATGCGTTTTCCGATTTGGGAATATTAAATACAGCATCGAAAAGAAATGAACTGGATGGTAACATGAGATAAACAGTTTTATGAATCTTTGCATGGTCGACATAGCGTTTTGGGGATCCTCGTTCATTTTTTGAAGCATCAATTCATACCAATCCCATATCATTTGATTGGACAACACAGACCTTAGCAACCCTAGGAAACACTATCAAAATACATCATATTTTGCCTCCTAAAATAAAATTTGTACTGCACCATTAAAATTTTTTATTCGATACCTTAACTCGCTTCAAAAAAAACTATTAGGGTCTGGCTTTTAGGGAAGCTGAGGTAAGTCTGCCCTAAGATGAGTTGAAGACATTTTTTTTTTATAAAAAAGGGGAGGCTTATATGCTAATCTGGAGAACTCAGACCTAATATCCGGTCCATTGGTCTGAGTAGCAGCCTTTCCCTTTTTTTTGTGTTGCAGTAGTCGGAAACAAGTTGTAAGTAATTTCACATATGTATATAACCTCAAGCGCGGCGTCCATATGAAACTGGGAGGCTGAAAGAAAAGTAGATGCCCAGAGCGGGATTCGAACCCACGCGTCCGGCCTATCTACTAAACACTCTACCACTGCACCACGGCCGCCCTCTAAGTTGAGGACATACACAGTAGTATCAGTTCAACCAAAATAATGGCATAGACATAGAGTGTAAGAAATATGCACTGGATAAGATTTCACTAGATCGTTGCCATTTCCAAAAATTTAAGACTTTAATATGTCCTTATTCTTACCATAACGATGTCCACCAACTTCTTCATTGTTTGCGTGGTCATAAGCCTTTAAAAGGGCATTTGTTGTAATCGCTGGATCAAGTGTTGTTGGTATCTTGTTTTGTCGACCCCTTCTGGAACTACCATTCCAATTCGCGAACGTCCGCGCAACAGCTGCACTGTAAATACAAGAATCACTTAGTCCTCAGAATTCAATAATTAAAACAGTTAATAAACTTCAATAACATTTTTTTTAAATAACAGTGCGGTTTAGTTTTTGAATTGATATACAATTACCTTGGATATGGTGCATTATTTGGTCCAAGGCAATCGGGTGAGTCCGTTAAAGCATCTCCAGATAAATATTTAAGTCCCGAAGGTCCACTACATTTTTCTTCATTCGCATAATTGGACCACACGGCGGTATAAGCAATATGTGAGTGGATTGTGATAAGAAATATTGCTGATATGGTCTAAAAAGTAAAGTTGAATATTACAAATGGATAATGAAATCAGCTTCTTAGGGAAAAGTTTAAAATTTTTAATTAGAAGCAGACTATATAAAGCCTTTGAGCTAAATATTTTAATATTTTAAAAGCCAAGTCATTTGTGTAGGTTTTTGTAAAAGTCTTTCAAGGAAAAGCGTCACTTATCTTAAGACTTGCATCTCCCAATCAATTTAGTTATTTTGTCAATTAAAAGGGAAAAAACAGTAAACAAAACCACCTTAGCACAAATACATAGGCGAATGCCTAGCAAGTCTATTCCAATCCTCTAGGTTCCAAGTAGACATTTCACGCATTATTACCTATTGTAATATGAACATTAATCCGCTTACTTTAATTGATTAACTGCAGCTAATTTCAATTTATCCATTAACCTAACCGTTTTCCGCCGCTTCTAATCATTTCATTTATAGTCCAACATCTAACCGCATAGACATGGTACGGTCGACCGTGAACACAACGATTTGTCCATTCACAGCTGATAGTTTAATAGAAGAAAAAACTACTCGATTACTGGTCAAGTTCACATAAACAGAGATTCTCCGACAAGCCAATATGCACCACTCTGGCTGCAATGTAGGCCAAAGGTATAATAATGCTTTTCCGTTTATGACAACGTTCCAAGTGTATATTTTCTTGTCATTTGGCCCGTTCGTTCGCTGCTGCTCTTTTGTATCATATTTTCCATTGCAGAGTTTCATTTAGGTGGCGTTGTTGCACTTAGATGTGTGCATTACAACAACAATTGCTGTGAAGCAAACGCAAACTCTCTCAGACTGAAACTTAGATGCAAGAATGCCTCGTGCGGAATACATGTTGTAATTTTTTCTTATTCAACATAAAAAAAACCTAGTTGCTGACTTTTAGCAGTCCATAGAGGTTTAATCTTCTTCTCCTTTTAAGCTACAGTTCTTTAAATCGATTTTATGGATGTGCGTTTCACTGAAATGATAAATGTGTATGGAACATGAAAAAAGTTTTTATGATTTTGTTCCTCGGGAAGGTTATGGTTAAGGTAATAAACGAACTTGTAACCTGTTTATCTCGTTTAAGCTGCGCAAATGGTTCGTGGAAGTTACCGAGAGAGCACAGAAGAAATAAATGTTGGTTTTGTGGATTGGCCAACAAGTTCATGGTACCTTTTGCAAGTGCAAAAAGAAAATACAATGCACACCGGCAAGTAGAATGCGATCCTTTGCAACAGTGTCGAATAAATGATTAAATGTCGATACAAAGAGTTACTAAGTAATTGGATTGGAAAAAAAGTAAAAATGTTTTTTTTTTTATAACGAGAGCTATGGACTGGACTTTTATTGAAAACTCAACCAATGTTCATTTAATATTTCCTGAATAAAGCTTGTTTGAGTCTGCTGCTCTATCTGCTTTATTAAAATAAGTATCGAATGTGTTTTTTAAGTATTTTACGTTTCCTTTTCTGAACGTTTCTGCTTCAATCTCAGTAATTGATACCCTTTAATGATCCTGACCTTAGCAAGAGGTGGTTTCTAAAGTTTAAGGCCAATAGATGACGAATGTCACAGTCATGTAAATTTGAACAATATAGCAGCAACATAATTGTCAAACCTATTTCTTTTGTAAAAATCTTCTTCTAGATCTCGGAAGCATCTCAACTCTCCCATACTCATCTGCTCAACACAAATACAAGTTTTGCGGAAAAAATTCAAGGTAAAAATAAAGTATTATGCAATTTGATGTTTTTTTAAAAGTATAAATAGATTGTGTTCCCATTTATTTGAAAGAAATCAATCTATTTGGTGTTTATGCAGAATACGCCACAAATTATACTTTATTTTCTTTAAATTTTATGTGTCAGTCAGTCAGCAAAGGCATTTCATTCTGTAAGTGGAAGATGACCATTTTACAAAATAGAAAGTAGAGAATGTCTAAAGCATTATTTATGTGGGAAATGAAACTTATCCTTGTGTCGTATACGTATAGTGTGCTAAGGACACGAATTGAATGAACTATTAATATGAGTTCTTTAAGAAAAAGATAGTAAATAGAATGGATGCTTTGACGTGAATATAAGACATGGCTTTATTTTTAAGACACCCGACCAAAACACGGTCAAGAAGGTAGGAAAGGTGAATTAAGGAGACGAAGAGATTATTTGAATGAATAGTCAGAGTATATAGTGTGAATGTGTGATAGGAAAATGCTCGTTAACATAATCACCTCTGCTTATAGAAAGTATAAAAGCGGCAGTCGTATGTGGCGCATTGAGGGATACTAGAGAAAACAGAGATTCGATAGAACGGATAAGACTCTATGTTGAATCAGTTTTGAAGATAAGAGAATATGGGCCCTATCGGTAATCTCCCACGTAATGTTTTGTTCCCATGGAAATTACGCGCGATCATTAACCTCCTTTGTAATGAATTTCCCACGGAACAAAGGTTTTAACCGATGCAATTATTGAAATATCAATCCAACACAAATGCCAATACACAATCACAACAAATGTGCAACTGCTGTAGGAATATGTTAGCTTTTTTCAAAAGCTCCTAACATAAGAAATCATGATAAACCTTAAGTGCGCGCAGATTTTGAAAATTTGCAAATTGTATGCAAATACTTCTGTCAAAAAAGAGCAAGAAGATTTACGTGCTTGTCTTCAACTGCTAAGCATAATAGTCACGACATTTTTTTTTGTTTCAAGGTTAGTATTCAAATGAGCAGCTATAGAAATGAAATCTCATCATATATATATATTTTTATTATTTAATGAAGTCTCATTTTCGTTTTACTATCAAAACAAAGTTTCTGATGCCTGATACGCATTAAGCGATACCAGTCTCAAAAACACTAATCATTTGTGTAAAAAGTAAGCATATATACTATCAGTCGTATTTATAAAATTTTCCTAGAACATCTTTAGACAGTTTTCCAGCTAGACGGTGTCTAAGGAGTTGGACAAGCCTCAGCCAACTTTGTATTTATAAATGCATTCTAACAGTTGTCTTAACAACCCCTAAAACTGTCAACTTCGAATGAATAACTAAATGGCAGCGTTCATGATGTATCCGTGCAGTACCATTGTCTGTGTTTTGGTATACGAGTACAACAACTATAAAGCTCTGAAAGAGAGTGGCGTAGGACTTGAACTAGACCAAAAAGACAGCTGATTTGACTTTGTGTTACAGCTTTTCCAAGTCTCATAAAATGATCGAATTTGTGCAATTTATAAATGGAATTGTTGAAAGTAGTATATTTGCACCTCAAACAACTTTATTTTTTCGATTTTAACACTCTCAACAGTGTTTTATAACATGTTCAACAAAATTGTTTTTTGCTGCATCAATGGTCACTTTAGCCATAGCTTAGACAACCAATTTCGTTGTCTAAAGTTAGACATTTCCTAGACAGCGATGAAAGTGTTTATAAATACGATTTGGACGTGGACACTGTTTTAAGAGCTGTCCAAAGTTAGACATACTTTGGAATGGGATTATAAATACGACTGTATGAGTCCAGACCCGAAATTCGCAGGATGGCATTCGATGAATCAATTTGGTTTCACCTAGCTATTTACTGATTGTATTAAATTTTTCCCTCGATTAATTTTGTTTATTAAAAACTAAACTAATTGAACAACTCTGCAGAGACAATATTATTGGCGCTGAGAATCTTTCGAGTTCTTGTGTCAACTCTTTTGTTTTGTCCTTTTTTTTTTGTACATATTCGCTGCTAGTATTTGTTACTTCGCATTCAAAAAATCAAAGTAACCATTGCAGTTTACTATCTTTTGAAAAAGGAAGTATGTAAAGCTTTCATTACCCATTTGAAACAAAATAATTCAAAAACGAATCCATCTGTGACATCTCCATTCTTTAAATTTTCCTTGCCGCACTTATCATAGCCTCAATGACATAAACACTTTGCTTTTCAAACAAAACAAAGTTAATTGTCACCCGTATATGTATTACATGTTTTCTGTTGTCATGGGTCAATGTCTTCCCATTTGTACATGAGTCATTATATATTCAGTCAAACATGTCGTATTTAGACTCTTACACTCATCACTCTTAACAGAAGTGATGGGCAAAAGAAGGTGCTAATTAATGAATGTTTAGAGTGCAACGCACGGAAGTGTCAGTTTAGCTCATCCAAAAGCTGGAAGCAGTTTGTATGTTAGTATACAATGTGTTTTATTGTTCTTACCAGATATACATACGTTTTTTTTTTGCTGACGATTTATCATTGTATACTGCAATAACTTATAATTACTACTAGCTAAAGAATATGAAAATAATTAAACGAAACTAATTATTTTGTTTAGTTTAAATATGGACTATTTACATTCATACATCTAAATAGATGATGTTAAAATGAAGTTTTTGTTTGCATACACTATCTCAATAAAGTATTAAATTGAATCTTCAATGTAAAACTCGAAACATGTCAATTGAGGGAGACGGCAAAATATTAATTATGATCCATAGGCCATATTAATGTTAATGAGTTTATGAATAAAAGCGTAAGAGCTTGCTCTTCGTAATTTTCATTTAAAATAATAATTCAAAGTATGTTTTCACTATGCCATAACCAAAATCTGAAAAGTAACTAAATACTAGTTTTATTTTGAAAACAAATTTTTTTTTTGCTCAAAACAATTTTATCGTAAAGCCTTGAAATGACCGTGTAGAAACTATTTGCAAACTGCTCCTTTAAGAACAGTAAAATAAATAAATATAAATAGGGCGCAACAAAGCACGAGAAAACTCGGAGCCTTACACATTTCAGCAGCCTACTATTTTATTCCAATTTCGAAAGGCTTACTGAGAGCGTAATTACTTTCGGAAGACTTGTCGATACCCTTGGAAAAGCTATTTATTTTTCTGGAATTCAAATCTCGATCTCCACCGTAACATGCCATTACGCCCCGGAAACGCCAGTTGTTTCATACTGTTCAGAATTTCGTTGCTAACCCCAGTTTATCAAGCTTTATTAATTTTTTTTTTTATAGCTAACGCCCATATCAAGGGGTTATGACTTCCCTTATAATGTTGTAGAACACAGTGCGAGTATTTAGGAAAACAGAAGAGGATTTGAAAGGAAACATCGATGCACGTTGCTTTTGAACTTTTGTGAATCGTAATGAAGGGGAAAAATAGAGCCAGGTAGAGCATTCCATATTCGGGTGGTGCGACTCTCCTTCTGTTATACGAAGCGACTTACTTTCCGGGTTATTGTATATTACGATTTGTGAACCACATGTAAGTGCTGGAAGCACAACCGCGATATAGAGGCTTCCCCTCAACTTGGGGGCATTTTTCTATCACAGAACATAAATTCTCATCCAACTTACTTCACTTTTGATCATAAACATATCTGGATGCCATATCGGGCAACACAAATACTTAGCCTTTTGGACTAGTGCACTACCCATACCCACCACCTTCTTAAACTTTTACCCATACGTAAAGTTCTGTTTGAAGGGATTTAGGATCCTCACTTATGACTGCCTTTAAACCTACTTGTATGAATTCTTATAGCTATACCTGGACGCTCTGAAGATCACAGTATAAAAATGATGTCGATGTACAGTATCATTTTTTAAACCAACTTTGAAACTAATGTCGTTTTCCAATGAACATAATAATTTACTCAATTTTTTTAAACAACTTTTAATTTTTGATTTACAACTTTTAATATTAGAAAAACGGGAAAATATTAAAAAGAAAACCTTAATTGAAAGCAAAATGTTAACTTTCCGATAAAACAGTTTTCAGCTCAATAGTTAGCCAAAGTCGAAATTGGGTCTGTCTGTCTCCGCATTCCATTCATATAAAAAGACATGCAAGTAGTCATACGAACGCCGCGGCGCGCGGGCGGAGCGGTACGGTGTTCACATTGCGTATTCGACTGTCA
Organism: Melanostoma mellinum; assembly: GCA_914767635.1. Taxonomy (NCBI): domain Eukaryota; kingdom Metazoa; phylum Arthropoda; class Insecta; order Diptera; family Syrphidae; genus Melanostoma; species Melanostoma mellinum. The sequence goes on from OU612058.1 coordinate 173,879,623, forward strand.
AACGGAAAACTATTAAAGACGTTACAAACAAAATATGTGACTGCCATACAAATTCACTAACTGTTGCACTTTTTTCCCTTCCAGTCAGTCATGCTCATGATTCTGGGTGAACAAAAGTGTATTCCTTCTTTTCTTTTTCTTCCCGCTTTTAGTGGTTGCTGTAAAAATTCGACGTGTGTTTTCAGATGATTCAATATGATAATCAGTAAAAGTGGGTTAAATATATTCATGTGGACAATCCTACATTTGGAGAATCACAGTTGTGATTGAGGTCAGATGAGTTATTTATCCACAGGTTGGCTGGGTTCTTGGCCTTATGAGGTTTAAATTGATATAATTTTCTTATTTGAATCCACACATGACCAATCACACAACACAACTTTTCTTTTTTTAATGAAAATAATGACTAACTTCCAATTAAACTTTCTGCTAACAGAGAAGTAGCTACCAATTTAGATTAATTCTAGCTCAACCAATTTTAGAAATATGTATGTGTAAACTGGCAATGAAATTCTTTAAAAATCTAGCAACTACTTGAAAAAAATGCGGCCCACTTTGCTTCTTGGAAATGGGTAAATAAGAAAATATTAACGATACCTAGCTCATATATTTTAGTATGTCTTTACAATTCCTTGTGTTTAACATGTGTGTATTCTCTCTTTGCCACAATAAAGAAAATACTTAATATAAATAAACCTACATGAGAAAGTGGTTTTCGCTTTACGATAATCCATCCCATTGTCCATTGATCGTTGGCAGCGAAAGTGTGTTTTAGTAAGAAAAAAAAGAATATTAAAGAGAAAAAAATCATAATGCTATCCAGTTAGAATTATGTGGCAAACAATTGTCATTCGCATAACAAGCGATCAAGACTGTGAATTATTCATTTGATGAAATCTTGCCCGATGTCAACGGACTTCGCTTTAATGCGATTATGAAAAATGATTTTGTGTTGAATAAATTATAATAAATTAGAACCAAAGTAAAAGTAATTTTAACGCTTTAGATAAATACATCATTCGGTGTGGAAAAGTAATTTTTCATTTTAAGGCTGGTTATTTAGTTTCCCCAAGTTTTGCATTACACTATTTATGCAGACAGAAGGTTTATGTTTGTTGAAGTCCTGGGCTTGCGTTGTGGTCATCACAAAGCGTTTTTGAAAAAACTAAACTCGACCTAAATGTCAAACTGAGTGTTTTTTGAGCATTGAGTTTACCCTCAGCTCGCCCTGAAGTTCCCTAGGATTTTGCTGGGACGAGTTCAGGTAATGAACAGGGCTGTCAAAACGCATGTATTTTGTACAAATTATACAGGGCTGTTAGGGTAACCTAGGTCAGCCCTTGGTAAAGTTCAACGAACGGAAACGACAGGATAACAGAAAGTTTCTTTTGCCAATAAATTAATAAATTTGAGTTTTAAGACTTTCCATTGCAAAATCTCGCTGGGTTGTTTGATTTATGGGACAATAGTCTCCGATGTTGGCCTTTTACCAAGAACAATTTCGCACAGAGCACTTTTATAGGCGCAATCATGTGCATGCGGAAGGTGCAACAACAGCGAAAAAAATAAACTGTCAGTATTGCTACCAAGTTAATAACTTCTTAATTGTATTTGGGTCAGACGTGCTACCTTTTTTTAAAACATTTGAGTTTTGATTTCACACACTTAAGAGATAAAATTTGGCAGAAGAAATAAATTCAGAACAAAAATAATTGAATATAATTTTTATTAATAGTCAAAACTCCACTCCCATTTTCGTTACTCATCCCGTTTCGACTTCTCAAACAAAAGAGATATTTGCCAACCATTGGCTCAACAATTAGGTAGATACCTACACACCTAAATATCTGTAAATAGTTTGCAAATTATTCACAGCACATGGTATTGTATTTAGAAAGTGTACACCACAAGTGATTTAGGAATCATCCGGTCAAACTTGTTCGTGCTTACTCTTTCCATTTGAAGAATTAGTATTCCATACTTCGAACACCTGTATTCCTTCCGGGTCACATAAAATATTTGTCTACCCTACATCCATATCCACTCGTCGAGTCGTAACCAATCCAATGGGAAGAAAAGTGAAATAACTTGAAACCCACGCAAAAATTCAACGATTCAACGAATTCTTTTAAGAAAAAAAAAAATCTCACATCACATAATGGGGTCACTTACTTTTGAAGAACTCCACCTATAGCACCGGTATTCCATTTTGGTTTGTGATTGAAGAAATTATCTGTTTCAACAGGTGTATCTATGTATGTTTGATTTATGAATACGAGATTGTCCACTTTTTTCAGCCGTTTTAACCGTTACGATCGCATTTAAAACTCACTGAATGCGTTTTTCTACACCACAATAAATTGATTAATATTATAAGCTGGTAGAAATATGAACAATCAATCTCAGATTTACACGCGAAACACTAAAAATTTCTTCTCAAACCCAATCTGAGAATTTTTCCCGAGAAAAGAAATTTTCTTCTTTTCGCTTATTTCGTTCACACTTCTTATTTGTTTGTTCTGTCAAGGTATGTGTTTGTGTTTTTTTTATGACTTCTTTCCTTCGCTTTGTGTATTTCTTTACCTTGAGAGTTTAAAGACGAACAGAAAGATATAAAATAGAAATTTCTCTCTTAGAACACGGAGCACGGATACTCGAAACTACCGAACCAACCAACAGCTTACCTTGGACTGGCGATCGCGGTAGCATCTACCTTTCCTTAACCGTCTTCTTAGACGGGCACGGCTTCGACTTTTGGTATGCGCAAAGCTGGACGAGCCATCGTGAACATCATGATTATCATTGTAATGGAACTAGCGCTCAGCATTATGATCTAGTATCGTCATCACGATTGGCCACGAAGCAATCTGTAAAGTGAAAGAAAAAACTTATATGGAATTGTAAGTAAGTTCTTGAATCGTAAGATGGTTAAATGGATGTCGCCGCCGCCGGACCGTGATGTCGCAGTGATATTTTTTTTTTTTTTTTTTATGTTTGGTCACTTTGACTAAGGAAAAAACATTGTTCTTTTATTGTAGAAAAATTCAATAGTGATGTTCACTTTCTAAGATATATCTACCTATACAATACAATATACATAGCAAAATGAAAAGTCGGCGATTTTTTTTCGAAACCCATTGTTTAAATTCACTGAGGACTTTACATTAATTACATGTATGGTTATGAATTAGTGAATTACGATGAGTTAAGGTGATGTTAACATGATAAACAATGGAAGCTAGAACGTTGGAGGATCATTAAATTAATAAATTAATTAGGTTTTAAACTAAATCAATGACGATTAGGATATTCAAACTTTGAAGTTATAGTATACATATATTATAAGTTAAGGAGGAGAAGCGAAAAATTTGCTCTCTCTCAAATGAAAATGAATAAAATGTGCGATTCAAACACGGCAGAGGTAAAACTATGGATAAGAAAAGGCGACTACGAAAGCTCAATCAAAAAGGAAACGGTGATTCTGGAAAATTTTTGAATTCTATCTCATTTTCTCACAAACTTCGTTCTATTCAAAAGCAAATTTGTTTTTTTGTGTTGCTTTTTCGTTTCATTGAATTCTTAGATCACGCGGTAGCTATAGAAGACTCACTTAAATAATACAACATGTTTGCTTTATATGAAAGCTTTAAAATATGCAGACGCAAATCAAACATTTTTGGTTTCTTTTTTCAATGGTTTTTGAAAAATTAGCTTTCAAACACAAAAGTCCACAAGAAAGAAAATACACGCAAGTTTTATGGTTTTGCATAATTTAAGCCTTATTAGCCTTAAAAAATTTCATCTGACGCTGAAAATAAATAAATAAATAGAAAGGCGCCACAGAGCGAGGACCCCCAGGGCCGAGCACATTTCTTACAACCATGCCTTTTGAGGGGAATGGAAGGGACTCACAATTTTCTACCAGTTCCGAACGACAAATCATCAGAGCGTTTTTCATGGCAATGATGTCAACTTGTTTTTTCAAGTAAATCAGCACAACCTGTAAATCCTCAAAGGAATATGGTTACCGAAATGTAATGAATCTAGATGTTTTCATTTACAACACTAATGTACGTGAAAACGGCGAAGTCTTGTGTTTGATGAACAAAGTATGCAGCATTATCATTCCATCGTAGAAAACTTCCACATGGAAAGCTAAGTAACGAACTACGAAAATTTATGTTCACAAAATCCGAATGGAATCGAAGAAAGCATTTCCAGTTGCAACACTTAATACCACCATGTTGGTTTTCGAAATCAGCTATTGTACGCCAAATGTGCAAGATCTTTCACATTTTTCCGCAAACATAACTTCTTTCGTATATTAAGACGACGAATTTGAATTCCACTCGGGTTTGGTGATACCAAATCTACGAACGAAATTCGTTCCACTCCGAATGGATTATGTGATAAATACAACGGGAAACTAAGACTTTTTTCGATTACGATCGAATCTGTGATAGGGCTGATAGCTGATTAATACTACAAGACCCTGATGATTAGCACGTATCTAGGATATCTTTACCAGAAGGTTTCCTGTCCCCCAGTTCTCAGTTCTTACAGGTTCGTTCAAATATTTGCCAATAAACTCAAGTAGATTGCGAAAATCTTTCTAAAATCTATCTTTTTCCATTTCACACATTCCCTAGCATCTCCCATTTTAGACATCCAAAAACAGAATTTTGTATGATTACTACAAATTTTTCGATTTTAGTATCATTGTTAACCCTCCCGACGATGAAATCAGACAGATTACTAAAGAAATGGGCATTAACATTCCAAAGGTTTTTAACTATCGCATTGATGACACCAATCGGCAAACGGTGTCAAACGGAACAAATTCCATTAAATTCGTAGGATTTCTTTTCAATGTCCACCGTTTAACGGCTGATTCCAACGAGGTGGTTAATACAGAATGGGCACAGGTACTGTATCCCATATCTACAGTACATTTATTAGTACATGTTTATATGTACTGAAAATTTAATTAAAATCGTTAGACCAGTTTTCTTAAAAATCGGTTTTTAATTTTTTAATTTTTTTTTAGTTAACAAACTACGACCTCTAAAATATAAAATTTCGTCAACATCTTGTGATAATTTTGCATTTTGTTTTTTCGTAAAAATAAATTACGTTTTCGTTTATTCATATGCTAAAAGATAAATGTTACAGTAGAAAGGTAGTAATAATTGACGAGAATGTTGCTTTTAGACTTTTTCCAACAAGTTTTTCAAGAAATACAGTTAAAAAGTAGTCCCCTTACATAAAATTTTATCGAAATCGTTAGAACCATTTTCGAAAAAATTAATTTTATCATGTACAGGTTGTATGGCAGGTATTGTTATTGGTTCAGGCTCCAGATCCATATACGAATAGATAGACAGACAGACAGGACCCACTTTTTTCGCATTCTCTATCATCGTACTGTCATGTTTTATTGTTAACTCCAAAACTCCCCCAGCATGCTTTCAAAACTTGCCTTAAAGTAGGTTTGTTCGTTGAAGCCCTGGGGTTGCCCTAGGGTATCACCACAAAGCTTTTTTTGAGAAACCTTAATTCGCCCTGAATGTCAAATTGAGTGTTTTTTGAGCCATAGGTTTTCCCCCAACTCGCCCTAGCTTTTTGTTGTGGCGAAAAATCTGTGTGCTTTACAATTAATTCTACTACTAACAAGTTTTTGTTCGTTGAAGCCATAGGGTCGCCCTGGGGTCGCCACAAAGCGTTTTTTGAGAAACCTAAAGTCACGCTGAATGTCAAATTGAGTGTTTTTTGAGCTCTAGGGTTGACCTAGGTTTTCCATAAACTCGCCCTAGCTTTTTGCTGTGGCGAGTTGAGGGCTGTCAAACGGCATGAATTTTTTTTTAATGACAGGGATGTGTATAGTGATTTGTGGTTTAGCGTTTTTTGAGGACTAAAAAACCCAGGATTTATTGACAACTCATAGGGCTGTCATGAAAACCTGGGTCAACCATGGGGAAAGTTCAACGAACCGACCTACTATGTATATGTAGAATCGAGAAGTGAATTAAATTACTAATTTAAGATAAAAAAAGTTAATATAGTCGTTCATGAACGGGCAGAAGTCTCTTCGAACTTTCAAAATTGCTTTGAACCCGGCCACTCACTCGATCACGGAAGCGGGCCCTAAGTTCAAATATTCCTACAAATTGGTAGATTGATGGCAAATGAATTTGTCTTTTGGCGTCAATTTTTTTTTCTCCAATTCATTTATCATGAAGAACATTGATCTACCGATCGTAATATTTTTTGCTTTTTTCAGCTGAAACTTCTTACTCAATAAAAACAAACATTTTCCCTTAAAACACAAGTAAACACGATTTTTGAGTCTGAGTTCTGGGGTGCTGATTTTAATTAATCATGTCTAACTAAACAAAGAAAAAATACTTTTACCTTTTTTAGGGCCAGTTGCTCAATCGAATTATAAATTTAAGTTCTACATAAAGTTTTCATTTTTGTATGAGACGTTCCGGAATTCTTAAGTTCTACATAAAATCCCCATACTAAAGTAGAACTTTATGTAGAACTTAAATTTACGATTCGATTGAGCAACTGGCCCTTAGCTACCAAAACAAAATTTCAAATTTTAAGAAAATCTTAATTTTTTTATTCAGTAGAGTACAAAAGTAAGAAAAAGAACTTTAGGTCCCTATTATGAGTAGCGAATCGAACGGGACCTTAATTTATATGTTAATAACTTTTATTTAGAAAGATCAATAAATTTAAATATGTAAATACTTGAACCAAAAAATATTTCTTTGACAACTTATATTAACATCCTTTTTGAGCAAGTTCTACTCATTTAGCCAGGATGCTAATATTTCTGCTTTAAAGGGTGGGGGGAACTTTAGAAGCCCAAAAACATGTTTTATTTTGGATTTTTTTAGAGGTTATTCCCTCAATCCCAAACCCAATCCTTTTAAAAATTAGGAGAAATGTTTATTAGAGCTGTCCAGTATTAAAAAAAATTGTATCTTTTCGATGACTTATGTCGATTTCCTTTGCAAAAACAAAAGCACTCTAAAAAAGTGCTTTTTTTCGTGCTCACTGGAACAGAAAAGACAAAATTCTTTTTTTATCATTGTATGTGTGCTATTTTTGACAGCCAACTATTCCCGTTTGTTTTGTTCTGCAATTTACATATATAGAAAGAATGTTTTCGAAACTTTATTAATAAATGCACTAGGAAGAAACCTCCTCATCTGAATAATTGTACACAACACTTTGAACAAAATTATTCACAGAATTCCTTTCGTTTTGTGTAAGGAATTTCAGAATTTCAAACACTTCTTTGTTGGAATCAGAACTGGATGACGACTGATAAATATTTTGATAATTTCAGCTAAAATTGAGCGATCCATTTTCACAAAATAGTTTATTATTTATTTTAATTATCTCTCTTTCACAGTCCTTTAACCAAAAATGCAAAATAATCAAACTGCAAACTGGTAAACGTCAAATGTTTTGAGTTGGTGTACGTGAAAGTGCGTGTAAATCTTGCCTCTGAATCGAGATTCGTAAAAGTGCTTTTTCGGGGCAAAAAAAAAGTGATCTGGTGTCTACATGTAACGTATTTCGAGCAAAAAAGCACTTTTAAAAGTGCTTTTGTGTACCACTGGAAATCGACATTACAAAATGGCGGCATTATTGACATACATACCTGATAGTTATTAAAAGAAAACTATAAATGTTTTTCATCGGCTTTTCCTAGGGAAAAGAATGAAATAGAGTTTTTTCTGTTCATTATACCATTACGACCAAAAGAACCGATGAAAAACATTTATAGTTTTCTTTTATCAACCACAATTCAACTTGGTCATTAAACATCATTCAAACATACCTAAAATAGAATGAAAAAATCCAAAATTCAAAACTTGGGAGCCTTTTTAATCCTATACTTTATTTTTGGGCAATTTTTTCGACATATGTATTTGACCCCTAACAAATTACTTATTTACACGCTACCTTTCAAACTTTAGGTATATCCTTCAATAATATTACTGAGAATAATCACCCGAAATTTCATCTATGTAAATCTGTGGCTTTCTTTTTGAGCTTCAACACGAGCAGTTTTTGAAAAGGTAGTTTCAAGATAATTGTGTTTAAATTTTTACCACGAGTAAATTATTAATTGTTTTACTTAGTACTTACGGATTAATCGGCGATTCCAGACGCGTAGGTACAATAGACCTTCGACTTCCTTCCCCAAAACAGCTGACCATACAAAAGGTCCACAGTAAGTAGAAGGCATAGTGAAGCAAAGGTCGCTCCTCCTCTTACGGCCCAAGCTATCTAACTCATTATCCGACCGCATGTTGTTCTCGCGCTCTGAATGCGATAACTCTGTATCTATTCGATACTTTCCGTTTTCTTGTGGTCATAACATTCTTTGGATATCATACTTTCGAAATATGTAGTAAAAAAATTTTTTTTTTGAAAATTCAAAAGTGGTCTCCCCCTTAATTTTAGGTTGGCTTAAGTCTATTACTAAGTCATTAAACTCTTCTGAAGGGCCGAATTGGTCCTATCGTGGTAACCGTCGCCGTCGGAGCGGAGATTTCTCCGCAACGCATCAACGCAATTTTGCTTCGAAGTAGTTGTCGTCGTAAGAAATTTTTTACAAATGCGGCAATGCATTGCATTTCCAAAACTAGAATCTCCGCAACAAAAACTTATTGGAGAACGTCGGAACGTCCGATCGGAGAACTACCACGAAGCAAAATGTCTCCGATCGGAGAGAATTCCGCTCCGACGGTTACCACGATAGGGCCGATTGTTCAACAGATATTGATTCGGCTTAAAATCGCTGAATCCGCTGCAACCAGACATTTGTGATAGCGGTAACCGTTCAACATCTGTTTTGAACGGGAAGGCACAGGAAAATGTTCACTGTGGGTTACTGGAGCGGTAATTGATGATAGATCTGAGTTCTGGATATTCTTGGCATTTTTGCCAGTCCGACGCTTGCGTGGATCAACTACACAAAAGTAGAAATCATTATTCATTGATGTGATAAATGGGCTTCCTCCACATTCTTGGCACTGCGAACTTCATACATTTTTTTCTCTACTCGATGCCAAGATGAAAAAGATACAAAATTCGATACACATCGTAATTTTTTTATATTCACCCCTATTGCGATAGGCGTAACACCTGAATGACAAATGTCATACCAGAAAATCGGTATTGCGAGAGTCGTTAATGTAGTTTAACGCCATGCGTAACGCCACGTGACATTTAGCGTAAAGTGGAACGCAAATTTTTTGAACGACAAAATGAATATTTCGGTATTACAGTTGTCGTTGTGTATGCGTTAAGGTTCTCCCAAACCAAAGCGTTTTTGCCGTCGCGGCAGCGGCATTTGCAGTTGTCAAAATTAGTTTACACAGCGGCATATGAGAGTCCCCACACCAACGCGGCGAAGAGCCACGACAGTTCCATACGTGCAGCGTTTTCGCCGCTGCCGCTCTCATTTGTCAGTTGTCATTTGTCAATGTCAAATTTGTTTTGCTAGTTTTCAAATTCCAATTATTTCATTACCGCGAATTTCTAAATATTGATTTCTTTTAAATCCCATTTCTTTTCATAAAATCATATGAAAATCAGATTATTATAACAAACGCATTTTTTATGATTGCTGGATGTAATAAAAACTATAATTTCAATTTGTTTAAGTTTGTATGATGGGTTCATTTGTATCTGAACAATTTGAGCTACCAGTTCGAGCAACAATGAATGGAAACACTTTGGGTCAGTTCATGCTTTCGGGAAGGAATCCACCGCCATTATGCTTTCATGTACCTTTTCCTATTCCAATTCCACTGGCAATGTGCATGCGAGGAATGGACAATGGACATATATCCAAAGGATAACAACATGCACTTGTGTGTAGACATGTTCATGAGATTTGCAGCATATGAGTTTTTGCGGTTGCATTTGAACTGCATGTGGATTGGAGTTGGTGGGGTTCAGTTTGTTAACCTAAAGTGAAAAATATTCAATTGTGAAAAACTGTACCTAATTTTAAATAAAAAAAAAATATTGAGTAAAACAAAAAAGGGCATGGCGTAATAATCGATGTTCGTTTCAAGACCTCCCAATTCTTAAAGGATCGTATATATTAATACAAGATTCGAGGGCTTTTTGAATGTGGCACTATTTTGCTTTACTTGCTAAATACAACTCATGTGATCTCATACCAACGACGGCGCAACGGCCATGTTCACATTTGGTAAACGAGAGTAGTAAAGTGGTAAGATCCACTTAAACGTTTTGTTTAGAAAAGAAGTTTATTTAAGTTTAAATAAATCACGAAATGGATTCAACTTTTATTGATAAGACCTTAAATAACTAACATTGAATATAAGAAAAACCACTCATTGAATCTGTACCAGTGCCTGGAATAGTTTTTGTACAGCCGTGTGAATGAAATGGCGCAGGTTTTCATCTTCGGCGCAGTTTACATTCTAAAAAATAAGTCAATTAAAGTACCACATAGAATTTTCATCACAGCTTATTTTACCAAAGTCTCCAAATTAACCTCTGCCTTCTTCCCCGACACTGTCACTGGAAGAACATCTCCTTTGAACATTTTTGGCACTGAGTGCTCTCCAAATGTATTTTGCAGTGTCTCAATGAGGCATTCTTTGAAATGTGTCTTGTCAGGTTTTGCCACACCAGTAGTTCCTTTTATATTTGTTCCGCCCATTTCAGTTTGCATTATACACGCCAAAGCAGCATCGGCAAACATGTCATTCACTGGTGTTCCTTGCCATTCCATAATTATAATTTTTCCTTCTACCGTCAAATCGAGACAGTTGAAAACTCGGATCTTTTTATCTTCTTCAACTATGCTAACAGTCCCGGGTCCGCCTACTCGATCGAGGAGTAACTTTAAAGTGTTGAAGGAACTAGCCCATGAAATGCTCTGGCGTTGAGTTATCACCGACATACTCATGTCGGTGTTGTATTCTAAAAACCACGAAACAAAACGTTATATGGTAAGTATTTACAAGATTATAACAAACTCACTAGCCAGGTCGGAGGGTGCTAAGATGTGGTACTTGAAATCCCGCTTGACTAGAACTCCGGATAGAGTGCTTCCAATGATGGGCTCCTTGGCAGCTAATGCTCCCATCACTTTGGCAGTCTTTTCTACCCTGAAATTCAACTCAACGGAGTGTGTATTGCGAGGATTATAGAAGTTGATGCTCGTATTCGGATCTGATTCATATTCACGTTAAAATAAATATAATCTACCGACATATTTAAGGGCAATTTCTGTCCAGACATCGTCGTAATCTCCTCCGGCTCTGATAGAAAAATTTTAGCTGGAGTGCCTTCCACGCAGTAACCAGCAATGATGACTCCGTTTTTAGGATCAGTACACCAGTTTTCAAAGAGTTCTCTAGACAGACCACTTTGCATCATTCCAGGCGATGCCATCACCACACAAGGTCCGATATCATCGAAGTGATCGATTCCTTTCAAGTTCGTGATGTGTCTTAATACGAACGGATTATTCACAGCAATCTGTCGACGAATTTTATCGTTCATTGCATTGATGTAAGTCTGGTAGACGGCCATGCACTTTTTGGCCATAGACGATGCATAATAGATTGGAATTTCATGAAGATCTGGGTTTTGACTCCAGTATTCGTCTAGAATGAGGAGCAACTCTTGTGCGCGAACCAAAGCAAACACTGGAATTAAGCAACGACCTCCTTGTTGAACGGTTTTCTGTACAAGACTAGTGAAACGAATTTACCTGTCCTCTCGTTTTTCGGGAATATGTGTTCCGTATGTGGATTCTCTAATAAGAACATCAGGTCGCATCGTAGGTATCTCTGCGGCCATAAAATGGCGATCTTCTTGTCGTCAGAAGTCCCCAGTGTACAGAATTTTAACTCCGGCTATTTCAATCATGAACATAGCTGCTCCCAAGCATGGTAGGCCCAAAATTGATTTCTTCAGAATCCTCAGATTGATTTGCGCTCAAGGCAGAGCCGCAGAGGTATTTGAAGGCAAAATATCGGTAACAATTGTCGTTCCCAAAAGGTAAAAGTTTTGTTCAGATGTTTCATCTGCTGAGGATAGTGGTTCGTCGACAAGTCTGTCTTGAAGAAATGAAATTGTTGTAACTGCGGTGAGTCTTTTAATGTTGAAAAATGATATTTCACACTTACCACTATTTTTCTTGGTTTTTGAGAATTATTATTCTACTGGTTTACAAACTTCGAAAGACGAAAAAAAAGAACAATAATAAATTCTTCAAGTCACAAATGTCAAAAATGAGTTGCTTTGTCGCTGCAAAAAACGCTTCGGTGTGGGTATACTAACGTTTTTTTCGCCGCACACAGAGCGGCGCGTTGTCGCAACTGCAAATGCCGCTGCCGCGACGACAAAAACGCTTTGGTTTGGGAGAACCTTTATACGACTAGTAAAACGTTATTTTTTGTCGTTGAGAAATTTGCGAACGCCAAGTTGTTTTAATCCAAGAAAAATGTAAGTTCTGGTTGTTTTTTCGATTTTTCGCAGATAGTTATTAGTTTTACTTATTTTAGGGTAAAGATAACAAACCAGGAGCAGTTTAAGGCACTTATAGAGTTGATGGAAGAAAATCCTTCTATAGCAACAAATTTTCGGAGAGGCGTTTCACAAACTGAGGACAAAAAAAAGGAATGGAAGTCAATTGAGATGAAACTAAATTCTTTAGGGCCACCAGTTAGAACGGAAAAAGAATGGCAAAAGGTAAAATAGTTTATAAATCATTTTATGACGTAAGTTTGATGCAAGTACATATATATATTTTTACAGGTATGGTTCGATGCAAAGTTCAAAGTGAAACAGAAACTGTTGTACAACAAAAAGCAAATGGAAGTTACTGGAGGAGGGCCGTTCAGGCAAAAATATTTAAATGATTCTGACAAGGCTATTGCTGCTCTCCTTCAGCTAAATCAGGTTGTTGACCCTGAAGGCAGTGTATTTATAGTACCTATCCTTGAAAGTTTATATGTACTCTCTTACCTTCTAATGTTTTTTTGCAATTACCGCACGAGAATTTAGAACGAGAGTCTAGAGACACTTGTAAAGGTTCTCCCAAACCAAACCAAAACGTTTTCGCAGTTGTGGCACAGGCAGAAACGTTTTCGACATAATTTGTTTCGTCAATTGCAAACGTATGACAACTCAGCGTCGTTAATGTCGCTTCACAGCTATATTATGGTTGTCAACTATCAATCAATTGATACACGATAAGGGCTATCAATTAATTGATAAATCGGTATTATGCATGCTCGTACTAAGCGTTGACACACCCCACATCTACGTACAAAGCGACCATTTTAATTTTCTGCATTCAATGAACACTAAACACATTTAACTTCAAAATTCAATTTGGAATGAATTTTTGCTATACGGCACAGAAAAAACACGATATAGCCCTTATAGTAGTCAACCACGCATCTGTGTTTTGGCTACACACTTCCAGTAAAATAAACCAAAAAAATGTTCATCAACGACGAATTTGCGATTGACTGAAAAATTGATAGATATCAAAAAATTTGATAACCATAATACCGAATAAGCAACCACAGACGTTCACAATGGTTCGCAAAAAAGCATTTCATTCACAACTGATCAAAAGTTCTGATGGTTGTTATCCGTAATACCACTTAACCAATTTCATTGATAGACGAGCAAATTTATCAAGTATCGTATTGATATTTGACAACCATAATAGGGCTGTCAGTTTACACTCTCAAATATCACTATGTAAATAATCTGACACCTGAATTCGCTTATTCGTTTAGAAGTGTAGTTAAAGAACACAGAGTACGTGCGTTTCGCGAAATTTTAAAATCCCTTATCGCCAGTGTGAAGCAGTTAAGTGGCATAACTGTGATCTCTTCGAGTCACGATTCTTGAAATACCGGAAAAGGAAGACTAAGAAGTACCACTCGTCCCGGAAAAAATTGATAGATGTTGATAACCATCTCCATCCATGAATCACTTAATTGATAAACGTACAAATTTGTTAAATATCTTGTCGATATTTGACAAACATAATAGAGTTCAGATTAAAAAGTAAAACAGCTCCTTCTAGAATTACACGTATATAGTCTGGCTTTAATGATAAACTATTATTTATAAAATAATTATAAAGGATAAAAATACAAGTTATTTGTATTCATTAAAAAAGTTGCTCATAAAATCTATACCTCAAAGAAAGTTATGTGGCAGCATTAACACTGTAATACAATTATTTGTACATGCTTTAGATTTTGGACCTATATAACTTCAATTTGTTTTTCTCCTTCGCCAATCTTTTTCCGACTTGAGCTATAGATTTTACAATAGTTGAAATAATTTAAATTAAACTTCGATCTCGCAAAACTAATAATAAATCAGTTTAATGGCTTTACTTTGGGGAAGTATTGCCCGATTAGTTTAATTTAAACTATTGTAAATTTATTTACAAACTAAAATGCGCTACCTTAGTTTCAAAGGCTCTGTGAAAACATTGTTTTATATTATAGTCTTAAAATTAATATGCATTTAGTCAAATTTAATAGAGTTAACGCCCATGTCAATCTGTCCACCGCGATAGCTTCCCCTTTTTTTCTTGGTCTTCTCGTGTTTAAAGGATTTACCGCGTGTATGTATCAAGTCTCGACTGGCTCTCTCGCCCCAGGATCCACGAGCGTTTATCTGAAAAATAATATCTTGATTACTATTTGCTCAGCACATTAAAATTTAGATTAGAAGATAGTCGAAACTCACCTATTACATCATAAGTAAATATTGTACATCAAACTAAAAAATTCGCAACTTGTTGCCTAATCGTCAAAAGTAATTTTTTTATTACTAGAGGTGTCGAAGCTTTTGTTTCCAAAAGATTTGTTAAAACCCCCACCGCCACCTCGGCCACCACCACCGCCTCCTCCTCGGCCTCGACCGCCATCAAAACCTCCTCGACCACGAAAACCTCCACCTCCACGTCCGCGACCTTCACCACCAAATCCACCACGGCCTCGGCCACCTCCTCCACGGCCTTCACCCCCAAATCCACCACGGCCACGGCCGCCACCCCTTCCTCCAAATGATTTACGACCTTCTCCACCTTCGCCTTCCTCATGGTTATTAGTTCCACCAAACGATTTTCTGAATCCATCGCCTTTGTTGCCGAACTTATTGAAACCACCTCTGTCACCGCCGCCTCCACGACCAAAACCTCCCCTGCCACGATCACCACCACGATTTCCACCTCTAAAGCCACCTCCATTTTTATTCTTCCAGTCATTGCCATCTGTACCTTGTTCCTCCTGTTTAGTGTGGTTTTCAGTGGCGATTGTTCAGACATGTCAAAGTTGCGAATTTTTTGTTGTTGCAAAATATGAAAAGGAAAATGAAACTCAAATTAGCATTGCAAATATCTTAAACAAAAATCATTTTAAATTTCAATAATGGATTTTGGTATTATTTTCTTAATTTTGTTACTCCTCATTGCAAAAAGGTAAGTGCCACAAAAAATCAGAAAATATTTCTGTTGAGTTACTAGTTGTGAATGCATATATGCTAATTTGTGCCTCATTTGTCCTTTTAAAAGAAAAACATTTTTGGGCACTCACCTTTGCATCAAATGAGTTGTCAATAACACGAGGATCTATTTCTACTTCCTCCTCAACAACACGACGGAATGGTGTATTTTTTCTTGGTCCACTATTATTCGGGTTAGATTTATTGTTTTTAAAGTTCCCATTTGGAGTATTGTTTTTTGGTGTCGATGTGTTATTCTAAAGTAAAAGAAATTACATAAAATTGAACATCTAGTGGCGAGTGGTTCTTCTTTAAATACACCATTTTCATTTGTTCTCTATTGACTTGAAAACTAACTAAAATATTTAAAATCCTAATCTTAACCCTCATTGCAAACATCACCCATCATCCGATGGACGCTTGATACCAATTTGTACGTTTTTGACGCAAGTTGGTTTTTGGGTCAAAACTACAGCGGATGAATTATATTTAAACTTAAAAAGTTGATGAAAATAAAGAGTTAAGATAAACATAATAGTGTTTGGCTTATTTTGCACTTATGTACACTCTTTTACTCATAGAAATGGATGAGAGAAATATATTAGGGCTGGTATTTGAATCTGGAAATTCCGTGCAAAAGGCGAATGGGATAACCATTACGCCACGGGTATCACTGTTAATTTACTAAATCTTTTGCAAATCGAGATCGTCAACCCTGTGCCTACTGTTGTCTACGTGTTAAAACGTTTAGCAGAGTTACAAATCCATTTTTACTAAAAAGCTATCTAAAGGTATCCGAGTGATTTTGGTATACCTTTCTATTCAAGTGATCAGCTGATATTAATTTTATTTTTATTTATTTTCATTTTGATTTTTTGTTTTGGTGTGCATTTAGTTCAACATTAGATTCTTATAAAACGCATGGGGTAATAAAAAAACTAAAATATAATCGTTTAGCAAAGATATTTTGAATGTTTTTCTGTTTTCAAAAGTCGAATTTTAATATTTCACAGCTGTTGTCTGCAACAATCTGGAAAAAGATATCTGAATCGTTCAAAAAGGTATCTTAGATATGGCTATCCGATAGGTTCTTGACGTGCCCAATGCGTTTTTTTAAAGGTCGGTTTTTTTACTTTAAATAAACTCAATTTACTAAAGAATAGAATTATTTTGAATTTGCATTTCAATGACTTCTTTGAACTCGCATAAACTTCAGGAGATTTTTAACCGAAACGACTGCAATGAACTAGAGGAACAATCTTTCAAAATTTTATACAACTACTCGCTTACGCAGACAATATTGACGTAATGGGAAGAAGGAAGGATGATTCCATATGTGCTTTGCGAGCATTGAAACAGCAACGGAAAAAATAGGTTTGATGGTTAATGCTTGAAAAAGGAAGTATATGTTGTCATCAAACAAGGACACCGAGCATCGACGAATTGAACAAAATGTCACAATAGACAGTCATAAATATGAGGTAGTACAGAACTTCTTTTATCTAGGATCCGCTATAGACACGGAAAACAACATCAGTGTAGAGATCAAACGGAGAATAACTCTTACCAATAGTTGCTTCTTTGGGTTAAGAAGGCAATTCACAAATAAAACCTTCTCAAGAAAAACCAAGGTAACCCTTCATAAGACGTTGCGAAGACAATGTGTGGAGAAAAAGATAATACAACGAGCTGTATAAGCTGTATCGTGACATGGGCATAGTTAGAAGAGTACGCATCGCCAGACTAAAATGGCTAAGCCATGTGCACCTAAACGCTCCGGCTCAACGGGAGCACATTACAGGGAAATCGCGGAAGATTTTAGATGTTGCAATCAAGATTAAAAAACCTCAATCGACTTAGAGTGCATAGGTAGAGAGAACTCGCCCGAAATAGAAATTGTTGGTATAAGATGTTGGTTGAGGCTCCGGTTCACCCCGAACTGTAATGCCCAGCTAAGTATGAGACTGCAATGAACGAATTTAAGGGGCTCGTCTACCGTCGCGGTGTCTAAGAATCGATTTTTTTTTTGCTTATTTCGAAACTAGACACAAAAAGCAACATTCCTTGTAAAGGATTTATTCGAAAACATGCTGATTCAAATACTATCGACGGCAACGTCTTTACTCAGCCCTGCGCATATTTTTTATATTAACCGTTTGACTTCAAACGCGTTGTCTCGAAAGCAGTGTTTTTAAATTTAAGTGTGTTTAATGACCTGCTCTAGATCGATCTAGAGCAGAAAAAAGCAGCTTTTTGGTGTTTAATGACAAATTTTTCTACTCCGAGCAAGAACTTTTTGTGTTTAATGACCTGCTCTAGAGCTTTTAGAGCAGCATTTTCTGCACTTGCTTTTGAGTAAGATTAGAGTGGAGCAAAAGTGTCAAAATCAGCTGTTGACATTTGATTCAAATATTTTTGTTTATATTTTGCGTTTTGCAATCTATTTGAAATCGAATTTAACTTAAAATCAATTGAATTAACATCGCATGTTAGTTTAGTTTGGATTCCAATGTTTCCGCATATAGATTTTTATTATAATAGGATACAAAACATAATTTTGCAAACTAGCTAAGGTCACAAAATGTATGTTGCTTTCTTATCAGCTGACACCAGCTGTTCTGCTCTAAATTGCCTGACATTTATCTCATTTCTTGCTCTGCTCTGAGCTACGCTGCTCTGCTCTTTTTTTCATTAAACACGCCTTTTGTTGGCACAATTTTAACGGAACTATCGAAGATACTCTTATTGGAAGTCTGTAAATTGTTTCGAATTCTTAAAAAATCTCAGTATGATAAGACACAAGCTTTCTTTGAAAAAAATTCAATTTCTTTTTCTAGAAAAAAAAGGATAGAAAAAACAACTTTTTTTTCCAATCGCTGCCATTTGGTTAAACTCCAAAATCTTTCAAAAAGCTGCTGTGTAATCGAAGTTGTATTAGTAAGGAGTAAAAAAATATGATTGTCTTCATGTTTCAAGGTTCTGAAGCTGAGAAATCGTGTCACAAAGTCTACTATGTCGGGCCGGCAGAGATCGCGATTCAAAGATGCGTCAAGTCCAAGAGAACTTTAAATAAAAAAGAACTTTGTGTCAATATCATGTGCAGTTTTTCCGTGATCCATCGTCAAAAAAAAGTACATATTTGGTTCTCTTTGGGAGATACATATCTGAAAAATGCTGCGTTACACCGACCTACAGAACCTACACCGTGGGTCCATACAGACATGTCCTTATCTAATGCTCCAGCTTATCTAATGCTCCACAAACGTAATAATAACCTTAAAAAACCTAATGAAATGCTAATAAGTTACAAGGTGTTCAAACTTTAAAACTCTTAACTGAACTTCATTCCAAAAAGTCTGATTTGTTCCTAGACCCAAGATTAGAAAAGCATAAGTTGCTAAGGAATACAAGAACCAAGTTGAATGGCAATGAAAATAAAATACTTTTATGTGCTTGCCATTTTGCACAAGATTTGCGCTATGGAGCTAAGCCTCCGACTTGGATTTCAAAATATGTTCAATGTGAAATGTCTTTTTATAACTTACCGCATTTCCAGCCTCTCCAGCCTTAGTAAAGTTGCTGTATTTTGGCTTTTCAGCGGCAGAAGATTCACTATGCTTGCGTTTTTTTCCAGCCTTTGGTTCAGGTTTCTTTTCTTGTTCCTCATCGGAATCTGAACTGTCACTTGAAGATTCTGCTTTCTTCGCCGGAGTGGCAACGGGTTTTTTCTTTATTGGGGCTGATTGTGGCTTGTCGTCGTCATCATCTGAGCTGTCTTCACTCGATTCTTTCGACTGTTTAGCCTTTGGTGCATTAGATACTGCAGCCTTCTTTACAGGTGGCTGATCGGAATCAGAGGAATCATCGGAGCTGGAAGAATCCTTTTTCTTCGCAACTGGAGCCGCTTTGGAGGGAGTTTTTTGAACTGGTTTTTCTTCTTCCGATTCATCCGAGCTAGACTCTGCCTTTTTCTTTAAAGCAACCAAAGGTGTGGCTACTTTTTTAACTGCTGATGTTACAGGAGTTGATTCATCATCTGAACTATCATCACTGCTAGAAGAGTCCTTTTTGATTGGAGTTGGTTTAGTGATAATTTTAGCAGCGGGCTTGGGTGTTGCTTTAGCTGCTGGTTTATCGTCTTCCTCCGAAGAGCTGTCATCGCTTGATTCTTGCTTCTTGGGTACAACTGATGGTTTCGCAATAGCTTTTTTCGGTGGTTCCTCTTCCTCGGAACTGCTGTCATCGCTGCTAGAGTCTTTCTTTGCTGCAGGCGCAGCCTTGGCTGGAGTTGCCTTAGCTGGGACCTTTGCCGCTGGCTTCTTTTCATCTTCGGATGAATCCTCACTGGACGAAGAATCCTTCTTTACAGGTGTTTTCTTGTTGGCAGCTACAACAGGTTTTTTGGGAGCAGGCTTTTCGTCTTCACTGCTGTCTTCCGATGAGTCCTCGGATTCTTGTGCTTTCTTAGCGGGTGTTGCTTTAACGGGAGACTTTGCCGGAGGCTTGGCTGGAGTCTTAACAGGCATTTCAACATCCTCGTCACTGCTGTCTTCGGATGAAGACTCTGTTTTTTTAGCGGTGGGTTTAGCTGTTGGTACTGCTGCAGCAGGTTTGGGAGCTTCTTCCTCTGAACTACTTTCTTCACTTGAAGACTTTGCTTTCTTTGCTACAGGTGTAGCCGCCACTTTCTTTGCTACAGGTGCAGCGGTCACTTTCTTTGCTGATGGCTTCTCTTCTTCGTCGCTACTATCATCTGATGACGAATCTTCTTTTGCAGCTGCTTTTACTACGGCCGGCTTTCCATTTGTGATTGGCTTTTTAGGTGCAGAGTCCTCTTCTGAATCACTGTCGTCGCTTGAACTACCAACTTTGCCCTTAAGTGCGGGAATTTTTTTACTTGACGTTTTTTGGTAATGTGCAATGACTTCGTCAAGTTTGGGACATCCTTTGGGAAGGTTAACCTAAGTATGGAAAAGAACATTGTTTAAATGAGTGGCAATACATATCCAAAGCACATGGCGGCTGGAGCTACAACTTACCGCTTTTGTTTTTTTTTGAAAAACTTCTGCAAGCATCTTATCTTTCTTCATTAGATGGTCTAGGACCAACGCAGAAACAATTTGATCCATTTTTTAATGTATTTGCACCACTTCTTTTTAAAATTATTTTGCTTTTCCTTAAAACGAGCAAACACGTGCTACGCGAACTAAACCAAATGGATCAAAGAAAAAATGGTGAACGAACAGCCAAAAGCAGCGAAAAGACCGGCGAGCCACAATTACCTCGTTTCCACTTAGGATCGGGTGATCGAATCGGATTGTGATTCAGATTTCGATGCAGGTATCTACTTACCCACTGAATCGGGTAATCGACTTCAAATGGAATCGAAGTGACACACTGCATATAATATTTTGCAAAACAACAAACACGAAAAGCAAAACAATTCTTTTACGACGCTGCAATTTCCACTATCCACTCGTTCACTAAAATAATAAGAAAAAAAACACACACACACATCAACACACTCGACAAACCGATTACTCGATCTAGGTATACACACGCCATTTTCAATCGATCCAGCTCGGAGAGGTGTATCGGATCGGGTAATCCTATTTCAATTCGATGTAGGTATACACTGGCACTAATCCGAATTGAAGTGGGATTCAATTCTAAGTGGAAACGAGGTAAATGCATGTCGTGTTGTCTTTTTTCTTTCAATGAAATAAAATGAATTTACTCATGTTACACCTATGAATTTGTAGATGGCTTCCCAAGCAGCAAAAGTAATTTATCCCCAGTAAACACTATTTCAAAACATAAATATACCAAAACAGTTCATGAAATTTGTGATGCCAAAAATATTTTCAATGCGTTTTTTTTAATGGAAAATTGAATGAAATTTTTGACTAAAATAGTACCAAAATCACAGATTTCGTGAACTGTTTTGGTTTTCCAAATTCAATCAAGCTTTTCAAACTAAAAAAACTAGTTTTGTAATTTGGAAGACTACAGATAAAAAGTTATTAGCATTATAGCTGTAAAAAATTCAATTTTACATTAAAAAAAGGTACATCAGCTCAACAGTATTATGTTTTTGCATTTTTTAGCAAAACTATCTTTTCCAAATTCGGAAGTGTTTTCAAAATTTTTCCTAACTGTCCCCGCTCGAATGACACCAAAATAGAGCTGCCAGGTCTATGCTAAATTTTAAATTGTTAATAACTTTTTTGGGACTTTTCCAAATTGCGAAAATTGTTTTACAAATTTTCCAAATTATTTGCACAAAAAAAATCGAATTTCGTGTTATAGCGCTGCCAAGTCAACGGAGGTTAGTTTAACGCTAAAAAAAAATAAATTACTTACTTAATATTATGCACAAAATAAATAAATCGCTGACCAAATATACAGTGGTCAGATCCATTCGAAAAAATTTCTAGCAACTTTTACAAAAAAAAAAAATCAACAGTAGCATTAGGTGTGTTTTTTTGCACGCGAATATAATCTTCGCCCAAAAAAACGTCTTCCCCAAATTTTTTAAACATTTGGTAGCACTGCGATTTGACACAAATGACAAATTTTTATTTAACAGCTGTCTGTCTTTGTCTAGACTGTAGACAACGGAATACGCACTACGATGGCATCAGGCAGTTGTGGAATGGAAAAACTAAAACAGCATGAAGGTAAACTATACAAATTGTGAAATTGTGATGTGTTATTTTTTATAATTGCTCTTGTCACCGAGTCACCCTATCTTTATCTTAGTGTAATTTTGGGTATTACTATTTTATCGTATTTTCGTTTCGATCTGTACACACACTACTGATAGCATCTCTTTCGAAAGAAAGAGATGAGCGTATCATTAGATTCGTAAAATATTGTAAAGCAGATGGTTCAAATTCATTTCAATTTAAAGCTATTTCAAAAGCAAAATTCTTTAAAGTTAAATTTTACCTCTTTTTTTATGGAATATCCATTAGATATTGATGGTAACTTGATTTTTAATAATTATAAAGTATTTTTTGTAAGTTTTTTTTTATTCTTACTAGCTTAAACTGTTGCAAGAAGAATTGATTTTTTGATACCTACATACATACGTTGTTCAAGAAGAATTGTTTCGTTCCGAAGTTACCAATTTTTGTAAGACTTATAACTAAATATGAAGTACGTTAAGAAGTCTAATTGTAATCTTTTTCAACAGAATAAAATCCATTCGTTAAGGAAGCAAGCAAGTTGTATTTCCGTGATCTTTATTGTTTTGGGAAAGGAAAACTGTCGAGCAAGGGAACTTCTTGGAGCAACATTATTTTATTAAAAATTGCTGGATTCTTTGTGCGTGCAAATACATTTCTACTGGTAGATTTTTGTTTGGTGATTTGTTTGAGATGGCCAACGTTAACCACAACTGCAATTCTTCGAGTTGCCAAAGAGTAGATGACGAATTTATGGTCAGCTGTGACAAATGCAAACGGTGGTGGCATTATGATTGCCATGAGTTTGATGCCGATAAATTTGACACAGTTACTCCTTGGTTCTGTGAGGAAACAGACTGTGTTTTTAGAGCTGATGAAGAGCTTTCAGAAGCTGGTGGTTTAAATCTCGCGGAGGATCAGGTAGACTCAATTATAGAGGCTGCAGCAGTAGCGCAAGCCACAGTCGCGCAACGTGACAAAGAGCTCTCTGAGTTACGGTCCGAACTTGAAGCAGTGAAGAGGAAGTTGTCAAGTTCAATGTCAAGGCAACAACCGGTGGTCTCACCCAGGCTGCCTACCTCAGGTCAAGGCATCTCGAGACCCAACGCAAAATTAGAAATAATAAAAAAAATTCAAGAAAATCATAAAGCTCTGTTGAGCGGTAAAGTTGCGTATGATCAATCTACCCCTCTGCAGCACAGGCCCTCTCTAGACAGGAATGACACGGCGATTAAGGAAACAGATATGGTGGGTCTCCTAACCATTCTCAATCGTAGCAACGTCCAGGAGTTGCCAAATTTTTCTGGAGATAATAAGAGAGAGTGGCCTTATTTTGAGGAGGTTTTTAAATCGACCACTGTCGAAGGCAAATATAGCAACAAAGAGAATGTTGCGCGCTTACGAAAGGCTTTAAAGGGCGAAGCATATCAACTCGTTAGCGATCGCTTAAAGTATTCTTCGGATGCAGATGCGATCATGGATTTGCTTCGTACCATGTTTGGTCGGTATGACGTGCTAGTGCACGATTTAACTTCAGATCTACTGTGCCTTCCAAGGCTTAATTCCAAGTGCGACCCAAAGATTCGGAGTTGGGCCGTCAAGCTAAACGGTTTTGTTGCGGACGTAAAATCAATGAACAGGGAAGAAGACCTAACGAACGGTTATGTTTTGACCAATCTTGCTTCCAGGCTAGACCCTGGGCTATATCAGGAATGGCAGAGAAGAAGATCGGGTCTCCCACGAACCAACCTCCAGCATTTTGCTGATTTTGTTACGGAGAAAGTAGTTAATCTACCTCCTGAGCTGATGAAATCAGGAAGCGCAGCTGACAGCAAAAAATCTCAGTTGGTAGGCGGCACCAAAGCTTCGAGAGTGCATGTTCATCAGCCAGTTTCTTCCACGTCGTCGTCCGACTTATGCTGCAAATGTAAGAAGGGTCATCATGCACTGATCAGCTGCAAGGAGTTTTTGGACTTTTCACCGGTAGAGAGGCAGACGTTTGCCAAAGTCAACTCTATTTGTTTTTCGTGCTTAATTCCATCACGACACGAATGGAAAGTATGTTCGAGGAAAAGGGTTTGTGGGACAAACGGATGCGTCCGTCGACACCACCCTTTGTTACATTTTGTTTCCGACGGTAACAATAATACTGATTTAAATAAAGCAGCAGCCCCATTTGTACCACAGCAGCTTGTTCATTCTTCTCATCTTGGAGCTAATGTTGCTATCATGTTCAAGGTAGTCCCCATTCGGATCTTTGGTAGTGACAAGAGCATTTTCGTGGACACTTACGCTTTCCTCGATGACGGTTCATCGCTGTCCATGATCGAAGAGGATCTGTTCTACGAACTTGGGTTGGACGGCAAGCGTGAACAGCTCACCTTACAATGGACAAAGGGAATGTCTAGACAAGAGAACTCGTTTTGTACTTCTCTGTCTGTATCAGCGGTAAACAGCCGGAAGCAGCACATGCTAAAAAACGTGTATACCATCAAAGATTTGGGTCTGGCCAGCCAGTCTATAGACGTCGCATATCTGAAGAGCTTGTATCCTCACCTTCGGGGACTCCCACTTTCCGATCTGGTAGATGCTAAACCCAAAATCTTACTTGGTTTGGATCAGGCTAAGTTCATGCTAGGTCATGGTCGTCGTCATGGTAAGGATGATGGTCCTCATGCTTTAAAGACTCTACTTGGATGGGTCGTTTTCGGAAAAGCAGCTCCTTCGATGCACGTATCCTGTTTACATCGAACTTTGAAGCCAACAATGCAACTAATGTTCCATGATGCAATCAAGAAGGAGGATGATTTACATGAGCTTGTCAAACGTCATTTTACTACGGAAGAGTTTGGCGTTATGCCTCCAAAGGGTGATCTGGTAAGTCGTGAGGTCTCGCGATCAATCGACATAATGGAGCGGTCGTTAAAACTGGAGGGAAGACAGTATGAAATTGGTTTACTGTGGGATGCTGATGACGTTAAACTCCCTGACAGCTATCCGATGGCGTTGAAACGGCTGGTTGGTTTGGAAAAGTCCTTAAGGAAGAAGCCGCACCTACTGGAGTGGAAAAATAATTACATGCGTGAGTTGGTTTCTAAAGGATATGCCAGGGTCGCGTCACAAGAAGAGTTGCAGAAGACATGGCCTCGTGTGTGGTATGCTCCAACGTTCATTGTTGTGAATCCCAACAAGGTTCCTCCCAAACCTAGATGCGTTTCTGACGTAGCTGCGAAGGTCAACGGAGTTTCCTTAAACACTCACCTTATGAAAGGTCCGGATAACCTGGTGCCTTTACATGCCGGGCTGTTCAAATTTCGGGAGCGCAAAATAGCCGTAAATGCCGATGTGAAGGAGATGTTCCACCGAATCCGCATCAAGGAGGAAGACCAACAGTGCCAACGCATCCTATGGAGAGATGGTGACAGTTCTCGTCAACCAGTAACGTACATCATGCAGGTGATGATGTTTGGTCCGAGATGTTCGCCGACTTGTGCGCAGTTCATCAAAAATCACCATGCGAACCTGTTTATGAACGAGTGCCCCGTAGCGGTTGACGGTTTAACTAAACGTACTTACGTGGACGACTATTTTAATAGCCATAATTCGATCGAGGATGCTATATCTGTTACGAGAGATGCTATTCGTATTTGCCACTCGATGAATTTTGACTTGGTAGGGGTTCAGTCGAATAGCAGAGAGCTTTTGCTTCAGATGCCCGAGAGCCATGTTAACTCCAAGCTCGTAAGTATCGACCCCAACGAATGTGAAAGCATGATTTCTAAGGTTTTAGGGATGTATTGGCATCCAGCGTTTGATCATTTTACATACAAACTTTCGGTTGATGAGGATATGAGGAACATGTTAGCGGATGCAGTTATAACAAAACGTCTGATGTTGAAAACAATTATGAAGATTTTCGACCCTCTTGGACTCATCTCACTGTTTATCATCAGAGGGCGCATTCTTCTTCAAGAAGTGTGGAGAGAAGGTTTCGATTGGGATGAGCCAGTGTCTTCTGAGTTACGCGATTCATGGTTGGACTTCCTTAAGGAGCTTAAAAACATTGAACAAATTAAAATTCCTCGCCGCTATGTTTCGTGGAATCCTGATGACTCCTTCGTAAGCCTGTTAATTTTTGTCGATGCTTCGGAAAAGGCGTTTGCTGCAGTGGCGTATCTACGATTCAACTGTAACGATAAAGTAGAGGTTGTTCAGGTAATGGCGAAGGCAAAAGTCGCCCCTGTTAAACAACTCTCAATACCTCGTTTGGAGTTACAGGCTGCAGTACTGGGCGTTCGGTTGGCTACCACAATCAGAGAGTCACATACTATTCGGATCGATGAGGTGATTTTTCTGTCCGACTCAAAAACTGTGCTCTCTTGGATCAATTCTGCTGAATACAAATTTCCTGCCTTTGTGTCAACCCGAATAGGTGAGATCCTGGATTCGACTTCTCCTCGTCAGTGGTATCACATCGGTTCAAAGGATAATGTCGCCGATGATGGCACAAAATGGTTCGATGTTCCAATGGGAAACCAAGATTCGAGGTGGTTTAGAGGGCCAGATTTTCTCAATCTCCCCAGGAGTGAATGGCCGATAACGCCGAGTAAAGCTGCAGTAATGGTGAAGTCCAATATGTTGGTTCACAGCAGAGGGGAAAGGGGCCTGTATGGAGCTTATGAGATGTTATCCGCAAGGTTTCAAGCAAGATGGTCGTCGTCAGTCAGAGTTGTCGCCTTTTTGCTCCGCTTCAAAGACATTCTTCGCAAGAAACCATCCGAGAAGAAAACTTTCATCACCCCGTTCGAATTCGTTCAAGCTGAAAATTGGATATTCCGAAAAATCCAGCAAGACGTTTTTTCTTCGGAAGTCTCTGCTTTGAAGTCGTGTGGAAAGGTCTGCCCTTCAAGCTCAATCCTAAGTTTGTCGCCTTTTGTCGATGAGGACGGGACCTTAAGGATGAGTTCAAGGGCACAGAAAGCAAATACTTCTTATGCGTCACGTAATCCTGCTATCCTGCCAAAAAACCACCCGTTAGTAGACCTTCTCATCAAATATCATCATGAGAACAATTTTCACATGGGTACCGCTACTGTTATCTCGGATATACGTGAACGAGCGTGGATTATCAGCATACGAGGAGCTGTTGAAAGGGTAAGAGCAAGGTGCAACATGTGCAAGCGACTTAAAGCTAAACCGGTTATGCCGCTGATGGGTCAGCTTCCTGAAGCACGCTTGGCATTCGGCTGCAAACCTTTTACTCATGTCGGGGTGGACTGTTTTGGCCCGTTGCTGGTGAAGTTTGGTCGAGGAACCGTGAAACGTTACGGAATGATATTCACCTGCCTTTCATTTAGAGCAGTGCAGATAGAACTTCTCAACGATCTTAGTTTAGATCAATGTGCCATGGCGGTGAGGCGTTTCGTTATCAACCGTGTCGTGACGAGGTTTTTTTATAGCGACAACGGTCTAAATTTTGTTGGGGCTAAAAACATGTTTGAGAAAGACGCTAAGGAGATGGAAAATTTGCTCGGTGAGTACTCTTCTAAGTTCGAGGGTATTTTATGGCGCTTCATACCAGCCTATTCCCCATGGATGGGAGGTGCGTGGGAACGTCTAATACAATCCATTAAGAAGAGCGTGGATTTTGTTCTCAGAGGTGTGGTACCTCGAGAAGACGTGTTGCGAAATGCCCTCTTGGAGGCACAGGGTCAAATTAATCGTCGGCCGCTCACCCACATCCCCGTAGATCCTGAAGATCCTAAACCTCTAACACCAAACTCGATGCTTTTTGGTGAAGATGATCGAGACACCGCAGCTCCTGGAATATTTTCGGAAAGAGATTGTTGCAGTAGACTGTTTAGTCGACAAGCTCAACACTTTATGGCCCAGCTTACAAGTCGTTGGTATACCGAATATCTACCCACTATAACAAGAAGGTCGAAGTGGTTCAAGGAGACAAAACAAGTAGAGGTAGACAACATTGTTATTGTGATTGAACCCAACGAGATTCGTAAGACCTGGCAGTTAGGTCGCGTCGTGAAAGTGTATCCGGGAAAAGATGGTGTTGTACGAGTGGCAGATGTCAAGCTACCCAATGGCTCCGTAAAGCTTAAAAGATCAGTGGGAAGACTCGCTGTTCTGGATTTGCAGTCTTCAACCTAGTTTCAGACGGTCCCCGGAATGTCACCGAGTCACCCTATCTTTATCTTAGTGTAATTTTGGGTATTACTATTTTATCGTATTTTCGTTTCGATCTGTACACACACTACTGATAGCATCTCTTTCGAAAGAAAGAGATGAGCGTATCATTAGATTCGTAAAATATTGTAAAGCAGATGGTTCAAATTCATTTCAATTTGAAGGTTAGATAAGTAAAGTTCGCCATTTTTCAATTTAAAGCTATTTCAAAAGCAAAATTCTTTAAAGTTAAATTTTACCTCTTTTTTTATGGAATATCCATTAGATATTGATGGTAACTTGATTTTTAATAATTATAAAGTATTTTTTGTAAGTTTTTTTTGAAGTGAAAACTTCTTTAGGCGCGTTTGGCACTTTTGCAATGGGGGTAAAGCAATGAATTCGCGACCGACACCATTTTTTGGCTCATTGTATTTCGTATGTAAATTCGTCATAGCCCAGCGTCTCAGGTTCGATTCCCAGCAATGACTTCCATTTTTTTATTTATTTAAAGTGAAAACATAAACAAAAATTGTGGCCACGGCTGGGATTTGAACCTGAGACCCTTAGTCTAATAGCCATCGACTCTACCATTGAGCCAAGTATACTTACCGACTCGGAGAAATTCAGAGAAGAAAGAAAGGAATTGAAGGACACAGAAAAATTTATGCCACGCAGGAAAAATAAAAAGCACAAAATATTTTACTATCATTACAATGGAGTGGATGAGTGAAGCTGGAAATTTCATCATGGCAGAGTAGGAGATGCACTGGTCGATGATTCGAACTTTACAACAAATTAAAAGAGATCAACAACTCATCGCGATGATTTATCGATGGAAAATAGTTTGAAAAACCATTACTCAAATATTCACTAATTTCGTTCCTAAACTTAATGCATTGTCCTTTCATTTTATTGTCAAAGTTTACGAGCGCAGTTACAAAATCTGTAGACACTATCGACTATCGTTAAAAAATTTAATGTATTGATTTTAACAGAATTTCACAAGGGTGACGAAGAAATATAGATATGATAGGTATTTCAGATTTCAATTTAGTTGCAAGTTTCAGAAGGCACGATCGTCCAGCAGCAGGAGTAGCTATCTAAAAAAGGTTGTCTGATACAACTGCCATATTTTGCTCAAATCATATGGATTTGCATACGAGGTACACTAGTTTTTGATATCGGCGATTTGTGTGTTTATCGTTGCCTTTCTGGAAATGGACAGCAAGTGATAACAGTAGGCGTTTATAATTCACCGAATACGTGTTCAAGTGTAATACGACAGTTTTTATATACAAATTTATTTATTTAGTCTGAAGACGCTGTATACCTTCACGATAAAATTGTTTTAATTTAAAAAAAAAAATACTGTTTTACAATGACGAAAGACCGCAGCCTTAGTACAACAAAATATAAAGCGACAATTGATGCAGTCTTTGCGATATATTTAAATAGATTTGGAACAAAATTGTTCGTTTCCTATTTAAGTTACCATAGACCTATTTTTTCAGTATTAGAATACCATGATTGTAGAGATGATAATAATAGAAGATATGAAATTGTGAATGAAAACTCATAAGTTTCATTGATGTTCTTCCTTATGTACATCTACATATATTATAAAAGATTTTCCTATACATTAAAATATTTACTGAAAATTCAATTCTGTTTTCACTTCTGTCGGCACTCCCGGAGTGCTTCTTTTTTTATTCTTACTAGCTTAAACTGTTGCAAGAAGAATTGATTTTTTGATACCTACATACATACGTTGTTCAAGAAGAATTGTTTCGTTCCGAAGTTACCAATTTTTGTAAGACTTATAACTAAATATGAAGTACGTTAAGAAGTCTAATTGTAATCTTTTTCAACAGAATAAAATCCATTCGTTAAGGAAGCAAGCAAGTTGTATTTCCGTGATCTTTATTGTTTTGGGAAAGGAAAACTGTCGAGCAAGGGAACTTCTTGGAGCAACAGCTCTTATTTGTTTTAAGAAACAGACAAGAAGTCAGTGTTGTTTATTTCTGAGCTGGCCACGAATCGGGTCATTATCATTCCCAAAACGAATGGGATGTGCGAAACTTACATCACTGATCCAGGAAAGGTGAAAGCGATTGGCAAAATATTCATAAGGCTTTACTCGTTAGACAACGAAGATGGAAATGCTTCTTGTGAGACAGCGTTGAAGGATCAAGAAAGGTTTGTCCCACTCGTAGAAAATAAACTTAATTTCAATTATTAAAAGATTTACATGATATTTTTTGCAGATTGCACAAAGAGAAGTTGGAGAAAACAATGCATTCGGTGCTGACATTCTAGACCCCTTAAAGGTTTTTTTTCGTGTTTCACATTTATAAATACTTATACCTAATTCTTTCAAAGGCTATAGTTCGGGGGAACGCTCAGCAAGAATATTGGTGGAAAGGATTCATCCACCAATAACTAAAGAATATAGGTGTATAAGTTCCGACCAGATCGACCTTTGCCATTGGTGGATCTAGTTACAGAGCTTGGAATTTTTGGTTCGGGATCACGATCCAGCCGCTCAGGTTCGCGATCGCAATCGATCACGTTCACGTAGTGGCCAAGTCAAAATCGGGACCCCGCTCGCGATTTAAAAGTGGTTCGCTCAGCAGTTCGGGTTCCGTCAATGGCTCTGACGAAGAACAAACGTTTGGAATATCATTACATAACTATTTATTATTATGAAACAAATGTTCTATAAATAAAAACAACAAAAGATCTTTTGATTGCAAACCACACGACAATTATGGTCTTTTTCAAAAACTAAAATTTTCTCTCGGTAGGGAAATCGATGGAAACCACTCTGGGACGAGTTGATGCAGTCATTTTGGCCAAGGAATTGACAAATCCACTTGATCCTGGTTGATTGGTTTTCTACACAGACGAAGAAAATATATAAAATTTAATTTGATATGCATTTAGGTAGTGAATTTTAAAACTTGCCTTTGGAGGACGCAAATGAAAGACCAGATAATTGACAAATGACAAAAAAAAAAACAGAAATTTGTTTTTATTTGCTTTGTCAAACGAATGAATTTTGAATGAATCTTTTGACATTTCCTGAAATTCATCTTCCACATATTGGTAGCACTTGCAGTTTATATTCGCTTCAGAAATAAACGTAGATGTTTATCCGCGCTATTCGCTTATTTTGTTGTTGTTTTTAACATGCAAAAATTTAAGCAAGTGTATATACGCGTGCAAAAAAACGCACCTATTATCTTCATTTTGGAACTCTTAACATTAATATACAGCAATGCCATCCATGTTTTTACTGTGGTAAAATACGATAGTAAAATATTTTGACTAAGCTTACATTAGTCGATTTCTTGAGATGAGAGAGCTATTTGCACTTCTAGACTTGTAGATCCATGTAAGTTCACCATAAATAATTTCTCATATCTTGCTCATGTAACTCCAAGCTAACATCCCCGATTTGAGTTCGAATCAGCAGCTGTTTTCGAAAATAATTTTGACGTTCCTCCAGCAGGTGCTTTCGTTGTGCACATCTTTTTAAATTCATTTTATTAAATAATAATAAATACCATTTTCTTATTTAAAATAGGTTGCTAAAAATTGTAAGTATTTTTTGTGTTGTTAAACTAAGATTGTTAATATGCCACTTTGTTTTTTAGTTCGTTTTTGTGAGCACATTGCACAAAGTTTGTGTTGTTGTTTTTAGTTTGTTTTTTGCCTTCGTTGCTTTCGGTCGAATACTTGACAGTCCCAATCAAAATGGCTTCTGCCAACGATTACCAACATCGGAATTTACTCTTATTTTTGTAGGCTCTTTGTACATTTCGCCGGTAAACTAATAAAAAAGTTGTTTTTAATTTAACATTACCCATTTGGTAATAGTTGAAAAACCTATCAAAGTCAAACTGTAGCTTGAAATATCAGTGTAATGGAGATTGATTAAAGTGTGCTGACTCTACTTTTGTTCTCAAGTGTTAATTCATTTTTCATTTCCTGTTCGCATTTTGAAACGAATACGAAGAAAGGAAAAGCAACAAATTACAACGAATTACTTAACGCAATACTAATCGCCATGGCAAATGGGAGCGGAGGAAGTGGTGGCGGCGGAACCTCTCCAGAGAGCTCCCGTGATGATGGGTCATTGTACTTAAAAAAAATTGGCAGTGCCCTGTTTTACGGAATGGCATCATTTATGATCACCGTAGTCAACAAAACCGTTCTAACGTCGTATCACTTTCCATCATTCTTATTTCTAAGTTTGGGTCAATTGTCTGCCAGCATTGTGGTTCTGTATGTGGGCAAGCGATTTCGCATGGTAACCTTCCCCGATATAGGAAAGGATTCTTTTGGAAAAATATTCCCCTTACCGCTGATATTTTTGGGAAACATGATGTTTGGACTTGGTGGCACACAGGCACTTAGCTTACCGATGTTTGCTGCACTGCGTCGATTTTCAATTCTGATGACAATGCTGCTGGAGTTAAAAATCTTGGGTGTAAGACCGTCAACGGCAGTTCAGGTCAGTGTCTATGCCATGATAGGAGGTGCACTTCTTGCAGCTAGTGATGATCTTTCCTTCAACATGAAAGGCTACGGATACGTGATGATCACAAACGCCCTAACTGCAGCCAACGGTGTCTTCGTAAAGAAGAAATTGGACACCATTGAAATGGGAAAGTATGGCTTAATGTTTTACAATTCGCTGTTCATGTTCATACCAGCATTGCTGGTTACTTTATTCACCGGAGATTTGGAGCAAACCGTGAACTTCCCACATTGGAACAACATTTTCTTTATTGTGCAATTTCTTATGAGCTGTTTTATGGGTTTTATCCTATCCTACAGTACCATGCTGTGTACGCAGTACAACTCCGCACTAACAACCACAATCGTGGGCTGCTTGAAAAACATCTGTGTAACATACTTGGGGATGATAATCGGCGGCGATTACATTTTCTCATGGGTTAATTGTATTGGAATTAATATAAGTGTGTTGGCTAGCTTACTTTACACTTATGTGACTTTCAGGAGAAAGCAAGCTCCAGATAAGGAATTGCTCATACCCATATCTAAGGTTGAGTCTGTATAGCATAGAATAAAAAAAGTCTTAGGCAAAACGTTTAGAATGTAAGTGTAGATTTAATTACTACCACTTGTTATTAACACGATGCGAGTACCAAAGCCATAAACAATTGATTGTTTCTTTTTTTTTAATTATTTGTAATTCTAAGTTTTGTAACTAAAGCAAAATAAACTCTGTAAAAACTATAATATTTTATTGACATGAATTGTTTTAGTAAGGCGTGAATTCGGCTGCAAAGTCTGTCCACAGAGCTTTGTTAGATGAACAATGTTTGTCGGAAGTAGGTACTCAAAACCGCAGATTTTCAGATTGCGCAAGACTTAAGTAACATTAATTTAATCTAACGATGGCAGACCGCTTAATTGTTCCTGTTGAGTGCTTTATTTATTTGATTTCTGTGTTAGTTAGATAAGAATAAGTATAAAATTGTTATTTTTATCTAAAATAGCAGAAGACGAACGAACAAAAACTATTATTATTTAAAATTTGTAAAAAAATGTAAATTATGAGTCAATATGATTACCTTCAATAAAAAAAAAAAAAAAAAAAAAAAAAAAACAAGATGCTCGCAGTGTTTGTTTTATTCAATTGTTGATGAGTCCATGTACATAATGTATGCACCTGCACAAAGCTTCTGTGAGATGATTTTATCTTTCCGATATTAAAAAGTAAACAAATTGTTGTGGTTGATCAAGGTCGTTGCTTTGACGGCAGCTTGTGTTTGCCTACAAAACATGTGTTAAAACAGAAGTGAGCATTGTTTGAGTTAGACGGTAAAATGTAACCACGTATATTTTTACTTAAACGGATAGAAAAATGTTGCCTTTTGCAATTTCACTGTTTGAATTCCGTAAAAAATATACAACTTTGTAAAAATTGCTATCTGAAAGTTTTGTTTGAGACCAGAAGAAAAAACCAAGCGGAAAATTCAAATAATGATAAATATATGTCATTGAGAAGGTGTTGTTTTACCTCAGACAGGTACAAACTTATTAGCTAAATAAACCTTCGTTTTTTCCATATGTGTAAGAACTTATTACAAATTAGGCGTAATGTCACGAATGCTAGAAAAATTACAAATTTCTAGTAGTATAATTCTGGCGTCTGGCTCATATTTATATTTATTTTAAAAAAAAAAGCACTTCCCATTCAGGCGCACATTGCCTTTTATCTGCTATCTTCTAAAAACTCGAAAATATGACTATCACCTTTGAGCTTACTTATAACCTTAGTCGCTTATCTCAATGCTTGTGGTAGTATAGGTTTTCCATTTTTGTTTTGTTTTATTAAACATATAATATGTGTAGGTATACATGAACTGAATGGTAGTCAACTCTTTAAAGTTTAACCATTACTAATACCCTTTATTATAAAAATTACAGTTTTATTAATGATGATAAATATCATCTCTTAAAATACGATATACTATCTTTTATACAAAACAAAGTTCATTACCTATCATAACTCAAAACGTTGGCCTTGGCCTTGACTTCTAAAAATATAATGTTCTGAGCTGTAATATCTACATACATCTTTTGTGTCATAAATTACAAGAGTGATTTAAAAGAACCTACAACGAATGTGTACATATCAAAGAGAATTTGTTTGTTTCTATCAAACATCAAAAAGGCACCCAGTTTTGAGTTCATTTACCCCATTCGAACGACGGGTATTGTTTTTTTTTTTTCATTTTGAAAAACAAGTCTGTGAATGCCGAATGAGTTTTTACAAATATATATGATACAAATATATATGAAACTAAAAACCAATATGAAAATGATTTACTAAACTTTAAAGATCCATTATTACCTCACTGCCATCAGATAATGGCAAGGGCATAACAAAATATGGCCTGTAGGTGTTTGTTTTAATAAATCTATTTATATCCGTAGCTTATATTCTTTGTTGGATAGGTAAGATATACGACACATCCGAAAGGTTCATCGTTTAAGATTAATTACTTTTTATGATCATGTCATTATTTTCATTGAAAAATAACTATTTTTAAACTGACCACGTGTTGTCATGTCATGACTAATCTTAAAGACTAATCTTAAAGCAACAACAGAAGATTTTTGTAGTTTCTTTGCTATGTCCTCGTTCATTATTTCATATACCGTTCCATAGAGTTAACTATGGTTAACTCAATGTTTAAGGCAGGCTAACGCGGTATGTAGTGTTCTCGATTTTAATATGTTTTTAAGCAAGCAGAGAGCGTTTTAAGAATAAATTACTTTGATTTTTAAGATGTAGTAATAATAATTTAGTAACTATAGTTTGTAAGTTTGTGCTTTAATCTATAAGAGATTTATAACTCTGATTGATGAAATAAATATTAAATAAATAAATCGCTCATCAACCAAAATGATAAGTTTATTTTTTTTATCATACTACACTTCAAAGACAAATAGCAGTTGTCTAATCTCTAATTGGTTTGTCAATAATCTATTTGATAAACTGATCATTTGTTTATGCTGGGTAAACGATTTGGATACACAGTGAGTGGCATTAATATTCGGTTTTTATCATTAAACATCTTTTTTGAGTATTTTACGTAACAAAAGTAAGACTTGGACATATAATTTCGTAATTTTTCAAAAGGTGTATTATATTCTCCACGTTTTCCATAAAAAACAATATCTCAACGCTTTACTGCAAAAAGTTGTACGACATGCAACGTTAAGAATTTAGGAGTGTGGGTAATGGTTTGGAGGTGCATATCGGCAAGAGGTATTGGAAATTTGATGTTTATATGTAGGCGGTATAATCAATAAGGAATAATATTTAAAGATTCTTAGAGAAAATTTAAGACAGAGTGCTGGGAGAACGGGTATTTAAAGGAGTTTCACATTTTACCAAGACAACCAATCAGAGCAAAAGGCGCATGTTGTCAGAAAAAGGCAATCTATAACTGTCCCAAGGTTATCCAAGCATCTCCATAATATCCAGACCTGAACCCAATCGAGAATCGAGTTCGTTAAAACTCAAATAAGTGCGCTGAGTAGACGGCTTCAAGAAAAATGGAATACGCCCGAAAAACTAAAAAATATGCTCCAGCGACTGAACGGAATTTTATCCGAAAATGGGAATCTCACAAAATATTAAATAAAATGTTAAAAAAGATTAACGAGAAAATTAAAAGTATTATGTACAAAAACCGAGTATTAATGAAGCATTATTCTTTGAATTGTTCTATTTTTTTATTTTTTATTTTATAATATTTTTATTTGATTCAAAAAATATTTTTTTGTTAAAACTATGAAATAACAACCTCACTTATAAACC
This sequence comes from Melanostoma mellinum, assembly GCA_914767635.1. NCBI lineage: Eukaryota > Metazoa > Arthropoda > Insecta > Diptera > Syrphidae > Melanostoma > Melanostoma mellinum. Next base: position 173,916,415 of record OU612058.1, read on the forward strand.
TACACTTGGTTTTCTTTAACACCCAAGTTTTTGCTGTGACCTTGAATGTGTCACAGCAGCGAACCTAGCAAAAATTTTATCCATTTTTGCTTAATTCACTGACAATATCTGTAAAATAAGTATAGCCTTGTTTTATTCATATTCATAGATAGCAAGTACGTTTTTTCCAACATTCATATTCTTATATATATGTATGTAGTTGTTGCTTTAGGCAAAATCGATAAGAAGTGTACCGAATTTCGTCGAAAAACGATATACGCTCTGTTCTGGAGAAATTTAAACGATTGTCTTGGCCTTAACATTCTTATGAACTAGGTATCTTATCACTGCGGCTGAATAACTAATTCACAAAGTAGCTATTTATACAATTTATAATGAGGCAAGCTAAGATTACTAAAAATGCCAGAAAAATACAGGCTGATTCAAGTCTAAATTTTAAAATGTTTGTTTTTAACATTTTAGATCAAGTTAATTTAGTAAATACTAGTTTTTGAGTACGACTCAAAGCCAAAATTTAAATTTAATTTATTAATTTTAATTTTATTTTTCATAGAATAAAATTTTTGCAAAATGTTATCTTATAGGTATAGTATCACTTTTTGATTAAATAATCAATGTGAGAAATTAAAAAAAAAAAAACGGAAGGTACTTTGTCCAGAAAACCTTTTTTGCTCTGAAGTCCAGTTAGCGGAAAACCCACAGAATTAAATTTTCTGGAGAAAAGTATCTTTCATTTTATTTTAATTTCTTTAAAACTTAAAAGATTTCTTTTGGTTTTCTGTGTTTAACTCAAAACTAATAAGAGTACTGGCGTCGAATTACCGCATCAGTGAATGCCATTAAAAAAACTGACAAACCTCAAAAACTGTAAAAATTTAATTTTTTTTTGTCGGGAATTTTATTATTTTGGATAAATTTTTTTTTTTTTTTTTATTATTATTCAAAAGAACCAGTTCGATGGGAAAACTTGTCCTTGGAATTGCATCAAAATTTTGTTCGTTTTCGAGATATATTGAAAAAACGAATGAGGATGGTCTAGAACCCATATTTCCGATTTGCACCCTCTAGTTTAATAGCACTTTCGGTTTTTTTCTTTAAAATCAGTCCGTTAATCGATTCATGCAATAAAAGTCGTTTCAATTTCGAGTTCCTTAAGAAATGATATGATCAATAGACTAATACGAGTATATCACACAACAGCAGCTTGCTGTTCATTTATCGACAGCGCTTTCTCGATTAGCCGTTCGGAATCGGCAGAAAATTTTAGGTTCCATCCATTCTCTCACAAGCCAATGGTTGTGAGAAAGGCCCCGGGGTTCCTCGACCTGTTGCACCAACCTATTTATTCATTTTTATTTAAAATGTCAATTGAAAAAAAAAAAAAACACTAACACAAGGCGCTATAGTACTAGATAATAAGTGGATTAATTGATTTTTAATACATAGTTGAGTTTGATTCAATTTTTATCAAATTGCCCGTCCGGCGTAAACGGAGTTGGCTCAACCTAAAACCTATCCGTCCTGAGCTTTTGTCGAAAAATGCAAGACAGCCTATGTAATAACTAATTTAATTTATTTTGCCTATATAATTTTTTATTATGTTCATAACCTTTTGATACTATATACAGCTGCGGTCTAAATAATAGTAGTATAGAGCTTAAGAAACAACAAAATTGAAAAAAAAACTTATCCGTCAATTCTAATTTAAAAAACCAATAACGTGGTATTCAAAGTGGTGTTTTAAGCTTTTATTTACAAAAAAAAAAACATCAGTTTAATATTATTATCCGATAGTTACAAGTTTATTGAACAGATGTTGAAATTCAGCGGTCAAAAAAATAGTAGTGATAGGATAATCTACTTGAAATGTTACGAAATCGAAAAATTATGTCAACATTTTTATTACAATATGTGGCTGAATGTTCGTACCTCTTATTAGTATTTAGTTGTATGTCCCTTGTTATCTATAACAGCAGTACAAAGAGGTTGAACAGAGTCTATCAGGTTTCCACATCTTCCTGTGCTTATCGAACTCCATGATCCCTGTAACGCTTCCCAAAGGACTGTGTTGTTGCTTGGTTTACATCTAGAAGCATATTTTTTTACAGCGTTCGATGGGATTAAGGTACGAAGACTGGGCGGTAAACTATCCATCACATCTACTTTACTTTCCTGGAACCATTGCCTCTTACTGAACAACAATTTCAGTGGCATTTCATCTTCAGTATACGGTAGCATTACTTTCTGCATTATCCTACCATAGAGATGCTGATCCATAATGCCTTCAATCCGCTTTATGGGTCCTACTCCGTATAAGAAAAAACTTTCCATACCATTATGATGGTAAAGTGTGTATTATATTCGGTGTTTGGAGTTCTTCTTACATATTGACGAGTTTTTTTTTCCACCATATAAAACAATTAAAGTGTAACGGATTTTCACTATCAACACAATATAAAGTGGAAAAATACCAATCTGTGCAATGCTTTTACTCACACTACTATCATTTTGACCGCAACTGTATATGATAAAATAATAATGCAAGATGTAAACAAAAAAATCTATAAATATTTAAAGAGTTCTTTAAGATTACTGGCTGCGTTACCTCGGTAAATCTTATCCGGAAAGGATAATTAAGATGTTATGGCTTTCAGTTCGTAACTTGAATGCACAGTATTTCATACTTTGAAATTGAATTGTCTTTTGAAGAAATATCGCTGTAGCTTTTAAAATCTTTGATGCAAGGAAACCAAAACCGTCACCGCCATAGAATAGGCACGAATTTGTTGGAGCGCTAAATACAATTTTAAGATTTATGTATGCCTTTTTTCATTACTAAAATGGGCAGTGAGATGGAGTGACGGATTCGACAGATAAACTCTCCAATCACTCCAAAACGTTTTCCAAAAATCGATTTGGAGTGACCTTTGGGAGTGATTTCTTAACTATGGGCCAAGGAATGAACAGTAATACATAAACAAACTTTCATCTGGCTGTTTGTCAAAGCAAACCACTGTTTCTACTTAATTTTTTCAATTCCAAAAGTCCGCTAATAATTAATAATTTTTTTTTAGCAGACCACAAAATAATTTTTGAAATTCAAGTGAACGATTTTCAGTCTTGTTTTAATGGCAATTCTACTACAAAAACGCAATCACTCCAAATCTTTCAATTTTGCTCAAACGAATTCCAAAAGTATAGGCGAAAAAGGAGTGAAGGAGTGAATAGTATTTCGGAAATAGAGAATAATAGCAAAAAATTTTTTTTTAAAATAAATTCATGTCAATATATTGTGTTTCTTTAATTTTCTTTAAATAAAATTTTGCAGAATTTTTATTGCAATGCTACGAAAAGTTCCTGCGTTTTTGACAAAAAGGTCTATTCAACCCTTATTACGTCTTAAGCTTTCTGTGGCCACTAATATAACAGCGGATAAAACAAATTCTAATGATAATAATCAAAGCGATGACGTCGGTAACTCATTTGAAAACATGGACAGCTTCACTAGAGAACATATGGCTAAACGCATAGAAGTTTCCCCTTTCCAAAGATTTCTTCTTAGTGCAGGGTCTTCGATTGCAGCAATAGTTGATCCTCATCGGTAAATATAAAATCCGTACCAAATAAGATTTATTTGTTCGTGAGTCTATGAAAAATTCTGTTATCATTAGCCATGATATGATCGCGTGTCTAGGAGAAACAACTGGAACGAATGCTCTTCAGAACATGCTTGAATCAATGAAAGCCACAGAAGAGGGGCAGCGAATTTTAAGTGATAAGCCTCGAATTAATACAACAACCGTAGACATGAATCGTTTAAGAAATTTGCCTGAAGAAACCTTTGGCCGAGCTTATGTAAAATTTCTCGATGACAATGTAGGTTTTTGTATTATTTAGGAAGCAATTTTTAAACTGATTAATATTTTTTAGAAAGTAACACCTGATTCAAGAATGGAAGTTCGATTTATTGAAGAAGCAGAATTGGCTTATGTGATGACGCGGTATCGCGAATGCCATGACCTAGTACACACAATATTAGGTATGCCCACCAATATGTTGGGTGAAGTGGCTGTTAAATGGGTAGAAGCTTTAAACACTGGTTTGCCCATGTGTTATGGTGGAGCTGTTTTTGGAGCCGCTCGCCTTAGGCCAAAGTAAGTAGATACCATTGATTTGACCTTAACAAAAAAATTGTTTTTTCAAAAAATTTCTGGCTGTATTACATAATACAGCAGTGTCCGTTAAAGTGCACTTATTTTTTGACCTTTTTTAGTTATATGTACTTGATTTGCATTATACATACAGTAAATGAAAAGATTATTAAAGTTTTCAACAATTAAAACACTTTTTATATTTCCTCAGATGTACATTGTCAAAAGCAGGTATTTAATTAAATCTGCTATTTTTTAATTAATACAGGCAGAGGAAAGATTATGTTCGGAAATATCTTCCATGGTCAATACAGAACGGAAAATCAATTAAACCACTCATGGCTGTCTATTGGGAGGAAAGATGGGAGCAACCTATATCTGAACTACGTAGTGAACTAGGCATCTCTTTGTTAGACTAAGTTTGAGTAAGTACCTCATATACATTGAAAAAAAAAAATGAGTAAATAGAAATAAAAAAAATTTATTGTATACATACTTTTTTTTTGAGCGGACAAATTTACTTAACGGTCATGGTCAAATTGTTAAACTACCTTAAGTATTTTTTTTAAATATTATTGACTCCGAAAAAATATATATAAATTTTACCACTATCTAACATAAAACCTCGGATTCTGGTTTGATTTTGAGATAAATCGGTACAAAATACATACTTCGAAATTTATTCAACAAAAACAAAGAACCTTTCGTTTTTTATACTTGCAAATATAAGTATTGGTACTATAAGGCAAGTTTTGCAATCATTAAATATGATATTACGATGGTAGAGAATACGATTGAAGTGGGTCCTGAAATTCCGTCTGTATGTTGTTTTTTTTTCACAGCTGACTTTCTCGCTAATGGCTTAATCGATACTGACAAAATTTTATATTATATTTGTCGTAAATTGTTTAAGAAAGATTCCTTATCCACATTTGAAAAATTCTAGTTTTTAAAATTGTTATTATTATAAAATAAATCTTATTTTCTTGAATTATTTCAAAACAGTATCTTTGATTTTTGTCAAATTTTCTGTCGAATTATCTTTTGGCAAGGTCTTAAAACTTCCATACTCTTTACTTTAAAAAACTTCTTTTTAAAAGAAGTGAAAAATAAAAAATCCGTTTCACCGTTTATGTGTTGGTAATTGCAAAAAATTGTGTTTTTATATTTGCACTAAAAACTTTTTAAATATTTTATGTGATTTTATTCAGTTTTCTCAATTATTTGATAAAGAGCTAATATTAAAACCTTTTTTAAATTTCTCAAAAACTAAGTTCTTCGTTCGGTTTTCTATATTTGACTCAAAATTAATAAGAGCATTGATTATTGAAAAAAAGCTACCTACTGTAAGGCAAAATTTAATTTCTATTAATTAAATTTAATTTAAAGAAAATAAAGTTCAAAATTTGAATTTTGAGACTTGTATACTCAATTATTCACTAAGTTAAAAAAAAAGTGAATAAAAGAACAAAATACTAGCTTTCAAAAACACTATAGTTTGTGGAAATAGGTAGCTTAGTTAATTTTCATAATTAAGTTAATTTGTTATAAAATTTCCCCTTTCGCCTAAACGGAGGGAGATAGAACCTTCCCCAATAGGATTTTTTTAAATTAAATTAAATTAAATTAAATTTATTGATTTCAACTATAAGCATATTAAGACAATGTATCTTTTTTGTTATACTTAGTACATAAGGTTACAGGAAAGTGCATAGTAATGATTTAAACCTACAATAATAACCTAAAATGGTATACAGTGATAGAAAAAGAAATGGCAAGAAAATACGAAAAGTATACAATGGTGAAAATTATAAAAGTACAGGAGAACATATATTGGCAGATAAAAGATGAATAGCATCAGAAAAATGTTTGCAAAAGTGTTAAGTAAAGTTTTAAGAAATGTTTTGGCAACTGTAGTGGTTTCTCAGAGAAGCTTCAAAAGAATTGAAGTTGTTTAATCTTCTAAGATCGGCTGGTAGGGAGTTCCACAGACGAGCGGCATATACAAAGAATTGGCTTTTGGTAATTCTGTAATTAAAAGTTGGTGAAATTAGAACATTACTTCTTTGGGAAACAGGAAAATTAAGTTTTTCAAATAAATATTCAGGGTTTTTACTACGCATAAGCTTAAAAAGAAAAGTAAGGACGAGAAAATCCAGATATTTATTTAAGGGCATACCAAAGACATTATTAGAATACATTGAAACATGATCAAATCGACGCAAGCCATATATAAATCGCACAGTGTTGTTAAATGCAACTTGAAGTTTCCTTTTACTTACATAATCTAAGCAGCAGAAAATGAGACTACCGTAAAACAAAGCGGGAAAGACTAGAGTTTTAGCTAGCATCATTTTGGTTGCAGTTGGAAGACATTCACAAGACAAATGTAACAACCTCAGAGTAGCATATGTTTTACCAATTGCTCTTGTAACATGAGCGTCCCAAGTCAAGGTTCGATTAAAAGTTATACCTAAGTTCTTAACTATGCTTTCGCATCTCAACACTGTCCCATCTAACTCAACACTAGGAAAACAAGTTGTGTCAACAGCAGTATTACTTATAATTATAGCCTGACATTTTTTTGAGTTTAGATTTAGTAGGTTTTTACGTGACCAGTGAACTATAGACATCAAATCATCATTAATACGAGCAGTAGCGTCTTCGACCATTCCAAGATTATAGCTCGTATAAATCTGCACATCGTCAGCATACATATGTATTTCGCAATTACTGAGCACCGAAGGCAAGTCGTTGATGAATATCGTAAAAAGAAGAGGTCCCAAGATTGAGCCCTGAGGTACACCAGCGCGAGTGAAAAGGAACTCAGATATTTCATTGTTTGCAAAAACCGCCTGAGATCTGCCAGTCAGATATTCCTTAATAAGTGTTATGGCCGAGCTTTCAAAGCCGAACAAATACTGAAGCTTACTTAGTAGTATTCTATGACTGACCGAGTCAAACGCCTTAGAGAAGTCTAAGAGGACTAACGTAGTTACCAGGTTTTTATCAATTTGCACTCGAAAGTCATCCACAATTTTAAGCAACGCTCCCGTACAACTGTGATGAGGTCTGAAACCGGATTGAGAAGGTGTTAACAGGTAGTTGGTATCTAAAAAATTGGTAATTTGTTGACCTACCAGTTTTTCAAATGCCTTCGACAAGAACGGCAGTATTGAAATTGGTCGATACTCTGTAGTGCCGGAGTTTGACTTTTTAGTAACTGGAATAATTTTTGCTACTTTCCAAGAATTAGGGAAACGAGAACAGGTTAGAATTGTATTGAAGATGTGTGCTATGAAAGGTGAAATGAAAGGCAGAATAATTTTAACAAATTTGGGGTGAATATTGTCCATACCAATGGCTTCCGATTTTATACCTTGTATAGCTTTGAATACCTGAAATTCATCAACCCTGCTAAAACTAAAACTTTATGAAAAATCAGCATTGCTTACAAAAACGTGGTTGGGTTCAAAATCTGGTAGGAAAGATGAGGCTACAAACTGTTTATTTAGTGCGTTTACGTCACATTCTTCACCGCAACTCCCTTTCTGTTTTGAAATACCAAGTGACTTGATATTTTTCCACACTTGCTTAGTGGATTTATTATCAAATTTTGTGGCAAAAAATCTACGTTTTGAGTTTCTTATTTCAACTACAACAGTGTTGCGTAATCTTTTATACTGATCGAACAAGAGTTGAGTTTGAAAGCGTTTCCATCGCTGGTATGCTGTATTTCTCTTGGCAATAAGCTGGTTAATACTGCTATTAAACCAACCTAGATCGTTTTTTGTACCTGGATGGTTTTAATTGGAACAGATGCTTCAAACAGGTTGTTAATCGTACTAGAGAAAAAATCCACTTGTTCATCTACGTTAGAGAGGGTATATATGGAGTGTAGGTTAGAGTTCAAAACATTAGTTACTAGTTGCTGCATATTTACAGATTTGTAGTCTCTAAATGAATGCATTTGACTGTTAAAATTCTGAGTAATACCAAGATCATAAAAGGCCAAAATAAGATCATGCTTCGAGAAACCAGGCACATCAAGCTGTCCGTAAAAATTAACGTAGTTAGGTTGGTTAACCAGAAAGACATCTAGTAGTGTTGAGCTTGTTGAGGTGAAATGCGTAGGAGAGATCTTGTTTATAGGAAAAAGGTCAAGGGAGGCTAGGTTGTTGTTAAAAGTTCTTACTAAATTATCATTAATGTCTAAAAGGTCGATATTCAGATCACCTGCGATAAAAACATGATTGTAATTCACGGTGAGATCTTCTAAAATTTGCGTAATAGTACCCGTGTTATTAATACTTGGTGGATTGTAAATAACACCAACTAGAAGTTTATCAGAACCTATCAGAACTTCAACAAAAAGAAATTGTATGTGACTGTTGCTTTCGGAAAGTCTGATAACTCTGCAACCAAAACTTTTTTTAATAAAAATTGCAACCCCACCGCCCCTAGATATCACTCGATCTGATCTGTATACCTTATAGCTGCCAGTATTTAAAACACTGTTATCAATATGTTCTGTCAACCATGTTTCCGAAACACACACTATGTCGAAGGCTGAATCATTGAAAGTACCCTTAAACTCATCTAAATGTTTCCGTAGACTTTGTGCATTAATGTGGCAAATCGATAACCCACTGTATCTTTTGCGTAGAATGTTCAACATCGTTTTTGTTTTGCTAAAGTTATTTAAGCTACCAGCCTGGGAAACCCCCCTATTATCAATTAGTGACATGTTGGCAATAATTAAATTTTAACAAACTTGCACGCCAACGCCGACCAATTAGACCAAGCAACCTCAACTGAGAAAAAACAGAAGCCAGAGTTACCGCTTCAGTTGCCAAGGAAAATTTAAAAGTACCTAAATTTGATAAAAAGAATTTAAAATTGAATAATAAAATATAAATATTTAGCAAAAGAAAGGAAATTAGAATGAAAGAGAAAGTTATGAAAAAGTAGTGAAAATAATATAAGATAGTATTAGAAAGTTTATATCCTATCAGGTGACAGCGCTGGTATGTTGTTATCATGATGAGTTGCATATTCATTATCCTCTCCAAGCTCTTCTTCGTGATGGTTATTTGAGTGTTGTTTACGTTTTGCAATTGAGTTTAATTTCTCTAAGGTGGTGACAGTTATTGCTTTATCGTTGCTGTTTTTTTTGATACATACAAGGCCATGAATAGTGAATGCAGAAAAAATACGATGTTGACGTCTGAAGTTGATCGCTTGGCGTAAGATCATACGGTTGTTTTTCGTAAGGCTTTCGTGTAAATAAATTGGTGATTCAGAGTTTATTCCGAGGTCTCCTAACAGCAGTTGTCGAGAGTTAGTTTTCCGGAATGAAGCAAAAGCCTTCAGCGTTTTGTTTTTGTCATGTGCGGTGAGAAATTTAACAATAATAACTGAGTCGTCCCTCGAGTTAGCCCGGAAAATTCTGCTCAGTTGCGGCGGTTGAAAATTTAACAAGTGGCATATGTTGTTGAAAATGTTTTTTAATATCTCTCCTGGTTCTGATGGGATACCAATTAAGATGGCATCAGTTGCCAGAGTTTTTACATTGAGTGCCTCAATCTGTGATCTTAAATTTTCAACCTCAGTGAAAACGGTGTTGTTGTTTTTCATGTTTCCCTCAATGGTGTTTGTGGTTGTAGCTTTTATTTCTTTTACTTCTTCCTCTACATTACTGACCCTATTGAAAAGTGCTTCTAAATCAGCGACACGATCATTTAGTTGCCTTATGTCGCGGTCCATGTCGTCAATTTTTTTCATTTTAAGCTCAATAGCTGACATTCTTAAACTTAAATTGTGTTCCATGTTTCTTAATTGTAAGGAGATGGACTCACCCTGGGACTTTATTTTTGCCAGTTCATCAGTGACGTCATTAACATTCGATGAGCTCGAGGTGAAATTTGGATTAGCACGATCATGTGGACTAACGTTAGATGTTGCGGTTTTGTTAATGTGCATTTTTGGTGTTTTTGTGGTTGTGGGTGTATTACGCGGACCAGGTAGTGTAGAAGATGACGAAGTGTGTTTCGGTGATTGTGTTTGGTGTGTAGTGTTGTTTGCTGTTACAAGCCTGGTGTTGTATTGACGTTGCATTTTTGACTTATGTGTGAGTGAATGAAACTTTTTCCAGCAATTTTAGAGAAAAAACGTAAAAACTTGATTTATTAACTTTTAGCAAATTATTTATAACTGACAACTACAAAACAAGTTATGTTGGACAGTTAAACAGATTTAGCAAGAGTCTTATTGCTTTAAAATTAAGGTTAGTTGTGCAAAACAGGGTTAAAAAGAAGCAGCAATTGAAAAAAGACGTCTGTTCAGTAGCACATACTTAACTCTTATTGTATTGAACCAGCATATCCGCCCTGAGCTTTTGTGTCATCGTATCTCTACACTCTGTATAATTAAAAACTAGAGTTCATACAAGGCTGTTTAATACACGAGTATTGATATTGCATGAGAACAGATATTGATATTAAAAATACAAGACCCGACCTCCGTCCTCATTTACATGCATCTGCTTGTACAGAAATGCAGAAAAATAAAGTGGATATAGATTATAAAGCACAAAATTCAAAAAGAGAAACTCTATATCCTTTTTGACAGCTTTTAATTTGAAAATTAAATATTTCTTTTATTACTTTTTTCGTATTTTAAAAATTTTCACTAAGTAAACTGGCATTTAATGAATAAAATTAAGGTTGCAGATGAAGTTTCTATAATTTTGAACTGCATCTTTATCGAATTTCTCTTTTTGTCTTGTGCTTTATAGCTTCTGCTACTGCAGAAGTGCAGAAAAGTAAAGCGGGACAGATAAAGATTATAAAGCACAAAAGTTAAAAAGAGAGACGAATAGAATTATGGATGAACATGTTTATCAGCACCCCTAGTTTTTCATCCGCATCCTATAACTAAGGAAGTGCAGATGGTGCCTTCCCTCTTTATCAGACAAGTATAAAATTTATAACTTGTATCTTTTTCCTTTTTTCATCTGCACTTGCAGATGCATGTAAATCCACCATTATGTGCCCTCGAACTGACTTCACAAACACCACTTTATTTTCGGATAATAAGTGGTGTTAGTAAATTCACTGACACAGCTTTATATTCAGCTTAATACGTGTACCACAGATGGATCTCGAGTTACAAAAAAAAAAAAAACAATTAAAAAAAAACAAGTAAGCAAATAAAAGTTGCGAGGCAAGAGAGGTAATGATTTTTGTTGAAAAACAAGCAATCGATTTGATATAAGTAATCAAATTAATTTTATAAATTTTTTATTACGAATTCAAACTTTGTTCAAATAAGTTCTCAATAAATATTGTTATTGATATTTTCATTTTCGAAGCCAGAGCATTATTAATCTCAATAGGTTATGGGCGACTTTAAAGATTTTGTGCAAGGTATCCCACAATTTAACGGTTGTGGATACGACGACTGGCAATTTCGTATGAGAATACAATTGGAGTCGAAGAGTTTATGGGACGTTCTGACCGACGAACCACCGCAAGAAGAAACACAAAGAAGCGAATTTATGAAGAGGGATAGAATAGCCAAAAATTATTTGGTTAATTTTATTCATTCGGATTATCTCAGTTACATAAGAGATCAAGAAACTGCAAAATTGATGTGGCTTAACCTGAAGTCAGCATTTGCAAAGCCTTCCATGGTAAACCAACAATTAATACGCAAGCAAATATCGAAGCTTCGTATGAAAAGTGGAGATTCAGTGACTTCACATTTGGTAACGTTTGAAAACTTGATCCGTCAACTCAAAATGGCAGGAGCGAATGTGGAAGATAATGATGTTCTCACACAGTTATTTTTAACGTTGCCAGAAAAGTTTGATCCATTGGTAACAGCCCTTCAAAACTTAGATGAAGATAAGCTTTCATTACCTTTAGCAAAAGAAAGGTTAAAAGCTGAAGAATTGAAAATAAATGAACGCCATGCTGAAGATTTTCAAGAAACAACGGCTTTTTCGAGTAAAAAGAAAAACTACAAGAAAAAGAAATTCAATGGAAAGTGTTTTAAATGCAACAAATTTGGACATCAAGCCAAAGACTGCTACTCAAAAGAAGCTCCAACCGTTAAAGCTCAAACCGTACAAAACAGAGGTTTTTGCTTCATGGCAGATAGTCAATGTTCAAGAGACAACAAAAGCAAAAAGATTATTTTTAAGCTTGATTCTGGAGCTAGCGATCATCTTGCTAATGAAAAATGGTATTTTTCAGAGATTTCCGAATTGAAATTTCCCATCGAAATAAATGTTGCAAAAGAAGAACAGTCCTTAAGAGCAAATAAAATTGGACAAATCAAGGGATTGAGCAATACCAAAACCGAGCTTACGATTAAAAACGTGTTGTATATACCAGAGTTGAGAGATAATTTACTATCTGTTAGTAAATTAACTAATGCTGGAGCTGAAGTCAAGTTTTGTGGAAATAAGGCCTTAATCTTGAGAGGTAAAGAAGTTATAGCGACAGCATTCTTAAAGTCCAATCTATATGAACTTGAAATTGAAGTCAAGAAAACCCAAGCAAATTTATGTACTAAAGATGAATCAACATTATGGCATCGTCGTCTAGGACACATCAGTAAACAAAGAATGGATGTCCTTTTCAAAAACAATTTAATTCCTAACAAGATTCAAGAACCTGATTTTTGTGATGTTTGCATTGAAGGCAAGCAGGTACGAGAACCCTTTAATGGAACCCGCAATAGAGCTAAGCGAGCTCTTGAGAGAGTACACTCAGATGTTTTTGGTCCATTAAATCCAATTGCTTATGATGGTTCGAAATACTTTGTTTCCTTTATTGACGATTTTAGCCATTTTGCCATGGTTTTCTTGATGAAGAACAAATCAGATGTGTTTCAAGCATTCAAAGAATATGAAGCCTTATCGACCGCTATGTTTAACTGTGCAATTTCAAAACTGACTATAGATCAAGGACGAGAATACTTATCCAAAGACCAAATTTGTTGGTACAAGCAAAAGGGGATTCAAGTTGAGCCAACAGTTGCATATTCCCCTCAACAAAATGGGGTTGCTGAGAGGTTTAATCGAACTCTAACTGAAACAATAAGAGTTTTATTAATCCAATCGAGTGTTCCAAAAGAGATGTGGAATGAAGCTGCTCACGCTGCAGTTTATATGATCAACCGGAGTCCAACCCGTTGTTTGGATAATTCGATGACCCCAGCTGAATTATGGTTTGGAACGAAACCAAATCTTAATAAATTAAAAGTATTTGGTTGCAAGGCGTACGCTTGGATTCCAAATCAATGTCGGAGAAAACTCGAACCAAAAAGCAAGAAAACAGTGATGATAGGATATGCTCCAAATGGATATCGACTCTGGGATATGGAAACAAGAAAAATTAAAATATCTCGCGATGTAAAATTTGATGAATTCAATTTTCCATTTAAAGTCCTTGGAAAACAAATCGTTACAAAAGATGAACAAAAATTTATCCTATGGAGCCACGAGCAAGAGGGGCAAGATGAACTTGTAAGTAATGCTGTGGCTAATACATTAGAAACAGAAACTTTGCAAAATGAAGAAGATGCAAGTGAAGTAAACCAGTTGCTAGAAGAAGATGATCCGATAACTGAAGAAGCTATTAATGCGCTCCCATCACAAACAAATAACAATCACCAAAAGGAGATTGTGAGGCGCAGTGACAGGGAGCGCCGACTACCAAGTAAGTTTGATGATTTTATCATGACTTCAGAAGCAAATTCTGCTGCTGTTTCTTTATGTACAGATTTACCTGAAGGTTATAACGACATATTGAATCGGCCTGATTCAGATTTATGGAAGAAAGCTATTGATATCGAACTTAAATCAATGGAGAAAAATTATGTTTGGAAAGTAGTCGATACTCCTTTGAATAAGAAACTCCTACAATCAAAATGGGTGTTCACTATTAAAGAAGATGAACATGGCAATCAAATCAAATACAAGGCGCGTTTGGTTGTGAAGGGATATTTACAGAAATTTGGAATCGATTACACCGAAACATATGCTCCAGTCGCAAAGTTGACAACAATTCGTGTTTTGTTGGCAATAGGCGTACATAGAAAGTATCAATTTCATCAACTTGACGTAAAAACAGCGTTTCTTCATGGTGATCTGAACGAAGAGCTTTATATGGCTGCACCAGAGGGCTTGCCAACCAGAGAGGGAAAAGCATGTCAACTTCTTAAGTCCATTTACGGCTTAAAACAGTCTCCTCGTTGCTGGAATCAGAAACTAAATGAACATTTAATTTCTATTGGATTCGAGCGATCAAATCATGATTACTGTTTATATACAAGATTTAAGAATGAAGATGTTTTATTCTTGTTAATATACTGTAACGTGAACCCAACATTTTATACCAATTTCCTAATCGAAAAACGTTCAACCGAAAATACAACTGGCAACACTTTAATGGAATGGTATAAATGACAGGCGTTGCTTGTAAGACAGTGTGTGTGAGTGTAGAGAGACAGACAGACAGAGAGTAGACAGCAAATGTGGCGACAATGTAGAAGTTACTGGAGAGTTCTAGATGGCGTGTCATTCGATATAAATAGCCCGCCCGAGGCAACCAGCAGTCAGTTTGGTTTATAGAGTGATAAAGTTAAGAGTAAATACAAGTGATAGTCCCAAAGTCGAATTGAGATCGAATCAAGCATATATACTGAATAAAAGTGATAGAATTAAATTAAAAAGTGAAGTTTTATTTTTCGAACTAAGCGCACGTTACATTGGTGTCAGAAGTGTAAATAAAACTTATTTGACTAGTAAAGTGTAAAAAAAAAAAAAAAAAGTAAAGTAAAAAGAAAAATAATAATTATATACAGTGAAAATGGGTAAGTTGTTAGAAGAGCTCAACTGCATTGAGCTTAAAAGTGAGTTAGGTAAGCGAAATCTTTCTAGAGCGGGATCGAAAAATGAGCTCGTCCTGCGCTTGCGCAACCACTTGGAACAGCAAGGGGAAGACGTAAACACTTTTGTTTTTGAAATAGAAGTGGAAGAAGAGGAAGTAAATGAAAGTGTAGATTTTTCTAGTATAATGAAGATTTTATTAGAACAAAACAAGCAACAGCAGAATATTCTCGGACGTCTGGAAGAGCAACGAAACGATCAAAAGAAGGAACAGCAGAGTGTTCTCGAACAACTGGAAGCACAACGAAACGAGCAAAAGAAGGAACAACAGAATATTCTCGAAAGACTTGAGGCGCAACAGAATGTTTTGGAAGGTCAGAAAAACATTCTAGAAGGTAAATTGGGTAACATTGAGAAAAATGTATGTGCCCTAGACGAACGCGTTGAAGGTGTGGAGAAACAGATTTCTGTTGTAGAGAA
Source organism: Melanostoma mellinum (assembly GCA_914767635.1). Taxonomy (NCBI): domain Eukaryota; kingdom Metazoa; phylum Arthropoda; class Insecta; order Diptera; family Syrphidae; genus Melanostoma; species Melanostoma mellinum. The sequence goes on from OU612058.1 coordinate 173,931,946, forward strand.
TCGTTTCGAAATCGTAGAAACCCGATGTGATAAACAGTTCTCTGTTCTGACCAAGGAATTGGACCAGATCCGGAAAATAAAAATTCGAGAGTCTGCGGGGGAGTTTGCGAGGAAAAAGGAGATGAAACCCCCAACATTTGATGGACAGTCTTCTTGGCCAGTCTACAAGAGACAATTTGAGGCAGCCGCGACAACAAATGGCTGGGATGACGAAGACAAGTACATTGCACTGACTCTTGCTCTTAGAGGACCAGCAGCTGAATTACTTCAAACAGTTCCAGCTGGTAAGAGCGGCGATTTCAGTTCTCTCGTGGCAGCTATAGATAAACGCTTTGGAGATAGCCACTTGAAAGAAGTCTTCCGAGTCCAACTCAATAACAGAGTCCAGAAAAGGGGTGAAAGTCTACAGCAGCTCCAAGCAGACGTCGAAAGACTGGTTCACCTGGCATACCCGGATGCTGGAGAAGAAATCATCAACCAGCTCGCTGTTGAGTCCTTCGTTCGTGCCATTTCCGATATACATCTTCAGAGGTCTGTGCGAACTGCTAGAACACGTACTCTTTCCGAAACTTTAGCATTCGCATTGACAATTGAAGCAGCAGAACAGGCTTCTCAGGGAGTACATCGACTTAGAGAGGCCATAGTCGAAGAATGCTCGTGCCAAAGAGCTGAAATACAAAAGAACCGGAGCGGACTAGCAAGATGTTGGAACTGCAACAAGACCGGGCACTTACAGCGTCAATGCCGACTACCACCAAACAAAGCCAGTTGTCAACATTGTGGAAGCAAGAGATCCAACCCAGAGCAAGGTAACAACAACACCAGCGTTGCCTATCAGTCCGTAAGAACCAACTTCGAGGGGCAGAGGCTGGTTTCTTGTATCGATGGCCCCAGAACCACCATCCAGGTCTCTCAGACCAAACGAGACAACAAAAGCCTGACTGTGGAGACTACTATTAACGGGAACAAACATGTGGCTACCATCGACACCGGTGCCACAGCCTCCATAGTACGTCGAGACCTGGTAAAGACGACGTGGCTTCATAACACCAATAGCTACCGTCTAAGAACCGCAACGGGAGAAGCAGCAAGAGTATATGGAGAAGTGTGTCTTAAGATCCGACTGGCCGACCTAGTGTTTACTCATCAATTCCTGGTGGCAGATATATGTGACGAGTGCATCATTGGAATCGACTTTATGAAACAGCACGGAGTTATTTTGGACATCGGTAATCAGGTTTTGAAGTACCAAAATAAGGAACTTCCAATGACCTATTCGAACGAAAGTACGTCGACACTGAAAACTGTCATCAGGGAAGATCTTATTCTGCCTCCTTCTTCTGAAGTGTTCGTTTGGACGAAACTGGAGGGTGAGTTTGGAAGCCTTCGATACCTCATGGTGGAACCAGACCCAGAGTGTTCCTCCCAAAGCGTCATCATTGGGAAAACACTGGTAGCACCGAAAAACAAAATGGTCCCCGTACGATTACTAAACACTAGACCGTACGATGTAAAGTTGAAGAAAGGAGAAGTCGTTGGACGTTGCGAATCGGTTGCAGCAATTACGAAGATCACAGACGAAGCTACGAGAAAACCTATAACTCCGGAGGAGCTCGAAACCATCAGAGCAAAAATACTGAATTCATCCAACCTTGATCACCAACAAACAAGGATGGCTGAAAGTCTCCTACAAGAGTACACTGATATCTTCGCATCGCAAAAGGGGCAATATGGTAGGACACAGTTGGTGCAGCATCGCATCAACACAGGAGATGCAAGACCGATTCGTCAACCTGCAAGACGTCTTCCACTGGCCAAACAAGGTGAGGTTGAGGAAATGATAACAGCAATGAAAAAGGAAGGTCTTATCGAAAATTCCAAAAGTCCTTGGGCGTCACCAGTGGTGCTAGTGAAAAAGAAAGACGGAAGCACTCGTTTTTGTGTGGACTACCGAAGGCTGAATGATGTAACTAAGAAGGACAGCTATCCCCTGCCCAGAATCAGTGATACCCTGGATGCCATGGAGGGAGCGCAGTGGTTCTCGACGCTGGACTTGAAGAGCGGATATTGGCAAGTTGACATCCACCCTGATGATCGGGAAAAGACGGCGTTTTCTACAGGTAATGGGCTCTGGCAGTTTAAAGTTATGCCGTTTGGGTTATGTAACGCTCCGGCAACATTCGAGCGTTTGATGGAGTGCGTTCTTCAAGGACTGACGTGGAAAGCTTGCCTAGTCTACTTGGACGATGTCATTGTTTACGGGAAAACATTTGACCAACATTGTAAGAACCTTAAAGCCGTGTTTCAGAGACTTCGAGAGGCTAACCTTAAACTGAATCCAGAAAAATGTGCACTTTTCAAAACCGAAGTCAAGTATTTGGGACACATCATCTCATCCCAAGGAGTAAAGACTGATCCTGAAAAAGTTGACTCCGTCAAAAATTGGCCAACACCACAGGACAAACATCAACTCCGAAGCTTTCTGGGACTTGCCACATATTACCGACGTTTCGTTAAGAACTTCGCTGGAGTTGCAAAGAGTTTGCATCAGCTCACCGAAAAGGGGAAGCAGTTTAAATGGTCAGGTGAGTGTGAGAAATCTTTCCAGGAACTCAAATACCGCCTCTGTAACGCTCCAGTGCTGGCACATCCAACACCTGGCAAAACATTCATCGTCGACGCAGATGCAAGCAACGTTGGAATCGGGGCGGTACTATCCCAAGTGCATGATGGCGAAGAGAAAGTGGTGGCATACTACAGCAAGGTCCTATCGAAACCCGAAAGGAACTACTGCGTGACCAGAAGGGAGCTGCTAGCTCTTATCTTGGCAACAAAGCACTTCCATAAGTACATCTATGGACAGAAATTCCTTCTGCGGACAGACCACGGTGCTCTGAGCTGGCTGTTGAACTTCAAAAATCCAGAAGGTCAAGTCGCAAGGTGGATAGAAAGATTGCAGACCTATGACTACCAGATCCAACACCGCAGAGGAAAGCTGCACTCAAACGCCGATGCATTATCACGAAGACCTTGCAAAATGGATTGCAAGCATTGCAAGCGGCAAGAAGACAAAGAAATCATTACCGCTCAGCGACTAAGAGCTGACCCCATAAGCGGATGGAGCAATGAGGAAGTGAGGACTGCTCAACAGGAAGATCCAGATATCGAACCCATTCTCGCATGGAAAGAAAATGAAGAGAAACCTGAATGGGGAGACATTTCTGACAGGAGTCCAGTTCTCAAAGCCTATTGGGCACAGTGGGACTCACTATATGTGCAAGAAGGTGTCCTCAGGCGAAGATGGGAATCCGCTGACGGTAACTCATATGTGATGCAGCTGATCGTACCGCAATCGAAAGTCAGTGAAGTTCTTCAGGAGATGCACGACGGACCTTCTGGAGGCCACCTGGGGGTAAACAAAACACTGGAGAAGGTGCGACATCGGTTCTACTGGTTACATGCTAGAGATGACGTGGAGAAGTGGTGCCGAACATGTGACAAGTGTGCTGCAACCAAAGGACCTGGAAGGAAGATTCAAGGTAAGATGCATCAGTACAACGTTGGATCGCCTTTTGAGAGGATTGCAGTAGATGTGGCTGGGCCTTTTCCAGAGACCAACGCTGGAAACAAATACATTCTGGTTGTAATGGACTATTTTAGCAAGTGGCCTGAGGCGTATGCCATCCCAAATCAAGAAGCCAAAACAGTGGTCGACCAGATTGTGTTTAACTGGGTTAGTAGGTTTGGCGTGCCTATGGAACTCCATTCCGACCAAGGGAGGAACTTTGAGTCAAACATCTTCCAAGGAGTGTGCGGACTACTTGGCATTAAGAAGACGAGAACCACACCACTTCATCCACAATCTGATGGGATGGTTGAAAGATTCAACCGGACCTTGAAAGAACACCTCACCAAGGTCGTAGGCGACTACCAAAGAGACTGGGATAGGCACGTACCGCTATTCCTGATGGCCTATAGAAGTGCAGTACATAGCTCGACAGGACAAACACCATCTGACATCCTGTTCGGGAAAACCATGCGGCTGCCCAGCGAACTTAAATTTGGATGCCCCACAGAGGAGCCACAGGACACAAACGAGTATGTGGACGACCTCAAGGAGAGACTCGCTGACATCCATAAAAGAACAAGGGAACGGATGAAAGCCTACAGCGACCGGATGAAGACACGGTACGACACAAAAGCGACAACGTCAGGATTCCAAGCAGGAGATCGTGTGTGGCTTTATAATCCTCATCGTCAAAAGGGATTGTCACCGAAACTTCAGCAAAACTGGGAAGGTCCTTATACTGTAGTCACGAGGATTAACGACGTGGTTTACCGCATCCAAAGAGGACTAAGAGGCAAGTTAAAAGTAGTTCATTGTGACAGGCTGCATCGATATAGTGGCGAGGCTGCAGATGGAATTATTCGGGACGAACAATCCTAAGGAAGGGGCAGTGTAACGTGAACCCAACATTTTATACCAATTTCCTAATCGAAAAACGTTCAACCGAAAACACAACTGGCAACACTTTAATGGAATGGTATAAATGACAGGCGTTGCTTGTAAGACAGTGTGTGTGAGTGTAGAGAGACAGACAGACAGAGAGTAGACAGCAAATGTGGCGACAATGTAGAAGTTACTGGAGAGTTCTAGATGGCGTGTCATTCGATATAAATAGCCCGCCCGAGGCAACCAGCAGTCAGTTTGGTTTATAGAGTGATAAAGTTAAGAGTAAATACAAGTGATAGTCCCAAAGTCGAGTTGAGATCGAATCAAGCATATATACTGAATAAAAGTGATAGAATTAAATTAAAAAGTGAAGTTTTATTTTTCGAACTAAGCGCACGTTACAATACGTTGATGACCTTCTGATTGTGGGTAAACCAATTTCATCGATAGAGAAATTGAAAGATGAACTCTCCTCTCGATTTGAAATGTCAGACTCTGGACCCTTAAGATTTTTTTTGGGTATGAAGATAGATGTTCTTGGAGATGGTTTACAAATATCACAAGAAGCAAGCATCGATAAAATTCTTCAGAAGTTTGGTATGATGGAATGTAACTCTGTTAAAAGTCCTATGGAGAAGGGCTTGCAACTTCAAGCAAATAACAAAAATGAAAAACTTGAAAAACCTTATCGTGAACTTCTGGGAAGTATTATGTATGTAATGCTTTGTTCAAGACCAGATATATGTTTTGCAATCAGTTTTATGGGAAGATACCAACAAAATCCATCTGAATTGCATTGGCAACACCTTAAAAGAATAGTACGCTATTTAAAAGGTACAAAGAATTTGAAACTTAACTTTAAATATGGTCAATTTCAACCAATTATTGGATTTGCTGACGCTGACTGGGCATCTGATATAGTAGACAGGAAGTCAGTAAGTGGGTATATGTTTAAAGTTTATGGAAGCATAGTGTCATGGTGTAGCAAGAAACAAACCACTGTTGCTACTTCTTCCAGTGAAGCTGAATATATAGCCTTAAGTTCAGCTACAGCAGAAGGAATATGGTTGCGAGGACTATTACAAGATTTACATGAGATCACTGACGAACCAACTTATATTTTTGAGGACAATAGAGGATGTATTGGAATGGCTCATAATCTGGAAAGTAAACGAGCAAAACATATCGATATAAAACATCACTTTGTAAGAGACAGTATTGCGAAAGGATTAATAAAAGTTGAATCAATCGGCACAAAAGAACAACAAGCTGACATCTTTACCAAAGCTATGGATCCTGTACACTTTTTGTATTTACGAACTAAAATTAATTTGACATAATAATGGTATTCGATTGAGAGAGGGTGTTGAAAAACAAGCAATCGATTTGATATAAGTAATCAAATTAATTTTATAAATTTTTTATTACGAATTCAAACTTTGTTCAAATAAGTTCTCAATAAATATTGTTATTGATATTTTCATTTTCGAAGCCAGAGCATTATTAATCTCAATAATTTTCCCTCTTGATCTTTATTCCTCTAAGCAGGTATACACACTTCTGTTCCATTTGAATTCGATCATCCGATCCGGTGAGCTGAGTAGATAGCATTGAAATCCGATTCAATCGCGGTACATGTTCTTATTCGAAAAAATGTTATCAGGGGGAATGTGCAATGTGGGATCCTTCAAATTATTAATAGCGAATGGCAATGATGTTGATCGTCTTCGAAAACTATTTTGACACATCACTTCAAGTCGAAACTGTTTGCTTGTTGCTTGAACGTAGGCAATTCGCATTTGCATCTTCTATACTTTTGTATTTTATTTTGTTTTTATTTGTTAGTTTGTTCAACTTATTAGTCTTATTTACCGTAGTGTTAAGTCAAAGTAATTTTCTTGGAAATTCGAACCATTATGTCGGATAAATTTAATGGCTTTAGTCCTGAAGATATAAACAAAATCTCATCTACAACCTTCAAAACAAGTGAGTCTTATCTACTTGTTGCTCGGCAAATATTTACAAAATTTTCTGAAATAAAACGTTCTTTTTGAATTGTTCTTTTGAAGTGAAACCTGCTGCAATAAGGGGACATGGTATTCGAAGAATGCCTGATAAAAAAGATCTTGCACGATCACAGGAAAATTTGAAGACAAAAAAGCCGGATCGCAGCAGCAAGATGGTTTCATCTGCTGCTAAACCCATGCAAGAAGATTCCATGATTGAAATAAACCTTGATAAAAGCATGTCTAAGTCTATTGAGGGTGCTTTGTTTTATCAACCTATTCCAAAAATAGAAAATGATAGTCCAAATCCAACCTTGGATGACTCTCTAAAATCCAATGTGCAGGTCACGGATAATTTTTTGAATGACTCTTCAATATTGCCGGAACCGTCCGAAAACCCTTCTTCTCCATTCAAAGGTGTGTCACTTAAAGACTTTGAAGTTCATCGAAAAATAATAGAGGAGCAAAACAAACAAAAGAAGGAAATGTTACACAAAGCTATCGAAGCTCAGTAAGAAAGTTTTGTTTTTCATACGATTGATTTTTTGTCTGCTAATCACTTGTTTTTTTAGTTCACAAAAAACTGCCGCTGAAGCAAGAAAAATTGAAGATATCAAAAGTGAATTGTCTAAGCTTGATAATGAGCTAGCGACGGACGTTGCTCTTTTGAGAAAGCAGATCGACACAGCTTGCATTAATTATGCCAACATAGAGTAAGTTGGACAAATTTGCAAATAAATTTTTATTGTACAGGTTGTTTTTATTTAGAAAGCAATATAATAAAATTGAAGCACAGTTCTTAAAAGCCAAAATTGAACTGCATAATGCCTCGGAGAAAAAGGAATTGTTAACAGAACATTTGTGTACAGTAATCGCGCACAACGAAGACCGAAAAGCTCAAAAACTTTCCGAGTTAATGGAAAAAGTAGGTCTCACTCCATCGGGAGACTACTCGGAAACAAATGGATTTCATTCTAATGGTTCTCCATAACATGTTTCATAATGCCCAACATGCTAACACAAAATTATGTTGAAGATCATGTTGAAATTCAATCGTGACAAATCTTAGCCAATTAGGAATTAGAGTAAAAACAGTTATTTTTTTACATAGATGCAAAGCAATAGTTTTCTTATATACCGCCTATAAAGTGGTTACAAATATTTATAACGTTTATATACTCTTAATAAAATATTTAATATGAGTACTAAAGTACTTTGAATTTGAACTAACGCGACTTTGATTTGGTTTTATCTTACATCACGATGAATGATACAATTTTCCTTTATGTTATCAATGTTGAATATAAATTATCAACCATTATTTATTATTTGAATGTACAATAGTACCTGTCCTCCTTAACACATTTATTTTTGAGAATAAGAGCTGAGACTTCTATCGAACTTCAATTTTGTTTTTGTTTTTACCGATTGGTAGTAGCAAATTAACACTAAGAGGCTTTGCAATTTCAAGGCGGGTAATGTCAGCCAAAGGGATGCATTTGTTTCTTCAAATAGCTATGTCCTTACTTATGGCGCTTTCCATTGGTTTCACTCGGGGAAGCACTCATTTCAAAAACCAATGGAACACCTAAAATTGTTTTTGCTCAACTTAACGTGTTGGCTTTGTGTGAGTGAAACACCAACAGCACATAAAAAATATTTCCTGTGGAAAATTTTCTTTTTGACATTTGAGTAACATGTGTTAGTGCTTCTTGAGTCGATTCTCACTTCAAATCGAGAAGCGGCTGTTACTCCTCAGAATCATGAGAAGCGATCTTTTTGCACCAATGGAACGGTTTGAGAATGCTTCTGGACGCTCCTGGACGATTCTTTTCGTCCAATGGAAAGTGCCATTACTTACAAGTAGTCCGATATTTAAGCCTATTACCACCGAGATAAAAACGCGGTTTTTGATAAAATACCCAAAACTGGATGTTTTTAAGTCATTTTTGATAAAACTCATATAAAAACGAGTTGTGCATGATACAAGCTATTTTGTGTGCGAGCTGGTTCACTCAAACCAGCTTCAAGCACATGATTTTTAAGTATTTAGTGATATGGACTGTGTTCAACTTAAATCACGTCAAACAAAAACTGGTGGGAACGGTTTAGCTAGTTTTTGTAAACGGATAAAGTTTTTGTTCCGTTGTATAGTACGTCATTGAGGCTGTTCAGACAGGCGCAAGTGAACCGTGTAAAATTGACGTCTATATGTTTTTTCTCTTTCCCACATAGTTGTAAGAAAGAGACATTTTTTTGCGCCGAAGTTTTTACAAATTTTAAAATTTTCTTGGCGCAGTTTTGATATTTCCTTGTTTTGACACTTGTGTTTTTTTTTTCTCGAGTAAAGAGACTGTTGTTTGAAAAATAAATGCTCTTTTTCATGTTCCTGAAGCAAAAATACGAAAATAAATAAATTATTTTTTCAGTTCAGTTTAATTTCTGAGTTTTTTCTTCCCAAATCTGAAATAAACGTCAAAAAAAATCCATCGTGTTCACATTACTTTCAGTCTGAACACGACGGGGTGGCGGAACGTCAAAATTGCACGGTTCACTTGCGCCTGTCTAAACACCGTCATTGATCTTGCTCAAGTAACTATTAACTACTAAGAACTGTTATATGTAAAAAAAAACACCTCTTCAAAGTTGTGAGGGGGCTAAAATCAAGTTAACTTGTGCAGCTCCGGCTTACGTTGTTGTTGTATTCACTTAGTATATTTCATGTTTTGACATTTCTTGCGGCTGCGGGGAATAGACTATTTAGACGATTTATGTCCCTGAGTGTTAAACTTGTTTAACTCAAAACAATCCCAAACCAACATGATAACCAAGTGGTTTGCCATACAAAATGAAACCTTTTTAGTCACTGGGTTTCGTGATAATCTACTCGAAACCAGGTGCGGTGAATGCACTATTTCTAATATTCCATTGAATTTGACATTTAAGAGAGTGAGTGGAGAGAATGAATTCTCTCGTACGTCACTGACGTTCTGCTCACACTTCATGTCTGTTTCTTTTTAAATAAAGACAATAATGCTATGTCCGCACCTGAGAGTTAACCTGGGTTATCTCAAAACAATCCCAAACCAACATGATAACCAAGTGGTTTGCCATACAAAACGAAACCTTTTTAATCACTGGGTTTCGAGATAACCTACTCGAAACCAAGCGCGCTGAATGCACTATTTCCAACATTCCATTGAATTTGACATTTAAGAGAGTGGAAGTGAGTGGAGAGAGAATGAATTCTCTCATACGTCGTTGACGTTCTGCTCACACTTTATGTCTGTCTCTTTTTAACTAAAGACAAAAAGATAAACTTAAAACTTTTTGGCATATGCGGACACTACTTGGTTAACTCAAACCAAACTGGAACGAAACCCGGGTTAACTTCAGGTGCGGACATAGCATAAAAGATAAACTCAAAACTTTTGTTTGTATACGGATACTACTTGGTTAACTCAAACCATCCTGGAATGAAACCCAGATTAAACTTTCAGGTGCGGAAATAGCAAAAGCTTGTCACTGTTTTTTCGCGTTGAACGCCACCATTTACAGAACAATTGCCCTGCCCACTGGATTCGCTCACTGTCACTTTTGCTTGCACTTTTGTTTATTTTGAAAACAATTCAATTATTTAAAAAGGATATTCACTAATAGTTTTAAGTAAAAGAAAGTGTATTTTGTAAAGAACAGATTTTCTTGAATTTAAATATATAACGCTTGAATTAATATTTTTTTATTCTGTTCCCTATAACAGTATAAATAAAGATCACAATGGCCAGTAGAGGACGAGGTGGTAAGACATCCTCGCTTACTCAAGAGCAATTGCAAGCAATGGGTTGCATTGGTAAAGACATGCCACAAGTCCAATTAGCACCTCCACCAACTTTTCCACCTCTAATGTCCAAACCTGTAACTATGGAGGTTATGAATTATTCTTAAAATGTTCGAAACGTGTTTTAGTAAAAATATCTTTACTCAACAGACTACAGCTTCACAAAACTATCAGATTCTCTGGAAGGAGGATTTCTTGAATCACATGCGTGACTCTCCATATTATATTACTCCTAAAGTAACAAAAGCAAATATCCAGCGTTATTCAGATCAATATGTTGTAAGTAAAAGTCATCTGGCCGAGACCAAAAATAAGGTTCAATTAACATTTTTATCTAAACAGAACGCCTTAGAAAACCCAAAAACTAAAACGAAAGCGGACATTCCGTGGCACTTAATGCCAAATGAATTGTCCCCTGTGTGGAAGAAACGGAAAACAAATGCTTCAGAAAAAGTTACTTCTAAGAAAGCCAAAACAACAAACATCAATGATACTCTCAAAGTACTTGAAGAAAAAGAAAAGAACGAAAACGATACGGAAGTAAATGAAAAGAAAAATTCGGATTCTGAAGGCGAAGAAGACGAGGAAGAGGTTTGTAACTATTTCTTATAGGCACTTCCTTTTTTAAATGATTTGGCTTCTACAGGATATCAAAGCTGACGACGAAATGGATGATGAGAACGATTACGGAAATAGTTACTTTGACAATGGAGAGTCTTACAATGAGGAAGATGACAATTTAGATGATGGCCCAGTGTATTAAATATTTGTAGCTCTGTAAATTAAACCCACAAATAAAATGTTGCCTTCTATTCTTCAAGAATGAAACGCAATAATCCAAACTTTGTTGAGAGGACTTTGAGCTTTCCAACAAATAAGCGAAAGTAACTTCTGATGCTATTTTAAAGTTTAAACACAAATAGGAATCAAAGTAGAATCGAATTTAAACTCTTCGAACTGCTTTCGAGTTTCGCTCAAGTCTCCTATCTGCCTCTTTGGGAACCATGAAGATGCTTTGGGCATTCAGACTTTTTTTTATTGTAGAATGGGAGCAGAAAGCTTGATATTCATTTCAACAAAACACAAAAAATTAAACACAAACAATTGAAACATTGCAAATATTTATTTAATATTAACTATTTGCGACATTTACATTTTCTCGAATTTTTCTACAGCTAGCCTAATCCAACGACCTTGGTGGAGATGCGTTCAAGAAAATGATTCCAGATGACTTAGCCTAGACAATATGAGAAATAAATTAACGCAATCAGAACAGAGAAAAATTATTTCAAAACTTACGAAACCGAGGGTACCAGCCAAAACTAGAACTCCAGTCAACAAAACTGCGTTGTACTTTGAATTCTTGCGGGCGTGATCTTCTTGCCAATCGCCTTCTGGCACAGGGAGGTCATTCATGGTTGAAGGCTTGTGGTGTCCACCGGCGTGGTAGGCAGCACGGGAAAGAGCTCCAGCTGGTTATGACAGTATTCGAACCGATGATTAATGTTATGTAATGTAAGGTTACCAATAAGGGTTTTTCTTACCATTCTTCAGCAGAAGAGCCTGTGATACGAATTGTTTGACCAACATGTTTATTAAAGTAATGGAATAGTATCTAATCGAAAAGAAATATAATGAAATGAGTTTCTTTTCTATATATAAAGAAATATGTAAAAGGCTACACTCACCTAGCCCAAACTTGACAGTGTGCACAAAAACTAATCAAAATGTTGGGATTTTTCACAATGCTTGAGCGAGTATCGAACAGTGACATTCGACTATCGATTTTTGACTTATGGAATTCTAAACAATTTTATCGGGCTACACTAGAAAATGGTGTCTAAGGTCCTCCACACACGGTTGTTTAAATGGATACCGAAAATTTAATAAATTTTGCGATGATAGCCGTGTTAAGGCTTGCCCAAACCAATGCGGTGAGATCGTGCGATGCGATTGCGATAAGTCAAATCCCTATACATTATGTCAAACGTCCATAAGATTACATAGGGGTTTGACTTATCGCAATCGCATCGCACGCACTCACCGCATTGGTTTGGGCAAGGCTTACGGCCATATTATTCACTCTTTAAATTTAAACCCAATAGAAATAAACCCAGTTGTCAAAATTTGATCCCAGATTTATATTTTGATCCCGGATTTAAAATAAACCCAATTGTCAAAGTGAGAAACGTCAAATCGTTGAAAGTGTTCCTGGTAAATAGATTTTTCTTTGAAGAAATTGTAAGCAATACTTTTCATTTATATCTTGCATTGTCGATTAAATTTATATTCTATCTTTTTCATGATGTTGCAGGTTCAACCAACAACCAACCAACAATCAACCAACAACCAACCAACAACCAACCAAGATTTTAAATTTGAAGAAATTGTAAGTAATAATTTTCATTTATATTTTGCATTGTCGATTTAATTTATATACTATCTTTTCCATGGTGTTGCAGGTTCAAGAAATGGAAACTCCACCAGCTACTTCAGGTGTTGCTGAAAAGGCAGCAAGAGCCAAACAACAACAAACACTTGCCGTGTTTTTAAATTCTATCTTCTGAATCCAACTTCGATAACACCCAATCAGTGAAATGAGAACATATATTTTAACAAAATAAAATTCTTTTATTCTTCTTCTTCGTTCGACACAACAGATTGCATTTAATTTTTTTCTTTTTTTTCTTTTATAAAAAAAAAAAACTTTACAGGGGATGCTCGGGGGATGGTGAAAAAATAATGAAACAAGAAAATAAACAATTGAGACCTCACAGAACAAAAATAAGTGTGTTTTGTTCTTCCCAGTTTAGACCAGTTTTTTCGCTTCGAAAAAGCTCTTCAAATGTCGCATTTGCCAGAATCCCATCAGAACTAAGACAATAGTTTGGGCAAGAGACCACCAAAGGACTCTCACATTGGTACTCTCACTTGTATGCCTAAAACGTTCTTCTTTGTAACGCTGGTAGTTTTGTTCCTTAGTGATTTGTTCAACTTGATCTAGCAGCTGGGGGATACGCAACTGAAGTTCGGTTAACTTTTCTTTTTGGGCGACGTTGGCGTAGTCGATGGCATGTTCTCCCACTTGAATGTCCAAATGAACACGTAACTGTGATCCACTGAACCAGGCTGTGCTGTTGGAGTACATGCAGATAACATGCTCTCCAGGCGTATGAGATACAAAAGATATACGGCCTTCCGAGCTGTAGACACGGGACAGAATCATTTTGTCGTCACTGTCACGGACTTCGACATGCATTCCTATATTTGGTGACGATGGCATGAAGCCATTGGATCGTGGATCATAAAGTTCAACTTTGTAATTCGCTAAAATAGAATAAAAATTCACCAATTAACCAAAGCCGTAAAAAATAAAGATATAGTAGATTTTACCAATGACGGTGGTTTCATCGGGTACTTCTTCGATGAAGCATTTTCTTTCATCATCTCAACATATTCTAGTTGTGAGCTAAATAGATTACTAGGGTTGCGTTGTGGTTTTGCAGGGATCCAGGGAGGATTTTTTTGAATTTTCACATTGAATTATCACAATACTTTTGGGATCTGCTGTCAAGAAACCATGCATATCTTCGGCCACTGAAAACATTCCATGCAAGTGTGGAGCCTTCGACTGGGGACAAGTGTAAATAGACCCTGCTTCTACTGTTCGGATAGGTGGTGGTAGACGGGGACAGTTGCGATTGCCGAAGTTATAGATGCTAACTTTTGCAGGTGGATTGTGGATAGTAAAGTATGCATCCTAATGCCAGCACATCTAACTGCGGTCCTATCACATGATTGTTCCAAGTGTCTAGCATTTCTGGAGACCTGTACATAGGTGTGGTCACAGTTGTAAGCTAAAAGAAGTAAAACAATTACAATAAATAATCTGAGAACAAAATACAACAAATAATTTCTTTTACTTCACCTTTTACTTTTGACAGATTGGGTTAGGTTTGTTCGCGTAACATATATAAAGCACACTTTTATGTCAAAATCTAGGTAAGTTTGCTTGATTTGGCTGCAATGTTTGTATTTTCCTGTAGTATGCGAACGATCCCAAAATATCCCAAAAATACATCCGGATGTAAAAATTTGAACCCGACGACGCAATGCGGTTTAAATCCATCGGGTTTATTTGGAGTGAATATTATGGATTTGCGTTTGACAACTGGGTTTATGCGATTTTACATCCGGATGTAAATTTAAACCCGGGGTTATTGAGTGAATAATATGGCCGTTAAAGCTAAGCCCAAAAAAAAAGCGATTGTCGAAAATCTTGACCTTATCTTTCTCTGCATTTTTGCAATGCCTTTTCATTGTGCTTGAAAGGTAATCTTTTTACGTTTGTTTTGTCGAACGGATGATGCTGGATTTACATGCATCTGCAACTGCAGAAGGAGAAGGAAAAGGAAAGCAGGACGGAACATGTTCATCTGCTACCATAATTTTTCATCTGCAGCCATAACTAAGGAAGTGCAGATGGTGCGTTCCCTCTCTATCAGACAAGTATGAATTTTACATCTTGTGTCATTTTCCGATTTTCATCTGCACTTGCAGATGCATATAAATCCACCGTGAATACTGAATTCAATTTACAAAAAATCATCTACACCAACATATTCAAAATATCCACTTGAGAAATAAGGGGGGATGTTAATCCACACTATCTCAGTGGATTTGATAATTTTTATACCGTTCTCGTCTATTTTCGATTGTATCGTCAAAAGATTGCTTATCTTCGCTTTCAGTCATTAAAGAATAGCTATTCTAAACACCTGCGCTGGTCATGTCCATAATAGAATAAATATCCCAAAAATATACCCGACAGCTTCAGTTTGAAGACCACTGTTATATGATGTCACTTAAACGTCATTTTTGACACTTGTTATGGTTGTGAGGTGTTTTTTTCTTTACAAAATAGAAAAGTTTGTGATCGATGGTATAGCCCGTTTTTCTCTCATCCAAATTCTAATAACAAAAAAGCTATTGAAAGTGTTTTGCTGAAAATATGTTAACCATAGGAACTCTTGCCAACATAAAGCACATTCTGCAAAAAGACCTCTTCAATAGCACCGGCGAAAGAGTTCTCTCCGTAGTCACAGTGACCAAAACCTTGAAAAAGAAAAAGGCTTGTTATCTTTGTGTCGTCACTACGACACCTCCTTCAGTTCCAGTGGTAACAGTATGCCTCGTAAAACAAGCTGAAAAAGAAGGTGACTTCAAAAAGAAGCGATCCTGGCGATTAGACGAAATTAAATTTATAGACGGCAAGAACGAACAATTTGAAACCCATGAGCTTGATATTCAAGTTGAAAAACTCTACAAGTGGTATGCCATCAATTTGCACGAAAGACAAAACTTCATAGCGGTGGTGTATAAACAAATCAACAAATTTGTAAGCTCAAATCGTGCCGAATTCCGAAATGTACCAGCTGCTTGGCTATCGGAAATGTCACCGGAAAAGATTGCATCTGGTGGTGGTGTAGTGGAAAAAGCGACAACCGACATAGAAGATGACGATGTTGAGAGTGCTGAGTTTCAAATGATTTCAGAAAAAGAAGCCACAGAACTAATGAAACTATTCACTGACTGCGATTTTGCGATCAAAGATGCAGAAACTTTTATCGAGCAACTAAGCAAAGAACTTCACGACTTAGATGGGGTGAGTTTCGTTGTGTGTAGTTTCCTTGGAATAATCAGAACTAAAACTGTTTCTTATTTCTAAAAGGCAAATGTACAAAGTGTTTTGACATCAGAGCAGCAGGTGTTCGTACTGATGCAGCACATTGAAACTGCTATTGCTGAAGCCGAGAAGTTCGAAACACGTTTAGACACTTATGAAGAAATTTTAGGGCATGTTCGGGAAACTATGGAAAAAATTGGTGGAAAGAACGCTATGATTGAGATTGCAAACAACAACAATATAAAACTACTAAAAGAGCTAAATAGAGTCATTGTAAGTATGTAGTATGTATGTAGACCCAAGAAATTCTTACAGCAAACATTCATCCTGCTCAATTTGAAATTCAAAAAAGAAAAAGGAAGTAGTTTTCATTTAAAAAGAAGCTTAAGAAGACCTACTAAACGATTCTTACTTTATCTTGTTTTTGTCTGCACAGTATGCAGACTACACAGCGTGCAATTTTGCTAAGAAAAGAATAACTTTTCTGTTGCCTTGTGCTAAGAAGGGCAATAATGACTTTTTAATGTGACCACTCCAACAAACACTATTTGCTAACCCACTAAAACACATTGATACTTCCATATTTAGGAGGACAGTTCATGATAAACCGGGCCTCAACCAAAATCTTTGGTCAACAATATGGGTTGCTTATGAACTGTTCCTGTTTTTCACTCTAAACGGGTTGAACATGACATGTCTATCTCAATTAGCCACCCTCTTTCCTGGGTGCCTGTACATGAAGGGAAGGTGTACAGTGTAACGAAGAGGCTAACCGCCTAGCTAAACTTGAATCTCAATCCCAGACCCTACTGCGGTCTCCCAATCAGTAGCATTAAACATGAACTAGTTATTTGGGGACGGCACACCTGGTAGAACTTTAATGGCCACCGCCAGTCAAAACTATTCATCGACTTATCTCAAAGACATATGAAAGAGATTCTTGACATGAGCAAACGTGACGCAAAGTTACTTACGGACTTCCTCACTGCTCTCTCAGATATCATCTTAAAAACATGGGCATCAGCCAGGATGACACCTGCCGTCTCTGTCTTGAAGACACAGAAACGGCTGAACACATATTATGTGAATACCCTGCCATAGCCAGATCCAGGCTAAAGATATTCAATAAAGGATTCACTAGTCCTCTTGAAATAAGAATATTCTTAGGTTCTTACATTATCTCAAATTCGAATCAACAACTCCAAACTTTACGTGTTTGGAACAGCAAAAAGATCTTTCAGGTCGACGTGCTAGTAAAGGTGTTTTGCCTTCGCCCTATTCAATTAAAAAAGAAACCGGTTGTAGTCCTCTTGATTGTGTCACTTTAAACTAACATTTCTCCTTCCGTGGCTTTCCTGCAATGCTTTTTTTTGAAAAACCGTCGAGTCGGAGCGTTTATATCCATACAATCTTCGTATCCCAGCGATTGTAGTCTTGCAATGCTTCTAGCTTTGCTCCACACGTTGTTTTTAAATACGGAACCAAAGATCAGTCGGAGTATTTTTCTTTCGAAACGATCAAGTTTTTCCTTATCCGCCTTTTAATAGTTCCATGCTTCCGTGCCGTATAGCAAGAATAATAAAGGGTAACAAAAAAGAAGTGAGAAAATCTGCACCGTCTTTCTAGTTTAGAACTTTTTTCTGTCCTTTTTGTCGCTTTCGACTGCCTAAGCGGGTAGTTTAACTTACTTAGGTGGACATTACTGTTCGGGGTAAACCTGTCCCCAACCAGCAGCCTGTAGCTTGACAGATCTTTAAAAAATATGCTTTTAGTATAAACATTTGAATTCTGATTATTTTTTATTTGTAGACTCAACTTGATCTTCCCCATAACCATATACAAGCACTAGATGATCCTGATCTAAAAACTGCTGCTGGCAGAGAAGCAGCGATTGCAGCTGCTAAGAGTTTACAACAAGCGATGAATAGTGACATTGATCCTTCATTGCTACGTCTCGAAGCAGTTCAGGACCAACGAAAGCGTTTTGAGAAATGGAAAGCAAAGTTCTCCATTACTGTTAGTCGTTATGTGAACAATTTGTTTATTCATTTGGGTAACGATTTTGGAGATACTCCAATATCGTCTACTGAACTTGTTCTGCCCAAACATACTTTTGTTCATAAAGAGTTGGTGGCTTACACAGAACTTATGCACTGGACAAAAGCAATGGACCGAAAGACCTATGACGGTCTCACTAAAGTCTACACAACATCTTTAAGTAAAATCTATGAACGAGATGTTCGTAACTTCTTTTCTTTGGTAAAGAAATTTTGTTTTTTATTTTCTCGTCGATTTATTCAATTAATTGTTTTTTCCTCTGTAGGCTCGGCTTCAGATTTCGGAAAAGTTGCGAGCATCACGTGAAGACTTGGACAGTTCTACTTCTTCGAAAAAGTCAGCTATATTAGTGCCTTATGGAACATTAGGTGTCAACAAAGAGTCCTGGGCTGCTGGTGTTGAGACTGCGGATCGAGAACGATTCGATATGATACTGGAAAAAGTTCTAGCCGAACTAGAACCGGTTGCTTTGCAGGAACAACTTTTTTGCATAAATTTCTTTCAAATGGATGTGATAAGCCCCACAACTAAAAATACTCAAACAACATTGGATGCATTAGAAAGTCAACCGGAACCCAAGGAACAAGATTCAAGTATGTAGTTATTTGATCCCCGATAAATAAAAGTAATTTTTTGAGCTGCTATCTTTTGCTGTAGCCAACCTTTTACCTCAGAAAAAAATCGACCGACAAATCAACGAAGAAGTTCGAAAGTTAATGATGGCCTTATTTGGGTGCTTAGAACCGGAGCTAATCAGCTTCATACAGAGCTTCGAAAAAATGGATAGCTTGTAAGTTTTTCTAATTCCGACGAGAAAAGTAATGTGTAATTCAAAGAAGAACTCTGTCGCTCTTTTGAGAGTGTTCTATCTCCAAACTTCTCTCTAAATGTGTAATTGTTCCGTTCTAGCTACTCGCTATACGTTCTAGTCCGACTAACACAACACGTGATGTCTGCCCAAGATACCCATTCATTCCTAAGTATGACATTCGCTTCGGCACTGGTCCATGTGAAACGAAATTTTGATCGATTTATGCAACAACAACTACAGTCAATTAAGGATGCTAAAATTCCAAAACGTTCAAAATGTGGCATACTACCATATGTAGAAAACTTTGAAGATTTTGCGGCAACATGTGAAGGAATATTCCGAAAGTCAGATCGGCGAGCAGATATGGAGAAATGGTATTTGCAACTAGTTAACACAATATTTGATTGCATATCAATTCATTCCTACGATCATCCCAAAACACCGAGCCAAGTCATAAAAATGGAAAACTACCATCACATGTACTCGTTGTTAGCTCAAATTAAAGTGCCTGGACTGGAACCACTTAAAAAGGATGGCAGAGCCAAGTACAACGATGCCCTCAAGGCATATGTAACCAAATACTTCGGTCGTCCATTGGAAAAGCTCAATGTAAAATTATATATCAAAATTGCCTTTCAGATGATTTGATAGCATTCTTTTGTCTGTTCATTCTTTAGCTTTTCTTTGAAGGTGTTCAAGTGAAAGTGGCTCAAGGAGTGAAGGAAACTGAGATCAGTTATCAAATGGCGTTTTCTAAACAAGAGCTTCGCAAAGTCATAGGACAATATCCAGCTAGAGAAGTAAAAAAGGGTTTGGAAAATCTTTACAAAAAAGTGGAGAAACATCTCTGTGAAGAGGAGAATCTACTTCAAGTTGTGTGGCATGCTATGCAAGAAGAATTTATTGCACAATATAATTATCTGGAGGAACGCATACAAAAGTGTTATGCGGGAGCAATGATTAATTTGGAATTTAGTATTCATGATATTTTGACGTACTTTTCGGATATTGCACGATCGCATTGAATGATCTAATCGACTCACAATCGAATAAAATTTTATATCGTTATGCCATGGAGAGAAAATTCCATAGTATTAGTGCTTCAAGCATTAACTGTAATTATAGAATTATAAAATATTTACTGTTAAGTGCAATAGCGAAACAAATATATATATATACATATATGTATACAAAAATTATTGCAACGAAAATTAAGAATAGTCTTCTTTGAATCATACTTAGAAAAATATTCTGCTCCATGGAAGTTCAAAAAAGTAAAAGCTTAGCAGTGGCAGAGTTTTTTTGGTTGGTTGGTCTAAGGTGAAAAAAAAGGGCACTCATACATTCGACTATTCTCTATCAAAAAATCACAGTCGTGTTTTGGTTATAAGCGGCAATGATTGTTTTTTTTATAATTAAAACTACCCATAGATTAGGTTAGATTATTACCCCTATTACGATTGGCGAATCAAACGTTCGATGTGAGTTTTTTTCATTGGCGAACTAAAGCATTCGACATACTATGGTTGGCGAACTTCATGGTTCGATTTCGAAATTCAGAAGTACAGTAAAAAAAAAATCAAACGTCAAATCATTGCAGTCTTTTATCAAATCAGAAAAGTTTCAAAAATCGAAAGTTCATTTAATGGGTAATAAAATAATAAGAACTGATAAGTAATATAGATTTGTTTTTTGAAGAAAGTGAATCTGATAGAAAAAAAATTAAGAATACTTCGACTCCGAAAGAGCATGCGAGACAACTCCAACATCTTGGAACTGCATTCTCTTCAATGCAAATTCTTTTACAACTTTTGAATTTTTGAAGTTTCAGATTATATTTTAGGCTGAATAAGGAAGCTTTTATTTTTTTGCTAAGCAAATTGGAGAGAGAATTCCAAAATACAAGCACATCTTCAATTCCTGCTATAGTTAAATTGGCTTGTGCCTTAAAATTTTTTCCCAGTGGGAGTTATCATGAACTATGTTCTACCTGGATCAGTGTATTATTGCAAAAGGCGTTTCACTTAACGCCTGGAAAATGATAGAACTCCAGACGCGACGATTTGTGTTAAATACAAATTCAAATCCAGTCTTTACTTTGTTCTTATTTTCAAAGTTATTTTACTAAAATATCGATTGTGGCACCTAAAGCTAACTCATTTTACTGGCATTCTAAAAAGATCGGCTTATTTGCTCTTATTGCAATAGGGTTTATTGCAATAAGAGCGAATAAGCCGATCTTTTGTTCAAAAGAATTTCTTAAAATAAAAATTATACAATTTGTATGAAAAAGACAACTTTCCGTTCGGAAGCGACGGAAAACTCCATAAGGCCGAATATATTTATGCCTATGTGATTTTTCTCACAAAACTATTTTGATTAGTGAAGTCCTTTCTCCATTAAATAAATAAAATTAAATGAGGTGGCACTACAGGGTTCTGCTAGTCCAAAAAGTAGTTAACTCCTTAACGTTCGACTTCTTTTCACGTTATGCTTATTGTTCGACAAAAAATAACACAAATGGCATTCAATTTTACGAACGTTCGCTAACCACAATAGGGTGAAATCACACTTCGAAAATCATTTGACATTTTAGTCGAATCACAGGGTGTGAGTTCGCTAACCGTGATAACGATTTCTCACACTCACACGTTTTTTCGACTCGCCAATCGCAATAGGGGTATATATAAGATGTGGCTGTCAGTATACGAAGACCGACAAACTTAGACCACAGATGGTCCATTGTCCATTGTGATACCACTGAGACCAGACGGTTGAACTATCTCTGGTTCCTATGTAGGGGATCAGAGAACTGAAACACCCTCTAATCGGACCTGAACTATCGAGCTGATCACCAGTTCGTCTAACCATTCAAGAACTTCGTAGGAAAAGGGAGAGACGATTTAGCTAACAAAGACCCTAAATCTTTGTAAGCTAAATCGCTGTTGTCGTCGAAAAAGTAATCACCTCTGTGAGTTAAACGCCTGTTAGCAAGCGCAGGGCATGAACAAAGTAAATGCTGTATTGTCTCCTCTTTCTCCTCGCCCATGCAGCTTGGAGTAGTAACCAAGTCCTTTGGCGTGTCTCTCTATTAGGTATATATATATATATATATATATATTGAAGCTAATATGCAGACGATTTAGATTCAATAAGGTCTTTGAACGTTTTGAGTTAACAAATGACCAAATTTGTTTAATCAGAAGTGTTCTGCTTTGTAGCGAAAGGTATACCTTTGTTGTTCCTTTCAGGTCGAAGACAAGAAGTCGTTCCTTTTTTGGCCGGTTCGTCTGCCATGCAGTTGCCTAGTATGTCCCTGCAAACCGGCACCCATCAAAGGTGAATGTTGAACTGTTCTGACATCTTCTTTAGAGACGTGCGACAGTTTTGATATTACGTTCCATTATCAATTATGTAGACTCTACATTGTAGAGAAAGAGGCTACCCATAACCCATATGTAAAGAAACGCAATGGCAGCATTAAGAAAAGTATACGTGACACCGATGCACAATGCTTTAAGATGTTTGTGAGTAGTAATGAAGGGAAAACAGATTCTGGTAAAGCTTTCCACATACGGGTAGTGCCACTTAATCACGAATCTTTATACTTAACTGTACGACCGGAGTTGGGTTAAACGTTAAAGGCAAAACTGGATAAGCATTCCAAAACCATGCGGATGTTGCGGCTTAATTGCTTCGAAATATGCATGCAGCTGGCTATTTTACTAGAGTACTGTTTGTGAAAAAAGCTATAATAGACAGTTAGACAAGTAATATTTAGACGATGTTCAAGTTTATCAATGGATCTTACTGGAATAATTGAACTATCATTTATCAGTCTTAACGCAAAGTTGTTTGGGGCGCACCTGACCAAATATGGGAATTATACACTAGTTTCGGAGGGATGTAGGCTTTTAGATTGTAGCCAGATCAGAAGGGGTGAAAAATTTGCTGCATTGTCTTAGGAAACCGCATCATTTTGCAGCTTTTTGGCGGCTTTAAGTATTTATGTGGCCATGGTCATGGCTGAGGATTGTGTCGCGAGCAAAATTATTAGAAGTATCAGACAATAGGTCGTTTATGAAAATAAGGAATATAGTGGATGACAAAACGGAGCCCTGGGGCACGCCAGCATCTATGAAATTCTAGTTTAAAAAACATGTCGTTTCAGATCAGAGGGAGAAATAAATCACCTCTCATCAGTCAATTAAATTTTTCTAGAGGTTTTTAAATTTTTTACCATAATTCATTACCTTCATACAATTTTTCTAACTTGTTTAAATT
The DNA here is from genome assembly GCA_914767635.1 of Melanostoma mellinum. NCBI lineage: Eukaryota > Metazoa > Arthropoda > Insecta > Diptera > Syrphidae > Melanostoma > Melanostoma mellinum. The sequence continues at coordinate 173,955,082 of OU612058.1, forward strand.
TAGGGTCGATACTCCACCAACCACCCTTTAAATGCGGTCGTGTAGTAAGCTAACTGCCAGAGAGATGGCGACCCCAAGATCCCAACCCACAACCAAATTATCAATAGCCACAAAGAAATCCACCTGAGTGGATCCCACTACATTTATTAGACTAATGCGTATGTATGTATATTTACACAATATTCAAAAGCCACCAACAGCATAAAACCAAGCTACTATATCGAAGTTCGAAGAATAGTCCAAGTCACCACACAAGCTATTGGAAATTGGAACTGCAGTCGATGTGTTCGTCTTTGTCGTTCATCATAAACATACGTGCGCATAACAAAACATAAACAACAATCAACAACAACAACCACTTGTTCTCATTTAGCGGTCCGTTCCTCCATTGCAAAATGCAGGTAACCACTAACCAGTTTTAATTTTTATCACCGTTGTAGCGTAGGTAGAAAAACGTACCTTGTGTTGTAAAGCAGTGCTGTCGTTTTGCAGTGGCAGACGGTAGTAATTTTCAAAGATTTTGGTTGGAGTTTTTTCAGAAGTTGAGCAGTTTTACAACTTACCGCCCAACTCATCTTGACATCACTGATACCTAGTAAGTCACACCGTTCCAATCAAGTGATAACTTCTACTCAATGCTCAAATTGTGATGTACAGCACGATTCTGCCATATAACACTTATGCCTCAAAAGCTTAGAGGAATAAAGAACAAGAGGGAAAACCATTACCTCTTTTGCCCGAAAATTCCATTCACTGAAGTGAATACTGAATATGAAGTGAATGATGTCCAATAAAACTCGGCTTGTATTCACTTTAGCAAAACATCGCCCATGGGAAAACAACAACTCTAAAGTGAACAACGATAAGTAAACAAGAAAGTCACTTGAAGGAGTGTATCCTTATGAGGATAGCAAATATTACTTAAAAAAAAATAGCAATTTGAGAAATAGTACCAAAGAGCCAAATGTTACTATAGTAGCAAAGTAGCCACTTCGACAGCAATGTAGTTTAGTACAATAGAGCTTGTTGTCTACTGGTCTGGTCTCTGGTCGTCTGGTACTGGTTCTGGTTGTGGTTCAGTGCAATTCTGTTCGTCGAGCCGTTAGGGTTGTGGAAGGTAAACTGAGCGTTGCGTTTTGTAGAAAAGGAGATTCTGTCGAAGTGATCGTGGCCTCGTCGTGTAGCATTGACTTCAAATTGAAATTCAAGTGCATTTTTTTGAGAAAGATAAAAGAGAGAGAGTACCTCTGGCTTATTGTCTTTTTTTTTTGTGGAAAGAGGAAGAACGCTTGAAACCCAAGTAAAGCGAAGCCCATTCTAAGTTTACATTATTTACTTGTAATGTATACGAGTTAAAGTTGATGTGTGTTGTGTACCGAAAGTGACTTGTTCTTGCCATTACCTTTTCACCCGCACTATAAATTTTCTATCGAGGAGGAAGGTACCTTTCTGTTTAGTTCCTAAATCCTGTTTGTGGTTTATGTAGTGCTTCATGAATCGTGACTCAGTGTGAGACAGCAGCCAGTAGTTGTTGTTGGTGTTTAATGTTCGTGTATTTAAGGTTCAAACGGTTCTGCATCTTTGGAGATCTTGAACTTGGTCTTAGGCATCGTCCTACTTTCATATTTTCCTCTTAAAGGGAAAACAAAGTATAAACGATCATTTCGAGAAAACGTAGCTCAAAGTTGAGGGAAGTTGCGAAACTCGAATATTTAATGTAGGTATTTTAAGCTACCTGTATGTTATGTGATAGGTATATTTGTTTGTGAAGTTACGTGTCTATTGTGAAGAGCTTGTATTATAATTAATGTGTGAAAACGTCGCCTTGTCACACGCTCGATTGTGGTGGGTAACTGCAGTTCGCGCATAAATTCCACCGATTAAAAGAGTAAACATACATAACACTGTGCCTATAGATTCCTACATTTCTTTAAAAAGTTGGTTTTGCTTGCGAAACTGGAAGATTATACAATAATTTATGAGAAAATATTAGAACGGTTCTGGACATTGGATTTGGAAACGATTGGACTAATTACAAAAACAAGACACACGGTATGTATGAATATTGATTGTTGTCTTTTAAAATCTTTTGACCACACTTTGCCACTAGTTGGACCTGTTTTAGAAGTCAAGGAATAGAAATGGTTATATTTTTATTTAAAGGCGATTTGGTTCATTTAGAGTTTTTAAATTCAAATCGTTTCACAGCATTGAGTTAGAAATTTGCAAATTGACATTGATTATAATGCTGTTCCTATTGGTATAACTTTCTCCACGTGTTGTCTTGAACAGACAATGCTTGACTTTTTTTGTTTAACACTCGTTTTGTCGAAGGAAAACCCAAACTGGTCCCTTCTCACCATAAAACTGCAATTATTGCGAAAATTTAGTTTAACATCAAGCAAGTATAGATACTACCTAAATGAAAAATAAAGCTTAAATTGTGATTTTAAATATTTTTTATGTTTATTCCGAAACTTAAGTTTTATAACTGTCAGTGAGAATGTATAGGTGTAGGTACATACTCGTAAATAATAAGGTTCTTCCATCGACGTCCTGGGTTTTTGTTGAAATGCCGACTAGTTTTGAGAATTTACCGACTGGATAAAAAAAAACAAAGTAAAAAACGTAAAAAAAACGTTTACCGAGATGACTCGGAAAATCTTCTTTGTTTTCTATTTTAATTTGCCGACTTGTTATTTTCTTGAGCAGCAAATCGACTAGCGCAGACACTTCCATTTGCGTCATTTTGGTTGAGTTGACTTAACTCTGCAAATTTACTTTGTTTTTCTTCTTGATTTGGTGACTCAGGAGTATGGTCCCTGTTAGCGATGCTGACCAATACGACGTAATTTGGTATCACTATTCTTTTTGACAACGCCATCTGAGCTTTTTTCGACGAGAACATCTGCCTCTAAAATAAACTACAACGAAGGTTCGTTAAGTACATTTTTAAAAAGGAAAACGTCTGGACGAAACGCCAGAATGATTTTAGACACGCCAAGAAACAGAACTATAAATTTTAAAGTAATCAATTATTATCAATTACTCTGTCTGTCACACAAATAAAGATACCCAAAAAGATTGCTAAAAAAAATAGTTTTTATTAGTCGTTGTTCTTTGGGAAATCGTTCTCCAACAGTCCCCATACCCCTCCCTCACTACGCCCCTGCTCGGTCGTACAATTTAGTACAGAGATTCATATTTTAACCGCTTAACCCGGATGTGGAATGCTTTACCGAACTCAGTTTTTCCACGCATTATAACAAAAGGAAATTCAAGAATAATGTGCATCGCCATCTCCTTTATTATCCTTTTCCTATTTCTCAACACCTGTACTGTGTTTTCCAACATTTTAAGGGCAGCCACGACCCCTTGAAGTGCGCGCAATTTGTTCTTTCAAGAATCCTTTAAAACCCTATCCAGCAGCGTGCCAAAAAGTTCCTGATTTCCGGAAGTTCATTTTAAGACCCTGTCCACGTAATCACCTCTAATAGGGCTCATCATCTTTATTTCATGAAGATTGACTTCTGTTTGAGTAAAATCAACAGACACCACTCAAACATGTTTGTGCGAACACGGAAAACCGTTTGTGCAAACACTCAACATCGCTACAAACAACTCTCAAACAGTTCGCACTAACATTTTTTCAAAAACAAAATACAGTCGTTTGCACAAATGGTTTGCGTAGTCTATTGAGCCCTATAAGACAAGACCCTTCGTAACAATTTTGAACTACGAATGCCAAAACAGTAAAGACTAAAAAATCTTTGTAATGAAGGTCTTACCTCGTTTCCACTTAGAATCGGGTAATCGAATCGGATTATGATTCAGATTTCGATGCAGGTATCTACTTATTATTAATTAAATAATAATTTTCTCAATAGTAACAAATTTCATGAAGCCTACGAAGCTTAATTTTTGGCTTTCGTAGTTCGAAATTGTTATACGACGGACATTGTGGTAGAGGCCAATACTGCGGAACTCCTTCGAATCGAAGTCATACTGTAAAAAGATCTGGTGTCATCTACTTCTTCACATTAGGCCGTTGGCAATGGCGCGGTGTATACTAAGGTATGTTGTATGAAACCAATTAGAACGCTGATGAAAATGTGCAGTGGGACTCGCGAGTTTGTTCTAAGTTTTGATAGAAGTAATATTACATATTTTGAAGAATGGAAGTGACTTCCTAGTAAAAGACCCAGCCTAAGCTGCTAGATCTACTTTTTTTTAAATTTAAATTTTATCTATACATCTCTGTATATTGAAGCAGGAGTATGGTTGTTTGTTTGTTTGTCCGGCGGATTTTTAGGACATTTTTAAGGAAGAATATAGTTTAGTGCATCATGAATGGTTCCTGTCAAGGTTCGATCCCCATATTCATACGGAAACGGGATTGGGAACGGGATCCAAAAAACTACTGGACAGATTTTAGAAATTCCTTCAATATAAGGATACTACATTATCCTTCAGCAACTAAGATTTATGTCATCCCTTTATTTCCACAGGAACAGAAACGGGAACCATAAAACTACTTGACCGATTTCAAAAATTCTTTCAGCTTTAGAATGTTACTTTCACCCATGCTAACATATACCCAGGGGAACGGATGAACGGGAAAATTAAAAGTATCTTATAAAGTTGATGATGTAAAATGGCGCTCAATGACTAGGTGCAATATTTAGGCATATAGTTTTACTGTTTATTTTTGTCTCATCACACACACTAATTGAAATCATACACTAAGTTGACATCACAGTAACAAATTTATATTTATTTCAAATCTGTTTAAATAACCCTTGATAACTTTTGATTTCGGCATACACACACAATGTCTATCGACAAAATCTATTAGCGTTTAGTTAGTTATGCTAAGGTGTCGTTCATGATTAAAAAAAAAAACATAAATATTGTCACGGTCAATGTAGCTTAAAGCTGAAATTGGAAGCTTATAAACCGAAAATATTATTTACCTATTAATATCAAATATAGTGTGGTACCCGTGGAGTTATGGTTAGCATGTCGGCCTAGGTTAGTCGTTCGAACCCCAATACAAGCTAAAAGATAAAAGATTTTTTTATGGGTATCGCCTATCGCCTTTCGGGATGAATTGGAAAGCCCTCCGATACTAAATTCTTTGACATGAAAAGCGTTTTCTCGATCAGCCGTTCGTAACCGGCAGAAAATTGTAGGTCCCCTCCATTTCCTCACAAGGCATGATTGAGAGAAATGCTCTAGGCCCTTCTGGCTCTGTTGCGCCACCCTATTTATTTACTTTATTTAATATCAAATATATAAATGTACGTATGTATGTATATGTACGAACAAAACATGTTTTTTTTCAATAAAAAAAGTCTTTTATTAGCATGTTTTATCTAAGACCCAAAGACCCTTCTGAAAAATATTAGTCAACATTTTTCTAGCTTCCGAGTTTTAGATCATTTAATGTTTTAAATTATGAGAACACAAGAAAGAAGAAAACTAGAATTTTCCGTCATAACTTTCAAAATTCAATTCAAGGCCGAATATTTGCATCAATTAAGGTCTTATGCTTATTTGAAACACTCACAGATGCTGTCCTTCTTTCTAGAACTTCCTTGCTCCACAATTTTTATTCGGAACTTTGTAAATACATACCTATGTATTCTCATTTTCAATAGAACGTGTTCGTGTGTTTTTTTTTTATCTGAAGAGAAACACCTTTATTTATTGTTCATCTCCTAGTTCGAACATTTTCTTCTGTAGCGTGACTTTTATTAATAGATAATTAAACCACCAGCTCTTGAATCGTATATTGTGAATCGTATATTTAAGATGTTCAAAACCGGATTCAAACGAACGCTACGGAAAAGTTTTAAGGCAACCGACAGCCGACACATATGAGAAATTTGCTTAGTTAAATGTAGTCATATGTCTTAAACATCTTATGCGGATTAAATTACTCCTTCCTATGATTCGTTTTCAAACACATTAATCGGATGAGTTTCTCTTTATTTAGTTAGAAACCAGATAAAGCTGATGCAGCTGTTCATACATCATATATTTTCTTTTGATTAAAAACAAAGTCTTATTTTCTTATCTGACTCATTTATTAGTTACCTATTCAGCATCAATAAATCTCAATAGAAAATGAAATTCTTATGATGTTGTTTACAATAACTCAACATATCTTCCTACTTCTGTGAAATTAATTGGCTGTCTTTAAGTAACGATAATGACCCATCCATTGGCACCTCAAGGTTAATCGTGAGAAAAAATAAAGAAGAAAGATAACAAAACACTTTGAATGAATGTTCAAACAAAATGTAATCAAAAATCATAATTGTTAAATGAGACGACACACAACAATTTGAGTTGCATTTAACTTTAAAAGCGCAAAGTATTAGATTTTCTTGTCTTTGATGATGAAGATCTCTAGAAATACATCACCTTCTACTAGAATCTTCAACGATAAGATAGTATAGTTGTTTGTATTTCATCGCAAATTGATTTAAAATAATTGTGAGTCATAATATAAGATATCGTCACTGGACGATGATGACTGAGTATCTGCTATATCTTTTCTTTCCAACTGTGTTAATTTAAAAGTAGGTAATAAATGTTATATGAAAAGATGAGTTGTTATAAACCTACTGAACACATTGAAAAAAAGTCTTTTGGATGACCTCTACTTTTTGTAAAGTTATTTTTTCTTATTTAAAATTCTTTTAGTTCGTTTTTTATAAAGATGTTCATTTCCTTCCCATATCTAGACACACAAAAATATGTATCTCACGGAGTCTTTGTGGTTCCAGAGAATCCTTGGTTCCATGAATTTATCTGGTCTCATCGTTTATTTTGAATTTAAAGTGGAATGTCATAAAAAAGATGCTCGTATTATAATATTAGCAGTCATTCAAAAATATGAATCTTGGAATGAAAACAGATCAGATTGAAAGATTGAGATTACTGTCGTTTGAAGGAGATTTCTGAAAGGAGTTTTTACGAAGATTTATGCTAAAGACAACAAAAGTGAAAATTTTTGCAGTTACTGCAAAAACGGGGTCTGGATGCTGTTACGTTTAAGACGATTATTGTCTAAATTTCAGGTACTAAAAAATATGTATATGTTATATATGGCGTTGGGGCTAACATCAGCAGTGCCGGTGTTTGCACTACCAGCGCCCTGGGCGAGATATCTACGGCACCCTCTAACTGCAATTCAAACCCATACAAAAAAAGAAAAAGCATAATAGTGAAATATCCATTTATTAGAAGAAGTAATTATTTATTATAAAAAATAATCATTTATTTTATCAGCGAACTCTTTTATAAGGTTATCAAAGCAACCGTTACAGGTACAGTCAAGATTTAAGATTCGCAATGCTATCCATATATTTGGATACAGTTCTTGTAAGTTGCGATCTTTGATGAAATTTAAAACAGATCAGCTAAATAGGATGTCAGACTTACAAGCTCATCACACAACATTAAATTATCTATATCTGATTTAGAGTCTGCAGCTAATGTTGACTGGAGATCACTACAGAGCTTGACAAGGTCGGGTTTTTCTGGAATCTGTTTAATATTGTTCAAAAAAGACCAAGACTCCGAGTATTCATTTAACTGTTCGAATCCTTCATTGACTGAAACTAATGTAGTATCCAAAAGACAGTTGAAAAATTATACCTCAAATTTTTTTTCTGGAGAATTTATAAAGTCATCGCGTGCAATTTCACCAGCTTGACACGTCGAATTCTTGTTGTAGCTCGAAACACAGGCTCAATTCCTAGTTCTTCGGCCAACTCTTTCGCAGTTAAAATAGCGCTTTTAAAGCCTGTATTTCTGTAGTCTTCCAAGAAATTGCAGCATTTTTTCAACATTTCTGGACATTAACCAAGATCTATGTCTCTTGACTGTACAGATTTACTTACAATATTTATTTGAAAAAGCATGTCGTACCAAATAACCAATGAAACTATGAAGCTGAAATCTTGTAACTTTGCGGCTAGAGTAGTAGCCTCATGAGACACTTGAACATCATTTTTCTGAGTTTCAATAGCCAAAGCAGTTAAAGCATCATGGATAGCACTAATTTGATAACGAACTGCTTTAACACTGCTTATTCTTGCTTCCCAACGTGTGTCACTGAGCTTTTTGCATAGTATATAGTCCCAAGTGGTCGGTTAGAACATTCCATCGACGAACAGAAGCTGAAAACAATGTGAATAACCTCTGAAGTACCCCAAACAAAGTGCCTGATACTACTGATGACTTAGCGGCATCGCATAGTACTAGATAGTAGCTATGACAGCCACACGGTACATAAGCAGCTAAGAGGTCTAAATCGAGAATTCTCCTTTGAACCCCAATATTTTTTTCTTTCATATTCGCCCCGTTGTCATAACCCTGATCCCTACAATCGTTCAATTCCAGTCCGTATTTATTTAAAATATTAATAATAACTTCAGTCAGTCTTTCAGTTGACTCATTGACAGGTATAAATTCCTGGTAAAATGAACTCCGATCGAACAGATTGAATTCTGTGTTCCATTCAAGTGTTGCCAACATAAGAAACCGCTTTATTTAGGGAATTTACGACTAAGTAGACCTCGAACTATATACATAATCTGGGGGGCGACTGCGGCGCCTCTTTCGTCTGGCGCAGTAATCAGATCAATAGAGCCAACGCCGAGCCACCGTCGCGTCGTTAGTAAATCCCCGCGGCGGTGCTGGAATAATCTAGTCATCTTTCGCTTGCTCAGCACCAAACCTTTTTTAAAAAATGTCTTAATTTTTCGACACATTTGGGCTGAACAGTGGAATTACTCGAAGTCGTTGGGTAGTGTAACTATGAATCAATGTAATAAACCGTAATAAACCACCAATAAAATCATCCCATACTCATCATCTACTAGGATCTACCCAAAAATATTTCCAAGTTATAATTGGACACACCTTATGAAGGAAAAAAATTATTTTGATTTTGACTTCCGCTCTGTATTTTTGGTGAACGTTTCCGATGTTATCAGTGATGGGCTCAACGGATGACAATCCCAAAAGTTGATCCTCTGTCATATTAAGCCCAGATAGCGTTTAAAACATTTAAGTGTTTCCTGGTACTGCGTTTATGTTATTCTTTTTTAAAATGTGCTGCAAATTGTCTGTCACACACAACCTTAATAGTAAACTTATTTAAATCTTTATGACCACGTTGTAATTCAACTCGCCATTTTTGTAATTTATGACTTTAGCAATTCGATCCCATGGACGATCAGCTTGGGGTATTTTTGTTATTTTTTTCAAATTGAATGACTTTTCAAACAAGGAACATTCATTACAAAAATAAATGGGATTTTCCGGTTTCTGGAAGACATTTAAAACAAGGTAGTCGAATGAGTCCCATCACTGACCCTCACATAACAGGTAATCCAATATCCACTTTGGGTATTTCTTCTTTGCTTATTCCATAACTTTTACTTGGTAAAAACAATGACAGGACAAAACCTGTTTGCTATAAGAAGGGAAGATAGGAATAGCATGTTGAACACGTAGATTCATTGTTTTGTTGCACCGCACAGTTGATAAGCAAATAAAGAAGCCATAAATTGCCGTGTCAAATACATATGTACCTACATTTACATCCAAATGTAAAGTGTACCTGTGCAGTGTGCAACTATTGGGTTCTTCTTTCCTCGTGATATGATTGTATTCGGAAAAATTTGTTTAAGGAACCATAGACACCTGTTTTAGGGAGTAAACAAACTAGAAAAAAGAGGATGTCGACCCTGTTCATTGTCTGACTTTATTAATGTTTCTGATTTTCACGAATTTCTTTCAATGAAGCTTCCTATTAAATATTTAAATTTTTTTTTTTTCATTTTAGCTCAAATGATAATAAAAACGTGACACTGCGTACATACTTGATGTTGAAGTATGAAGTGGAAGTCAAACAGAAAAAACTCTCAACCTAAAGAGGTAAGTCGATGATGTTACTAGCCATGCATAGACATTTTTAGAATCTGGATGAATTCATTGATAGAGAAAAAAGGAGAATGAGTCATAGTTGTACATAGTTATAAAAAAAATGCAAACCAAAGTGCGTCTTTACAGTTAAATAAAATGTTACTACTACCGTAAAGGATACAATCAATTCTAAGTTAGATGTCATCTGATGTCTACCCTGTTCGAATTAAACTATAATAATTGAAAAGAGAAGCAATAAAAACCACTGACTACTCAAGTCAACTTTTGTCCCCTTTAGACCTTTTATTTTGTTAAAAAGCTTTCACCATCCTGTTTACTGCTGGATGGTAAACATACAAATTTGTATCTATGTGTGCCGTTGGATAAACTGAAGACTTCCACCTGCTTAAGCAAATTGAATTCCTCGTCAGAAAGTAATTTTTGGCTGTATGTACATTCAAAACAAGCTATCTACCTCTAAGGATTGATTCGATAAGGAGCAGTGTGATAGGCTATGGTTTTCTACTGTTGAGCGCTTTTTTCAGACTGAACGTGTAAAATTCGGAGACAAAGCTGTCAAAGTAGCATAGCACTTTAACTTTTATGTTAATTAAAGTAAAAAAAAAAAAAAAAAATTGCATATAATATGCCCATAACAACTCAATGCGTTAATATTATTCGAATCAAATTTGGATCTCAGTTCTTATGGTTAAAATATCGCTTAAATTGGTAATACCAGTGTCACACAATTTAATAAAAAAACATAAGCTATTCAATTTCCATCACTGACCGCCAAAATTTTTTTCAGACGATTAAATTTGATAACACGGTGTTCTTCAAAACAAATCTACATAATTATTTTGGTTATATCTCCACACCAAACACAATATCTTTTCGCCTCTTAGCCCATTCTATAAGTTAAATGCTTAGAAGTTAGTTTGCCTTGTTTTTCTTAGACTGGTTCCTTACAAAGAATCTCAATTTAGTTACGTTGATGGCTATATACTTAAAATAATAAGGAAAATGGTAAAAGCTACTTTAGGATATATTAAGGGTGATGGCGGGTTCCGACGAACTTTTGTCTTATTCATTTGGCCGTTTTCAGAGATTTAAATTTTAATGAGCAGGGAACAATAACTATTTATTATTATAAAGTGGTAATTTTGTGTTAGGGCTGTTGGTTTTGATCTTTTTTTTAGAATTTTGGGAGGAATTATAAGGATCGTAATTATTTACAAAGGAATGACTAAGGTAAACTATGAGAATAAATTAATTGGGCACACAAAATTTTCAAAAATATGATCAAATCTCAAATAATTAACCCATTCGATTCGGTAACGTCATGTCTGTCATTAGTCGTACATCGTACTCATGCAAACACTGCGTCGCGTCACGCATGAGTTTACTTCCCCTTTTTTGCTTATTTCCAAATCGAACTGATAGAAGATAGATGTGTATCAATAAAAACGACGGAAATGATATCACAGTTACCGCAATTAAGAAGAAATGTATTTCAGGTACGAATGTTTGAACGGTTTTATGTTTATATTAATTGCAGGCCTTTGCATACCTATATACACAAACTAAAGGCAAATGCAGGGCTAGTTTTGAAGTTAAGGAAAAACAAAGTCACGTTTGTAATAAAAAAAATATTCCACATACGCCACAGTAACCAAGAGAAATATCTACACACTGAAACTTTACTTAAGCTAAAAATAAAACCCAAGAAAAAAACAAAATATTATACCTTTGATTTTTTATTTACTCAAATGTTTATTGAGTAGCGGTATATTGGGAGTATTTAGAAAACAAAAAAGAATCAGGGTATAGAATCCCTTAACTAATTTTTTTGTTTGTTTGTTTGTATTGAACAGGGGGTCAATTCCCGATCTGTGAAGCTGTGAAGTGAAAATATTTATCACAGCTTCACCGAAAATTCGATTCTCGATTAGTGAAAATCCAACCTCAAATGCCAATTTTTTTTCATATGATAAATTTCTTTTCATTGCCGTATGAGTCGGTGAAAAATTCAATTATGAAAAATAGCCGCAAAATTCAAACGATGAAAAATCCAATTGGAATCCAGTTTAAATGAGAGAGAAAATGAGAGAAAACTGTCAGAATTTATCATTTAGAACGTTTTAGTACTTTTTAGATTCGTGAAGTGATAAAATGAAAAAACTGTATGAAAACTGAAATGATATTTTTTTTTCCCTTCACAGCTTCCCAGATCGGGAATTCACCCCAGCTCCAAAGCTACAGAGCCGATTTGAAAAAAATTGAGATGGGAATGGTCTAAATCCTAGGAAGTAACATATTTCATTCCCATATTCCTTCGGGAGGGAGATTAACTAGAACTAAGAGTTTGTATTGAATAGGCTCTAAAACTACTGAGCCAAATTAAATAACATTTGGAACAAAGATGACATAGAGCCTGAGAAACGTTATAGGCCTTACTTTATTTCCATATTTTTACGGAATACGGACACGGTGGTACCGGATGTCCACCTGCTAACCCAGAGGTTCGAGGTTCGAATCCCAGCAGAGGCAAAAATGTTTTTCCACGTGTATCGCCTTTCGCAAGGAATTGGCAAGTCCTCCGTTAGTAAATTCATTGCCATGAAAAGCGCTTTCTCAATTAGCCGTTCGGAACCGGCAGAAAATTGTAGGTCCCCTCCATTCCCTCACAAGGCATGGTTGTAAGAAATGCGCTAGGCCCAGGGGCTCCGCGCTCTGTTGCGCCACCATATTTATTTATTTTATTTTAGGGACGAGAAAGGGAGCATAACCGGGAACTTTAAGAATACTCGACCTGTTTCAAAAATCCTTTCACGGTAAGAGTGCTTCATTATCCCTGAGTAGCATGAACTATATTTCATTCACATATTTTCACGGGAACGGGAAGCCGAAAGACCACTCAATCGATTTCAAAATTTTCACCATTACAATACGGTACTATCCTCGAGTAAGATGGCCATATCTCATCCTCATAATTCCATGGGAACGGGAACGTAAAGTGGAATTTAAAAACAGCTGAACAGCACCGTAGCACCTTAACTTCTCCGCACCGCGCTGAAAAAAAAAAAATGGGCACGACTGGGTCGCACGAACTTGCGATCGTTTGCTAAGTAAAATACCAAAATCTTAAGACTGAGTTAAAGGCTTAAGTATTCATTCTTAATATATTTTGTGGTACAGGGCTGCCAACTCCACATTAATTATGAAAATTGAATTAAATCACGCAAAATATTGAAAAAAATTTAATTAAATGTTCCAAAAGTTTCAAGTGAAAATCTAAAAACGCCATTTTTTGGCAATCGCTAGTACATACAAACCCTTAAAATTTAATTAAAATCGTTAGAGCCATTTTTTAAAAAACCGGTTTTATTTTTTATTTTTTCAAAAAATTAGGTTTTGAAAATTCAAGTACACAAGGCTTAAGATCTTGCTAAGAAATGTATTGACAAAAAATTTGAAATAAATCAAATATACCATTTTGAAAATATTCGAAAAAATAAATTGTTTTTAAAAAAATTTATGAAAATTCGAAAAAACTAGATTTTTAAAATATAGATATGCAATCTTTCTCAAACAATTTAGTACTTCTTAAATATGAAATTTCGTCAGAATCGAGTTAGCCATTAGATAGAAAGTCGGCTTTGAAAAAAACGGTACTATGGGAGGTACCGTTTTTACCCTTTTTCCAAAAAAATTTTTTACATCATTAGAACGGTTGTTCAAAATTAATACCTTTTGTAAAATTTTATCAAAATCGTTAGAGCCGTTTTCGAGAAAAATAGGTATTGTCATATCGGTTGTATGGCAGGTACCGTTATTTCAAGACCTAGAGACCCAATTCCAAAAACCCCTCTGTAGGCTACTCCAGAGACCATAACTGCAAATTTTGAAGAAAATCGGTCTATTGGTTCAGGCTGTAGATCCATATACGGACATACAGACAGACAGACACACAGACAGACAGACACACAGACAGACAGACAGAATTGTAGGACCCACTTTTTTCGTATTCTCTATCATCGTAATGTCATATTTAGTTGTTATCTCAAAATTTTTTTTCTGCACGATTGCAAGACTTGCCTTATAGTACCTATAATCGCAAGTAATCAAAATTTTTTTTCTGCACGATTGCAAGACTTGCCTTATAGTACCTATAATCGCAAGTAAAAATGAATTAATAATTCATTAAATATTGAAGCGAAAGCAACGAACAAAAACCCTTGTCCAAAACTTAAAATCCTATATTGCAACACTCCCTACTCGAAAGACTATCGGATAAAGTTGTTAGTATGTAATTGTTTTTCTTAAAGCAGATATTAGTTTTTTTTTTTAATACTGGGTTTTCAACACGATCTTCTTTCGAAAGACTAAAATTATTTCTACCTACCAATGTTCGAAAACAATTTAAGAATTTTTTAAATATTGTAAAGATCATTCGAAGTTTGTGCAACCTAGTCCCGTCCTGTTTTTTTTTATTTTTGTATAAGGTCATTTTAATTTAATTAAAAAGCTCAATGGACAATGCAAAATTTTGATTGTTTGTCGATACCGCTCACTAAATTCCGTAATGAGTTATTTTTAACAATAAAAAAGATCAATAAATTACGTGCCTATCTAAAGAGTTATTTCATGCATGACTTCATGCATAATTTCATGCATAATTTTAAAATCTTTTTTTATAAGACAATAAAATTCTACCCCTTGCTGTATAGAAAATATTTTTTCTTATTCTTTGTTTTTATATAATTTATATATATACTTTCTTTATAAAGATTATATTTATCGCACCGAAATGGATCTAAAGAAAAACAGGAAGCGTTTTTGGTGCTTCGTCAATAGCAAAAGAGGTTCAAATGGTATTCCCAGCAGCATGCACTACTCAGGGAAGAATTCAAGTGACTGTATTGAAATAAATAATATGTTTTCAAATTTTTTTCAGTCGGTTTATTCTTCTTCGAACACACCTCCCAATTTTTCTCCAACCACCCCAGTAAATCAAGTCAATATCAGTTCCTTAATCTCAAGTAACTCAGATGTTGAAAGAGCCCTATGTGAACTTGATTGTGATAAACAACCGGGTCCTGATTGTTTTCCTCCAATTCTCTTAAAATCATGTTTTGTCGCTCTTTCTGAACCATTAACTCAACTGTTTAATGAATCTCTGAAAACGGGCAACTTTTTTGAGTGATTGGAAAATCTCTTATATTATTCCCATTCACAAATCGGGACCCTATCGTCCTATAAGTAAAATTTCAACCATTCCGAAGTTATTTGAAAAAATCGTTTACAGCAAATTGACTTTCATGACCAAAGATATAATTTCCCCGTTTCAACATGGTTTCGTCTCTGGAAGATCAACAGTAACTAATTTAACAATTCCTTGTCATGAAGTTATAAGTAACCTTGAGTGTGGTTTTCAGTCTGATGTTATCTACACACATTTCTCTAAAGCCTTTGACAGAGTTAATCACTACATCTTAGTAGCAAAACTATCTGCATTAGATTTTCATTCGAGCTTCCTGTTATGGTTAGAATCATATCTGGTAGGTTACACCTAATACGTCAACTTAAATTCAGCTTTATCTCTTCCAATATCTGTCACCTCTGGTGTTCCTCAAGGAAGCCACCTAGGACCTTTGCTCTTTCTTCTTTTTGTTAATGAAATCCCTCATATCATGAATCGTCTCTCTGTCTTATGTTTGCAGACGATATTAAATTACTAAAATGCATTAGAACGACATCTGATCGAGTTCTACTTCAAAACGATTTAGATAGGTTACATTGCTGGTGTTCTGCAAACCAATTACATCTTAACGTGTCTAAATGTGATTATATAACCTTTCGTTATATAGATTTTACCTATTCAATAAACGGAATCAATCTTCAAATGGTTTCCAAAAAAAAAAGGATTTAGGTGTCATCTTTGATTCCAAATTAACTTTTTCTTTGCATATCGACTTCATTGTAGCTAAAGTTAACTCTTTACTAGGTTTTATATCCCGAAATTCCAAAGAATTCTCGGATCCTTTCACTCTCAACTCTCAAGGCGTTACATTACTGCTATGTTAGGCCCGTACTTGAATATGGCTGTGCGGTATGGAACCCATATACTCTACTGTACATTCTAATCGAGTTGAAAGTATCCAAAAACGTTTTACTAGAACAGCAATATATAGAGTTCATTGGAATATTCGAATGCTTTCTCATGGTACAAGATGTAACCTTCTTGACCTTCAAAAACTTACAACTCGAAGAAGATACTTTGAGATAGTTTTTATTCGCGATATTCTCGCTTATCGAATTGATTGCTCCTTTCTACTTTCGTTGGTAAAAATAAATGTTCCTCGAAGAGTGCTTCGAGAACAAAGATTATTTTTTTGAACCTTTTCATAGAGTAAACTATGGACTGAATGAACCGATAACACGGTGCTTGAAACAAGCAAATCTAGTAAGCATTCGTGACTTATTTAAAAAAAAATATGATGTATCACTTATTTATTCTTTATCCAGGTGGTTAGTCTGTAAGTTTTTATCTAGTTATAAAGCAAAGCATGCAGCTACTATCTTTTCAATTAGTCTATAGTAACCTTGTGTATATATTCTGCTTGATGAATAAAATAATAAGTAGTAATAAATAATAAATTTTTAATAATAAAGCTATAAAAAAAGTCATGGTGGACTGTAGAAAAAAATTTGTATTTTTATAATTTTTTTTGTTGTAAATAAACCAAAAGAAGATATAAAAGAAAAAATTAAATATAAATTAATTATAAAATTATTTTGAAAATAATTGAATTTTTAATATTCAATGAAATTATTTTATAATAAATTTATATTTAATTTTTTCTTTTATATCTTCTTTTGGTTTATTTATTATTAGTTTTTTGTTCAAAATCAAAAACGAAATAAGAAAATGTTCTCAAAAATAAACAATTTCAGTACGGGCGATAATCATAAACTAGTAAATGAACTTATATAAATTTTTAGGACCATGAGAGTCTTAAAAAATGATGTTTCCAGAAAAATGAGTCCAAAGTTAGTGCACGGCAGAGAAGTTGCTTACAGCACGACGCGTCTGCGATTGTGAGTTGCAACTTGTTTAATACTTGAAATTTCGATTTTTCAATAGATATTAGACTATCCTTTCTTCCACCATCCTGTTTAAGTTTAAATCGTTAAAACCGACGTCAAAACAAAGAAAAGTCTTCATCTTCAATTTGAATTGTGGGAATGAATATTTAGGTACTCGTATTCTTATTTTTATTGTTCTTCTTCTCCTTCTTTCGTCTCCTTCTTCTTTCACGAGAGTCATGTAGAAACAAGCATAGTGATAAGTGATCTCGAAGTCATTACAGGTTCCCTACTTTTCGGCCTCACACGGCTGATGGGTTATTGGTTTGAATACTTATTTTTTTATTTCAAAATCAAATTATAAATACCAATCGTTTTAACAAAAACCTATTTCGGAATGGTCATTTGGCATTTTTCAAAATATAGCCCGTAAAAACGTCTAAAATCAAAGCAATTTAGGAAAACTAAAGCGGAAATGATTTATCACTAGCTTTACGAAATGATAAATTGCCTCACATAGCCATCGTTTGTACGTACCAGCAGCAGTAGGAAGTTATGTAAATACAATAATTAAAATGTACCTTAATGACAAAATGAACATATTCCGTATGGATTCTAATCTGTTGATGTATGACAAAAAAAAAAAAAAATTAAGCGCCTGTATAGTTCAAACACCATTCCGCAATCCGTGATACATGCAAATAACACAAAATATATAAAAAAAACAATAACAACTAATGATCTGATGCAAGGCTATTCGTGTGACGATGACGATGCTAGATATACATTTAAAAACAAACCTATGAAAAGCTATGCAGCTGTGTGTAACAAGATTATAGTAATTTCAATTTGGGCTAGGTCCAGCGGCCACATGAACGAATAAACGAATCGAAAAACCATTCAAGCGTTGAAAGTGAAACCCAATACAAAATACAAGTCACAGTATTGCCTGTGAAAACGAAATAAAATACTGCAATTGAAATTGGAAGTAGGTAACGCAAATGGTCACACATTTAAGTCAGCAGAATCTATTACACTTGACATCGTACTGCCAAATAAGGTTAATTTTTTTTTATTGTGCCTACTTGTAATATATGTACATTTTTTTTACATGTTTGTATGGAATGAAACAGTATATATAACAGTAGAAAGTCAACCGGTAATTATGTTTTCCACAATACGAAATAAAAGCTTCTGACCATCTTGTGAATGAACACGGTAATTGTAACTAAGTCTTATTCGCACATTCAACCCTAGTGTTATTGAAATTTAAGGTCTACTAACTTTGGATAAACAATTCGGAGAGTTAAATGGGAGAGAAAATTACAGGGAGAATCTTTTTTTCTGCACAAATTGACGCCTAATTAAGTTGAATGCTTTGAAATTGTTTGAAATTTAATTAGATCATGAGTTTAGATTGAGCTTTGTGTTGTTGCACTTGTAACTTCTCTGATTTTAATTTTATTCTTTTTATTTGGTAATTAGGTCACAAAGGCTATGCTAACTTCAAGACACGATGTGTCGAATTTCTTGTTCCGCAAGTATTACTGTAATTTTTTTTTTTGAAGAGTTAACATACTCGTATTTGGGTAGGTTTGACTCGATGTAGGCAAAATGAAGACTTTTTGAAAGAAGATTGGTATGAATTGCTATAGAGATAACCAACTGGATTGAGACATTTGTTATTTGAAATTGAAAATAAGAAGATTTTAAGTAATGAGTACATGTTGTGGAATAATGGGGAGCGATTAAAATAATTGCTAAACCATTTTTTATGTAAAGCGAAACACACTTAAGGATTTAAATAAAAAACGAACAACTTATCTGCTACAGAATGATACTCTTACCAACTTGATTGTATTGCTTTTGTTTTAATTAGAAGAATTTTTTCCTTGCTGATCTATGTTGTTCCACCTTATTTATTAATAAAATCAAACGATGTTTTTATGCTGTTTACATTTGTTGTAATTCTTAAAACAAGTGAGTGAAAATAACCTACGTGAAGAAGTCGCTTTGTATTCTTTGGAGAGGTGAGTATGTTTATTGTGTTATCACTTAGTTAGTACTGGTGAAACTAAAAAGGTATTTAAGTTCTTAGGAAACTTGCACTGTAATGATTTTAACGCATAGCTACTTGGGGTACCTTTTTTCAGTAACAACATTTTTGAAATTTGTTTTTCTATGAAGTGCACATTTACGGTGTATTTTAAAATTCACCATTGCGTTACTGCTACACTGCCATCTTCTTATGATAATAATCTAATAAAGAATAATAAACTTATAAAGAAGTTCTAATTTTACAATTACGATGCTTTATTTTTTGTTAAAAAGGACAAAAAAGTTATAGAAACGATTCGAAACATAGCTGTAAAAGCAAACATATTACAGATTAAACTTAACAAATACTTATCGTTATCAACAATAAATAATGAAAGTATTTCAAATTTTATTTTAAACCACTGTCCTAACATTAGGCACTGTGGATGTTTCGCTGAAATGTTCATATTATTGTAACAATATTTCTACAACTTCTAAATAACGGCAGTCACGAAGCCATGATGTAATCTGTTTCGAATCTTTCACGTTCCTACTAAATATTAAAAGATAATTGCTTTTAAATGAAAAAAGGTGTTAGGTTAAGAAACCCCCATTTGTGTTTAATTTTCACAGAAAATGAGTATTACGCCAATATGAGAAAGTAGTAAGGTTAGGTACTCATATTTGATTAAAAAAAAAATAAACCTTGTGATACATTCCGAGTGTTGTGCAATACGCAGAAAATACGTTGTAAAGCTACAATCACTCGAAAGATGTTATAACTGCTTTATACTTTGTATCTTGATGAAGCTTTTTAACCTTTGCATTCCATTACCTTATGTCATTGATAGTTTTGATGACATTCGTTATACAACTCAAGCAAACTCATAAAGAGTCATCATAGCATAACAATAAAAAAGTGTGTAAAGTGCAACTACCTTTAACACCGGAAGGTTAAGCTTAATTCACTTAAGAAAATCTCTTCACAAAAAAATGAAAAAAAACTTATATACGTATAAATGACAATATATACATGTATATCTTCATTTGTGTATCGTCAAATAGAGGAAGGAACTTCAAAGGCTTGAGAGAAATGGGTGAATGCTTTCTTCTCTTCAATTTGCCACCTGAAGCGAATCGCTCTTTTAATACTGCCTGTCCAAGTGCTACACTTGCTTGAGTGCGCATCACAATTTCTACACGACCGACCGACGGGGGGCGACGCGTCACACCGACGGAGGACGTGGAGTTGAGTTGAAAAGCCAAGTTCAAAAAAACTCACATTCGTTGAAATAATTTAAACAACATAATTATTTATAAAGTGATAACACTTATACAATAAAATAAAGTGTGTGGGGCAGAAGTGAACTTGTTCGTTGAACTTTGTATACATATATTTAAGTGGAGCTATTTGCGCGAGTGGCTTTCTTTACGTATAATTTATGCACCAGTAGATGATCTTGGTTTCATAGTTCAAGATCACTTTGATTGTTTCTCGTATGTAATGGCATATCTACCTGTGTATGGATGTGTAAAGTAAAAACAACAACAGAGGGTGAATTTGCCGGTGTTTTGAATTTAAGTTTTAAGATCACTAGAAGATAACACTGGTTTTCTTTTAGTTTTGTTTACTTCTTGTAGGGAATAATTTCTGGTGGTTCAGGGGTGGTTATTGCAGCGAAACAAATGAAGATTGGTAACAAAAAAATGGAAATGGTGTTAGTTTGTGTCACAATCTTCAAGTCATCAAAGGGTGACCAACTTATATACGTTATCTACTTGGCAAGATTTTAAATTAAATTTTACTTCAAGTTAGTTAAAAAAACAGGTTTCTACCGATGCCTTCTCTGCAGTAATTCTCCTGCGGATGATATACATGAAATAAATTCCGCACTGCAGTAGCACTAGCCAAAAGAGACATTGGTTTCTTCACCGCTTCTTCACAATTCATATACATAAATGGAAACGCTAAGTTACTCCAGAAGTATAAAATAAAGCCCCAGAAGCTAGTTTTAATTTAAAAACACTGGAAGTGCATGAAAAAAAAAAAAAAAAATTAAATTGAAGAGCAAGCTCTCAGAATATATTCATTGTATGAAAAAGAAGAGTGGCTATACGAAGCACTGAAAAATATCAGATCCGAACTTTTAAAACCTGAGCTGTTGTTTAAGTAACATTGATCGTTTGTAAGCTCTTTAATGTTACTGTCAAGTAAAATTGCAATCATTGACGAAAATCAGATCAGATTTGTTTTTGTTTTTCAAATTTCATTGACACAGCAACGATCATATGCTGGCTCGTTTAACATAACGAGTAGTTATTCATGTCTTCATCTAAGCATTGTAGTTGTGGTGACAAGTTGTCTGATTTTCGGTCCAGCACACATAAATTTGTATATGAATTCATTCAAGTTTACCACAAAAATAAATGTTTGCAGAAGGTGAATTCATCGTAATACATGATAAAGATTTCAATCTAAGGTCGTACGAAAAATTTTACACATTGATGAAAACTAAACCGTTGCAGCAAATAAAAAATAAAATCCCTGCAAATTTTCGGTCAGAATTAAAAAAATTTAAGGAATCTCAAAAGACAAGATCAGGGGAGAATTACATTTACCAGCCTTTGTTAAAGTATTTCAGTTAAATGGTGTTTCTTTTTAAATACGAGATTTGAAGAATTAGTTAGAGTAGGTCAAGATCTGTTTCTAATAGTTAACCTGAATCCGAACCTGAAGAAAGCTGAAAAATATTTGGGAAAAATTGCAAATATGTAGATGTTATCTGAACGAAAAAAAAATCAGTTTTTTGCTGATGTAAGCAATTCGTTTTCACTACCGCTTGACAACGCCAACGGTTCAAAAATACCATTCTTTTGTTAAAAAAAGGAACTAACTTAGAAGCTAGGCGTAAATCAAGATGTAGTGTCTGAAATGCGAGTAAATTAAATTCTTATAAAGAGAGATGATTGCAAAACTGAAAAAAATCTACAAACGTAATATACGACACAATTTTTGAATTAAGGGGTAATATCCACCAAATTTTTTTTTTCCTCCATTTTTTTTTATTGGCTTAAATTATGCTAAAAATATCTTAAAATCAAAATCTACAACGCCCAAGTACTGATCTAAACTCAAAATTCGTTTAAATCAATTTTTACTGAACAACTTTTATGCTCAACAATCGCATTTTGAAACTTTAAACGCGTTTTTCTCAAAACTATGTTTTCGAAATCGGCGAGCAGTAGAACAGAAAAAGTTTACATCCGATTGACTTCAAACTTTAACTGTAGTTTCTTCATTAAATTATCTAGTGAAGTACACACGATTTTAGCGATTAGTTTACAACAAAAAAAGTTATAAGCAATTAAAGTCGATTTTTTTTGTCGAAAAAAGAAAATTTATTTCAAACCGTCGCCATATTGCGAAAAAAATTTCTAAAAATATAATCATGTGTACTTCACTAGCAACACTCATTTAGATAATGAAAAAAAAATTTTTTTGTTATAGGTGGAGTTGGGTACGACTTCTACTGCTCGCCGCGAAAGAACTTTTTAAAAAAGCGGTTCACGACAATCGCTGCACAGCCGCCATTTTGTAAAAAAAATAACAATAAAATTTTTTTTTCTATTCTTCAAGAGTTGCTTAATACAATGATATATTATTTATATACCTTACATCTCAAATGTCCTTTAAGAAAGATCATGAATAAAGCCTTCTTTTTTTTGAGCATTTGGTGGATATTACCCCTTAAAAATCCCGAAGCCAACAAATTCGTCTCAGTGAGTTAGTTACAGAGTTAGGTCTTGTATATTACATTGAAAATTGATGACGAATAGTTTTTCCTTTGGAGCCAACCCGATGATTGCGTAAACTGCCTATTCCAGCTACGCTATGTTTTAGAAATTGTGATTGATTGTTTTAATGTAGTTAGGTATTCAACTTTTTTGGTAGTTGTTAGGCACGGCTTTCTAAAATGACGTAGTCAACAGATTCCAAGGACAAGGAAGATCTTTAATTGGGAAGTAAGACATTTGTTACGGCCTCTTTGAGACTTTTGGTCTTTTATCAATATTAATTAATAAATGGAGAATTTCCGAAAACTTTAGGATTCCATGACGTCAACACCAACCACTAAGGAAAACCAAAATTATTTTTGTCTAATCATATTGTTTAACATTTCAAGAATGTCTTCCTGAAATTTTAAGCCGATCCCTGCGAACATATTTGAAGTTAATGCCTTACTAATCTCCTGTCCTCAAGCTCTAAAAGCTGCGAGCGTTAAACTTTTAACGCGTTTTTCTCGAAACTACTTTTCAAAGTCCGTGTTCACTGCCATGTAAAAACTCCTTGATCGACTTATTTCACACTTTGTTCACATTTTCTAGATATAAAATACCTCCCCCTATGTTTCGTTGAAGGGTGTTTCCTACCCACAAAATGGCGGAACTTTCAATAAAAAATAACAGTTTAGATGGCCACCAAAAGTTTTTGAATGAAGGAAAAAGCTATCAGGGAAGAATAGAGAATAATTTAACTAAATTTTAATGGTTGTTCAGTTCACATGACGTAGGACCGAACCCTCTTCTTAACACCAGTGTCTAGAAGCTTTGACGATTTCCAATTAAGTTATCATAAGTATTAAAAGATTGCAAATGGGCAAATTATTTATCCTATCAAATTTCGTCAGAATTTTTATGGGGTTTTTTCAATCAAATTATTTATCTATTCAAATATTTCGATTTGAATTATAGACTTTTCTTTAAACCCTTCCTTCGGGGAAGAAAGATTTGGCATTGACGTTAAGAAGTTTTGACAGAGAGAGGAGCATTGGACAAGTGATCACGGTTCAACAGTTTTTAAATATTAAATAAAGACAAAATTGGCTATATTTCAGTAAATAGTAATTGTATTATTTTTCAAACTTCCATTATGCTCTTTTAATACCTTAATACGCGACAAATCAATATTTTATGGCTTGAATAAGCTAAGAGAACTGTTACGTCTCATAAAACGCGCAAGCACAGCTTTTCCAGCTTATTTATGAACATTTCGCGAATTAGTGGACGGAACTTTGTTAATTGTCACATATTGTTGAGCCAGTACATATGTATGTCAGTCCAAATTTTTGAATTTCGCTCGCTTTTTGTACTATGTTGGCCATTAATTTGTTTTTCTTCTGGTATTTTTCAAGTCTGAACGTAACGATAATACCAAATCTTTTTGCGGTACTGGATATAGACTCTTTTTTGAGTGTCTTAAATAGCATTTTCAACATTTATTTCATCGATTTGTGGTATGAATGTTTTCATAAATGCTGGGGATGTTTAGTATCCTAAAAGCATCTCAATATTGCAATTTAAATCAGAAGCTCAAAATTAATAGTAGGGGAGCCCAAGAGGGGATTTCGCGCGTTACTCGAGCGCGTCAGAAAATCATATGGGGAGAAACCTTGCACCATGTAATGTACTCCTACCATATATTAAACCTAAATGTTGGGGCGTTCGCTGAGAGCAGCCCGTCAGATTAGTAAAAAAAAGTCGATCATCGGAAATACTCGAGCGCGTCAGATTAAAAGATGGTAGGTTGATTACATCGAGAAGTGTGTATATTTCAATAATCTGACAATTTGAGCGGGGCCTTCGTAAGTAGGCGAGTCACAAAGATGTAAAAAAAATCGATGTTTCGAAATACTCGAGCGCGATTAATTTTTTTTTATTTTGAAGGTAATTTTATCAGGATTACGGAAAACATATAATCTGACATTTTGGTTGGGGCGATTGAGGTAAAATCGTCAGTGAAATGTATAATATATGATGGTTAATATCTCGGTTAGTATTGATATTAGCAATTGGTCCAAAAGACTTTTTTTGTAGAAAACTAAATTCTCTACAAGTTTGTAATTTACAATTTTTCTGTAGCTTTTGTTATTTACGAGATAACTGCGACAAAAAGTGAATTTTATGCAAAAATCTGGTTAAGTGGCCCGTACCTACCACCTTCCCGGTATGAGTAACGACTTTGCCAAAAAGAACATTTTTGTAGAGCTTTCAATTTCAAAACATCTTCGGTTAAAGCGATCCCATGAAATGCCGCTGAGTTATAGAAATTTAAAAATAAAAAATCAGAGTTTCCGTGTATTTTCAATGGAAAATCTTCACACCTCTTGATCGAGCACTTAAAATTAATATTAAGGGCTCAAACTTTCAGGATTTTTTTTAAAACTATTTTCAACAAAATTTCAATACAAAATTTTTAAATACATACATAATATGTGTACATATTTTTTGATTGCATTCAGTAACAAAAAATAGAAACAACAAAGAATTGTTACTTTAAAATTGTCAGACTAAGAGTATGCCCCATATAATTGTCAGATTATCTTCCTGGAGGACGAAGACATCAAGTTGATCACTCTGTATAAAATTCTGACGCGCTCGAGTATTTCAAGGTCACGTGTTTTTTTTTACATTTTTAAAAATCAGCCATGACTGATCGCCCTACTCAAATCGTCAGATTATTGAAATATACACTTTTTAGAGTACACTTAACATTCACTTTGAAAATCTGACACGCTCGAATAACTTTTTATTTTTTGTTTTTTTAACCTCTCTTTACGATCATTTGCCCCCAGTAAATCGTCAGATTAATATATATCCGTTATAAGAAAGACAAAGCGCGTATACTCTATGAAAATCTGACGCGCTCGAGTATTTCAATTTAACTGTTTTTTTCTAATATTTTTAAAAGCTCATACACGCCCATCGCCCCACTAAAATGAAAAACTGACATACACTTTTTTTCGTTTTAGAACGTAAACTTCACAATCCAATAAGTCACCATGACGCTTTAGTAACTGCAAATTTAGCGGCTCGGGCTCCCCTACTATAAAGAATTCGCACTAAGATTACGTTTACTTCACAGAGCTTCACAGAAACACACTGATCAGTTATTTACCAGTCAAACCCATCAACTAATTTCATTTGCTCATCATTTAAAGTGCTGCCATATTAATAGTTTTCAAGAAAAGTACTACTGTCAATTCTTCCTCTCTGTCAAATCATCCCCACGCTACCCTTGAGCTAATTGTGTTACATTTTATTCATACATCATACAGTTGCGCTAGGCTTGTTTTCTTAGTAACGCAGAAACTGTAAAATATTTCTTATTTTTTTAAACGTTATATAGGAAATGCATATTTGAAGTTTTTAGAACAAAGTTGAAAGTTCATAGCTTTGACATCAGCTTTGCGGATTTCAATCGATTTTATTGCTTTGTAATTGTGACGTAAGCAATATAATGGAACAAAATATTGAGTGTGTAGAAAACTAAATATCAAGAGAAATGTAATTTTTAAAAACAGGAAAAAACAGTCTGCCCATGTGACTTCTCTGGGGAACCCTAAGGCCAGTACCATTTTCATAATATTAAATTGGACCTAACTTGACAAATTAAATACGATTTTTCAGATAACCTCTCATCCAATTAAGTGATAGGCCATTGAATCTTGGACAGCAACATTTTATATAGTTACCGTAATTTGGTTGTAAAAGACTTTGGTTCTATTTATTTTTTTTATGTAGAGAAACAGTGTATTTTTCACTACTCTACTTTTCCCATAGTTTGTATTACTTTTCTCTTTTAGACATTAAAATATATTTTGGTCCATATGTACAGTACATTGAATGGTTAATTGATTCTTTAAAGCAACACAACACAAACAACACCAGTACTTAACGGCTGTAAATCAAGGCTGCCATGTCGCTAATCAAATTCCTTCTTCTGTTCGCTAAATTATTATATTTTTCATCTCCAATATTACTATATTCTATATGGGTATTCGCGAGGATTGTAAATTCATTGCCTTAAAAAGCGCTTTCTCGATTAGCCGTTCGGAACCAGCAGAAAATTTTAGGACCCGTCCATTCCCTCTCAAAGCATGGCTGTGAGAAATGCGCTAGGCCCGGGGCTCCCGTTCTTTTGCACCATCCTATATTCGGAAACGGGAACGGTAACTTCAGATCAATTTTTAAAACCTTTCAACATTAGGATGCTACATTATCCCTCAGTAACGTAGGGCATATTGATCCTCATTTTTATACGGCAACGGTAGAGGAAAACTAAAAACTCTCTTCAGCTCAGCAATTTTTGGTTGTTTGTCAGTTTTTTATGAACAAAACTTTGAATAGCTAGTAAATTTATATATGTGTAAAGCCTAGAGACTTTATGTGGAAGCTCTTGATATTCTGCGAACCTTCGAACCTAAATAAAATCTGAAGATCTATTCAAAAAGACCTAACAGTTTTTTCACTTTGTTCTTTTCTGGATTAAATTAATTTAACTTTAATCAAGCAGTTCGGGTGTTGTTGTTTTTTTAAAGCAGTTGTTTTCATAAATTTGTATTACTGTCATATTTATGTACCCACATACCCGAAAGTATATTTCATTTGTCAAGTCTTAACATAACAAACTTGGTCGTTTTTTCTATAAACTATTTGAACAACTGGAAATGGTGAAGTTGGCTTTTGATATTGAATTTTTTCAAACTTACAGACGGAAATATGCTCTTCATTATGTGTTCCAAACGTTTGACGTTAACCTTAGACTATTGTTGTTATGTAAAGTCATTACTTTTTGTTTAAATAGAAAACCAAACAGAAGAGTATCCAACTACATAAATGTCATTAACTATATTACATTTTCCATTGATTAACCATTATTATTTCAGCAAATTTATATTGTTAACAGAAGAGAAAGAATTTTTTAATAGACCTTATTCTGGAATGATCCTCCTTTCATCTTTTTATTTACTTAAAAACTGATTAAGACAACGATTAAAGACACGTCACCTGCACTACGAAGTAGAAAAGAATTGGCGCTGTTTGTGTAAGACAATTAAAAAGTGAACGTTCCTACCTTATCGTTTGTAACTTTGTCGTGTTCCTATCTTTTGCGTAGTCTTGGGATCACTTGCATTTTCTTTTCCAACTTGTAGAGTGTTTACCACAAGCAAATAAAAGATATGGTAGCTCCATGAGTTGTAAATGGTCGTCATCAGCTTTATTCCGTAGACGCCTGAAAAGTAATTAAAATGCACCAAAGGAATGTCAACAGCCCAACGATAAGGCAGTTGTGGATTCAATTTAAATTTTATAAGCAAGTGTAGTGTAAATAAGTTGTGATTTTCTCTGTTTATTCTTTCCGAGGAAATTAGGAGAAAAAACACTTATTTACCAAATTGGTCACGTATCCGTTGTCGTTTTTGTATGTTTTCCTAGAAACTGAATGGCTTTGCTTAGTGTTGAAACGTGATACATTTGGGTTTAGGATTTAATGGACCACTTTGGTAAAATATAAAAATAGGCGAAAAATTGTTTTTGTATTTCGCTTTCAAATGCGATGTGATTTTAAACTAGTTTCCTTTGTAGAAATATCTTTGAAGCCTAAACTTGCTAACTTATGATTATAGTTCACTGTTCTCATTTGAAATCTTGCTTTTTAAACTCAAGCAATCCCCTCAAATCATTTTTGTGATTGTCAATGAAAATTTTTTTTCATATCTACGGAACTGATCTCAAGTTTTTTTTTAAATAATACCACTACCAACAGAGACAAAGTTTTACATAATTAATCATCTCTTCCAGATGATCCTTTTTCTGGTACCGATGGATTCCCGAAAATTCTGTAAAGGTATAATATAGCGTCTGATCTAAGCGTGCGTATTCGAAGTGTCTTCATCATTATCGCACAAAAGAAGTATTCATGTCAAGTTTTTGAGTCCCTTCAATATTTTGTCGGGTGTACCAAAAGGTTGTCACATTGAACCTTTAAGTTTTTGTTGCTGCGTTGAATGACGTCATTTCTTGCATGTCGTAACGAGAAGTTCTGATTTTCCCATATGAAAGTGTTCAAAGCGATTAAAAATGCTTCTGATCGCGAATCTCTCGAGAAGATATTGACATCTTAGGAGGATCCTTTAAATCTACCTCCTCATATATATCGTTTCAGCTTTTGGAATTGCTTCAAACTAAGCAGATTTAAAAATAATTTTCTTACTTTATCCACAGGGGTAAGGTAAGGTTGATCTTATTTCCGCCGTAAGTAGATCAATATGGATCCCTAGTGCTGCTATGTTGAACGACTTTCCGAACCGCATTAAGTTGCTGTCAGTTGCCTGCTTGTTGAATTGTGCCCATAGTTTTCTGGTTATGATACAGGTAACAAGGAATGAAGTGAGTTCCATCTGTCATTTGTTTCCCTCAGAACTTTGTCCTAATTTCTGTTTTGAATCATAGAGTGGAATTTTTACTGTTGAATCTTTCTGGCCACCACAGAACCAACTTATCTATTTCAACTAAAAAGAATGGGATGTCGCAACAAAGTTCAAGAGCTTCGGGGCATTACACATTTTTGAGACCTACAGTTTATTGCCGAATCCGAACGGTTAAGTGAGTTAGATCTTTTTATGGCAGTATAATCACTTTAGGAGTACTGTGATGTGCTTTTTTCTTTAGAGCTGGGGTATGCTCGTCAGGTCCAGGGTCGACCAAAGAAAACACGTAAAACTTCGGTTATGAAGAAGGTCCAATCTTTTTATTTGTCTTAAAGCTAGTCAAATATAATGTTTATTAATTCTTATCACTGATTCTGGTGATGGTTCCAACGCTGGTAGATCCTTAGTCCTCTTCTGGCAAAGCGGTCATTAAGTACGGGTTTTAATCGCTGGCATCAACAGGTAAATCCTGGCATCAACAGTAAAAATACTGGCATCAACAGTCATACGCTGGCACCATCAGGAAAATCCTGGCATCAACAGTAAAAATACTGGCATCAACAGTCAAACGCTGGCATCAACGTCTTATAGCCGGCAAAATAAAACCCAAAAGACCTTTAGAGGCTAGTGGGGGGATTTGTGCTAGGAACTCCAAGGAGACTTTGCTTAAAATTGGGAATCTCTGGGCACACTACGTACCCCTGGTTTTCCTCTAGTGGAAGTAGCCTGCACTCGATATTGGTACTTTTCAACACGGGCTGGATTCTCACTTCTCGTATCAGGGTGCCTTATAAAGTTATCTACAACTAGTGAGTGTGAGCTCTATGGCGTGAGTGAAAAACATCTTGTGAAAACAATGGTATGTGCATTGGCTGGCGGTAGGGTGTGTATTTGTAACTTCGTTACAGTACTTCCCAGTTTTTTGCGAAAACGATAACAACGAGAAAAAAGGGGGAGGTTTCTGTGGGTTCGATCCTCGCAAACCGAACTCAGTATACGACCATAATTTAAAATGCAAGAAATAAATGAATAAAAATGGTAGTGTTTCAACGTTCTGAAGCCTCTGGGTCTAACGCATTTCAGGGACTTACAATTTGTTGCCGATTCCCAACGGCTAAACAAGAAAATATTTTTAAGGCAGTGTCATTAATCTCAAAGGATTTTGCAAAATTTCCCTCGAGGAAAAACAATTATTTGCTTCTGGGTATCGAATCTCATACTCCCACCCCACCTAAAAGGAAGAAATGCTAACCACTACGCCATGAGTACCTACCATAAATGCATTCAATAAAATACGCAAACAGTAACAAAAAAGCGACAAAACGAAATGTCTCTGGAAGTTATGGTCGAAGTTGAAATAAACAACTTTCGTCTCAAATGAAACAAATGGAACATTGAATTTGTGTCTTTTATTTAAACTCGAATAGTCGCCTCTGGAGCACTATGGTCTTATTTTCGTGAAAACAAAAACGATAGTTAAACTAAAGTTTAGTCTTCCGAACGAGCTATTTAAAGTTCATAATCGGGTGTTAGTTCCTATAAAGCTCAATAGTCAAATGTAAAAGGAACTTTCTAGGGATATTATCACCGAGAAAAGTTCTGAAAAAAAGTTTCATAGTCCAGTCTTTTGGAGAGCAAACAATTTAACAATAAGCTCACAACAAAAGACACTTGCTTATTGACTCCTAATCTAATAATACACTTTTTCTCAGAAAATCTTTTACAAAAAACGATTTAAATTCTCAGATGCATAGTAAAAAACGAAAGGTTGTGTGCTTGAACTCAGATTAAATTCTAAATCCTTTTATGAAGTCCAATTATCAGGTTCGCTATGTTTAATTTCACATCTAGATAAGAACAAAACGAGCAAAAAATATTCTGGTTTATGAGCAAATTTGTTTGTAACTCAAGTGTCTTTATGTTCCGTTTTACCTACTTCTTGCCTCATTTTAGTGTTTACAAACTTCATAAATATTTTTTTTTTTCAACACAAAAAAGTGAAAACCTTCTGGTAGATTTTTGTAGAAAGCAAAGCATGGTCTTTGTTTTGTAAATGTGCTACCGGCGGACTAAATTAAAACTAGATTAAGATGTCTGCTAGTTTTTAATAAATATGTTTGTGTAGCTCGTGAGACAAAAAGAATGTTTTTAGCCTTTGAGAGAATAGTTAATTACTATCTCGCGTGTTTGAAAAGGTTTCATCAATGGGATTACTGATTGTAAGTAAGTTACCTAAGAAAGTATTAAAGATCAAACTGAACGAACTTAAATATTTGATTTAATAAATAGCAATAGCTTACAGCTTAACTGAGGCCCTCTGCCAAGCTGTCATCCCTCACAGTTGATGACACTGAGTAACGTAGGCCATTGTATTTTTTTTACTTCTTGTTAATATGCCTTAAGTGTTTTCGTCGGTTTTAATTGTTTCTAATAGCTAGCAGGTGATGAAGAGCCTTCTATTGATCAATGTCTTGGTCCGGCAAATGGTTGGAATGTTTTTTTTTGTTCACTCACTTTCTTTGTATTTGAATCTTCTTTTGAGTCTCAATGGCTACATAACGAGAAAGATACTTGAGTTTATATTTTACTGTGTGACTCCACGACAAGTTTTTTGGCACTAATAAATCTGAAGAAAGTTATAAACATTTATGGCCAATTAAACCAAATTATTTAATTAGGTTCTTGTAAATTTATCAGTTTGAATTAACCTTTTGTTGAAAACAAATTTTGGCAGTTTATATCGAGGTCTTGAGTGAGTTTATGCAATTTACCATAATTTACCAAATGAAATTCAAGTCAGGATAGTCTGTTTTTAGCCTGTTCGTTCTTTAAACTCTGCCATAAGCATAAGAATGAGAAATTGAATTTGATTGAAATGAATGAGTCCGAAATCTAAGGCATGTAGACAGAGATTTAAACACGAATGATTTTGCGTGATAAAATGACAAGTTGGATAAACCTGATAGTTCGTTCTGCCATGAAATGAAGATGACTAATATTTTTCTCTGCTTTCAATGATTCTTATTTGCATATACATATAAGAATGTTCTATCATTATCAGTTTCAATTTTATATTCCTCACATATTCAAATTTGTTGATTACATTTAAATGAATAAGTTTTCTTAAGAATATGACATCTAATGACATTCAAATGTCTTCCGAGTATGCGGTGATTCATAAAGATTCCCATTTTTAACTTCTTACAGGTGCGCGAAAGTAATTCAATGACGTATGAAGACAATGATAAAACAGACACAAGTTCCAACCACAGATATCAATCGAAACCAAAAATGCCCGGCAGTGATGTGGATCCCAGTCTAGTGTATAAGCCGCGCAGCAGCAGTGCAGTATTAGCTGAACACTTGCGATCACAACAGTCATCAAATCCTGTTCTCGGTGGCCAACACTTTAAGTCGAATCGCTCTAGTGGACGCATGCGTCCACCTTCTGAAGAAGCGGGTGGTGCTCAGAGTTCAGGAAAAAACTTTAACCAATCACATCGAACTGGTGACGGTGGAATTTACATTATAAGTGGCAAAGGTACAAACAGCAATCCTTCCACCATTGACCGCAAAAGGCACATGGTTTCTCAAAATACCGCTAGTTATTCATCAGCGACAGGGATGTCATCAGTATCATCAGCAAATGGCATTGGCAGCGAGAGTAGTCATACAACAAACGACGTGATATCGGAATGCCAAAGTAACTATGCTGGTAATGAGGTGGCCAATGGAGATTTCCATTTTGTAACAGCTGCCTCGCCAACTAAAAATC
This sequence comes from Melanostoma mellinum, assembly GCA_914767635.1. Lineage (NCBI taxonomy): Eukaryota > Metazoa > Arthropoda > Insecta > Diptera > Syrphidae > Melanostoma > Melanostoma mellinum. The sequence continues at coordinate 173,988,199 of OU612058.1, forward strand.
TATCAAGTGGTGGAAGTTTTAATCTCAAGAGTGGTTCCACGGCGAAATTACTACCTGCAGGAGATGAAGACTCAAACACACAGGTGAGCTTTTTATCTTTAGTAATAATGTTTCAACATGTAAACAGATGATCATGTGGGTAATTTATTATAGCATGGTTGGACCGTTGTCACGGCTCTTACATTGCAGTCATACATTACTTTTGTTTAAAATACAAAGTTCGTTGAACTTTGGAAGATGCTGCGATTAGTTATTGAGTTGTTGGAAAGTAAAATTTGAAAATTGTTTTTGTGAAATACTCCGTAGTACAAATTTTGATTGATTTGCTTTTGAGGTTTGAAAGCTTGTTATAAAGAAATTCAAAGTTGATTATGTTTAGTTGTAGTCTAACACAAGCCAGTTGAATATAAAAATACAAAACTGTGTAGAATGTAGGTTGTAGGCGTACAGGGTGTTCCGGACATCAGTGTCAGTTTTTGGAAAGTAATGAGTACTTGAACTTTTTAAGGAAACAGCTTTGTGAGTCAAAGTACTCTTCACTCTTTGCGTAGGAAGACGTTTTTTAAAAACAACATCTTAAAAACAAATAGACTTGAATTGTAAGGAACTAGAACTTTCCTCAGTAAAGAATTCCACTTTTTTGTATGGCTGGATATCACTTCATCAGGTATCAGGTATTTAGTTCTTGATTCTAGTTTAGATAAGAAAATATTTTTCTTAAATTCGACAAGTTGACAAGTGTTTCCGACAAATAATTTGTATTTGTATACTATATGTAGGCGGTCGAGTATTGTATTTGTCATTCTCAGGATAGTCTCGTTTCTTGTTTCATTCTAAATAAATGGAAAATTGAGAAGTTAGGAGAAGATTTTATTTTTGATGACTTTGTATTTGAAGAAAAACCAAGGGGATCATTGGTATTGTTACAATTGACACAGTAAATGCAACTTTTCGAATAGCAGTTGGAATACGACAGTCTTGAAAATATAGTTTTTTTATTTATGTTTGGCAAAAAATAGTGCTCATACGCCAGAGTAAATTAGTCACAATAAAAAGAGAAGAAATCTGTTTACTTTTTTCTCTATTCGAAAAATAAAAGAAAAAAGAGTTTGATAAGTTACATAGGAATACTAAGCCAGTGTTAAAACTGGAAAATGTTTCGACGTTGATTGTAGCAAAAACTCGTTTCATTGAAGAAGTCGAAATAGATAGACGAACATGCTTGGAATTTTTTTGTAGTAGTCGCATATAATAATTGTGTATAGAAGTGACACCGGAATAAATCGCCACTAGGTGTTCTTATACCGCTAGTATCGATATTAGAGCTAGTTATCTTACCAATCTTTTTGCAAAGTTAGTTAAGATTAAAAATGGTGATGGGGTTGAGTATTATGTATTTGATTATAATCAATTATAATAAATCCCTTAGGGTTCCTTAGGGCTCCTTAGGGAACATATTTTAAAATCTAAACTGCCAAATTTCTTTCATTTGAAAATGGTATGTGTATGAAATTAGTAAAGCAGAGACAAAAACATAAATAATAATAAATAGGGTGATTGTTGCTATGTAACAAGCTTCTTATGCCATGTTTGAGAAAGTCGTATAAATCGGGTGTCAGCTTTTATATATAATTATTCAATGGTAGTCGTTTGTTTGCTTCAAATGAGTGAATATTTTGACTCGAAGTTTTTCAAGCTAAATTTTTAATATCTTAGATTATTTTTCACGTTAATTAATTCTCTGTGCTGTTTTATTAAACTTAAGCGCTAGATTTAAATATGCATTTATTTAATACTGTGTAAGTTGAGTACACATCCTACTAATATTATAAACGTGAAAGTTTGTATGTTTGGATGTATGTTTGTTCCTCTTTCACGCAAAAACTACTGAATGGATTTCAATTAAACTTTCCAATAATATAGCTTATACATCAGAATAACACATAGGCTATATTTTATCCCTAAATTCCCACGGGAACGGGAACGTATACGGGAATTTAGAAACTACAACACCGATTTCAAAAATTTTTCCACTGTTAGAATGCTTCATTATCCCCGAGTAACATAAAAACTAATTCATCCCCATATTCCTACGGTTCCCTATATTCCCACGGGAGCAGGAACGTATACGGGAACTTTGACACTACAGCACCGATTTCAAAAATTCTTTCACCGTTAGAATGCTACACTATCCCCGAGAAACATAAAAACTAATTCATCCCCATATTCCTACGGTTCCCAAAATTCCCACGGGAGTAGGAACGTATACGGGAACTTTGACACTACAGCACCAATTTCAAAAATTCTTTCACCGTTAGAATGCTACACTATCCCCAAGAAACATAAAAACTAATTCAGCCCCATATTCCTACGGTTCCCTATATTCCCACGGGAGCAGGAACGTATACGGGAACTTTGACACTACAGCACCGATTTCAAAAATTCTTTCACCGTTAGAATGCTACACTATCCCCGAGAAACATAAAAACTAATTCATCCCCATATTCCTACGGTTCCCAAAATTCCCACGGGAGTAGGAACGTATACGGGAACTTTGACACTACAGCACCGATTTCAAAAATTCTTTCACCGTTAGAATGCTACACTATCCCCAAGAAACATAAAAACTAATTCAGCCCCATATTCCTACGGTTCCCTATATTCCCACGGGAGCAGGAACGTATACGGGAACTTTGACACTACAGCACCGTTTTCAAAAATTCTTTCACCGTTAGAATGCTACACTATCCCCGAGAAACATAAAAACTAATTCATCCCCATATTCCTACGGTTCCCAAAATTCCCACGGGAGTAGGAACGTATACGGGAACTTTGACACTACAGCACCAATTTCAAAAATTCTTTCACCGTTAGAATGCTACACTACCCCCGAGTAACATAAAAACTAATTCATCCCCATATTTCTACGGTTCCCTTTATTCCCACGGGAGCAGGAACGTATACGGGAACTTTGACACTACAGCACCGATTTCAAAAATTCTTTCACCGTTAGAATGCTACACTATCCCCGAGTAACAAAAACTTTAACTCATCCCCATATTCCTACGGGAACGGTCACCATATTCCCACGGGAACGGGAGTCTTTACAGATATTGAAAATGCGAATGTAGCTATGTCGGTATGTTTTTCGTATGTCTCCCGTTCACAGAACCTGAGGAAGGACGTAGACTATATGTTTTGTCCCTATATTCCCACGGGAGCAGGAACGTATACGGGAACTTTGACACTACAGCATCGATTTTAAAAATTCTTTCACCGTTAGAATGCTACACTTTCCCCGAGTAACATAAAAACTAATTCATCCCCATATTCCTACGGTTCCCTATATTCCCACGTGAGCAGGAACGTATACGGGAACTTTGACAATACAGCACCGATTTAAAAAATTCTTTCACCGTTAGAATGCTACACTAACCCCGAGTAACATAAAAACTAATTCATCCCCATATTTCTACGGTTCCCTTTATTCCCACGGGAGCAGGAACGTATACGGGAACTTTGACACTACAGCACCGATTTCAAAAATTCTTTCACCGTTAGAATGCTACACTATCCCCGAGTTACAAAAACTTTAACTCATCCCCATATTCCTACGGGAACGGTCACCATATTCCCCCGGGAACGGGAGTCTTTACTGATATTGAAAATGCGAATGTAGCTATGTCGGTATGTTTTTCGTATGTCTCCCGTTCACAGAACCTGAGGAAGGACGTAGACTATATATTTTGTCCCTATATTCCCACGGGAGCAGGAACGTATACGGGAACTTTGACACTACCGCACCAATTTTAAAAATTCTTTCACCGTTAGAATGCTACACTTTCCCCGAGTAACATAAGAACTTATTCATCCCCATATTCCTACGGTTCCCTATATTCCCACGGGAGCAGGAACGTATACGGGAACTTTGACACTACAGCACCGATTTAAAAAATTCTTTCACCGTTAGAATGCTACACTAACCCCGAGTAACATAAAAACTAATTCATCCCCATATTTCTACGGTTCCCTATATTCCCACGGGAGCAGGAACGTATACGGGAACTTTGACACTACAGCACCGATTTCAAAAATTCTTTCACCGTTAGAATGCTACACTATCCCCAAGAAACATAAAAACTAATTCAGCCCCATATTCCTACGGTTCCCTATATTCCCACGGGAGCAGGAACGTATACGGGAACTTTGACACTACAGCACCGTTTTCAAAAATTCTTTCACCGTTAGAATGCTACACTATCCCCGAGAAACATAAAAACTAATTCATCCCCATATTCCTACGGTTCCCAAAATTCCCACGGGAGTAGGAACGTATACGGGAACTTTGACACTACAGCACCAATTTCAAAAATTCTTTCACCGTTAGAATGCTACACTACCCCCGAGTAACATAAAAACTAATTCATCCCCATATTTCTACGGTTCCCTATATTCCCACGGGAGCAGGAACGTATATGGGAACTTTGACAATACAGCACCGATTTCAATAATTCTTCCACCGTTAGAATGCTACACTATTCCTGTGTAACATTAACTTTAATTCATCCACATATTCCTACCGGAACGGGAGTCCTTACTAATACAACAAGTGTGAAAGGAGCTCTGTCTGTCCGTCGTTCTATGTTACCATCTCCCGCCCAAACTAATAAACCGATTTAAATGAAATTTTGTACAAGGATTGTTCAGAACCTGAGGAAGGACATAGACTATATATTTTTTCCCTATATTCCCACGGGAGCAGGAACGTATACAGCACCGATTTCAAAAATTCATCCACCGTTGGAATGCTCCATAATCCCGGAGTAACATTAACTTTAACTTATCCACATATTCCCACGAAAACGGTCACCATATTCCCACGGGAGCGGGAGTCTTTACTAATATTGAAAATGCGAATGTAGCTATGTCGGTATGTTTTTCGTATGTCTCCCGTTCAAACTGCTAAACAGATTTTATTAAATTAGCTACAGAGATGGTCTAGAACATGCGGAAGGATAAAGGCTATATATCTATCCTTATATTCCCACCGGAACGGAAATGGGAATTCAAAAACTACGGTCTCAAAAGTATTTTTAACAGGGCTACAAGGTGTTGAAATAGGGGTTGAATGTTTTTTTTTGGAAATATGTTCCGCCATTTTTAAGGCTAGAAGTTTTGTTTCCTAAAAAGTTAAAAATGCTGCTGAAAGTCACTATTCCACGCTGACGAAGTCGCGGGCACAGCTAGTATATACATAACAACGGTGTAAGTTAATTGAAAGTCCTAATGGAAAGAAAACAGTTATATCAAGTCTAAAATCTTTTTTTTGTGTACAAAAGTGTAGGACAAAAGTGATAGACACCATTCATTAACTCTTGTTTTTAAAATAAGACTACCTGCAGTAAAAGCAGCAAAACGATTTTATTGAATATTAAATTTTACTTCTTAACAAAACAAAAATGAATAATGTAAGATGATATGTGGTACCCATACTTTATCATAAGTTTTTTGGAAACATGGTTAACCTAAGAGGAAAGTTATGTTTGACACACCGTCATTGTTTCTGTTTGCAGCTGTGTTTCTAATCAAAAAATAAAAACAATAGGGTAGCGCAAAAAATCTCGCATTATAAATACCTTCAATATAATGCCGATTTCGAAGAGCTAAGTCTGAAAGCAGTGCAATTAATGCCGGAGAACTTGCCAATTCCTAGCGAAATCTAATTTTTTAAATTTATTTTATGAATTTGAATATATAGCTGAGCCGCCCGGTTTTGCTCAGGCCTGTAGTTTTAAGGTTTCCGTTCTCGTTTTTCCTTTTAAGTGGGAATATGGGGATGAATTATAATCTTTTCATTAGTTCCTAAGTTTCCGTTCCCAACCCATTCCTGTTGGAATCTTTCGTTCCCGTGGAAATGTGTGAATGAAATATAAACCTATGTCACTGAGGGATAATGTAACATCCTAGAGTTGAAAGAATTTTTGAAATCGGTCAAGTAACTTCTCTCGTTCCCGTTTCTGTTCCTGTGGGACTATAGGGATGAAATTTAGTCTGAGTTACCGATGAATGGAGAAGTGTAGCACCCCTAGTGCTGAAAGAATTTTTGAAATCTGTGGAGTAGTTTCTAATTTCCCGTGTCCAACCCCGTTCCTCTGGGAATATCAAACCTTGACAGGGACCATCTCTGGACTAAACTATGTCTACCCTGAAAATTTCATAAAAATCCGTTGGGTGGTTTAGGAGCCTACTCTGGACATACTACATACATACATACATACATACATACATACATATACAGAATACACATACATCCTTTTTTATATATATAGATTGTGTCTAAGAAATATTGTGTATAAATTTAAGTTGTTCGAAGCAAAATCTATGACGTTATGGCTATTTTTATACCTGCACAACCTGAGCGCGCCTTGTGTCCTTCCAGCTTCAAAGCGTTTTTCCTACAACTCACGTTTTCAAAATCGGTGTCCCTCAAAATCCCAGTGTTTCTTGGGGGAGAGCGATTATCTAATGATATAACTTCGATTTTTTGACTTCAAATTGTTCACTTCTGTCAACCCAGCTATGAAGGCCAGTGCAACTCTGCTTCACGCTTCATAAAAATTGCTGCCATTGCTGTATTTTTCGATTTGTCTTTGTGAAGCCTTCAAACAGTATTCCTTAAATATTATATTTGAATGTAGAATTGATTTTAATCCATTAATTTAAGATATCAACTATGTCGCCATAAATTTCACAAAAATGAACCTTTTTGGGACGAATTAACACCCGCCCTTCTTAGACCATTTTAATAAAATTTTAGATTTGAAAGATCCTAGGTTGCTTTAATTTTTTAAAAAAGATTGCGTATCAACTTCTGGCAAATTTGAATTTAAAAATTTTGACTAGATGTTAATTTTTTTTGATTTTTTGAATTGTTTAAAAACTTTTACTCTAATTTTTAAAACTATTTTGAAAAAAATTCTTCTAACAAAATGTTAAAACTTAAAACTTGCATACTTGACATTTTTTTTTTTTTTAAGTGAAAAATAAAATAAAAATCTTAGGAAACAGACCCAACGTTTATGATTAAGTTTTCAGCGTTTATAGTCATTTAAAATTACAAATTTATTTCGTTCCAACATTTTCGCAGATACCTTTGAAATATTTCATGATTTTTTCATGGGAGATATGTGAATTTATTCAATTTTCGTAATTGATATGCTGTTGGCAACTCTGTATCCAAAAATATATCACGAAGGGCGAATACTAAATTTTTTTTTGATATATTCTTCAAAACAAATAAACCATATGTGATTATCTTTTTATGATGATAGAAAAACATAAACCTTGTATTTGGCCTTAAGACATTCATATTAACACACTTATTCTTAACACTAACGACTAGGTCATACGTACCAACAATGGCAATTTACTATCAAAACATTGTTGTACTTTGCAGCCCCCGAAAATCACGACAAAAACGTTCAATTTTAAAATAGATTTTGAATCAGCTTACAGTAAAATGACTTTCACGGCTTCCTGTTAAAAAAAAATTATTAAATTAAAAGTATGTATTTAAAAAAAAACCCAGAACCCTTATTTTCCTCAGCCGAAGTTTCACCACTGATTCAATCTCAACATTTACCAAAACGTTCTTCAACATAATTTTATTGATGACCAATTTTTTCTTTTGTTTTCCTTCGTGGATCAGCTTTCCCAATTCCAATTGTAGTTTTATTAAATTTGCACACGATTGTGAAATGAAATGTGCAATATTCTGAGCTCTAAGCTAACCTTCATTGTATTCACTTCGAAATTGTCTGCAGCCATCGTTGGACTTTCAACTCGTTTTTCTTCAACCTGTAATTACTTTGAAAATCAAGGTTGCTGTCGATATTTTCAGTACGAAAAAACAGTACCAAAACAATAAACAAACCCGCCGTTATCCAATACGTTGGATGATCTTCGCTTTGTAATGCGTAAATTAATTATCTTATAATTGTTCCACACGCTCACGTCATAGTAATAAAATCACTTGTTTCCGGTAAACACGAACTTCAAAACCTAGACAAACGGGTATGAAATAATAATGTTTCGTTTTGTGGCATTGATTGCATCCGTCTAGTCGTTCATATACGACATCAACAGTAGAGTATAGGAGCTAGTAGCCAACTGATATCGTATCGGTGTTATTATTTGCTCATATTGAGTGGTTATTGTGGTTTAATTGGTTACTTTGGATTCTGTTATTTATGAAACTGAAGACAACCGATCTACTGTAGTAGATATTTTTCTTATGCGTAAAAAGTTGGTAAGTACTCACCTAAAAAAATTTTTTTTTCTTGAGTGCACCCGGAAGATGCTACTCTGTTAACTGAATGATTCTCGGTGACTCTTCTGCAGAAGGGTGAATGACACTTTATACAATTGTGATTCATCCCATCATCTGGCAACCGCAAAAGGCTGTGCAACTCGCTGACTACAAACAACAATCAATATCTGTCTCTGAAACAATTAATTGAGACTGTTTATCTCATGGTTCCGCATAATCATATTCAACTCGAGTAAGCACAAGCACAATGGCGATGGCGCACTCTTGCCCCAGGCTCTGTCTCAGAGCAGCCATTCACAAGTGAAGCTCGCGCACCCACGTTAATTTCGCACGATTTTCATTTGCAATTGTGAAATAATAATCTTCAAAAGTGCGACCGTTTCAAGTCGCTTTGCCCCAGGCATGAAGAGTTGAAGGCGCACAATTTTGATGCTGTTGCATTGAAATGCAAATTGGTACCTTCCCGATAATGTAGTACTTTTTTTGCAAGTGTCAAACTGAATCGCTGCAATCTGATACGTTTCGAGAAGGCGGTTCATTTGAGCTTCATTTTAATGCAAATATGTGTCTTATTTCACTTTTTTTAAAAGATAATAACAGGATGGTAGCTATTGCGTGATTACACACTAACGGTACTCAGTACACGGGATGTGGGTTTTTATTGAAACTCAAAAAGTGACGCCATGCGTGTGTTTATCTTAAGAACAAGTTAAACTACTTAAGACTGTTAAGAACCGAAAAACATTACAACTTAAGTGAGTCATTGACTTTTGCATTATGTATTTGGGTCTAAAGACAATAAATTGATTGTAGTTGACAAAAGTGAATGTGTTTGATTAATAGGTCGACTGGTAGGTCAATTTAATTAGTATAAATTTATAAACTGAGCATTAATTAATGCGTGATTCCCATTATGTCGTAGATGACAACGCTAATAAAGAGATAAAAGACGATTGCTTTATTGTATGCGAAAGGGAGTAATTTTTATAGAATAACACGTGTAGAGTCAACTCAAAACAGTCCGTTTCCGGTATAAAGTGGTCTTATAGTTGAAATTTATTTTTTTATTTATAGTTGAAATTGAACATTAATTTCGAAAGTCGTTCTATTTATAGAAATTGAGTACCTAACAAAATCAGTATACTGAATGTGCAGTTTTTCTTGAACTGGTCAACTAAACCTGATTAATATTTTCAGCTAGTTTTTTTCACTTCTTTTTGCTCCTCCCTAGTATCAATCACTGTTTGTGCCAATGATCAGAGAAGTGCTGTCGTAGACATAAGCATAACTCGCTACAATTTCCTTTTAAGTTAATTAGAGCACCTGTCATATTTAATCAATAAACTTCTCAAATATTTTCAGAATAGTGCGACTGATTAAGTAGGAAAGTACCTAATTTTTAAATGATGTTTTGGTTTTCAATATTTATTTTTAAACCCACGTAGTTCAAATTTGAATGAACTTGAAACATGAAATCAGTGTATAATTTGTAGACGACCGTCGCTGAAAAAGGTGACACTGCATAATAAATATAGCGAAAAAGCAAAATAAAATGCATCAAGTTACCACAACGACCATGATCGTGATGTTGACTTTGAACTGCCAATTTTGACGATGTCACTAAATTTTATTTCGGCAGGTAAATAATGCGTATTTAAAAAAAAAAACATTGACCGGAGCTGAACTTATGTCCTCATGCGGAAAATTAGCGATCATCAGCGAAATAATTGTTGAGGAGCTTAGGTTTTATATTTTCATAACAAATTGGCAAGTGAAAATATTCGGAAATTTGAATTTTCATTGGGAGTGCAGTTTAAATTGTTTTGACTTTGCCTCTTTTAAATTTCCATGTGAAAGCGAATTTGATATAATTAATGTTTTCATTGACCAATAGCGGCTACTTAATTTTAATCTTTTATCGAAAAAAAGCCATCGAAGAGAAAAAATTGCCTAGGGGTAGGCAATGAAAAATAACCCTATATGTCTTAAAATGTATACACTATCTGTTTTCTTCCCAAGAGTATGCAATGCAACTTCGTTTTAAATGTAGTTTACTTTCAAGCGTTTATTTAAATTTCGAATTGGGAAATGTGTTAAAGTAGTAGAATAATTATTTTGATTTTGAAGATGTTCTCTGCTGAAAAGTTTTATAAATTCGTTTCTTACGTGGATTGAATTAAAAAAAAATTTATTTTATTTGTTTAAATGATCTTATCGAAATTTGTGTTTTATTGTAGGAAAGGCTGTCTGACGTGTCACAATGTTCCAATCACTTCGTTTTTATGATTTTTTGTCTATGTCGTTTTAATTTTTTCAATTGACATCAATTAAGGGGTGCCAAACCATAGAGTTGAAAGGGGAAAGCTCCAACTTTTCAGGAGAGACAAAAACTGTTTGAATTGAGAAAAAAAACCTTTGCATACCTAATGCCTTCAAAATTCGAAGTGTTCTCAGAAGGGATCAAAACTTTCCAACTTATCTGCTTCACACATCACACAAGTGATCAGCTTCTGCCAAAGGTATAGTTACATTCATAAACTATAGTCATTGATAGAAACTATAGTAGACTTTTGGACTGGTGGCGAACTTTATTGACTTAGCAGTCTCCATTCCAAGTTATTGGGTTTATCATTGTGTGTATAAAAGCGATTGCGGAGCCACCGGAGTCCTCTGGTTCATAAGATTGTTAAATCGCCTTTCGATTTTTTTTTTTTTTTTTTTTTTTTTTTTTTTTTTTTTTTTTTTTTTTTTTTTTTTTTTTTTTTTTTTTGGAGGTTTTTAAAATACCAGCTGGAGCACTCAGTTATAGCTTTCCAGATGTTCGGAGAAAACCCAAAAGACGCTGCCATGATAAGGAGCCTAAGTTACCAGCTCTCACCATGTCTTCTCCACAAGATTCACAGAGTGTGGTATCACTTAAGCCTAACACGTTTAAATGCTTGGCAAAAGAGAAGTGCCCGCTGGCAACGCCAATAAGCTTTCTACAGTCTTTTCTGCTACGAGCTAGCAAAAATGTTGCAGTCTTCTTACTAACGTTGGGGAGCATACGCTTGGTTTGTCTGCATCCAATGGAGGCATGCCATCTACGATTTTGCTCTTCACAGATCCAATCGTTGAATTTCGAACTTACTATAGTTTCTAATTTCTATATACAGGGTGTTCCGTACTTCATGTATTATCCTTTGGGGTGTGATTTTTTTTATTTTTGTTTAGTTGATCTGTTAAAATCAAAGAAATTCTATGTTTACCAGGCATTTTCTGCAAAAAAAATGATCTCAAAGTCAAAACTTTGTTTCGGGAAGAAAATTTGAACAGCACTTAAAATTGAAAATTTGGCAACCCTTAACCTGTGAAAGCTAAACTTAAATACAGTCTTAAAGGTTGTTATTTCTACAAAAAATTAAGACTATGATTAGGTCTCTACCATTAGCATTGACAGAGATTGATTGAATTTAACATATGTCATAGTACACCAAAGTTAGCCTTTTCTTAAATTGCCAAAAAGTGATGTCAAAGTTGAGAATTGAGCTTTACTGTAGAACCTTTTTGTTCTTAGAATATGACCAAGAATCACACCCCAAAGGATAATACACGAAGTACGGAACACCCTGTATAGTAGCATCCCTTTAGCGCATTGTATATAGAAACTATTGTATTATTATGTAGACTTTTTGACTGGTAGCGAACCTTTTTTCTCCGGTCCAATTTAGCAGTTTCCGTTCCAAGCCACTTGCTTAACGAAGCGAATACTGCGCCACCGTGCTCCTCCGATCCAAAGCATTGTTAAATCGTGCTTTGAAATTACTACAGTTTTTATATACAATGCTTTAGCGTTCCTTTAGCGGTTTTGAAAATTTTAAGTTGATTGTTCACTAGGACAAGTGGTATTTTCGTAAATGCTTTCAAGCTCTTCAAACTATTTTATGACAAGTTTAGCAGAAGAAAACAAACTTTTTGACATTTAAATAAAAACAAATAATTTCATTTATTTTCATCTGCTTGGCTTTTATGTTGGACTTACGCTTAAGAAAAAGTGCCCGCTTCTCAAAGTTTTAACAAATTATGCGTTAAACGATTCTCTTGTTTCGATTTAAGAAGGTTTATAAATACAATGGCTACACCACTTTGAAGAACATCGAAAGCCTAACGGTTTGGGATTGTTTTATTCTGTCTATTTAAGAAGAGCTTAAATAAACTTTTCACACCGCCTAGACCCGTTTTAGTTGGCGAAAACCGCGTTTTTGGTGCGATATGAAGAGGACATGACGTGATCGTTGTATCGGAGTGTGGCCGAGGAGTGGTCATTGGGCGGCTCTGTTTTATTACCTCTTATGCCTTGAAATCCAGTTGACTCTTTGATGAAAATGCTCAATGGATCTCACATCATCGTCTATGCGTGATGTCGCTGTGCTCTCTGTTGGATCCAGCCCAGGTCTGATTATCAATCCTTTTAAGACCGAAGTTCTCCTCTTCACGATACGTATATAATTGACTAGATTTAACCAAGGCTCAAAGGCGTCAACAGCCCCTGTTCCTGACTAGGTTTTGTTTAGCACCAAAAAAACTAGGAAAAAAAATACTCTTTAAAAACTTTCCAAAAAGGTAAAAGAAAAACACGTCCACTTTGATCGCTTTATAATTCGGTTGTATTTAATTTCTAGAACTTTTCTAGTCATATGACTTTAAGTATAGTAACTTCATTAATTTTCTATACATTCTATGTTTTTGTTTATGTTTACATTTTTGTGGAACGTATATTTAGTATTGTTTATTTTCGTTCTAAATGTTTCCATCCAGTTCCAAACATTCTCCCGCCTCCAAAAAAAAAAAATCCAAAAATCCATCTGCTTATGGTGCACCCTGTCCAAAAGTCTGCACTGCAGCACCGCCGACGACGTTCCGCTACTCCTCCACAGATGGCCTTTGACATTTAGGTATATCCGTGATTGGTATAATATTAACTGATGGTGCTACTCTTCTTTCTCATAGTGTACATGAAAAGAGACGAAGAGAAATTAGTACATTCAATTAAAACATAAATGGACAACACGAAAGAGCAGTACAACAGACAACAATAAAAAATTTTAAAACGTTGCCACTCATTTTGACATGTGTACTCTGTACTGTAGTGGTTGTATTGTACGCGTTGCCTGCGGAATTCATTCAATCGTATGTTTCATTCTTCCTTGTGGTTAACATTTCGATACGTTAGAGTAGTGTACTAATTGTGTTGTTCATCTTCTATGTAACTTAAATTCGTTTTCGCGAGCATGGTGCCGGCATGCTAAACGCATAATTTAATCGCGAATCTTTAGTGAGTTTTTTATTTAATTTTGTTTTTATTGTAAATTCAGTGATTGGGTTTTTTTTTTTTTTTAATTTAAATTCGTGGTAATTGTATAGATTCAGTGTGGAATGGTTGCGTCGTATTTCCCGCAACTCTGGTGAAAGGATTTTGAAATGATTGATGGCTGGATAGATGGAGATGGAATATAATATGTGTGCCTACCCGCATTATAAACTGATGAGTGTTTTGGTTCATTTTTGATTATTGATTTAATTTTATATTTATATTTTTATTGAATTTTCATTGATCATCCGAGAAATGTTTTAATTGATATATAGGTTAATATTGTTGTTGTTGTTGGTGGCGTTGTTGAGTTTCCAGCCAATTTAATAGATTTTTGCGATCGCGGTTTTGTGTGTATGTGTGAATGTGTGTGTGTCTTTTGCAAGGTTTATTTTCGCTGACTTCGGTATTCGGTGTCGCGCGTGAAAGCCTTTATTTTAATATATGAATATATATTGCGTGTGTGTGTGTGTGTGGGTATACGCGGTGTGCTAGAATGCACAATAGTAATGGCCAATTTAACGTGGCCAAGTGCCATCCTTATCTAGTTGGAAAACTAGAATTGTTTACATTTTGATTGTAAACAAACCGCGATTTATTTCGGAAATATTTCGCGCATTTTACAAAATTTTATTAAGTCTTAGGTGTGTTGTGAAATTAATTCAAAATTATGAAGTGATTTGTGTTCGTTTTAAATTCAGTGGACTGTATATGTTGATCTCCAAATTAATCAGATCGGTAGTGAAAAATTGTCAAATGCATTTGCCGACGGCATTTGACATTTCGTGGTTTTTTCATTTTCTATAATGATGTGGATCGTGTTTTTTTTTGTTTTTGCTTTTAAAATGGCAGTGCATTTTGTGTTCTGATAATATTTTAATAATTTGTTAAATTATAAGCGTGTTTTAAAATCAATTTTCATTGTGCTTGCGTTTGTGCAGTGCACAGATATATTTTTTTGTTCGAATGTGTCTTGACGACGATTTTTTTTTTTTTTTTTGTTTTGCCGACGGGAAATCGACTTTCGACGTGCGATGTCTCTCGGCTCTGTTTACGATGTTCCCTTTGAACGTCATGTAAAGATGATTTTTTAAAAATATGTGTTAAATAATTTGATTTTGATTGAATTTTTAGAATAAGTTATACTTAGTTCTTTTATATTTTAAGTTTTATTTTGTGTGTGCGTTGTTGCAGCACAGATAATTTTATTAAAATGTGTCTTGTCGACGACTATTTTTGCTTCGTTTTGCCGACGGGAATTTGACTTCGCCGTGCGGTGTTTCTCGGTTCTGGTTACGATTCATTTTATATTCTGTTTAATTTTGTGTGTGCGTTGCTGCAGCACAGCATTTAACGATGAGTTGCATTTATTGCAATCGTTTGTATTTTATTGTTATTATTAAATAAAGATGATTTAAACAAAGTCCTTGTTTGATTTTTCTTCTTTTTTAACAGCTTTCAGGTGGTAAAGATGTGTTGATTGAAGAGTTGAATGTTGAATAATGATGTGTTTTGACTTTACAAGTGGTTTAAAGATGGGTTGAATGGTGTGTTTTGAACATCTCGCAAATGTTTTAAAGATGTGTTGATTGTTGAATTGACTGATGAGTTGTATCAAATTTTAATTAGAATTTAAATTATTCCGTGGTTTTGAAAACCAACGTATACTCCTTTTGTTCTTGATTTAGAGTTTTATGCTTTTGAAAACAGCATGTTTTATTAATCAATTTTCATATTAACGCCGATTGTTCCTGGTGTTTGTTAGATGGTAAATAACAAATTTTTGCGATGGGTCGTTTGAAGTTTCCGTTTTGTGTCTTCACGGTGACAACGCGTATAAGACCATCCGTTCCTGCGTGAGTGTCCTCAATTCGGGCAAGACTCCAGTAAGTCGGTGCAAGCCGCTCATCCTTGAGCAACACTAGGTCTCCTATTTTGGGAGCTTCTTGAACATGAGTCCATTTCGGACGTTGCTGCAACCGTGCAAGGTATTCGGAACTCCACTTTTTCCAAAATCCTTCCGCCAGCGCTTGTACTTTTTTCCATCGGTCGATATACGTGATGTCGTTGTTGAGTTCGCCTTGTGGCACAGCGTGTAGAGATTCGCCTACGAGAAAATGCGCAGGTGTTAGCGCATTCAAATCGTCTAAGCTGTCGGAGAGTGGGCATAAGGGTCTCGAATTCAGACACGCTTCTATCTGAGCTAGAAGCGTTGTGAGCTCCTCAAAAGTTAGCCTTTCGGTTCCAACAACTCGTTTTAAATGGAACTTCACCGATTTCACTCCCGCTTCCCATAATCCACCAAAGTGTGGAGAAGCTGGGGGAATAAAGTGCCAATTTGTTCCGTGATTTGCTAGGTTTTCGGCAATCTCGTTCCAATCGTGCTTCGCGTCCTTCAACATTTTGGCTAATTCGTTATTAGCGCCGACGAAATTTGTTCCACAATCGCTGTAGATTTGTTTGCAGCTACCTCTCCTGGCCGTAAACCGTCGAAATGCTGCTAAAAATGCTTGGGTAGTCAGGTCAGACACTACTTCCAAGTGAATGGCCTTTGTTGCCAAACAGACAAATACTGCAAAATACCCTTTTAGTATTTTAGCTCCGCGAGCTTTCCAGCTTTTTATTTCGATGGGTCCTGCGTAGTCAACTCCAGTATGACTGAACGGTCGTGACATTTGGACTCTAGGTGCAGGTAGATTCGCCATCAACTGCTGCATTTCCGATGCTTTTTGCCGGTAGCAAGAAGTGCATCTATGAAGCTGATACTTCACGCTTCGTCGTATCTGGCCAATCCAATATTTTTGACGGATGTAGTTGATCATCTGTTGGATGCCGCCATGTAAAGTGTTCTTATGGGCATCTCTGACGACCAGGTTGGTAAAATGGTGACTGTTTCGAAGTAACATCGGATGTTGCGCGTCGTAGGGGAGGAGAGAATTCTCCAAGCGTCCTCCTACTCTCAAAAGTCCTTCAGCATCAACGAATGCGTTCAAAGTCTTGAGTGATTTAGGTATTTTCGAGGTTTCCAAAATTTGTTGAAGCTCTGCTTTGAACATCTCTTTCTGTGCGACCTTTACGGCGATGATACGCGCTGCTTCCAGTTCGTTTGGAGTAAATGGGCCATCAGAAATTGCTTTTCGTCGACATTTTGTTGCGAAACGACAACATGTGGCGATAACTCGAATCACCTTCAACAAATTCGAACAGTCGCAGATGGTTTGAAGTATGCGATCATCCTGACTGACTTGAGCACTTAGTGCCTTGACCGTACGTCGTTCCTCGTCAGTTTCGATGTCAACAGGTTGATGCGGAACATCAAAAGCCCATTGACTGCGTAAAAAATCAGGACCAATCCACCAAGTTTCCAATGACGTCAGTTCTGCTGGATACACTCCTCTAGACGCCAGATCGGCTGGGTTATGAAGCGTTGCGACATGTCCCCAGCAATCGATCCCCACTAGCCGCTGAATTTCGGATACTCTGTTGGCAACGAACGTAGTCCATTTAGCGGGAGTGGCTCGTATCCACGCGAGCGCGATGGTTGAGTCGGTCCAAGTAAACATCTTGATGTCGGGAACAGCCAAAACGTCCTTCGTATACTGCATCAATTGCGCTAACACTACTGCTCCGCAAAGTTCCAAACGTGGAAGCGTGATCGTACGCTGACTTGGAGCTACTTTCGTCTTCGCCAGAAGCAAGTTGACATGAATATTGCCATCACTGTCAAGTACACGAACGTATACTACGGCACCGTATGCCTTCATAGACGCATCACAGAACCCATGTAATTCGATGTCCTTGTTGGTTTTGCTTGTCTGAGTCCAGCGTGGTATTCGAAGCGTCTCGATCATCGGAAGTTCTCCATGAAAAGCATCCCAATCTTTTTTCAGTGTAGC
The DNA here is from genome assembly GCA_914767635.1 of Melanostoma mellinum. NCBI lineage: Eukaryota > Metazoa > Arthropoda > Insecta > Diptera > Syrphidae > Melanostoma > Melanostoma mellinum. Next base: position 174,005,774 of record OU612058.1, read on the forward strand.
TGGAACCGGATCATCCCAATCACAACTTAGCTCCCAAAGCCGCTGCATCATTAACTTCGCCGTGATGACGCATGGTGATATCCAGCCAAGTGGGTCGAACAGTTTGGCTATGGTGGACAACATTGACCTTTTTGTTGTTGCTTCTGATGACTGCTGCACATTTTGATACGAAAAGTAGTCGTCTATCGGGAACCATTTGATGCCAAGGGTTTTGACATGATTTGACATGTTAAACGGCACCTCAAAATCTAGTTCTCGATCTGCTGCAGGTATATCTTCGACGAGTTCTTTCACGTTGCTTGTCCATTTTCGTAAATTGAAGCCCGCGGACGCCAGAAGTTGATTCGCTTGGTCGCGTTTTGTTCGTGCTTCTTCCACAGTATCGGCACCACTGATCAAATCGTCCACATACATGTCCTCTCGGACTACCTTCGCGCCCTCCGGCAGGTTCGATTCTTCATCTTCGGCTACACGTTTCAGAATTTTTATGGCAAGATACGGTGCACTCGCTGTGCCAAACGTTACCGTTTTAAGCCGATACATTTTGATTGGAGATGAACGATCGTTTCTCCACAGGATCAACTGATAGTAAGTATCCGGTGTATCCACTAACACCTGCCTATACATCTTCTCGATGTCAGCCGTAAACGTTATTCTGTGGGTTCGCCATCGAAGAACCAGATCAATAATGTTCGACTGTAATTTTGGACCCACCAAAAGTCGATCATTGAGCGAACTTCCATCCAAAGTCTTCGCTGTTGCGTCGAACACGACCCTCAGTTTCGTAGTGGAACTCGATTCCTTGAAAACTGCATGGTGAGGCAAAAAATAGTGGTATGGGGTTGCCAACACCGAGTCGCCGACGTGAATTTCTTCCATATGCCTCAGGGTTGCATATTCCTGTATGCATTTGGCATAATCTGCCCGAAGAGCTGGGTTTGCCTCCAGCCTCTTCTCCAAGTGCAGGAATCGTCGGACCGCGCTCTGCTTACTGGATCCCATCGCTGGAAGACATCCACCTTTAAACGGCAGCTTCACTTCATAACGCCCGTCAGGAAGGCGTCTCGTGTGTTCATCGAAATGCGCGTCGCATGCGATGTTCTCCTCAGTTTCATGTGTCTGGAACGGCAATTCTTCCATCTCCCAGAATCTCTGCAGCTGAGAGTTCAGGTCAGCAGTCTGCACAAAACTGCGTATTTGCCGGGGATGTTCCTCTTGAACTCTCCCTAACACAATCCACCCTAACTGCGTCTTCTGAGCGGTTGGTCCGACTCCATCTGCAGGTCTTCTCACTTCTGGAAGGAGTATGTCGGCATATACGTCGCTACCAAGAAGTATGTTAATTGGTCCAGGAACGTGGAGATTTGGATCTGCCAACGTTAACCCTTTAAGATGTTGCCATTTGTCAGGTATCATTTGTTGGGCCGGGAGATGGCCAGTCAGCGACTTGAAGACCAGTGCCCGCACCGCACCTCCATAAGTTGAGTTGCATGACGCAAGCTCAATATCCACGCAAGTTTGCGTTGTGCCACTGCTGACCAACCCTAACCCTGACACCTCGACAAAGGTACGTCGCTTTTTTAACTTCAACTGTTGTGCTGTATCTTCCGTGATGAAACATGCTTCTGATCCTGGGTCGATCAAAGCTCGGAGATGGTGTTGACGACCATCGGCTGCTCGCACCTTCACAATAGCTGTCGCTAAAAGCACCTGGTGCGTTCTGCTACCATGCGACGTGTGGTAATTCAAAACCTGACCACTTGTAGAAGCTTGTTGTACTTCTCGTGGTTCAAACTCCAGCGCATGAGCGTTAAAAGATGTCGAAACTGCATTCTGACCTCTTGAAGATGTTGTTGTCCTCGACGGCATGCTATTTGCGCGCACAGCTGCGTGTTGGGTCAAGTTTACATGTAGAAGCGTGTGATGACGTTGTTGACAAAAGTAACAGCAGCCAGGCGAGGGGCAATTCGGCGCAAAATGCCCTGAAGAAAGGCAGTTGTCGCAAACTCTCAGGCGTCGAGCAGTCTGCTTCCTTTCCGCTGTGTTCATGTTGAGGAACTTTTGGCATTTCCTTATAGAGTGTTGGCTCTGGTGGCATACCTGGCAGACAAACTCCGTTCTGGCAGCAGTTTTCGTATGAAACACCTTCCGCACCTCCGTACCAGTTGGTCTCCTCACATCGTTCTTGAAAGAACTTGGTTGCGCTGTTTCCGTACTCACGGCTTCCAACGTCCTGAAGCGTGCTTCCAAAAACTCCAGAAAATCGTTCCAGCTTGGCAACTCTTTCTGGTTCCCCAACTTCTCTTCCCACAACTGCTGCAAATTACTGGGTAATTTATTATACACGAGGTGCACCAAAATGTCGTCCCATTGATCAACAGGCAAATCCAGGTTCCTGAGTGCATGGATACACTCTTGCGTGGTGAATATCACCTCCTTCAGCCCATCAACCGACTCTTTCACAAGGCCCTTTTGGCTGAAAAGGAGTTTTAGTTGCGCAGTTACTAAGACACGCTTATTGTCGTATCGCGCCTTTAATAACTCCCATGCCTTGTCAAAGTTACCCGCGACACAGGGTAAATGCTGGAGCAAACGATCCGCCTCACCTTCTAAACTCGACTTCAAGAAGTGCATCTTGTCGATGTCCGTCAAATTATTGTTTGAACAGACCAGCGAATCAAACCTGTCGTGAAACGACCTCCATTTTATATATTCCCCATTAAATTTAGGGAGATCAATTTTGGGCAATCTCAACTCGGTACGGACCATACCTGACTGGCCTAAACTCTGACCAGCCTGACCTGCTGCCAGCGATGACGATGCAGGAACCGAAGACAAGCTCTCCAACAACTCAGTTAAATCGGACCTATAATCCAGGTAAGTGTCGTTTATTTTATCATACACCTCTAAATAATCCTCCTTTTCAATTCCAGCTTCCAATTTCAAACCCCCAACGACGTTCTGGTGGTAGATTTTCGCTGAAGCCATATTTTCTTCCAGCAATGCTAAACGGCTGCTCGCAATTGCACGCGTACGACGTGCTTTGGGCTCCTTCTTAAAATTCCTGTAGTTCCTCTCAATTTGCTCTAGGAGGCTTATTTGAAGAGCTCCGTAAAACAACGAAGAACCAAGAGCAGGAACTGGATTCGACATTTTTAAGTTTGTTTGGGTATAAACTATTTATTTATAAAGTACGAACACAACAAGAACGAACTTACTTAATTTTTTCTTCTCTTTTCAGTGGCGACCTTGTATGACCTTTTGTGTTCCGGGTGTCTCAACTTCTGCAGCAGACTTTAGTTTTAAGTTTATTAAGATTGCGTTTTTAATCGCGCGCGATTTTTTAGATTTAAGCAAATTTAATTTGAAAAAATTTGAACTTTACTTGTTAAACTCTGTAGGAGTTCTTTTTATATGAATATATATATATATATATATGTGCACTAGAGTGTTCGTAAAACGACTCAGCACTTCACACACTTTTTGTCTTTTAAAATGTTAAAGTTTTCCACACACACTATATTGTTTCTAATCACTGTTCGTAAAAACGGCTTAGAAGGACCAAATGTTCCTGACTAGGTTTTGTTTAGCACCAAAAAAACTAGGAAAAAAAATACTCTTTAAAAACTTTCCAAAAAGGTAAAAGAAAAACACGTCCACTTTGATCGCTTTATAATTCGGTTGTATTTAATTTCTAGAACTTTTCTAGTCATATGACTTTAAGTATAGTAACTTCATTAATTTTCTATACATTCTATGTTTTTGTTTATGTTTACATTTTTGTGGAACGTATATTTAGTATTGTTTATTTTCGTTCTAAATGTTTCCATCCAGTTCCAAACAGCCCCTTCTTAAATTAATTCAAGCATCTTGAATTAACTCCTAGATAGCAAGATTCTTTGGTCAAAACATGTCAATCAGTCTTTTGGTTGTATATTGTGTAAGCTTTTCTCAAGACATTGCCCATCCATTGAAAACCTTCCTCGTGATCTATGCTTCATCAATGCGTCAGTTGTTTGGTTTAACAAGCTCTCATAATGCGTAATTACTTTTCTAGCTAAATTTAAATGAAGAATGTGTCTTTGTGTGTCTATACTGGTTCACCACACCGACTGCTAATCTCGATGCAATGGACAACTTCACCCCCTTGATACAAACACAGTGGGATATAGGGACCTCATGTATCTTTTCCAAAAGAATGAATTTCTGGCACAATTCCATCTCGCAAGTTATATATGTATATAGCTCTCTCTCTTATGACTCTCGTTCAATGGTTATGCCATCCGACATGATGGCATAACCATCAAGCTAAACCTGCTGCAAAAATACGGAAGTCTATATTTTTCTTGGGTTCAGAATCTTAATCTAAATCTGATCTGAACCAGGTAAAGACTGTTATCGGATCTCCACTGATGGTTTCAGAAGCTATGAAGGCCTTGAGGCTGGTGCCTTTAAGGAGAGCGATTACATACGAGATACGACTGCAGACCTTGTAAAGTACATAGATGGTTCATGCTATCCAAATTAATACAAGCTACTTTAGTATTATAAGTCCTTTCTAAATGTTGTTGGAAATAATTTGAGTATTATTTAGATTCCAGGCTATCACGGCATGTCTATAAACGAGATCTCCGATGAACTCGTCAACTCAATTCTCAAATCAGGATATAGACACTCGGTGTAGATGTGGTGACAGCTGCTAGCCCGGAGCTATTTATCAATCAAACGTCTTCTCAAGTTTAATATTTGGCAGTACAATAGGTTTGCGTACTCTAGCTATATTTTAAAAACAACTAACAGAACAAGAGTATCTGTTTTGAGTTCGCACGTCGGGTTTGTTGGATAAGCTTAAATGAAAAGTCAAAAATATGTCATTGTACCACTGTCTGAAAGCAGGTGCCCAGTAGGTACGACTGATACTGCGCATTTTTTTTTAGAAAACTATTGCACAATTTCTAATATGAAGCAAATTAGTATATGAGTGAGAACTGTAATCCTTTTATATTAACAATGTTTATAGCGGCTTTAAAGACAAAGAAGAAGAAACCATAAGCAATTTTCATAGCGAGTAACATCGTAAAATATCGTGCAGAGAAAGAATTCAGTCCTTCATGGATTTCAACGTTTCATAGACGTCATAGCTCGTTGGAGGCATATCATATAAAATTTATAACAATGAAAAACATGCTTTCAAGTATACCAAACAGTGTTTCTTAGTATCTATCTAAAAATACATCTGTAGTCTATACGTTGATCCATAGACTCCAAAAAACCAAGTACAAAGAAAATCTACAAACCCATTGAGGCGCAGGCGTTAGGTGCCATCGGAGGAGGAAGAAACTCTTTTTTTTTAAATTTATTAAATATCTATCATGTTTGTTTGCCATACATTTGCTATTTACTCTTAGATGAGCCTTTGATTCAAGTTCATCTTTTCATATTTTGTTAGCCATTTATTTTTTCAATCATTTGGTAAATAATATCTTTTCGCTTGCTTGGAATATTTAACTAGCTTTCCAATATGCAAATTTTTAATTGAGCTTCTTATAATTAGATGTTCATTACACAACTCAGTTAAGTATTGCAATGAATTTTTTTAGCTGCATGCTTTACTTTTAGTGTTTTTATTTTATATAAACAACACTGCAACACGCATCATGCTTACCGAGGTACTTGTTAACAGTAAAACGGAGACAAAAGTGAGCCTCTCTGGCTAAGCTTTTGTTTGCTTCAGATTTTCCATTTGGTTGCTCGCGAGGATCGCTCTGACGTCAAACTTTGATGTTATATTTTTTTTTCAGTGCGGATTGCAATTCTTCAAACAATAACAATGCCATATTTTAGTGCTTCTTAACTAATAGCACTACATAATACGATACAATACAACATACTCGTGCATAATGCTTTATGGTCATGTATCTTTATACTCATTCGAGTGGTCACAGAGGAAAAGTGATCCACAGACACAGTGTTGTTTCTTCGTGCTTTCCGAATTGGACTTCAATTCCATGAATTGTGATTCACCAATGCATGACACTCTTATGTCAACACTGCGGTCTCCGTTGGAGAGCTGCTTCAGATCTGGGAAACTGTACGATGGACATTACGCTCCGTCCGTCGTCATGTCGGTCGGTCGGGTGGAAATTTGAATCTTACTTATGATTAAAAGTTAAAAAAGAATGTCAGATATATCGGACTGTAAAGTGACAAAATTGTAAGCATACTGAAACTGAAATCCATTTTCCTCGTTGTGCTGCGAGCTGTGAAGAAGATTCTCTAGTTACCGTGGTGAAAGGAGCATGGTAAGAGTTGGTTTACTTTTTGTTTATCAGATTGCGAAATGTTGAGCCACTTTTTTGTTTTGTTTTTATTACGCGACCACCTGTTGTTTTTGCGCGATCTGTAATAAATGAGGTAGGTGGTAAGAGCGTTAAAGAAATATGAATGTGAACCTTTCGAGTTTGGAAAAGTTCTTAAAAAGAGCAAAACATTATCATCAAACGAGCAGTCACAAATGGAAATGATTTCAAAAACGAAACACAGCATTCAAAGAAGAAACGAGAAGATTAATGCATAGGAAAGAAACCTCAATCTCAAATTCTAGACACAGAGAGAGACATAATGATAAATGCCGCAAAAGAATAACTCGAGTTTCTGTAACTTTCAAACATAATCAATCAGTATTTGACTCTAAAAGTTTGTTAAAAAGCTTCAAAGCATCTTAAAAGGCTTCAAACTGATACTGATACCCATCCATGGTGTGATGGTAAGCATGTCCACCAGTTAACTCAGAGGTTGGTGGTTCAAAACCCAACAGAGGCAAACATATATTTCCACGAGCCAGAAATATCTATAATGCTCAAATACAAAAGGCTAAGTTTTTGCTTTACCAAAAAGTAAGGCAAAAAATACTGTTGTGTCCTAAAGAAAGCAAAAACTTTTGGTCTTTTGTGAAGAATATTAAGAACTCGACCACGTCATCGGTCCCAACGCTCGTTTTCAATGACTCTCCGTACGTCAGCTCCATTGATAAAGCTAATTTGGTAGCAGCTCAATTTGCTGCCAACGCGACACTTCCTGATAGCATATTGGCTCCACCTGAGCTTGAGTCTGTAGATTCTGTGATAAAGCAGATTTTTTTTTCGAACTCGCTCGGTTGCGAGAGTCCTCAAAGATCTCAACATACATAAATCCGCTGGTCCGGATGGTATCCCCGCCATTATTCTGAAGAGGTGTTCTTCTACGCTGGCAAAACCACTGCGTAAGCTTTTCCATCTTTCCTATTCTGCTGGGATTCTTCCGAGCAGATGGAAAACTGCATTTGTTCAGCCTGTCCCTAAAAAAGGCGAATCTTCCTCTCCTTCCAATTACCGTCCAATTGCACTAACGTCCCTTCTTTCCAAGGTCATGGAAACGTTGATAAACCGTCAACTTATGAAATATCTTGAAGAACGAAAGCTTCTTAATGACCGTCAATACGGCTTTCGTAGCAAACGTTCCACTGGTGATTTGATGGCTTATCTCACCGACAAGTGGAACCAATCTTTACATTGTTTTAGAGAAAGTAAGATTATTGCGCTTGATATTTCTAAAGCATTTGATAGAGTTTGGCATCAGGCTCTTTTGTCAAAAATGCGTGCTTTTTGTATCGATGAGTCTCTTCTTCGTTGGATTAGAAACTACCTTTCCGACCGTTCAATACAAGTTGTATTGGATAGCTTCAAGTCTGATACCCACTTCATAAATGCTGGTGTGCCCCAGGGCTACGTTTTGTCTCCGACTCTGTTCCTCATTTTTATTTAATGATCTCTTGTCTGAAACTTATAATCCTCTCAACTGTTTTGCCGACGACTCGACCCTCAGCTTTTCATATTCGTTTCCAAATTCACGTCCCTGCTCTTCAGATGTGGAACTGGAACGATTTCGTATGTTAAGCTAATTGAATTCTGACCTTGAAAGATTGTTACATGGGGTCATAAGAATCGAGTAGAGTTCAATGCTTCGAAAACTCAATGCTGTCTCTTGTCGTTGAAGCTTAACATTCCCCCATTGCTATTATCCATGAATGGTACCTGCATCGAAGAAACCGAAAAGCTGTCAGTACTTGGTATGTGTGTAAACGATGATCTTCGTTGGAATAACCACATATTTGAAGTCCTAAAAAAACGCTGCTAAATGCTTAGGTTTCTTAAGACGATGCAGGAAGTTCTTCCCCCCCCCCTTTGATCTGGCTACAATTATAAGGCCTTCATCCGCCCAAAACTGGAGTATAATTCCCATATCTGGTCAGGTGCTGCTCAAACATCATTGCACCTGCTTGATAGGGTACAAAATAGAGCGTTAAAATTGATAGGTGATTGTTCAATCGTAGAATCGAGTGATTGTCTTGATCATCGTCGAAATGTTACCTGTCTCACTCTCTTTTATCGCTTTTTCTATAAACAGTGCTCTAGTGAAATGGCCAGTTGCATTCCTCCCCTGAAACAATTTAGCCGCAACACCCGCCTTGCTAGGAATGCTCATCAGTTTTACCTTGAGCCCAACTTCGGGCGTACAGTCAAGTATAGAGATTCATATTTTAGTCGCACCACCCGAATGTGGAATGCTCTACCTGGCCCTGTTTTTCCCCTGCATTATGATTCACGAAAGTTCAAAAGCAACGTGCATCGATGCCTCCTTTCAATTCCTCTCCTATTTTCCTAAATGTTCGCACTTTGATATGAGCGTTAATTATAAATAAAGTATCGTTAGTAAATGCATTGCCATGAAAAGAGCTTTCTCGATTAGCCGTTTTATTTATTTTTTGAACTCTTCTCGGAGGATTTGCCCATACGTAGCGAATGGAGAGATCCCAGTGTACAAATAATTGAATGTTTCTATAACTATGACTTTGACTTGTGGTAGAAGTAACACTATGAACAATCAAACATTCAAGAAAATCTAGAAGTTGGTTAAGAAAAGGCGGGGAATCATTTCATTAGCATAGTCAAGTGAAGTGTTTTCAATGCACCAAAGTCCGAACCCAACTTGACTCAGGTGCACAAAATTGCAAGAAAATTTTAACTAAAAAAAACTCTAAGAATCCTTCCACCCAAATTCGGTCACGACGAAAGAAAGTAGCTACAAGACACAAGGCCATTCCAAAATCGGACACAAACAGCTGCTTCAAGTTTTCCAGGAATGTTCTATTTTCTGCGTTTCCCATCCCCAAAACTTGTTGCTAATGAAAGCACACAGTTAAGTTGCTTTCAAAGTCGCAATTCGATATTTTGAGGCGACATTTAAATATGTCAGCTTTTACCAATTGTATGGAAGTCATCATCGTTTCGGTTGGTTAGTTAAACGATGATTAAACATCAAAGCATTTTTATTCACTACAAATCAGCACGATCTGTCTTGAATAATAATGAGTTCTTCATTAGGTATAAATGAATTAAATTGCTGCGTCCAAAGAATTATTTATGCTTATGACGGCTATGTCTAAAATATTTTCACCACTCAGTGGACTACTTCAGGGTGCCCGTGGTTATGAGTAGGTAATAAACACCAATTTGAATCATTGATTAAGTCAAAACATAACAAATATCATAAAAGAAATGAAAAGCTAAATGAATTTGAATTGCTCAAGCGTTACTTTAACGTCGATTGCACTGTGTTTTGTTTTGCAAGTATAAAAGGTATTCATGAAGTTAATTTTCATAAATAAATACAAACACCGAATGGCTATCATACGCGCATGTTAAAGTGCGCCTACATGCTGCAAAGGGAGTGAATCGTGAATGAAGTAGGGAGAGAAAAGTTGCCATTAAAATTAAAAATGAAAAGTGAGAAAAAGTCTATAATTCAAAAGACTGTCAACTGTCACTAGTCACTCCCGGTTTCATTAAGACGAGGTGAGCTTTACGCACGTCGCCTTTATTGTGTAAGTGAAATGTGCGGAGTACTTATCTACCTGTACTGTGTTTCTAGGAAATGTTGAGTACCTATGCTTCAAATGCTATTGTCTTCTTCTCGCAGATATTCCACATGTAAGACAGTTGTGCGTGGATGTTTTGTGTCTTGAAGCTCGAGTATGAATTTCGTTTTTTCGTTTTTTGTTTTTTGTTTCAAAAATTATTTTTCTTTTCTTTTTGCTAGTTCAAGTTCCATTCAATTATGGTCAAGTTATTGTATCAAGCTTTTCGATATACAAACAACAGCAACTAGTAGAACCGCAACACTTACCGGCTAGAACCTCTCTTTTAATAATTAAGATATTAGTATTCGAATGATCTGAATAATCTTCTAATAAAAGGTGAGGTCGTAAGCCTTTACAACCACATTATTGACTTACTTCAAAACTAGTTTTCAGGCAAGTAAAAAGGTTTCGAGTTACAAGTTTTGAACAAATTCGTATTATTAAAAAAAAAAATACATCTTGAACTCGCAATCATAAAACCAGACTTTGATAAAAATTGAAATTCATGAAATCGGAAATTTCTAGTTATAAGGAGTTCAAAACTGCTTTTGACATCTTTCTATATCGATGCTCAACCAAACTAAAGTCATTTTATAGTTGTTCTAGCAACATAGCTAAACGTCCATCAAGGCGACGGCAGGCGACGCCGCATTTTGATTCATTTGCAGTTGTTGCGAATCCCAAAATTCTGTCATCAGCGTTTTTGCCGCTGCCTTAACCGAAAAATCACTATGGCTTGGAAGAACCTTTTCACTTTATTCGTGAAAAAAATAAAAAAATTTAAACATACAAATAGGGTGGCTAAACAGAGCGAGAAGAGCCTAGCGCATTTATCACAACCATGCCTTATGAAGGAATGAAGCGGGCCTACAATTTTCGTTTTTCATGGCAATGAACTTACTAACGGAGGACTTGCCAATTTCTTTCGAAAGGCGATAACCGTGGAAAAAACATCTTCGCCTCTGTTGGGACTCGAACCACGAACCTCTGGGTTAACAGGCAGACATGCTATCCATCACATCACGGGTACAAGTCAACAAAAATAAGATAAATTTCGAAAATAAATTAAATAATTCGAATTAGTGATTAATTTTGGTTTCAGACCTTTTTGGAAAAAGAATTTGGTGCAATTATTTTTACTTGTTAGCTTCTAACACAGGATTTTCGAAGTGCATCTTTGCAGCATGGTTTCCTTCCTCTCGTCAATCCTTTTCTGCTAATCATCTTGGTGTGTGTTAGACGCCTGGAGAAATATTGCATCTAACCAGGAATCAAACCCAAGTTTTACAAAAAATCTTAATTTTTTTTTTAAACGGTGTCGAAAATCGAGAAGATCAAATGACCTCAACTCTGCTTTTTGCTCAGGTACGGCAATAGGTGCAGTTGCCGTACCCTACTTAGACGTAACGTCGGTTTTCACCGACACTTGTAAACAAAACTCAATACTATTTGGACTTATTGCCTCGGCATTTCAGCTTATGACATCGATGCTTGAGTTTGGTTAGCATATTCTGTGCAGTGGATTTCGACAACATTTCTAACATTTACTCATGGTTTTTCGGAAAAAGGTTTAGCTAAAACGGCTATTTCGATAAAAATAATTTTATTGAAGTCAGTTTCCCAACTGTGCAGAGAAAAGTTGTGAGATAACATTTAAAAACGACATTATGAAAACGGCTCTTACTAGACTAAATTTTGTTTGAACTATTAATTTTTGGTTGTCTTTCTTGTACTTGTAAGCTAAAAAATACTTTTAAGGTTCAAAACACAGCTGGCTTTACCTAAAATAAGTTTAATTTTTAGTTTTTCGAATTCTCCATGATGTCGCTATAAATGTCAATAATTTTGATTCTTTAACTTAATAAAGATCTTATATGCTTTTGTTTGAAGCTACAATCCTTATTTCTTTTTAATCTATGAGAAATATGGCTGCCGTTTTTCTATACCTTTAGCCTTGTACTGTTGCCTTCTATATTTGCACCAGAAGGGGAGCAATAATATGGGCCTTAAAAGCTCTGGCCAATGTATGTTCATATAGTTGTGATGCTTCTTTGGTTTCCCAGCTGGGGTAGGACTCAGCGGGCCAGGGTATTTCCCAAGGAAGCCAGAAGACTTGGGATGCGACGGTCCAACTTCTTCCGTAATAAAGGAGAACTCCGACACGGCAAATGTTTCTTAGAGATTTTCTTTATTATTCTACTTCAGAACGAAAAGCTTACAGTGTTGTATACAATGGTATTCTTTTACGTTAAGGTAATATTGAAATTTTAAAACGGAAAGCTTACAATATTGTTTACAATGATATTCTTTTTTGCTTAATGTGATCTTGCATTTACGTTAATTGAAAAATAGAAAGTGAATTATTATGCCTGAAGGGCCAAGTTTTTCTACGTTGATTACGTTTATTAATAAAGGGAAAAAAAAATGAATACGTATAAATGAAGAGTCGGCTGGTCTTGTTTATTTTTCGCCTTTTTAGGACGGTGCGGACGACGGTATTGCGGCGAGGTCGGTGATTGCCTTTATGCTGGTTGAATTAGGTGCAACCTGTGCTGTAGCGCCTGGCGGTCGGTCGTTTGGTCGCGGCGTGCTAAATTTTGGAATAAACAAAGAGTATTTATTATTAATAGACCTTACAACGTAGTGCCCACTGGGTCCTAGCGTGGTCAGGCCTGATAGTCTACTCGACACGGGAGCTAGGGTTGACTATTAAAGTCAAACGAACGGCGGTCTTGGTATCTTCAATGGACTTTAGAGTTGAGATGTGCCTCCTGGGTCCATACTCAATATAAAGCCAATTAAAACCAAAATATTTCGGGAGCGGAACGGGGTGGACTGCTAGAGTCGATATGGCGGCAGATTCTGGTATATTTAATGGACCTTAGAACTGAGATGTGCCTCCTGGGTCCATGCTCAATATAAGGCCAATCAGACCAAAATACAATGTGCTGCTAGGGGTTCCTAAGTTGCTATCCTTTTAATGGACCCTATATAATGTGATGTTCCTCCTGGGTCCATACACACTTATACGGCCAATTATTTAAAGGGCAACGTTCAATATTCGAGGCTGAGATGGTGACTATAAAAAGTCAAACGGGGCGGTAGATTTGATATTTAATGGACTTTAGAGTTGAGATGTGCCTCCTGGGTCCATGCTCAATATAAAGCCAATTAAAATCAAAAAAAAGTGACTGTGCAAGTCGGCAGAACAGAAATCCTTCGCAATTAATCAGAGTGGTATTCCCACAGCCAATGTTAGCTCGTGATTTCTCTTCCTTTTCTGGGGTCGATTTCACATCTACTTATCATTTCTGTGGTGACAAGTGGATGTGAACTGAAAGAAAAGGAAAAAAATGCACACAGAATTTTTTTCTTCTATCGTACTCGTATCGTCGGTTTGTACCATAGCCGTTGTATGCGTGTTAATGGCTGAGCTCTGGGGCGGCGAAAGTACAAAATGTGACGTTTCGTCACAGACCCCCCTTACTTTTGGAGACGAGAACCTTCTCGGCTTACCTCCTTGCTGGGAAATGATGAAGAAGCGTTTTTTTTTCTTATTTATATATATATTTTTTTTTTTTTTTTTTTTTTTTTTTTTTTCTCAAAAACGTTATAAACTTCAACTTAAACAGAACCAATTCAAAAATACTTCTTATAAAAAAAAAATGAATGTCAAAAGAACAAATAACAAAATAAGCAATCCTTAATGTAAAAAGAAAACAATGCAAAAAAAAAACAAAAGCTTCTATGCAAAAAAAAATGATTTTTTTTTCTAATCTATGTCCATCGGCGACACATCGGCCGTATCGGAGGCTTCTCGTTTACGCGATGCGTTGCGCCGCGCCCTCTCTCGACGCTTGTGGGCGACTCCGGTCTTCTTCCATGGGTTTCCGGCTGCGTACTCGACCGTGGAACTCTCCGCTGGCAGGGGGCCAAAGGCCATGTCTCCTTGCTGATCAGCTCCGTCGATAGCCGTCGGCGTGATCGTAGTGTTTGTTGTTGCTGGGCCTAATTTGGGCCCACTGCAGATTTGATCAAATTGCAGCTTACGTCGAATTGGATTTCGGGGGCCCTCTATACCGCTGGCGACAGCGCATAGCTGGCTACTAGGCTGTAGGATAGGGTAATCTCCTGCATATCGGGCGGTTCGAGGGTCGGCCTTTTGCCGAGCCCAATCCATCTTCCTTGCGGCAGTCTGTACTATCGCCCGCCGCCTTACCTCTATGGGATCGAGATCTATAGGCTGGAGTATCCACTCTATTGGAGCCGGTTGGCTGATTCTCCGCTCTCTATCAGTACGTTCCCGTGGTGGGCTACTTGGCGAGTCTCTGCTGCTGGACTGCTTCATCCGACTGGTCCATAGTTCCACTGCTTTGCCCTTAAGTTCGCGGACAGAGGCCATGTGTTCTTCTAGCGGCGGTGGGGGTCGGATGGGTTGAGCTCCTGGCTTGTCGCTCTCTTTGATGTTCACGCGACGCGTGGTAGTTTTACCAGGTGGCGGGGTTTCCAACCTGACTCTTACCTCGTGATCTGAACGTGCCGGGGGTTGGGGTCTTGCGGGTTGAGTACGTCGTCTGCTGAACGGGTCGTAGGAAGCTCCGGTACCGTGACTAGCACGTGGATTGTGGGCGGTGCGCCTGGTGTTACCTGGTTGTTCGGCCATTTCTTGGTCTACGGGGTCCGTTTCTCGAAGTCGGTTTTCTGGAGAGGAGGGAATGCGCAAAGTAATTTTACTGGTATCAGAATTTTCCACCACTGAACTTACCTCCTTGACTGCTGGCACAAGAATGAATTCGAATGGACTAGTTTCTTTATTATTCTTTTTCCTTTGTGCAGCTGGTAGCGCTTGGGCGAAAACAGAACCTTTGTTGACGGCGGCTGGTTTACAACTGACACTGGCGGATGAATTTAATTTAGACGAATTATCGGCAATTAGATCGGGTTCGGTGGGGAAAATTTTGAGGTCTCTCACATGAGTGCGAGTGTTAATCGCTGGTCCTTTGTTTATCCCTTTCTTGCGTAAGGCTACGATTACTGGAGAGAGAATTTTCGTAACCTCATATGGTCCATCATATCGCGGGGCTAGTTTGTCTGTAAAAAAATTTACTCCGGAGGACAAAACCCGTACGCGCCTGTAAACTTGTTCTCCTACCTGCGGTCGCCACGGGCGGTGGCGGAGGTTATAATGCTTAGCTTGTGCATGGGTTGCTTTTTGCATGTTCATCTTTACTAAGTCTAACAGCCCTTGCATCCGTTCGGCTCTGACGTTGATCGCTTCCAACGGGACGCCCGCATTATCTCGGCCTGCCAACGTGCTAGGAATCCGCAACTCTCGACCAAAATTTAGAAAGGCTGGGGAGTAGCCCGTGGACTCGTGTTTACTGGTGTTAATTGCGAACGTCAGTTCCGGGATGTGCTCGTCCCAATGTCTATGGTTGCCTTGGACATATTGAGAAATCATGGTTTTGAGGACGCGATTTACTCGTTCCGTTGGGTTTTCTTGGGGCGTGTAGGGAGCGGTGAAACGGTGTGTTATACCCAGCTCTGATAGTACTTCCGCAAACTGACGGCTGGCAAATTGGCTTCCATTGTCGGACAAGAAGGTTTTGGGAATGCCGAATCGGGTGAAAACGCGTTCGCGAATGGCTTTAATTAGGTTTGGCGTCGTAGCAGCAGGGAAGGGTATCGCTTCCACCCACTTTGTAAACTTATCCGTGAATACCAATAAAACAGTGTTCCCCTTCATCGATCGTGGTAATGGTCCCACAAAGTCTGCGCATACCACGTCCCATGGTCCTTCCGTTTGCGTCGTATACATTAAACCGCTAGGTTTCTGCTGTGCGGCCTTATATTGATTACATACGTCGCATTTCCGGACGTACGCGGCAATGTCACGGGACATACCAGGCCAGTGATACTTTTGCATGATGCGGGCCGTGGTTTTGGCTATACCCAAGTGGCCTGCCGTTACCACATCATGATTCTCGAATAACACTCGGTGGCGGTCGGTCGTGGGTACACAGAGTTTCCAATCGTCGGCGTTTGGATCGGCTAAGGGATTAGAACAAGCGAAGCGGCGGTACAATTGATGGTCGGTAATTCTGAAATCGGGGTAAGTATCGGGCGTTCGGATGACCTTCTCGTACATAACCTGCACCCAGTCAGGTTTTGCGTCGCTCATGGCGGCTAAACGATCGGTATCAGTAATTGGTAACGGATCTCTTGACAGGGCATCTGCTACTACGTTTAAAGCTCCTTTTCGATATTGGATACTAAAATCGTATTGCTGCAACTCTAATGCCCAACGCGCCAATCTGCCGGAAGGATTTTCCAAAGAATGCAACCATTTCAACGAATGGTGGTCTGTTATCACTTCAAAATGATAACCTTCCAAGTATGGGCGCATCTTTCGTATCCCCCACAAAATAGCTAGGCACTCCTTCTCCGTGGCTGCATATTTCACCTCGAGGTCCGTGAGGGTTCGGCTGGCGTAAGCTATGACTTTTTCATGTCCGTCCTGTTTTTGGGTAAGTACTATGCCGAGGCCCGTGTGGCTAGCGTCGGTTTGCAGAGTAAAGGTCTGCGTGAAATCAGGGCAGGACAACACGGGCGCCTCGGTCAACCGAGTTTTGAGCGTGTCGAAGGCTATCTGCTGGTCGGTTGTCCATACCCATTTGGAAGTCTTCTTTAGAAGGGCAGTGAGTGGCGTTGCTACTAGGGAAAAGTCTTTTATGAACCTGCGATACCATGAGCAGATTCCTAGGATGCGGCGTAGTTCCCGTATGTTGGTGGGTGCCTTAAGATCGCGTACTGCGGCAATTTTGTCGGGGTCAGTTTTGATACCTTCGCTGCATATAACATGGCCCAAATATTTTAAACTGGGACGGCAAAAATGGCATTTCTCTTTGTTAATTTTTAAGTTTGCGGCCCGCAAGCGGCGGAATACCTCTTCTAAGTGACGTAAATGGTCTTCGAAAGTTTGGCTAATGATGATGATATCGTCCAGGTATACTAACACATGATCCTCCATGTCATGTCCGAAGATTTCGTCCATGGCTCTTTGAAACGTGGCGCCGGCCGAATGCAACCCGCACGGCATAACGTTCCATTCAAAAAGTCCACGACCCGGGACGGTGAATGCCGTGTACGGTCGGCATTCTGCTTTCAGCGCTATTTGCCAATACCCCTGTTTCAAGTCGATGGTAGACATATACCTGGCCCCACGTAATTTGTCCAAGATAGCGGATATATACGGCAACGGATAAGCGTCCTTGTACGAAATGTCGTTCAACTGGCGGAAGTCCACGCACACTCGCCATGACCCTTCCTTTTTGCGGACCAAAACTACGGGGGAACTATAGGGGCTCTTAGAGGGGCTTATTTTTCCAGAAGCTAGCAATTCGTCAATTTCCTCGTTAATTATCTGTTGCATGGCGGGGTTGCGGGGGTAGTAGCGTTGTTTAAACGGCTCCTTTGTTTTCAGCCTGATTACATGGGGAATCACTGTGGAGAGCCCTCCGGTCTCTTCGAATTTGGGCAGCTCCCGGTCCAAAAACCTCGCGAGGCTCTCCTCTTGGTTTACGTTTTTGGAGGTCATGGCAAATAAGGAATCGGTACGTCTCTGCGTTTGTTCTATCCCTCGTGATATTTGATAACCGCCCAACGTCAGCTTGCAACCGGCCTTACTTAGCAAATCCATCCCCAATATGGCATCCTCGGCGAGAGTTGGCATAAACATTGTTTCTCCGGACACTGTCTGTTCGTTGAAACTGAATTGCATGGTGTAATGTTCCGATATGCATGCTGACCGCCCGTCGGCCAACTCGATAACATGAGCCTGATCGCGAGCCAGCATTCCCATCCTCCGGCATTCGTCGCGCAAATCTTGCCCAATAAACGAACGGGTAGAACCTGTGTCAACCAGCGCGTAGTATGTGCGACTTGGGGTTTTGATCGGCACAAACATCCGAGGGTCATCCATGATAGGAGATCGAGCGGCTGCAACCGGACTGTGATGGCACGGACAATCTTTTGTTAGTCGACCATCTTCACCACAAAAGGAACAAAACAAGCGGAACGGACGGCGGCACTCTTTCTGGTTATGTCCCCTCTGCTTACACCTCCAACAATGTGTCGTTCGGTCGTACGGTGAGCTGGGATATGACGGCAGGGTGGAAGGTACTACCGCATTGCGGTCCTGGGGGTTCGACCGCGGCTGGATCTGAATGCGAGGGATCGGGGTGGGATTGAACGTCTGGGGCACGGGAGGGCGGACGGTTCGGTCTTCTTGCCGGATAAACTCATATTCATCCGCCAACTCCATTAACTCATCCAATGTAGTAAAATCACGCCGCTTGACATAGAGTCGATATTCGGGCCGCATGCTGTCGTAAATTCGGTCGATGTTATCGATGACCGTCATACGCGGATGTTGCCGGATTAAATACAAAAACGCCCTGATATAATCTTTGGCCTTTTCCCGTGGGCCTTGGTGCTTCCTCATTATCTCGTCCTCGAGTTTTTGGTAGTATCTGGATGGTAGAAAGTACTGTATGAACGCTTGTCGGAACGTTTGCCAATCGTGGAAGTTCTCGCGGTTGATACGCAACCATTCCAGAGCGGAACCTCTGAAAATTTCGGGGAGGGTACGCACCATTTTATTCAGGGGGAGCTCGTAGCATTGAGCTAGTTCCTCAACCCTTTCTAAAAACTCCAGTGGCTTGCCAGTAGAATCAAACCGAAGACCCCACTTCCGTACGACATTCATCAGTTCAGCCTCGTAGCTTAAGGGGAACCGGTGCGGGAACTGGGGGCCTGGCAAATTACCATAAGCAATTCTTGTGTCGGTGTGATGGCTGGTCGGAGGGGCGGAAGTGGCGCGTTCAAACTGTTGCGGGGTAGGACGCGGCCGTGACACCATTTGTGACGTCGCCGTCCCTGGAAGCTGTAAGGCTGGTACTTGGAGACTGGATTGGTATATCGGTCGCTTAGCATCCGCGTTCAATGATGCGTTGTTTCCTTGGTCGGTATTCTCGTCGTCTGCGTCGTTGCGGGCTTCGATTTTCTGCTCCCACTCTTCACACAAGTTCTGCGTCGATTTATGCATCCGTAACTCCTTTAGATGCTGGCTTAGACGTTGGCGTAGTTCACGCACGTTGCCTTCAGTGCTTTGTCCCCGTAAACTCAGTGTCTCAATGAGTTCAGGTTTCCTTAAGAAGTAAATAAAGCCGAGGTTCTGGTACGGGCTTGGTTCTTCTTCGGAGCGGTCGGAAGAGTGGTCGGATAGATCAGGTTCTTTGTCGATGTTTGCCATGTCGAAATTTGGTTAGTCGGAATCGGGCGGGTTCAGAATCGGTCGGTTTCGGAATCGGTCGGTAGACGATGCGTTGGTTCCAGGTCACGGTCGGTCGGTAAGTGAACCTTCAGCAAGGTCCCTGCTCGGGCGCCAATTTGTGATGCTTCTTTGGTTTCCCAGCTGGGGTAGGACTCAGCGGGCCAGGGTATTTCCCAAGGAAGCCAGAAGACTTGGGATGCGACGGTCCAACTTCTTCCGTAATAAAGGAGAACTCCGACACGGCAAATGTTTCTTAGAGATTTTCTTTATTATTCTACTTCAGAACGAAAAGCTTACAGTGTTGTATACAATGGTATTCTTTTACGTTAAGGTAATATTGAAATTTTAAAACGGAAAGCTTACAATATTGTTTACAATGATATTCTTTTTTGCTTAATGTGATCTTGCATTTACGTTAATTGAAAAATAGAAAGTGAATTATTATGCCTGAAGGGCCAAGTTTTTCTACGTTGATTACGTTTATTAATAAAGGGAAAAAAAAATGAATACGTATAAATGAAGAGTCGGCTGGTCTTGTTTATTTTTCGCCTTTTTAGGACGGTGCGGACGACGGTATTGCGGCGAGGTCGGTGATTGCCTTTATGCTGGTTGAATTAGGTGCAACCTGTGCTGTAGCGCCTGGCGGTCGGTCGTTTGGTCGCGGCGTGCTAAATTTTGGAATAAACAAAGAGTATTTATTATTAATAGACCTTACAACGTAGTGCCCACTGGGTCCTAGCGTGGTCAGGCCTGATAGTCTACTCGACACGGGAGCTAGGGTTGACTATTAAAGTCAAACGAACGGCGGTCTTGGTATCTTCAATGGACTTTAGAGTTGAGATGTGCCTCCTGGGTCCATACTCAATATAAAGCCAATTAAAACCAAAATATTTCGGGAGCGGAACGGGGTGGACTGCTAGAGTCGATATGGCGGCAGATTCTGGTATATTTAATGGACCTTAGAACTGAGATGTGCCTCCTGGGTCCATGCTCAATATAAGGCCAATCAGACCAAAATACAATGTGCTGCTAGGGGTTCCTAAGTTGCTATCCTTTTAATGGACCCTATATAATGTGATGTATGATGTTCCTCCTGGGTCCATACACACTTATACGGCCAATTATTTAAAGGGCAACGTTCAATATTCGAGGCTGAGATGGTGACTATAAAAAGTCAAACGGGGCGGTAGATTTGATATTTAATGGACTTTAGAGTTGAGATGTGCCTCCTGGGTCCATGCTCAATATAAAGCCAATTAAAATCAAAAAAAAGTGACTGTGCAAGTCGGCAGAACAGAAATCCTTCGCAATTAATCAGAGTGGTATTCCCACAGCCAATGTTAGCTCGTGATTTCTCTTCCTTTTCTGGGGTCGATTTCACATCTACTTATCATTTCTGTGGTGACAAGTGGATGTGAACTGAAAGAAAAGGAAAAAAATGCACACAGAATTTTTTTCTTCTATCGTACTCGTATCGTCGGTTTGTACCATAGCCGTTGTATGCGTGTTAATGGCTGAGCTCTGGGGCGGCGAAAGTACAAAATGTGACGTTTCGTCACATAGTATATAATAGTGTCAACCCATTTGTCAATTTAGGGTTTTTTATAGCAGATTCAATCTCTGTCTTCCTGGGGCTGCCAGCATGAATTCGTAATTTGGTACTCTATTAATAGCTATTTCTGAACCGGAAGACTAGTGCTTAAGTCCAATTGGTTTATAACCGGAATCGGTTTCGCCTCCAAAGCTGATAGAAGTAGCAAGCCGATCATATCCTTAGCTCGTTGGTTCAGCTATAAACGGTCCTTATATGGCATAGTTCTGCACCCCTTTCGGCTTTTAACTGCTAGCTTGTTGATGTGGTTGCACTCACTCTAAACTTCACTACTCTTAACTTCTTTTTTTCCATACGGTACTGAGACTGAGGTTCAGACTTAAACTTGTTATATCGGAAAAAATGTTTCATATGTAACACAACTCAACTGCTGAAATTTGTACTTTAAGTAAAATATGCTTTTTGGTCGCCCTCTAGGAAATTGCCGTATTTTCTGAGACCAACAAATCTATGCGCTCCGGTTGTGAAAATATTTTTTACAGATATACAATAACAATCTTTTCGCCGATCTACTGATTTAAAAAATCACTTGTCAACCCTGCGGAGCTTCTTGGGAAAACATTTTTAAATAGACCTCTAAAACAAATGCAACTATGAGAGTAAACTTTTATAAAACTATACCTTTAAAATATGCACCGCACGACGGAATTCGTTCACCATTAGAATGCTGTATTATCCTCGAGCAACCACAAAATCTGTCTGCCGTAGAAGAAGATCTTTTCAAGTGCGTCTACAATTAAAAAAAAAAATGTTCGCTTGTTTTGTAGAAAAGAAGAAGAAGAACTGGTTAATCACTTGTGTAAAAATTTAAGAGTTGTCATTCCTTCGAGATACTCGTGAAGCAATTGGTTAAGAAATGTAGGATAAGTTAAAAGCAAGAGCCCACAAACATAATATTTTTGAAGATATTCTATTTTTTGGCGGGTCTTGGAAAGTTAAGATTGTAAAATTTTTACAATGGAACAATCCACAACAGTGAAACACCTCACAACAATGAAACTTCCACTGCAGCTAAAAAGCGATATGATGAAGTTAGCTAGAATTTTAAAAACAAGTGAACCGATTTCAAAAATTCTTCGAACTCGCTGCAGTGGCCATCATAGTCAATTGAAAACGGCAAAGAATTAAACGGAACCGCCCTTTATAATGTGTCACAGTCTATCATGATCTGCGTTTTAATTTATTTTACAATTCTCTACCTCTGTAAAAGCACGCTTTATTACTTTCTTTCATTTAGCTAGTCTGGTCACCATAAAACTATCTGACCTTTTCAATATGTCCACTCTTCTATCCCACTTGCGTTTTGTGGTGAGATTTGGGTTAATAAATTTAATTTTTAAATTTCCGTATACCAAGTAAGATTCAATTCGCATCGAGCGAATATCAATATATTCTGTTTTGGATGCTACATTAATCCTGAGCAATTCAGGCTATTCTCTTCGTATTCCCGTATCCCCGTGGGAACGGAAAATAAAAATATTTGGATATTAAAATTTCTAAAATGCAAGACCCATCAATAATATGACACCCCCGACAGCCAGAAAACTACATGATGGAATTCGTTGGGTTTTTCCAAGTTACATGAATTAAAAACTCTTTCACCCTCAGAATACCACATTTTTATGAAATTGTCATTCTTTTTACATAAAAGCAATTTGAAGGATAAAATCTAAAGCTATTTTTGTTCTGTGACGAAAAAGAAGTTTGACGAGTAGATACACAGGCAATTTTATCTTCAATTATCTTTCCTTCTCGAAATATTGTTGAAAAGCATTTATTATAGTCCGAATGAATTTATTCCTTTCATTGATTATTTCGCTGACAATTGAAAAACCACCTCTAAGGTTGACATTCAATTCTTAAGCCTTGAATTATAATTTGTTGGTTTATTTTATTATTTAGTACAAACTTGAAATATGATTGTTTTACCAATCAAGCTGCTCCTTGGGGTATTTGTAAACCATTTTTTAAATGTACATATACGCTATTTAATTTTTCATTTACTTGGCTGAAACTGCACATGGAACTGTTTTCTTATTTTGTCAGATAAATCAAAGTGGTGAATTATTTGTTTTTTAATTGTTTTTGAATGCGATTTCCGGGAAAAATATACAGGTAACCGTTCAAAACAAAAGCAACAAGCTGACGTCTTTTGAGAGAAAAAGCAGCAATATAAGCAACATAAATATTCACCTCCTCACAATAATAATATTCTCTAAAGCGGAACTCCCCCGTTTTTATTCAAAGCAAAAGAACCCAGAACATGAAATTACCATCCTAACATCGTTATATAATAATGCGCTTTCCGTAATTGCATTGCACCTTGCGTTTTGATAAAAAGAAAGAAAAAAAACATCAAATCTAAATTACAGGCCACAGAATGCCCCCGCATTAAAAAGTATATAGATACTGTCTTTCTGCTCTCCATCATAGTTGTTTATGTTATAGAAAACCTAAAGAAAGTCACTCAAACGTAAACAAAAAAGAATGCTCGGCGAGTAGTAAAACTTCCCAACACTAGTGTTTCCCACCCATTCACATTGGTTTGCTTGCGGAGCACTTCAAATCTCCAAGCATGGATTTTAGATACGAATTTTTCGTAGGCAGGTTTAGTCTTTCGTTTTGCATTAATAAGACCGCTTGCCATAAGTGAAGTTTCCTCTTGTCTTGTATTTATGTACGTTGTTGTCGCAAACCGCAGTTTGTTATGTGTACCTAAGTGATTTAGTTTGATTAACGGCTTACATCTAGCCAAAGGGGTATCGGAATTGATTGAAGAATTGTCAAAATCCACAAATCAAAACCAACTCAGCAGTTACGAAAACGAACTTTACGGCTTTCAGTGTGAGCCAGAAGCCAAAAGTGTAGACGTCATTGTGTTGAATTTGAAATTGCTGACAGATTTCGGGTTCGGTTTTAGGTTGTTTTTTGTTAAATGTGTCCAATTGAGTGGGCTATCGTTACTTATACAAACAAATATCCGGTAGAATTTTCGGTGGAATTAAAAATGATTCCCATTTGCAAAACGTGTAAGTTTTGCCAACGAAGTTAGAACTAACTGTCCGGTCAAAGCCATAACTTCTGTTTTCCCCATACAAAGTGATAAAACCAGCCGCCGTTATTAGAGCGTCTCCAAATTTTGCATTTCCTTTGTTCGTTTAAAATCGGTCAGAAGAATACGTCTTCGTCGGTCGTGCTTATTGGCTGAGTTTGCTTTGACGACAAAAGTGAATACAAAAAAAAAAAAAACATCTTGAAATACTATGTGAGCAGGGTGTATCTACCTTGTTTTCGATTCGTTCGCAATCGATTCAACAGAAAGATAGATTCGTTGATTACATTGTGTCATAATATATTGTGTCTTACCGAATAATTCACTAGGCAACAAACATAAATGCAAGAAAATGAAAAGTTCTGCTATCCGTACAAGCGTTGCAAGATCTGTCCAAAGATGGAGATACCGACCGCAAAGTATCTAGCAGATTATCTTTATGTCGTTCATGAGGATGTGCCATTTAGATATTATGGAAAAGTGAGTACAAATTCAAACATAATTATGAGCGAAAACCCTTTTACGGTGATGAATTTGAAGGTGTCTTTAATTTTGGTTGGAATGATCGTTGTCTCGATAGCATAGAGTCATTAGCTTGAGTTTGTCGAACTTCTTACGAGTACAATATGTTTGCTTTGTGGTTTTCTTTTAAATTTAACTGCAATCTGCAATGTAAGTACTAAAAAGGTAGCTCCAACCACAAGTGCGGGTAGTACGTAAACTGTAAAGGGGTGGGTAATATGCAAATTCCCAATAAAGATCTTTTGTCGAACGCTCAATATGACTTGCTGGCGCTATAATGATTAATGAACTTGTTTCACTACATGTTTCGCTTTCTTCGCACGACTTTGTTTGTTTTACAAATGTTGCGGATCTTATGTTATTATTATGTATTGATGGGATATTTTGCATAAAAATTTTGCTTTTACTTTCACACTTTCGTTAAGCTGGCATTTGTATAGTTGAAGTCATTTATCTCAAACTTCATGATGTGTTAATTAGTTAGGTATTGTTTCGATGATTTAAGTTTGACCTTTGTGACGAATCGTATGATTAATGTCAGAAGAGAGTGGCTGGGCTATGCTAATTGCTTTTAACACGATATGTGTGGGATATCTTTCTAAGAGAAGAGTAAAAGGCACAAGTCGGTTTTATTACATCATCAATTTGATATTGATTGGTTTATATGTACGGGTGGGTTTTTCTTTTCGAATTACCATTGAATTTTGTTCAATCTACTTTAAACAAATGCAAATGCAGAATTTATTGACATTCGCTCGATTCGTCTGACGGTCAACCTTGAAACTTACTTGGTATACGGAAATTTAAAAATTAAATTTATTAACCCTAATCTCACCACAAAACGAAAGTAGGATAGTAGAGTGGACATATTGAAAAGGTCAGATCGTTTTATGGTGACCAGACTAGCTAAATGAAAGAAAGTAATAAAGCGTGCTTTTACAGAGGTAGAGAATTGTAAAATAAATTAAAACGCAGATCATGATAAGACTGTGACATATTGTAAAGGGTGGTTCCTTCTAAATCTTTGTCGTTTTCAATTGACTATGATTTCATGCATATGGCCGCTGCAGCTGGTTCAATCTTAACGCCAATTTTTTGATCACTCATTGCAGCGAATGTCGGCAATATCGAGAAGAATGTTGTTTTTTAAGTCGTCAATCGTCTCTTGCTTATCTGTGAAGACTATGGCGACTTCACAGAAAATAGTATAGCGTTGTTAAATAGCACGACCTTGCAGACCAACTCAACAGGGTTCAAACCTTGAATTATAAGAAAATTGTTATCAACGACAATTAACTTATTTTCTAGTCAAATTATTGAATATTTGCCGCACTGCGGAAAAAAGGCGACTCTCCGAAAATACTGATTTTGATTTGCTTCTAACAGTAAATTAGACAGACAATTTGAATATGCGGATTTAGGCCATAATTTAAGCCTTAAAACCAAAATAGACGCCCAAAGTCAAAATATTTGAAATCGTATACTAAAAATATACTTTTTGTTTTTAATCATCGCAAACCTAGCAATACAATATAGCGGTTAAATTAAAAAATAACAGAATCGCAATAAGATCGAAACAGTAGTTATGAAAAGTAGTAGCTAGAATTGATAGTTTTTTTCTTGTTATTGTATAACATTTCAAAAATATGTCCCTTAAATTTTAAGCCAATCCAAGCAAAATACTAAAAGTTATTGCCTTACTAATCTCTTGTCCTTAAACTCTAACAATTTGAGCGCTAAACTTTAAACGCGTTCAAAACTCAAAATTACTCGGTCTACTAAAGTCTGTGTTCATTGCCATTTCAAAACTACTTAGTCGAATTATTTCAAATTTTGCATGTATTTTGTAGATACCTCCCATAGCGTTTAGTTAGATATATTTTTTTTACATTGAGGGTTACGACAAATCGTCGAAACTTCGGACGTCCCACCGGACTACTACCTTCAATCTTGTAAAAAAATCATTTTCTGTATCCTTGAAAGAAATATTTCAATAGTACATATTTGTCCAATTTTTACTGATCCACTAAAAAAATATACAATAAATACTCAATGCCAGTATGATAACAATATTACATAAATTAGTCATGTTAATCATAAATTAAGATGACGCTTCTATGGCGCATACATCAGATCTGAGAAGATCAAGATGCTATAAGCACGGTTTTTGAATTTCTTTGCAAATATTTCTCATTTGCTGCTTTTTTGTAATGTGAGCGTTCTTGTGAATTTTGCACAGGTCTTTCAAGTATGATATTTAAAAAGTTGCTTGAAAATTAGTTTAGATCTCTTCAGTTTCTTTCGAAGTTGGTCAGCGAGTTCCTTATAACGAACTAAGCACCCATCCTGCAAAGTCGAATGGAAGAATAATGCCACAATGAAAACATAAGCCTACAACAGCTTCCAGTATCGATCACCAAATTACAGCCAACGACCATCAGCACTGCTAAAATCAACGAGAACATACCTATATCATACCTGATCAGAATCACTGCTTAGCTTTTCTCAGTCTCTGGAAAAGGTCATATGGGAGAAATCACGAAAACAAACGTTTGCTTGAAAAATACATTGATATTAAATATAAAACGTAGTCAAGTACATGAAAACACTTCAAAAACAATCAAAATAAACGACAGTCTCAATAAACTAGCATGTGACCATGATCACGATTCTAACCCTTGCAGCTTTCGGAAACGAAAATAAAAACAAAAAAAAAAAAAAAAATGTTTGGTCTAGAATAAAGTTGCTATGGTCGGGACTACAGAAAAGTTGAAACAAATATTGTTCACAAAATGACGACTCCCTAAAGGAAAAAAACCACTTTTACCACTTTTTTGGATTTTCTCGAAATTTTTAGAACACTATAGAGAAAACTCTCAATGAATTCCAAGTAAATCGTTCCAATAGTACTCAAAAAATCGTGGCCATAGTTTTGAAAAAGACAGTTTCGAGAAAAACGAGTTCAAATTTTTTTACTAAGCCGATCCAGTTTGGATGCGCGTCAGCAGAATACCTTTATATCTCAGAAAATAATTTGAATTTAAAGACATATTCTAAAATAGTCGATTTTCTTATTTCTACGCCAGAGTATTACATTTTACTGTATCAGCTTTCAAATCAAGTTTTAAAATTTAAGGAGGAAAAATAGTGTAGTGTAGGCCTTGTGAAATAGTACATACACCAATCCCCAATGTAGGGTTTTCAGTGTATTTTAAGATCAAGGTAGCAAATTTCTTAAGTATCACTGTTTGTCAAATTCTTTCTTCTGGCAATCTAAAAACTAGTTTTGAAGTAGAACTTTTTACTTTTACGCTGTGCAATTATGAAGAGATATTAATAAAAATATTTTCTTTTATTTTCAGACAAAGTGTTCGGTATTTCGAGGTCTCGTACTGTGCATTTGCCTCAATGTTTCCTACCCCAATATTGTTCGATTTCCACGCGAGCTGGATCGATACGGTTCAGCGTATTTAATACCATATTTAGTACTACTATTTCTAGTCGGTCTTCCAACAATTTTGTTGGAAATATCTATTGGTCAATTTTTGGGACAAGGAGCAGCGCACACATGGCGGTCGTCGCCTATTTTCAAAGGTAAGTTGTTGCTTTATTATTATTACACAGTAACACGAGAGTTAAAGAGTAAAACTTCAGACATTAAGTTTTTCGTAAAGGTTGAATGTGGGATGTGGCATATGGTGCAGTAATCGTGTTGCCTGAGAGGAGCTGAATTCGCCTGCATTGATATTTTGCTGAGTTTATTGTAGTGATGGTAAAACATTCAACTTGAAATGCCGACAACAATATAAAAAAAAAAGAAATACTCGTCAAAACAGATTATTTCTTGTTTCCATCCAATATTTAGCTTTAGCGGGTGGGGCTCAAAAAACTCGACTAGCCTTGGGCCTAATGCTGTTCAAGACCTTAAATTTTTTTCCGACTTCACTCACCAATTGAGTAAATTAAGTACAGTAGTCTTTTAGTTCCCGTTCCTGTGGGAAATATGGGGATGAAATACAATTTCTGTTTCTCGGGGATAATGAAGCACTATTAAGAAGAGTAAGAGGAGTAATTGTGTCTTTTCTCAAACTCTAGACCATCTCTGTTCCAAATTTCGTTCAAATAGATGCAGCCGTTTCAAAGCCTATTCAATACTAACACTAAGTTCTCGTTTACGTTCCCGTTTCCGTTACTGAGTTAATATTGGGGATGAAATTTAGGCCCGTATTATGTGTAGCGAATCGAACGTTCGCTCCTAGTCGAACTGTTCACCGAATTACTAGCTTCGTGGTATTATGAGTAGCGAACTACAACATTCGCTTTTGATGTTATAGGTACCAACATAAAAAAGTGAATATTTATGAAATCATATGTCAAATTGCTTTATAATTGTGGTTGATCTATTAATAGAACATCTTTCTCAATTAAATATTAGAGAAATGATTCATTATCAGTATGATTAGTAGTGTTGATTTGTTTTTTGAAGATATGGAAGAAAATGAGTGTGCACGGAACAAATTAGTGTGTCAGTTTGATATGTTAAAAATTCTATAGACTACTTTAAAATAACATAAAAACATATATGCATGGTATTATGCCGTCTGCCCGATCATTTAAAAATTACAATAAATAAGTTATCAAAAGTTTCCACTTCTTATTTTATTCCTATAAGTAAACGCATTTTTGGCAAAATTAAAAAGTTTTTCCACATCCAGCTCGTTTAACTCTGTTATACTCTCTTCGCCCGAAAGGTAGTCTTTTTTAAATACCTGACGCCTGACGCCTCACTTCACTTAATATTGGACATTTCCCAATAAAATGTAAGACATCATCTCGTTCTCTCGTGTTGCATAGATCACACAGACATGATAGATCTTCCCCGTGGTATGTAATTCAGGTTTATAATTTCACCACTCAATCTCATCATTGATATAGCTTGAACACTGCTTTTATCATGGAAATAGTTTTTTCCTATCAAATTTTGGTCCAAGCGACTGTACACTGCTCTATGTACCGAAGCTTTTGCTTCTTCTCTGTACTCCAGTAGCTTCAGTTCAACTTTCTCTACCAGCTGATATAAAATAGAACCCCAGTTATCTACATTTCCAATGCTAAGATCAACCTCCATCTTGCATTGAAGCGCCAGATCCATCCATTCCGCATACCAGCTTGACTTGTTTTCCACCGCTTTTAACGCCGCTATTTTTGGAAGCCTTGTATCTGCCATTTTCATTACCTTCAGTATGTAGTCTTTCTGCAAACTTTAAAGTTTTTATAAACAAAGGTGAAAGCCCTGGTTCGATCATCAATTGATAATTTGGAGCATTAGCAGGAATACAGAAAATTCGTTTTATATAGAACCGAAGGAGCTTCTCTACTGCCTCATGTTCTTTATATCCCCATACCTGTGTCCCATAGAACAAAACTGATTCAGCAACTGCTTCAAATACTTTATATTCACTGCTATAAGACCAGTGCCCCTGTTCTGTAACTATCGCCTCGGTGATAAACGATGGAAAATGGAACGAAATTCTATGAATTTAGTAGGATTTCGTTCCATTTTCCACCGTTTATCGCCTGCTTTTATCGAGGCGATAGTTACAGAACAGGGGCACAGGGTCGATAATTTTTAAAATGGTCAAAAAAGAAAAAAAAATATAGTAGAATGAAACCTTTTAAAAAAGGTAGAGAATAAACCAAAAAAAAAAGGAAAAATAAATTACGGGCGATGTGAGGTCGGGAAGGGGGCGGGGGGCGTATTTAAGGGTAAAAACGGATAATCTCGATTACCGGTAAAACTGCAAGTCTTAGGAAAAAAAGTCAAATGGCAGAGTTGTAGGTATTAAAAAGATCTACAACTTTTGTAAAGACACTTTTTTCACATAACCTCAAAATGTATGTGAAAAATTCGAATAACTGAGTTTTTGGTTTTTATTTTTATCTTTTGCAAAAAAACTTATTTTTTCACGAAATTTGGTGAAAACATACCTTTGTATATTCCAAACATACAGTAATTTTTTTGATTTAAAATATTTATTTTTTCACCTTATTTTGACAAAATTTTGAAAATTTACCCTAACTTTCAATCGAAAAATCTCACGTCGAAATATCGGCTTTTTTAAAAAAATTGGTGTGTTTCTTGTTTGTTGAAATCTCTACTTTCAGATGGTTAAATTTACACTACTATGGTAAATGTTCTCAGAAAATGCAAATAATGAAAATAGCCCAAATCCAATTTTTTTTTTTATTTTTTTTAAAATTCAAAATTTACACATTAATTACTAGAAAAACGTAAATTTTAGAGTGTTAGAGAAAAGAGATACTCGACAATTAAGAGTTTCCAAAATTCTTAGCTAATATCTGAAAATAAATTTAATTTCATTAAAATAAAGTTGACATGTTAATTATATATTTTTAGGAGCCTGTATAGTAAGCCGATTTGCATCATGGTTGGCATCAATATGGATTTCGCTGCAGGCTGTTATATCCGTGGCTTACATTGGAATGTTTGTAACAAAATTGCTGCCCTTTAACGAATGCGTTGGTGACATAAAACTAGCTATAGTGAGTAGCACATTTAAAAAATGATGAAGTATCTTTTATGAACTTTTTGTTTTCTTTTTCTCATCAGAATGGATACAAAGTGGTTGGAACGAATGGTGTTGAATGCATTCAAAAGACCTTCCTCACACCATTTTGGGAGAACCCTCTCTACTTTGGACTTTTAGCAATAGGCTTAGTATTTATTTGGATGACTGTCATGTTTTGGTAAGTATTTGTTCAGTATGTTCCTTAAGCTTTTTCTAATTTTTCTGTTTCTATTCTGCAGCACTCACAATGCCAAAGTTTATCGCCGCATATCGTTCTTTTTTGGTTTAATCGGCTTCGTATTGCTCTGTTCGTTGACTACCTGGGAAGTACGGGCATCTCTGGAGAGACAATACTTTCCTGAACTGTGGCCATTTAGAGAGGGACTTCTCTTGGATAGTTCGATTTGGTTTAATGCACTTGTGCAGGTGATCTACGCCACGAACATTGGTTTCGGAGCCCTTCCTGTGATCACAGGCAAATTTCTTTACAAGGGTGATGCTGTTCGTACCTCTGTTGTGTACCTCTGCTTTAATTTACTGGTCAACGCCATCTCAGTCACACTCTTTATGGTCCAATTTGATAACTTAGCTTCAAGGAGTCTGAGTAACTTGGAAGCTTTGAAACCTTTGACAGCAATCTATGATCGTGTATTAAACGAACCGACGGGGCTGCTGGCCAAGCTAATTCCATGTCTTATTTACTCCCTGATTGTAATATCAGCAATCGTGTCGATTACTATAGCAATCTATACGTCAACCCGTCTTGTGCCTCGTCATCCGAACTACGTCATAAGTTTAATTGGATTTGTTGCAGCAGTTATTTCATTGGCTGCTCCAAAGTTCATCATTCCTCGTGTCCTAGACACCAGAATTGTAGGCACTCTTGTGATAACAGCACTGATATTTGATATCATAGCCACTACTTGGATATACGGAGCGAAAAACATCTACACAGACCTTGAGTTCTCAATCGGTCGACCGATTTTCAAAGGTTGGGTGTATCTTTGGTGTTTAGGACCTGCTTTCCTGACCGGAGTCCTTGTTTGGTGGTGTGCAGATGATGACCAAGGAGATCTTTTGTCTACCTACATGCCGCGATGGGCACCAATACTTTTCGTCATTGGAGTAATCCTGATAATAGCCTGTGTAGAGATCTTCAAACAAGTAGATTATAACTTTTTTGGAATGATCTGTGAAGCTGCAAAGCCTGCGAAAGAGTGGGGACCAGCTGATCCGCTAGCTCGCCATGCGTGGAAACAGTGGCGATCAGTGTGCCAGGACACTGGTAGGAAAGATTTTACATTGCGAAGGCGTGGAACTCGAGACTACACTCATTCGATAAAGAAAGGTCAATACTCCCAACAAGCAAAATACGGAACAAACCATTGGAAGTCATCCACACCTGGCAACAGTTCGCCCAACTACAGTGGATCTGTATTTGGCGATTCCGCCATTGAAGAGGACATGAGTGTGAACAAGTATTCTGGATTAAATCACCAATTTACAGCTTACCAAGGCAACGATGCGAAAGCATTACGTTACTCGAACAGATCTCGTCAACCACCAACAACACCAAATGAACGACGAATTCCTCCGATCAATTCTAATGCAACTGCCGAACGCCACAAAGAAGTGGTTTATATCCGAAGACTATCAAATGGCGAGGGGAACACTCATTCGACGAGAATTGAAATTACTCCTTCTACCGAATCAATAACATATGGGACACGCAATCCTATGGGACGAAATTTAAATCAGACTTACAGTATTCCACATCGAACGAATAGTGTAAACAGACATCCTGTTCAATCAAATGGCCAAGTTCCGGTGGCTAGTCTGGCAGACGTGGCTACTGGAGATCACATTTGCTGGCGAAAGTTCTCCGTCAATGCCGAAGAGTATTCCACTGAATTGTGATGTCATTGAAGGGCACTATAATTTTCTGCAAAAGACTTATCATCCAGTTCGAAGGCATCGTCTCTAAAACTAGTGACACTTTATCGAAGCTGAGTTGATTTCACACTGTGTAAATAAGTTATTTTTTTAATGTTAAAAAAATTAATTAGAAATCATACAAACAGTTAATGACTTTATATAATTATTTATGTTAATCTCTTATAACAATTGTTAATTTATAAGTAAATTTTGTAAATATTGTTAGTAAAAATTGGAAAATAAAAATAAATTATGAAGGATATGTTAAGGATTTAAAATTTGTGCATATTTGGTAAAGCGGAGTAACAGAAATTAGTTACACAATCTTTTAAATTATTTAATTAAAGCGGATTGGAAATGAGTTCGGTTTGAGAGATCATTTCTAGCAATTTTCTAAAATTTAACTAAAAGCCAAATTTACTTTGAATCAAAAATGAAAATGCTCAACCCTTGAGATTTTTTTGCTTTGTCACTAAAAAAAGTGAATTTCTATTTTGACTTTTCAAAATCAGCTTAACTTTATGTATCTAAATATCAAATAAAAAGGCATAGAAAAAAGCTGCATTATTTACAGTCAGTGTCAGTGTGGTAGAAAAAATCAATGACTGTTGGCTGTCGCAATATTCTGTATATATTTAATTGTTAAAAATTCAATTAATCTTTTATTTATTAGATAAAAAACATGTGCATTGTCTCAACTACAAAATTCATTGGAAAAAACTTTAAAAATAGACAAGTAAATTGGGTAAAGCATTCCACACTCCGTTTGAGAGGCAAAAGTGTGAATCTGTATATCTGTGCGACCGAAGTAGAGCTCAAGATGAAACTATTGTACATTCCCAACTAGGCAGGTATCGCGGCTTTATTGTTTAGGGAATAAGTTGCACTCCTCAGCTGGCTATTTCTCTAGAACACAATTTGTTTAAAAAGCAATAAAAGAAAGTAAACATTACTATGCTGTTGAAGAGAATCAATCGATCCTTCAACTTATCTATCACCTATCAGTTTTGAAGCTCTGTTTTGAACCCTTTGCGTAGTTCCTCTCCTAATATAGGAATTTTACTCTGTCTTTGAGCCTATGTTCCCATTATAAATTAAAACCGGACCAGAAAGGATAGCATATTTTCCGTATCGTTTTCAGAAACCTCAGCAGTTAGCAGCATTTCATTCATAGGGGTATATTCTACTCTATTTTTACTACTCCTGGTAAGAATTCTCTAACGGTCGAAATTGAAAGGCATCTCGATTCTAGTAACCGATTAAGTTTTGCATAAAGTTTTTCGGTGTCACATTGCTTTACAATTTTCATTCGGTTTCGTTGTAACTTATTGTCAATATTTTTTTGACGTGAACAATTTCTATATTGGTTAAGGTTCAGGACGTTAGAATTTTGAAAGAGTTTCTTGATAATAATAAAATAACCATATGCTTCTTATAACAAAACCCAAAGCTGCTATGAAAAATTTTAGCTTGTAGCGACCGCAAAAAAACTAGTTCTCAGGTTTGTTTGGTTCTTAAAAGTATTTACTATAACATTGCTTTGAGCAGATAGCAAAATCAGGTGCCTGAAGCGGTTCATTCAGCCGCTGAGTTGTGAGATGCCAGGATGTGATTCTCAGTAACGTAGATCCGTGGCTAAGAAACAACTAAGGTAGGAAGCCCTGTAAGCTAATGGGCGGAAATCTGCTTGAATATTCTAACCTTCCACAGCTTATTCGTCAGGAAATTGAAGTGAAATCTGTTTCTGAATAGCGAGAATGAGTAGGATATTCAAGTAGATGGAATCTTTTTTGTGACTTTAGGAAAGCAAAAGTTATAATTTTGGAGTTTGACGAATTAATTTGAAAAATACTTACTTACTACGCTGGGCATTACATTTGGGGGTGAGCCTGGGCATCAACCAACATCCTTCTCTAACGACCTCGCTTTCGGGCGAGCTCTCTCCAGTTTTAGAATCTTAGTCAGTTGAGGTCTTTTTCCACTAGTTTGCGCAACCTAAGACGAGATCTTCCCCTTCCGCGATTTGCCTGCAATGTACTCTGGAAAACCCCTCGAGCCGGAGAGTTGGTGTCCCAGCCATCGTAGTCTAGCGATGCGTTCTCTTCGAGCTATGTCCATGTAGCGGAACAGCTGATACAACTCGTTGTTATGCATTATTCTCCATACATAGTCTTCGTATACGGGACGAAAGATCATTTGGAGAAATTTGAAACATTATAACTGTCAAATTCCATCAAAAGGAGTATCGATTGGACAAAGAGAAAAGAATTAGGGACATTGGGTGGTGTAATAAATATGTTTGACAGACTTTCAGTGTACACATATTTGTTTCTAATTAATTTTATTAGGATTCATAAAATTCAATTCCTTTATCATAAATTGTAGGTTGCGCGTATAAAACGAGTCAGTAACTACACGTCATATATGAGAATTGTCAAGAAGCAGGATGCATTTTGTGGCGTTCGATATTGTACCGAAAGAAAGTGCACCGCTCTTTAAACAAATAAGCCTAGGAGTTTCAACCATTCAGTCATCCAAAGTATTGACTAGAAAAATAAAAGGGACAAAAACATAGCATCCAATCCGTTCGAACCGGCTTCATTTTATGATAGATTGCAACAGCAAACAAAACTTATTGCATTCAATGTGGTGGTCTCTAGAAAAGTTAAAAGGAGGTTTTGCAAGGAACGAATTCATGGGAATTGTGTTGACTGGGATAAACAATGAACTTCAAACTATTAAAGAGAATAAATAGCTTGGAGAACTTCTGTCTTAAGCACGGGTCACACATGGCTGGTTGCCAGCGGCGAGTCAAGTAGCCGTTACTGCCAGCCGCTGATCAGCTTTGTTGGACCAAGAAATTCACCACACTCGCTTCCAATTTTTGGCTGCTATATTAAAAATACTGCTACACGTTCTGTTAAATAAATTTTTCATTCAAAATTTGTGTCAAATATAAAAGTTTAAAAATAAGAAATAAAAGCAATTTTTGGATGGTTTTCTGTAACTGTTTGCTGAGAGAAGCGGGCGAGTAGCAGCCGATAGTGTTACCTGGCTACCAGCAGCTGCCTGCTTCTACTACTAATAATCGGAACGTTGCACCTAGTGTAAAATATAAAGACTTAAATAGCAAATACGAGGTCAATAATATTCTACATATGTAGCACAAGTATGGGGAAGGTACGCTTTTTCTTGAAAAGATATTTCAGACTCTCTGCACTTGGAGACTGGTCCTGCAATGTTTATCATAAAATACAGCAGTACACAAGTTCCACTTGCGAACTTCAACAACTAAATTATGTTCCATATATGAGCGACGAAAATAATGAGTGCTCGCTGGGCTATCTAAGATCCAGGGAAGGCACTTGTATGGATGTCATTTTATTGATAGTTCAAGTATCGAACAGATATAATAATAAACATAAATTTTTCAATAAAATGACAATTGAAGATCGATCTGAAAAAAACCTGTCTGTAAGAAAATGAAATCATCATCTCATCAACAAATCATTGATACTGTAATCCATACATACTTTCTGCCTATGTTATGCAAAGTTAGTTTATTAATGTCTGAATATATTTCATAAAACACGTTCTCATCCCGCTTACAGCAAATGCCAAATTTTATAAAGTTCTTATGAGCTTACATGGCTAAAAATAAACTTTGGCAAGTTTTCAATATCCTTTCAAATAAAAATTTATATTTTGGTTTGGCTACGTTAATTATAAAAGTATTATTTCGTTTCGATGCGATAGTTAGCAAAGACTTTTTTAAAGAGAAACATCAGTTCTCCCATTGTTACATGAAAAAGCAGCATTGAGACTTTTAAATTAAACCTTACAGGCATCAGCAGTCTTACACATTTATAATTAAAAAAAGTCTACTTCGTAATGCGAAAATCAAAACCATGAAAATACTATTTTTTTTAACATCTGTTAAGCCGGAGGATCTTAGAGTATCGAAAATGAACTAAGTTTTTTTTTTAACAAAAGAGCTGACGCACGAGCTCCTTGAAAGAACAAAACCTTTATTCGCCTATTCAGAGACATATGTGTGCCGTCTAACTCTATTGTTTGTTGTTTATTTCAATACAGTAAGAATTCTATTCTTTTAAATATCTTTATATAAAGAATCAAAAAAGTTCTTGTTTGATAAGACTCAAGGCCGAAAATTATTTGAAAATGCTATTTAAAGAATTCGCATAAATTAATTATTTATTCATCAATACTCCCTTATGAAAAAATGATTAAATTAAATTAAATGCTAAAACACTTTTAAACATGTTTTTTTTCTCATTGATTCTGTTGAAGAAGAAAGAAGTTTTGTTTTTTATCTTTGATTTTATAGCGAATGCAAATTAAATTTTATTACTGAACAGAAATTAAAAAGTAAGTATTGTGTTTATAAGTAACTCGTGTCCTTTAAGTGAAAGTTAATTTCACAATTTTGTGAGCAAAAGCAGGTATAATAAACTTCATTGCTTGCTTAACTATATCACAAGGTTTCAAAGACACTAAATAACTTGTCATCGAGAATGTACCATTAATTTATATTCTATAGCTGGCAAACCTATTTAAAAAACATCCAAACATGTTTCGATAAATTTGAACGAAAACTTGTTATACACGCCTTCATGGTCGAGTTTTGGTTTTGGTTAAGAATATCAGAGAAAAGATTTTCTTGTTCCAAATTAGAATTAGTACTCTTTTAGTTTGAAGAACTTGTTTGAACTTCATGATAGAAGCACAGACTGGTTCAGAAGCATTTGCAAATTTTGTAAGTATAAGTATGTTTAGGAATATATGAAACATGTTAATAGAAGACTGTACTGAAAGCTTGTACATATTAAAGAAATAAAAGAGAACCAAATTTTTCAGTTTCACGAATTTGATTGTATTGTTAATTCATTAAATTGATAGTTTCCTACTTCTGTTTAAGTCTTATTAATAATATTGGCAACTGTTCCTTGTATTTTTTTCAGTTGAAAGGTTTTGAAATACTAATTGGAGCACTCAGACGTAAAAACTGATTCATTGATTCATACCAGATAGTAACCTTCTTTTGTTATGGCTTACCAGATGTTCAGAGAAGATCCAGAAGAGCTGTCATGATAAGGAGCTTAAGGGGCCAGTAAAAGCGATAAGGAAAACGGATCAGGAAAAATCTTCAAATTGCCAGGAAAATAAAAAATATACAAAATATTTGTTGAATTGGTCATGTTAAAACGAATTCAAGTAATCAAATGACTTTAAGCAGTTAAAAGACTTCATGTAGTTAAAAGACTCTAAAGCAGTTAAAAGAGTGTATTACTTTCAATGTGTATTACTACCAATCCGGCTCGAAGGGCCAATGTTTCCCACTTGGTTTACCAAAAAACTCCAATTATTGGATCTTCTTAACCAAATCGAAGGATTAAAAAATCTACCCGACCAACCCAATTCGTTCAGTCTTGTGTTTAGTTGCACCGCCATTCCACTTTGCGCACACACATATTGAACCTAAAACTTTTTGGAAAAAAAAAACCTGTGAGAAAGCTCAGATCTCAGATGTCACTAAATTAAGAAATAGGTGTTTTCATGTCCTCTACGACTAGACTACTGTTCGTGACTAGAAGAAATCATATAGCTCCTTAGAGTTATACATTAAAGCATTCGCCGTCGATCAGCGGTGTTCCCTTCAATGGCTTTATATTTTACATTCGGTGCAGCATATCAGTTACCTTTAAGTTTTTCTGACTGTTTTTTTTAACCAGGCGTAGATTATGAAAGCAATAGTGACAAATCGACAGCAGTTTTGGTTGATCGAAGGGAACACCGCTGATCGACAGCGAATGCTGTTGACCAACCTCAATCATAAGGATTCTGCACTATTCTTTAGTGTATGACTCTAAAGAGCTACCTGATTCCTTCTAGTCACGAACAGTAATCTGTGTCGCCTATGTCGTAAAACATCTATTTCTTCATTTAGTGACATCTGAGATCTGAGCGCTCTCACAGGTATTTTTCCCAAATAGGTTATTGTGTTATAATAAAAGATTTCCACGTTCAGTAAATAGATTTAATTTCCTGTGTTAAGTTACGTTACTTAATTCATGTGTTTGATAAAGAGATAAAAGTTTAAGTGTCGAACGCGTTCTATACAGAAACAAACGTCAAAACCCATCTTGCTGCTAACGTGATTGGTAGCAATGTCACATTCAGCAAAACAGGGTACCTATGCAACATAGGTATAGACTTAATCTATGTGCGCAAAGGGGAGTGGCGGGTTGATTCTCTAATTAGTCAATTTGGTTAAGAAGATCCATTGGTCCTTCGAGCCGGATCGGGGCAGCTTGGTTTGCGGGATGCTCCTAAGCTTGTTCGTCAGCTGGCTTCCAATAGTTTGAATTTGTAGCGAAATTGGTTCAGGAACGGGAAATGTAATAGGCTGGAGGACAATTAGTACCTCTTGTTCCTCAAAAGTTAGTGGTTTTGAGTTCTCAGCCCTAAGACTAATGATACAAAACCGGAGCATAGCATAGTGCTATAGTAGTCGACGAATTCTGGGACTTTTAACTTATTTAGGTTGGGGTTGGCAGTTACAAGTTCACTGAAAACACCACGAAATATTTTTTATACGAATGCTAGTGTGCTTGGAGTATTCGTGGAAGGGTTGCCGACTTCATTTGCTGTCAACGAAAGAGACTTTTTGCCGGATTGTTAAGGCTGGTGTGAGCAGGATTTTGTTTCTTGGGTTCCTGCTTCGGCTTCGACAGTGGATGCCAGTGCTGTTTTTTTGATTTTCAAGCTTAGCTCCATATACTCTAAGTTCTATGTTTCTTTCCACCATGTCAAGGGTTGGATTGATTTTCTAATCTTTTGCTTTGATTAAGAAGATCTAATAATTTGAGTTTTTTGGTAGATCAGCCTCATCGCTAATCTCC
Organism: Melanostoma mellinum; assembly: GCA_914767635.1. NCBI lineage: Eukaryota > Metazoa > Arthropoda > Insecta > Diptera > Syrphidae > Melanostoma > Melanostoma mellinum. Next base: position 174,045,700 of record OU612058.1, read on the forward strand.
ATTAAACACGCATTTGTAAAGTTCAGAGTCAGTTTGATGCTTATTGGATATTGTCAAATAAGGCCTATCAAATTGTTGACGTGAGATCTTATGTCGATACATTCCTCCACAGTTTACGAATTCTAAGTTTCCATTTATCAGACATGCTCTATTCCAGGCCAGCTGGTACAGGGTGCTTCCATTTCAACTTCATCTCCGAAATTTGTTGCAATGAAAAACAAACAGCAAAAGTACCATAAGCATAAGACCAAGGGAACTTAGCCCCAATCAAAAATTGTAAATGAGGATTGTTACCCGCTTGGGTGGGTCATAAAGCTCTTTTCCTTTTGCACGATGTGGGTCTCAAACCCCAAATATTTGGAAAAAGAAGTAAAAGCTTCTCGGAAAAAATAAGACAACGTACGATTTTTTAAATTCATTGAAAACAAGAAAAGAAAACAAAAAGCCAAAAACAGAACCAAATATGTATAGTGATTTAATACATATAAAAACAATCGAATTCGAAGATTAATCATTGGTAACAATGGGTCTCCGAATATAACGTTCACAGTTTTAATTATAGGATAACCGATATAGAGTCTCATATTTCAATTTTCCAGAAAGTCAAATTGTATTGAATTAGAAACAACTAGAATATTATCTTTTCTTATTTCACAAAAAAACTATCGGAGAAAAAAAAAAAAAAAATTATAGCCATTAAAAATTTTATACTTTAAACAAATAGAATTTGAGTTTTTCTTTTAAGATTTAAAAACAAACAAAGAAACATTTATATGTTCTTACATATGCAAATAAAGTTTTAGAGAATTGGATTAAATTAAAGCCCAAAAATCGGGCGATTTTTCTTTTGTGAAATAAGAAAAGATAATATTCTAGTTGTTTCCAATTCAATACAATTTGATTTTCTTGAGAATTAAAAACAAACAGAAACTTGCATACATACTTACACAATTCTAGTTTTAGAGAATTTGATTCAAATAAAAACCTAAATATCACGTTTTTCATTTATCATCTACATATGCAGTTACGTGTTCGACATTGGCAATGTATGAGATAATTTTTTGCTTGCATCCGCATGAGGCTAAATAATACTATATCTGAATTTTTGTTCTAGGATGGTATGCCTGTAAAATTGATTTTGGTAGCAAGATCGAGTAATCGAATCGAAATCGAATCGACATTTTTCTTCTTAAAATGGTTTAAAATATATGTATAATGTTGTCATTTTCATGTAGTGGGACATAACCCCCATCATTTTTGTTTGGGCCTTACGACCCATCAGACTGGGTAATAAGGCCCACTTTGCGATTGGGCCTTATACTTATAGCCCACTCTGGTGGGTTATTAGGCCCAACTTTTTTAATTGGGGATAAGTTCCCTGGGCCTTATGCCCCTGCATCGTGAAACATATCCTCGAACCATTTCATCGGCTGATTGATTCTTTATATGTAATTTTTCAACTAGTTGTTTGAAATGAGAGGTGTAGACATAAATTTTAACTTAATCTTTTTCAAAACGCACCAAACAGCAAAAGCGCTGTGTAGATATTACAAGACACCGCTGGGTTCTAACAATGGGACCTTGGCAGGATCGGGAAATAAATTTGAATTGTAGTAATGTGTCTCTCATGTTAAAATGATTTTTTTACAAAAATTTGTCAAATTGAACACTTAGAAAACTCACTGGCTTGTATTACATACATATAGATAGGGTGCACACATTCAAAGTTACGATTATTATTGCAATGAAATTACTATCGGAGAACTTGCAAACTCACGAATACAATGAATCTCCCGCGTTACAGTCGGAGATGCTAACCATTACGCCTCAAGTACCACTGGCTTGTTTTCCCATTTTTAAATCTAGGAAAATCTTATTTTCCTATATTTCAGTTATGAGTAAAGAGTATTTAAAGAAGGATTGGGGTTTTTAAATGGTTGCAAGTTCATTTTCATTTAAGTTAGTCATAAAACCGTTCTGTTACAAATAACGTTTGCTTCAACAAAATTTCCAATTTGCGTTTCATTTGAACTCGTTGTCAATCACTCGTTAATGGGGCATTGGGCATCATATCCACTTGTTTTTTTAAACACCCGGTTGTCATGAGATCAAACTCATGTTTTCAATAACCTGCCAATGCACTCTGCGAGATAAAATAAATCGTTCCACTTAATGCGAAAATTATTATTCATGGAATGGGCTTTAACTGTTTTTTAACAAACTATTTGATATAATTGTTCATGTTTTTGTTTTTCAATGGAAACAATTTTTTTTTTTTTGGAGAGTAAAACAAAACTCTTCATAGCTTACGTCATTTATTAAAAATAAATTCATTATAGTTTCTGTGATAATCTGCGATTGTCATTCTTTGAGGAATATTCACTTCCGTCAAACATTAGAAGACTAACGCATGCATAATATCGTGTAAGACAATAGCCGAAAATTTGCCACTGGTGGATACAATTTTGAAAAGGTGAATCTTTAATTAATTGATGTCTCTGCCAGATGTGATTTAAGTGAGGTCTGATTGGAATGGTGCGGCAAGGCGCGGTGGTTTTGTTCACATTCAACAAGTTTTGGTTGAAGTCTGACCTGTTTTTTGTTGATTTTTGATAAAAAAAGTATTAATCTTTGCCTTGCATTATTATGGACAGGGCCGCAGGGCATTGTTTCTTTTATTTTTATATTCAACTCTTGTATGGCATACAAAAGAGCGACGACACTAGCACCCAATTTTATAAGGGCTTTACATGTCAAGACCTTGAGCCACCATTTTGCATGCAATGAATAAATCTTCCTGCATATTTATGTAAGCATGTTCACTGCGCTCTTCATTTCAAGTGTGACCTTTGCAACGCAGTCTATTAATCTTTCAGCAAATTGAAGCTCTTAGTTTACAGAAATTAAAATTAACGTCATAATAAATGGGTTTCCTCATTTGGCAGTGTTCTGTCTTCTGTTCCTTGGAAAAGGATTTTCGTGAAATTTATTGAATGACTTTCAATGTTCAATGGAAATTGTTTTAACGAATTCGGGTAAGAGAACCAAGTAAAGATTATTATCATTTTAGGATTGTTGGCGGGAAATTGGCTATTTGCGGTCGGCAATCTTTTGTGAGTATACCGATGAACTTAAGACTGTTGGCCATTTTACCAATCTTGATAAGCACGTATTTTGGAGAAATATGAAAGCGTATACTTTTGCTTTTAAATAATAGTGATGAGTAATAAAGTCGTCAAACATGTATTGGAAATTGAAGTAAGGTTATTGACACTGCTGTTTTAAACAATATAAATGAGGTTACCGAAAAAAGTTAAAAATTCTGTCTGAAGCTAGTTGTAACATACCATAATCCAGTTTAACGAATTCTGATGAAAATATCTATTTTTTTCCTACCGCATACGATGTTTCGACTACTTGTCTCAAAAGCATGTCAAATCCATCACGATTCTCTTCTCTAAAATCACATTTTGGTGCTTTTTATTCATCAGACATTTCTGATGCCGACCATCTTTAGGCAACCCAAATGAGGAAAAGCCATGATGATGAGCCGATTGGCGTACCTGATCAAGACGCAGATATGCAGTTGAGGTCACTTGATCTTCTTGATCTTTCAAACCTTTTTTAGAATTTTTTTCCTTTCTTCCTTTTTATATAAAGCTTGTTTGGTTTTTTCTTCCCCTAGTAATGACTTCTGCATAAGAGACTTAACACTACTCAGAAACACAAATCCTGCTCCGAGGCTCCTTGCTAAACTGGTAATTGCTAGTGTTATAAAACAACGCTTTAATGATTTGTAAGTAATGACGGACTACTCAGATCTTATGAATAGCGTATAGCGAATGAATTCGACTTTTAGAATCAGCAATCAATAGACAGTTATCATTCAAAAAGCATAGTCCTCTAAAGCAACTACTTAGACATACATATGTGTCCACTAGATTCAAAGACAACGTTTTCCAGTTTTTCTAGTTTTAAATAAATAAATTGAATAAAAATGGTGATGCAACAGAGCAAGGAGCCCCTGGGCCTAGCGCATTTCTCACAACCATGCCTTGTGAGGGAATGGAAGGGACCTACAATTATCAGCCGGTTCCGAACGGCTAATCGAGAAAGCTATTTTCATGGTAATGAATACTAACGGAGGACTTGCCAATTCCTCACGAAAGGCGATACCCGTGGAAAAAACATTTTTGCCTCTGTTTTGATTCGAACTCGAACCTCTGGAACTCGAACCTCTGGATTAACAGGCGGACATGCTATCCATCACACCACGGGTACCACAGTTTCTAGTTTTAGAGATATTAAAAAAATTTTAGATTTTAGAGACCAGACATTAGAGAATCTTGAATTCAAACTATTTTAGAGGTTCTGCTTAGATTTTTAAGTGGAATAAAGTTGTTTTCATCCAAAATAGCCCTGATATTCAGAACAAGTTATCTCCGGTATAAGTCCACTTTTGAAAGCTTCAATCAGAGTTACAGATAGATATTTGAAAAATGAAGTAAGCTGCATACATAACTCGATTTTCTCGAAAAGTTTAATACGTTGTTTTTGATTCTAGGAGACACCTATTCAGTTTAAAGCTTTTTCATGCTTTCTGAAAGCAAATTATGTTTAAGCTATCACTAGAACAGGGTACTTAGAGCAGGTGGTGGACAAGCTCTTGTCAGGCCTCAAACCTTTTCAGCAGGGTACTGTAATCGAAATGTCAGGGCTGTAATAGCTCTAAAGATTGTTTTCACCAGCTCCTCGATAAACAAATGAACAGATGCCCTAAGTAAGAGTTTTAAAATATCATTTCTGATTTTGAAACAAAATTTGGAAGGCGGCCATCTTTGAAAGTATTATCGGTAAATGTTTCACGACAACAGCAGAGTCAAACTAATCGATTTTGGTGATGGGTTAAATTTTTTTTTCGAAGCACAAAGCTCAAAACTCATAAAGGTACATGATGATTCGAAGATCAACGAACCGTCTTTCAAATTGCCACAAATTAATGATTCACGTATCGTCTAAATGCTAAAATGGCAGAAGATAGGCAGTATCTTTTTTAATCGTGTGTCCCTCCAACTATCAGCAATGCCAGCAAGTCGTCGTCATTGCACGATAGCTCAGGAACGCTGTTCTCCCAACCCGGAAGAAGTATGACTGCTCTCATATTTTTGCTAATTATAGACGAACATGCATCCTTCTTTTCTTTTTCTTTTACGTCTTGATGTAACACTGATCACAGCTTTCCAAATTGCTCTCTTCAACCTTGTGATCCGAGGTGCCAAACGTCGGCAAGTTTATTTTATGTATGAGACCAATTTTTTGCTGTTGAATCCGCATTTTTTAGTTTCGGAAGTTTTTTGGTCTGCCATTCTTTTTCTTTCTTCGCGACCGTTTTAGAAAGTTAATTGAAAGTCTATCTTTGAAGGGTTTTTTGGATCTCTTCTTTAGCGCCTTGCCCGTTGGTGCTCAATTAAACCTATTTCCTCGGAGCTTGCGGTATTCCTAATACGATCAAGATTTGTTATTCCTGCTTTCAAACGGAACATCTTAATATCAGCTGCTGTTAACGTATTTTCATGCTTTAGATTTTAAAACATTTAGTCCATTGAATAGAGTCAGCATTTCAAGTAAGGAGGTATTTCTCTTTCACAGAAGATGGCAGAGTCTTTTTGATTTTCCCTTTCACACTTTTAAAGAACATTTCTAATCAAATAAATATGTCTGTAATAGACATGACGGTAACTAAAAATGAGAAAAAATGTCCTATACTGCACCGTTTAATCTAAAAATGGTCTTCATTTCGATTGAGAAATCCTTTCCATTATTTTTCCCTTTAGCCAACTAATTAAGACACCAAAACTTTCAAACACGCATCGGTTAAGAGAAATCCATTTATTTTTCTTCAAGATATATGAAAATAGAAACAATTGTACCAACACTTAAAAATGAAACTATGTAAATGATCAAAAGTTGTTTTAGGTATTCTAGTACCAAAACGATTTATCAAAACTACACTGTTTAAGGCGGTATTACACTATCATATCTTCCATCTTCATTGGGCCTCTTTCTAACATAAGTTCTGCCATCAAGATCAAATAAATTTATCTTGGTTTCATCGCTGAAAAAAACATTTTGCCAGTTTCTGTGAGCCGATTGTGAAGGATTTAATTTTGCAAATCGTATACGCTGCTTTATATTCTTAGAACTAAGCAACGGAACCTTCATCGCAATTCGACCAAATAAATTTTATCCTGCAAACGTCTTGCTGATCGTGTATGAGCTGATATCCAATGATAGATTTGCTTTTTTACCGCTAGATTTTGCAAAAGGATTTTTAAGCACTTCTCTTACAATCCATTTGTCCAGCAAAGTTGTTGTTTTTTTGGGCGTACTCTTTTTCGGTGAAATTTGTTGGTTGACCTCGCTGCTTTAGCACTATAGCAACAACATATTCTGATCGGTGAAGAACATCTTGAATAAAACTGAATGTTTTGCCTCGATCCCCTAGTTGGAGGATCAAACGGCGTTCTTCCTCAGAGCAATGCCTTCCGTGTCCTATTATTTAAAAAATTAATGAGTTCTAGGGCCAGTTGTTCAATCGAATCATAAATTTAAGTTCTACATAAAGTTCTACTTTAGTATGGGGATTTTATGTAGAACTTAAGAATTCCGAAACGTCTCATACAAAAATGAAAACTTTATGTAGAACTTAAATTTATGATTCGAATGAGCAACTGGCCCTTAAACACTTAAACACAAGTCTAACGGTAAATTTAATAATTAAATTGCGATCGGAAGTGAAAAAGACCAGAAATAATTCAATTCTACACAGCACTCTTATATTTTTGACCATTGCAAATCTGACATTTCTAAGTAAAACTAACGGTACATTGCAAGTGACCATTATTAATGTTTGGGTAAAGGTGTAGATAATGACCCCACCCCTAGAGGGGGTGGAGTAAATTCGGAGGTGGTAGGGGATGCCCCCCCACAACAACCAAGTGCAAACAGGTGGCGGTCACGCCCCCAAAAAAAGTTACACCCCCCCATTTCATAAAATTTGTTGAATTTGATGAACAGGGGCGTGACCGCCACCTGTTTGTACTTGGCAGTTGTTGTGGGGGGCACCACCTACCACCCCATGACATTATCCCACCACCGGAGGTCATTATCTACACCTTTACCAAAAGGTTTAAGGCATAGATTCCATTGTGAAGAAATCATAATAGTCCACTATTATTATTTTGGCCACCACTGTATATATGAACAAAGTTGTCATATTATAATGTATGGCACATTTTCTGTGAATATTGCAAGTGATATTACACTATGCCATATATATACATTATGGGGAATTTGTATGGCAAACAATAATTATATGACAAAGAAAAGTATCGCTTTCACACTTATATGGCAGCCTGTGCCATATAAAGTATGGCAAGCATGAACATAATGAACTAGCCATATATATATATGGCTCTAGAGTCTAGAATTATTGTCGTATATATGGAGACATACAAATACTGCGACTATCACACGTATATGACGATGACCATGTTGTGCCATATATTTTGTGTCAACTTGTCATATTTATATGATAGTGTAATACCGCTTTTAGATCTCATTGGATCAAGGAGCTTGTATCATAGTACCTCTTTAGATGACTCATATATGGGCATTTCTCCACTAAATGGAAAATCGCTGTCCAAAGCAAATTTTATGTAATAAATTTTAATTTTTCTTAGCTTTTTGTATCAACAATGACATAGTATTATGCATTCTTGACACGCCACAACTTATTAAGTAATTTAATAATGTTATATTTGAATAAATAAACCCCAAACACCCCAAAAAACAGTCCCCTGGTACTAGGGATTGCAATCCCGGGATTCGGGATCCCGGGATTCGGGATCCCGGGATTCGGGATCCCGGGATCCCAAGTCTTTTTTCGGTCCCGAAAATCCCGAGATTAGAATCGTAAAATCCCGGGATTTTCGGGATTGATTTGTTGATTATTTTGGCCTATTATTTTTATCTACTTGAAACTTTTCCGATAAAAAAATTTTTAATTGGATTCCACTTGGTTTTGAATTAATAATAATATTTAATAACAATTTTTTTCACTGTCAATACATCCTTTGGTTGTATTCCAAAACAAAGTTAAAAAGTTTGTCGTTCCTGTGTGTATAGATCCTTATATCGTAATAATATTCTCAAGTAAATAATAATAATAAGAGAAGTAATAATAATGATGGCAATACATTAGGAATAGAACACATGAAGATAATATTCAAATATTCAAAATGAAAATAATATTTAAAGGAAAAGAGAAACACACAATCAGTATAGGGTGAAAAATTCAAAATGAAAAGATTAATTAAAAAATAAGCGAAAGTTTGCAATTCTTTCAAAAATCGACTCAACATTCACTTTTCTGTGGAGATCTAGGGTTAAAGTGTACCAAGGGAGATTAAGCATTTTTTTCAAAACTTTATTTTGTGATGATTGTAATTTCTTTTAATTCCAAAAAGCTACTTTAGCCCATATTGGACATCCATATTGCATAAAAATAGCTTTGTGAATAAATATCTTGTTTTCATTTGTGAGAGCAGATTTTCGATTTATAAAAGGCTAAAGCATCCTAATTGCAAGAACATATTTTGAGTATTTACTAGACCTTTATCATTGGCTTTAAAATGGTTGAAAACTAGATTGCGTTTTGAGAACTTTCAAACTAATTCGCATGTTTAGTCGTCTGTTTTTCGAGACTTCCATTCCTTTAATTGGGTATACTATATTACGTCAAAAATGTTTTGACAAAAATCGTTTCGCGGTGTATCATTTCGCAATTTTTGTTTTGCAAATCATTATTTGGCATATTGTCGATTAGCATTTTACATTTCAGCAGAGCACGTTTTGCATTTTATTGTTTCGTCAAATAATTGCTTGGCAATTTTCATTTAGCAATTTTTGTTTAGCAATTGGTTGATAAGACTTCCCTTGATCCGCAATTTCTTATTTGGCATTTCATTGTTTGGCTTTTTTTTATTTGGCATTCGATTTTTTCGCAATTTTTTTTGACTTGCATTAAATAACAAGCCTTAAAATTTCGCGCGAAATTTTAAAGCTTGTTATTTAATGCAAGTCAAAAAAAAATTGCGAAAAAATCGAATGCGAAATAAAAAAAAGCCAAACAATGAGATGCAAAAAAAATTTATCACACATTCATACTGAACAAATCATTATTTGGTTATACTTAGCTTTTTTAACAACCAGTGAGATGTCTTATTTTATGGAAGAAAAGTATTTTCCACGAACTCTCTGAGGATATTAAATGCTTTCCGATAAATACTGAAACTATAATCAAAGAATGTAGAAAAACAAATTTCGAAAGTAGCAACTTCACATATGGTTTAATTTACTTTAATGAAATAACTGGAAAGAGATTTAAGAATGTACTTTTTGAAGATAACAGTTCATGCATAAGTACGGTGAAACAATCTATTCGCGGAACAATGAAACGGCGAAACGATCATTTGCGAAATAAACACTTGACCAAGTAACTTAAAGCGAAGTAAGTGAAGGGCATTCAACAATTTGCCAAATGATGTTTGCGTATTGTCCCAAAATCATTTCAAACTGAGCCGAAAGAATTAAATGCCAAATAATAATTGCGTAATAATAAGAAGACAAAATGAAAGAATGCAAAGTGTTATTTGCCAAACAAGGTTTGCAAAACAAAAAAAGTCAAAACGACCACGGCGAAACAAAGAAATTGCAAACGTCTTCTGCCGAAATATAGGTGACCCCTTTTAATTGTTTTTGATCTATTTGACTATTCTTAAAAGAAAAAAAAATAGTAACTAGTTTTTGGGTATCTTTTTAGTGTGACGACTGCATCTGCTAGTGATTCACGCGTCTCGGCAGTTAGGGAAACAGTACTGTTTTAGCAGTTTTAATAACGACAACTTGTTTAAAATAATTAATTATCTAGTATGGACCCACATCTGTTTCGATAATAATCTGATAAGTTTAAATGATTTTGTTTTATTAAATATTTATGAAAAAATGACAGTCCTCTGGCCAACAGTCCCCTGTCATTTCATAGCATGGTTGTGATAAATGATTAGCTGTAGTAATTTTTCTTTGTTTATATTTTGGGTTTTTATTTTTATAAAGACTGACTTTAGTGTCATACAATTAGTTTTAAAAAAACGGTGAACTAAGAAGTTGATTTTGTTAAGTTAAACACAAATGTTATGAGCCCTAAGAAAATTCACTTTAATAAGTAAAACTTGTTCTGATAATGTTGATTTATTCCAAAAAATTACATATTTTAAAAACGATAAAGAAAAATAAAGACTTTGATTACTTTAATAAACCAAAATACTCGTTTTTGTCCTTAAAACATATTCCAATGAATAGTTACAACAGTCCCCTGTCAGGGTTTTGCATAAAATCGTCCACAACTAAAAAACAAAGAGGAAAATGTGTGGGCTTTTTAAAGATATATACATATTTAGTATGCTATTGCCCTTCATTTAACTAAAAAATATTCTCAATATTTCCTAAAATTTGATAAGGACACTCTGTATGGACGAATTTCCAAATAGCAGAGAAACACCCATATATTTCTTTCTTCCAGCTGCTGTTGACAACAGCTGTTAATAAAAGTGATTTAGCTTTGGATTTATCGATTGGTGCGGCGGAGAAGTATTTGATGGTGCTTAACTACTTTACTACTCTTATGGAACTCCTGTGCTATTAAACGTGCGAAAAATCCTCAACAAAATATCGGCTTTGAATCTAGGACTCAATTTTAAAAATCAATGGTGCCATATTTTTCAGCTTTTGAATTTTCAAAATAAGGAAAGCTGAGCTTTTAAATCACCGCAGAAGAAAGCTTTTTAGAAAAAAATATTAACTTTTTCCCCTTCAAATGCCAACTGAACATCAAAAGTAATGTCGGCATAATAAAACTAAATATTCGAGAACTAAAAAATATATGTGTTGCTATTTAATTAAGGTTTTTGCTTTTTCGATTGTATTTTATAATGATTTGTTATAATGGTTTCACTGTTTGAACTTAAGAATTTATTATTTTTTTCCCATAAAATGTATCAATCAAAGACGTTTCAATTCAAAAACCCGTATTCAATTTAATCTTGTTTTTGAAAATCATATGCCTATAGATGAAATCGAATCTTGTTTCCTGAATAAACACCAAACGTGCGTGCACATTAAAAGGTAAACCAGACTCAAGTTCGTGAATATTTTATTATGCTAAAGATGACCACTTTCGATAGACGCTTCTTTGACTTGAACACACACACCCACGTGAATCTGAAATGTTTAAAATTACTCAACAACAAAAAGTGTCATTTTACAGTTTATATCTCTTAAAGGAATACTGGCCAGTTTTGCAAAAAAAAAAAGAATGGAACTGTACCTATTTGTGTGGGAGTGATTCAACATTTTATGGTTATTCCGACGCGTGCAGGAATAAAACTCATTGCCTTTAAATCATTTTTAATTGATGAAAAGGGTAAGTAGTAGGCAGCCTGTTCTGAATAAATAAATTCTATTAATTTTTTAATACAAAAGCGCAACTTCATAAACAAGACTAGACCATAAACCCACATGGTTGCATAATTTGATAAGAACTGGTGGATTAATTGATTTTGAGCTTTGAAAAAAATATGCATATTTTTGAAAATTATATTCACAGTCTTATCTATTTCTGGAAATGACTGAATGCGATTTTGATTGTTGTGTTTAAAACTAGACCTTAATTATTCCACTTAATCACCTTGAAGGACTTTTCTTGGAACTTTCCAATACTGCTCTTCATCAACTGGTTGCGTCTTGGAATTTAATTGTATGATTGTATAACATGTTGAAAGGCAACACCAGCCAGTTACCAAGTACCAACAGATTGTGCAGCAAAAGTCCATCAGTCGTATTTATAATCCCATTCCAAAGTACATATGTCTAACTTTGGACAGCTCTTAGAACAGTGTCCAACTTCAAATCGTATTTATAAACACTTTCATCGCTGTCTAAGGAATGTCTAACTTTAGACACCGAAATTGGTTGTCTAAACTGTGGCTAAATAGACATTAGATAGAACAAAAAACAATTTTGATAAACATGTTATAAAACACTGTTGAGATTGCTAAGATCGAAAAAATAAGTAGATTGAGATGCAAAAACATTACTTTCAACAATCTCATTTATAAATTGCACAAATTTCTTCATTTTATGAGACTTGGAAAAGCTGTAACACAAAGCCAAATCAGCTGTTTTTTTGGTCTAGTTCAAGTCCTACGCCACACTCTTTCAGAGCCTTTTAGTTGTTGTAGTCGTATAATAAAACACAAACAATGGTACTGCATGGATACATCATGAACGCCACCGTTTAGTTTTTCGTTCAAAGTTGACAGTTTGAGGGGTTATTTAGACAACTGCTGGAATGTGTTTATAAATACGAAATTGGCTAGGGCTTGTCCAACTATTTAGACACCGTCTAGCTGTCTAGCTGAACAGTTATCTAAGGATGTTCTATGCAAATTTTATAAATACGACTGTATGTATATTGTATATAGTAAGTACATAGTCCTATATTCCAGAATCGTTCTCCAAAGTATTGGCATTGAAGTCTGAAACAAAGCATTCTTAATCATGACTCTAAACCTTTATTGATCCAATGCCCTAAAAAAACTGCCTAACAATGAGAAGACCGACATAGCTTCGACATATTTATGCTCGTGGAATTTCGTATATCTATCATTCAACTTGATTTCTTGAGAATTGATATGCTATCATTATTTGATAGCATTAATACACACTAATCTTAACATGTTCCAGAATGGACCGAAAGAAATCTTTTTCTCTTCTTTAACTCCTGAAAAATAAATTAGGTGACAGTAAATGTGTTAAAATAAATCGAAATGCCATGCCATGAGTCAGTGATTGATTCCGTAATTAATATTTGTTACACGCTTGTATTTTAATTTTGATCTTTTAATCAACATTTTTTATTGAGTCATCTCAGCATTATTGAAATAATTAAGATAAAATACATTTTTGATGACCTAGAAACCGATACCTACATGCGGCGACATAATGAAATCATCTTCCGCATTACCAAGGTGTAAGTTGATGATTTTGTTTTTGTTTTGAAGCTTTGATATGTATATTTCTTTTAGCAAGTAGCTAAGCAAAGCCGCACGAATTTTTTTTTCACAAGTTCAAAATTTAAAGCTTTGTCAATTAAGAGATGCTTTATCACCTATAAATAAGTTGCAAATGTGCTGCATGTCTTTGGGTCATTGTCACCGTTGGATCTTTGAAACAATAAAGGCCCTTAACAATAAACAAATTAATTTAAATTTCAAACGGTTTGCGTCAGCAATTTGGAATTAACATCAAAATTTAACTTGAATTAAGTGTTCCTTAAAATACCATTTATCAATTGAAGTTCGTACAGCATACATGGCTTTGCTGTGCAGTATGCTCAAGAGACCAATTTCGTTGCCTCTTTTTCACAATAAGCGAGTGGCAGATTGACGTTGTTGTTGTTGATAGTATCAATGACTGCGAATGGAGCAAGCTATATGACATTTAGGTTTATGTAGTTGATTGGCCGTTTTGATTTCCATATCTGTGTAATGGTGTAGTAGGGAAAATCCACTACGGTTAGTCATCAATAACGGAAATCTGAATATCTACATATGTATGTATGTATATAGGTTAATACCACTTGCATTGTCTCATATTGAACAACGCCCTAAAGGTATAGAAATCTGAAAAGTAAAATACATGCAGCAGATACTTAATAAAAAATAAGAATAATTTTTTAAGGTTAAACGGTTTTATTGAAAACAAGGATTATTAATGTGGTAAACTTCTTCTTTCTTCTTCTTCTTCTTCTTTTTCATTTTCGGCGTTACGAGTAGTGATCTTGAAGCGATCACAACTCTCCCACTTTTCTGCTTCACACTAGTGATCCGCCTGTGGGGTACGCCGCGTTGACCTCAGAAATCGTCGGCAAGCCTCCCGGTTTTGGATTGTTCCATGTCTGAGGCCAACCAAATGCTGCTGTTTTTGCATTTGCTTGTACCAGGAGTGTTTTGGCCTGCCTTTTCTTTTTCGTCGCGAATTTGTTGAAACGTTGTACGATATTGCCTTTTTGACGGGGTTCTGCGGATCTCTCCTTTGAACATGACAATACCAACTGAGCCGGTCGTGCTGAATTTTGTCCAAGATGGTACTTTTGACATGAAGTGGTAAACAATGTTTTAAAAGCTAAATAATAATTTGGTAGGTCCTTGGAACCAGTCATTAAACCAATTTCGTCATCATTCTAGGATATTGGTCAATGGTCAGTCAAAAAATAAAATGCGGATGGCAGTCGTACCTAGATTTGATAATTGCCACAGAAGCTTGGGAACCGTCTTCATCTTTCAATTCCTGCCTTTCCTATGAAATCCACTTCATAGTGTCGATACTAATGTTCTGGGTAGGACATTGTTTCAACGGGAAAAGGCAGATGGTTTGCTCAATAACGGCGCCCTGAATATTTCAAAAGAGGAATTTTGTTGGCTAGGTAACTTTAGGCACAGTAGCACGCAACTAGTCAGCGGTTTAATGCTTAGAGCACTCCATCAAGAAGGTTCTTTCCCCAAATAACGTTACTCTGACTGGGTGTGAGTGCTCTCCGCCACAGCTAGCTACAACTGATGAACTTCCCAGTGCTTGCGCTTTGTAATGGTAATGATGTTGCCAGCCTTACAGATACGTACTTTGAAATGCGGCCACACTATTGTAAGCAACTGTCTTTTTTTTTTTTTTTTTTGTTATAATGAGGATTTTCCTCCTTTCGAAGCTATAGTTCGTCCGGTCAGTGACCGTGAATCGAACTGACTATCAGTCATGATTTTACTCACAGAAGCTTCGGTTTGACTTCCTTTTGTCTTAATCTTGTGGGCTTTGTCAATCCTGGTTGGGGTCGTGGACAAAATTCACCAGCCTTACCACTTGTGCATTCAGTTTCATTCACCAGATTTTCAGCTGAACCTTTTCCGACCTATCCTTTTTCGCCGTTATTATTAAAGGTTTGCACTTGAACTCAGTGCCTTCGGCCAATCTGGTGTGCTCTTTGCCCCGAGACATTGCTTCTCGCCTTCTCCCCAACTTCTACTGACGCTTGGAAAGCTTTCCTTAAGAAGATACCACCAATGGAGTAGGATCGGCTTTTCAGCTTCAACGGGATAAAAAAAAAACAAATATAACAAAAATAAACTGTTGTTTATATTAAATTATAAATTGTTTATATGTGTAGGGGGAGGAAGAAATTGAATAGGAAAAACACACTTTGAGTTTGAAGAATAATTGTAATTTAATAATAATAATTAAAGAATAAAAGTTAAAGGGTTTAATAGATAGTTGGGGTTCACTTTTCACTTCTTGTTTCTTTGCTTTGTCTTTACCGAATTAGAAAAGCGCAAGAAGCGGATGAATTTTGCTCACTGGTAGCAAATATTCTGAAGCATGAATAGCACGAAGATTTTGTTATGCGCAACGGTGTTCTGTACAAGTTCGTGGAAGGTGATTATTCATTATAGTTGTTCCAAGAAAACTGCAAAGAGAAGTCCTACGAGGTATTCATGAGCAAGGTCATATGAGCGCACGAAAAGTCGAAGTGTTGGCTAGGAAAGATTTTTGGATACCGAGTTTGTCTTCAAAAATTAAAGAAGTTATAGCAAACTGTATTCCATGCATACTTGGAGCTAGGAAAGGAGGGAAGCAGGAATGTTTTCTAAATCCAATCGAAAAGTTTGATACCCCCCTAAATACGTATCATTTGGATTATCTTGGTCCTATGAACTCAACAGCCAAGAGTTACAAGCATTTGTTCGTTATCGTCGATGCTTTTTCTAAGTTTACGTGGATTTTTCCCGTCAAGTCAACAGGAGCCGATGAAATCGTTAAAAAACTGCTTATCCAGAGTTTGGTGACCCAGTACGAGTTATCACGGATAGAGGTTCTGCTTTTACATCAAACGTATTTAAAGAGTACTGCGAGGAAAGAAAGATTACTCATTCATTGGTGACTACAGGTGTTCCTCGAGGAAACGGACAAGTGGAGAGGATAAACAGAACAATTGTGGAAATTTTGACGAAGATGTCTGTCGACGCTCCTGATAAATGGTTCAAGCATGTGCCAAAACTGCAAACTCTTATAAATTCAACGATAAGTAGAAGCACTAACAAAACCCCGTTCGAGTTAATGTTTGGAGTTCCTATGAGATGTATTGGGAACGTTAAACTCAAGCAACAAATGGAAGAGTTAATTATCGAGGAGTTCGAAGATGAAAGAAAAAATTTTGCGAAGCCAGGCCAACGAACAAATTGCAAAGATCCAAGAAAAAAACCGAAGAGGCTACAATCGTAAAAGAAAAGCTGCTACAAAATACAATTTGGGGGATCTAGTGGCAATCAAAAAAACTCAGTTTGCACCTGGAACCAAGTTATACCCATTGTATTTAGGTCCCTATGAAATTGTTAAGGTCAAACGCAACGACCGATACGAGGTTCGTAAGGTGGGCAATCACGAAGGACCGAATTCTACTTTGTCATCAGCCGACCTTATGAAACCCTCGCGCAATGGAGATGGTAGTGAATGCGATGAGATTGAAAGCGATGAAGAAGAAAGCGAAGACGATGTGTGTGAAGATGATGTTGCTAATGGAGTATGAAGATGTCAGTTCGTCTGAGACAGCCGACAAGCAGGATGGCCGAATGTAGGATGACCACATCCTAACAATTCAACTTTCAAATAACCAAATGTGTCATTACTTACCCTAATTGTTTTACTTCTATTAAATTATCCACCTTATTTAAGATGAAGATGGTAAAGTAGTTGCGATTCGGTAAAGACAAAGCAAAGAAACAAGAAGTGAAAAGTGAACCCCAACTCTCTATTAAACCCTTTAACTTTTATTCTTTAATTATTATTATTAAATTACAATTATTCTTCAAACTCAAAGTGTGTTTTTCCTATTCAATTTCTTCCTCCCCCTACATATGTATAAAAAAAATTACTTTTAAAAGTAAGAAATGTCTTAGCCAATAAATTTTTTTCTGAAACGTTTCCTCGTGTGTTTTCAAATGGCTTTGCCTCATTTATGGCATTGTGGCTAACTTCACATCAGTTTGCAATAAAAACATTGAAAGCACAACAGTCCATTGTTGATTTCAGTGTCGTTGAAATCAGGATAGTTTTCATTGTGTTTTGCGATAAACAAAGAAGGAAACGGAACAAAAACCAGAAAATAAACAACAAAAGTAAAAAATATAAAACAAGGATTCATTTGACGGATGCTTTAAGGTAAATTAATTTGAATAATATGGAGTAAACATCAAGAGAACCGAATGTATGAGCATATTTGTCTGATTTTCAAATTTAAAAAAAGGTGGTTTCTTTCATAAAATCTAAATAACCATTTAATGACAGTTATTTGTTTGCAGTTTTCTCTACGCAGCTTTGTACTATTTGTAAGGTTCTTTAAATCAGGAATTATAGTGATAACAGTGACAAAGACACGAAGGTTTGCAATTGCAATTTGATGAATATTTGGTAAACATATTTCTACAGTTGTATACCATAATTAGATCTGAAGAAAGCAACCGCTTACATACAAGATACTTTAACTGTGCTTGAGAAGAAAAGAAGCGATGTTGATTCTGTTTTCCAACGGTTGTTTTCTGAAACTTAAAATCTTGCAACACAGTTGGGTGTCGAGTTGAAAGTACCACGCGTTGTTTCTCGTCAAAAACATCGAGATAATCACCAAACAGAGAAAACCCCGGAAGAATATTTTAGAAGAGGAGTTTACGTTCCTCTTTTAGACAACGTTTTAACGGACCTCAACGAAAGGCTTTCTCCAGACGTAATGAAGCTTTTTGGGTTGAGAGTTTTTCTGCCTCAGACTTCTTATACAGAGGAGGACATTGAAGAAGTTAATCTCGTAGCAGTCATGTACCAGAAGCTGCTGAACACTCCTCCTGCAAGCGTTATTGCAGAATTTGAGTTGTGGGTAGCAAAATGGAACCGAATTGTTGAAAAAGGCGGTGAACTTCCTGATTCGGTTTCTGCCGCCCTTGATGCGTGTGATAGAGTAATGTATCCGGCTATTCATACCCTGCTTTGGATTGGTGACACTTCCTGTTACTGCAGCCACTGCAGAAAGGAGCTTTTCAACTCTCCGTCGCCTCAAAACTTGGTTGAAATCGACTATGGCAGAAGACAGACTCACCGGTCTTTCATTGCTACACATTCATCGCGACATTGAATTGGACATCGATGCGATCATCAACAGATTTGCGAAGCAAAATAGAAGACTGGATTTTGTGTCATAAATTGTTTTTACTTAAAACTTGTAATCAAATGTTGAGATATTAAGTAAAGCTAATATCTAAATATAGAGAAATTTATACAAAAGTCAGTATTGTGTGAGAAATTTATTCAATTTTAAGTCAGTTATGTTGAGTCAGCCATTTTTTGATAGCAAATTTTCCATAGTGCAATAAAGTAAGTTGATATTTGTCGCTTTAGTTTCCGTTTTTCAAGTTTACAAAAATTAGATTTTGTTCGGTTGTTTTTTTTTTTTGATTTTCAGTTTCAGTTTCGATTTATTTTTTGAAATGCGGGCTGTTTTTGGGGGGGGGGGGGGGGAGGTGGGGTCATGATCCCTGTGACCCCCCCCCCCCTTGAATCCGCGCCTGTGTTGCAAACATTTTGCTTTAAGTCGAATTTTATTTTCATGAGCTTTGACATGAAAAAACTCTCCCTTGAAGTGAAAGAATTTTTAGTTTCAGACCGTTGACGTGCGTTAAACTTTCATAAACTAGGAGCAAAACATGGCCTCTTAATTAAGAAATCAAAGTGGAAGAAAGAGGAAAACAAACAACAGCAGCTGATGACCGCAGAATCAAAAAGAGGCCAGAAAAAAAACCATCATCCTCAGCTAAAAACATTAAAGAAGACTTACAATTAGACGTAACACCAAGGACAGTTCAAAGGCGACTTAATGAAAGTGAACTTCGAATGGCAAAGAAAAACCCTTTTCTACGCAAAATAAATATAAAAAAGACTTGCTATCGAAAAAAGTATTAAACACAACCACAATCCTTTTGGGAAAGCATAATTTGGTTTGATGAGTTTGATTCCAAATCAAGCAACAGAGCTTGGTGCAAGCCCAATAAAAGACTCGACCAAAGATGCATTCGAAAAACAGTCAAATATGGTGGCGGGTCTACTATGGTTTGGGGATGTTTTTCCTTTGCTATGGTTGAGAATATCCTCATATCCCAATCCGATAGAGCATCTCATATTAGATGACAGAATTCCGTTGGATGATCGTCGAAATATACCATCTTTTTGGGAAAGCCTCCAATTTGAATGGGAGAGGATTCCATCCGAAATTTTTTGAAATCTGGTTCGCAGCATACCAAAGCGACTTGCAGCTGTTATTTAAAATAAAGGGTGAATCAGCAGTTCCTATGAAAATATATATTTTTGTGTCGATATTTTGAATTTGCACTTTATTTTAACAACTCTTTTTTCATGATTTGTTACAACACATAATTTCTTGTTATTTTAATTTTGTTTACACTTTGTTTATGAACACTGATATGTTTGTATTTGATAAATTAAAAAAAATCAATTTTGAAATAAAGTTCATGAAAACAATACAATATAAAATGAGTCAGTATCTTAATGCCGGTTTGCACTTTATTTTGTCTGGCAGTGTAGTTCTGACATTGCTTTTAGATAAGGTTTGTTGCTTTTGTGGATACTAGCAACAAAAATTGCTTTTAAGGAAAACCAAAATAAATAGCGAATATTAACTGGAATGTTCATAATATTGACGCATACCTGGGTATAGACATGGAACTGTTTCACAACGAACAACGTTTAAGAAAGAACAAATTATTCTAAGCAAATGGGACCACTTTCCAAAACGAGAAAGATTGACACTTGATAGTATAAAGCGATCTAGGATTGATGAGCTCAAATTAAGAAATAGAATAACTTTTAAGTCACAAATTTTTTAAAATGCGCTTTTGCACCGTTCCCTCAGTCAAATTTATGGCGATAACAAGCTCAAGGTCGTAGTGCTCGTGTGACTTTTGGCACAAATAGGAATGAAAAGAACCTGTTTGAAATATTGCAAATAAAATCAAAAACCCGCCAATCAACACATTCCGCCTATTGAAATATGTTGATATGGTTAGCAGAAACTTTTTTGGCAAATCATTCAATAACTACTTATTAATTTTAATAACAATAACAATTTTACATATTGATGGTTTTGCCGTTTTGATTATTCGCAACTGGCCACGTCCATGTTTATTATACGAGTAAATATTACTGGAAATTAGCCCCTTATATTAATTTATTTTTTATATGTAGATGTAGAACAAGAGTAGGTAAATGACTAACATATGATAAAATCAATAGTTGAATGTAGGCTTAATAGTAGATATCAGCATATGCTATGCAGACGATTAGCATAAGATACAACAGAACACAAAAAAAAAATGTCGTCTGGGATAAAACAAGAAATGTCTGTTTGGACTGAAATAGCAAAGGTAAATAAATGGTTCCTTTCAAAAACCGTAAATAATGGTCTAACAAAGAGATGATGGCTGTATCACTAGTTTTCATATGTCAACCTGCAAACGAGAACTGAAAATATAACTAAACACTTTGAAGTAACACAGACATGCTGTTTAAAAATCAGCTGGTCAAAGTTAATATTGACTTCCAATATATTAAGCATAGTAAGCCGATTAAAATTTTAGTCTTCAATGGATTTTGATATTTTGAATTCCCTCAGAAAAGCGATAGACAAAAGAAAAAACTTATCAACACTGCATGTCTTGGAACTAAGCTACCTAATTTAATCAAGTTGTGAAATCAGACTTCCTCTTTTAGAGCCTAAGCAATGTCAAAATGTAGAACTCATGCATATTAATTTTGGTTTGATTCAGTCCTTAAGTTAAGTCCGTTCCGGTATTCTTTGTCTGATGACTAAGTTTCAGCGGAATATTTTTAGTTTTTGTAATAAATAAGAAGAACAATCCAAACATTATTGATATTATTATTATTATTATTATAATTTATTAACATGGGATTTAAATTTACAGTGGTAGTATGTTAAAAGGAGCACAAGCTACTATATGGCCTTCGGCTTAAGCATCATTAATAAAAGACAGCGCTTGAACTAAAGGAAACGCCAAATAACTTCTTTTTTTTTTTTTTTTTTAATGATATAGAAACATCGAGTGTAGCTTCGGCTATGTGGCACGTAGTGCTGTCCTGTTGAAACCAAATGTTGCCAATATCCAATTTGTGAACATAAGAATTATCCCTCTGGATCATAATCCGAACCAAATAGTTACTCGTTTTGAGTGTATCGGCTTTTCAATGTATGTATGGTTTTCTGTGCCCCAAATGTGATAATTTTGCTTGTTTACATACCCGTCAAGATCGAAATGAGCTTCATCTGAAAAGATGATTTTTTTTTTTGCAAAATCGGCAACTTCTCTAAGCAAAATTTCCCAGCGCTGTTCAACAATATACAACAACCATATTCGTTCAGCGGAAGGATAAAACTAATTATCTGTCAAATCAGACATGAGCTAAGTGTTACCAATCACGAAATAAGCACTAATTGAAAAAAATAAACGTTAGATGGCGGATCCCTTAGAAGAAAAGAGTTGCGTTTACTCAAGGGTCTATGTGGCCTTACTTACTTACTTAGGTGGGCATTAGGTACAATTCGGGGTGAACCTGGGCCTCAACCAACATCCTTCTATAACGACTTCGATTTCGGACGAGCTCTCTCCAGTTTTGCACTCCAAGTGGTTAAGGTCTTCATCCACTTTATTGCGCCACCTAAGACGAAGTCTTCCCCGTCCGCGATTTCCCTGCAATGTGCTTTCGAGCACCCGACGAGCCGGAGCGTTTGGGCCCATCCGCTTTACATGGTCCAACCATCGTAGCCTCGCGATGCGTACTCTTATGGCTATGCCCATGTCGGTGTACAGCTCATACAGCTCGTTGTTGTATCTTCTTCTCCACACATTGTCTTCGCATACGGGACCAAAGATCATTCGGAGAATTTTTCTTTCGAAACGACCAAGAGTTTCCTCATCCGCTTTCGATAAGGTCCATGGCTTCTGCGCAGTAAAGCAGGACTGGGATGATTAAGGTCTTATACAAGGTTAACTTTGCTTTTCTAGAGAAGGGGTTGTTTCTCAATTGCCTTCTTAACCCAAAAAAGCACAGGTTGGCAAGAGTTATTCTCCGTTTGACCTCCGCACTGATGTTGTTGTCCGCGTCTACAACGGATCCTAGGTAGACGAAGTCCTGTACTACCTCGAAGTTATGTCTGTCTATTGTGACGTTTTGTCCAATTCGTCGATGTTCTGTGTCCTTGTTTGATGACAGCATATACTTTGTTTTGCCCTCATTAACCATCAAAAACATTTTATCTGCTTCTGTTTCAATACTCGCTAAAGCACCTATTACTTCACGCTTATTTCTTCCCATTAAGTCAATATCGTCTGCATAGGCGAGTAGTTTTACAGACTTTTGGAAGATTGTTCCTCTGGTGTTGACGTTTGAGTTTCTTACAATCTGTTCAAGTATGATGTTGAAGAAATCGCATGACAGTTTATCGCCTTGCCTAAAACCTTTTTCGACATCAAAGGTCTCGGTGAGTTCTTTACCGACATTGACGGAGCAGCGTGAATTCTCTAAAGTCATCCTGCAATAGTCGTACGAATTTTGCAGGGATGCCGAAACTAGACATAGACATGGCTCTGTACAGCTCGTCTCTGTAGATACTGTCATACGCGGCCTTGAAATCGATAAAAAGATGGTGAATATCGATATTAAACTCTCGAATTTTTTCCAAGATCTGCCGTAATGTGAAAATTTGGTCTATTGTGGACTTCTCTGGTCTAAAACCACATTGATAAGGGCCTACCAAGTTGTTGACGTGGGGTTTCAGACGTTCACATATTACAGCAAACAATATCTTATAGGCGACGTTAAGGACGCTTATCCCTCTATAATTGGCGCAATTGCGAGGGTCTCCTTTCTTTAGGATCGGGCATACGATACTGAGGTTCCATTCATCGGGCACGTTTTCTTCCAACCATATCATGCAAATCAGCTGGTGCATGCTCCTTTCCAACTGGTCTCCAGCTGCCTTGGTCTATGTGGCCGGAAGGTTTAAAAAGTCCATATGATTTTGGATTTTCTTATGTCAGACAACATGGCCTGTTCTTATCAACTCTAAATAGTTTTAGGAAGCCTTGATTCCATTTAAATCAGAAAATGGTGTAGAAAATGCAGTAGACTTTCAAGTGAGACCAGACACCAGACAATACCATAAAAAAGAGTTTTATTTTTTTGGTGGAAGTTAATACAGTCAGTTATTAAGCTTTCAACTGTACTCTGCCATTAGGAATGAAATTAAACTAAATTAGTTCATTAGTTCGTAGCCTTCATTATAGAACTAGAGGCCTATCTATGGTCAATGAAATAATACGTAAGTTGCCTTGAGAAAAGTTGTGTGATACAATTTAAATATAATACAAAGGTGCGTTAAAGACCAGTTAACCCTTCAGAACAGCTGGAATCATAATTAATGTCTTAGTGTGAGACATTTTTGATTGAATAATTCATGAAACCTATATTGCTTCGCACATAATTAGCCATGCGTATGCGTCAACTGAGCGCAAAATGACTGTCAAAATACATACATTGTTTTTGGTTTAAGCTTCTAATCTGGATTTATCAGCCGAACGAATGTGGATATCATAAAACAGTATATATTCACTATCCAGTTTTTCTAGTTCAGAAGTTTGAGTTATTCAAACGACAAGTTTTTGATGTCTATTTTCCTACTTGTCGACTTGATCCTTGTAGTCGATGTGGTTTATTTGCTTAAATACACACTTCTATGTGCCAAATTATACATATATGCAAAAATCAAATTTATTTTCAAACAGAAACAATTTTTAATCACATCGTTTGTATAAACACATTTGGGGAGTTTTTAAATATTTAGAATTTATGGTTCAGGATTTGGTCTAATAGATACAATCCTTATTCTTCATAAATATAACAAAACGTGTGTTAATGGGACTATAATTGAGTTAACATGGTTTTCAAATTAAGAATTTTGTAGCTTGATTGGCTACATTGAACATAAATTACTTCGTGTGATGTTAACGTTGATTCGGTGAGAAGTTTTCTAGCGAAGTTCAGGAAGACAAAGTTACCATTTTTTGACTTTTTCTACAATCTGTCCTGATTTTTTGTGTATCTTATGCAAAACTTCCTGTATAGTGTATAATTTGGGTGGCATAAAAGAGCAAGGATGAGTCTCCTAGTTCTAACGTCTTTCTAGATTCAAACGCATTTCTTTCAACCATACCTTGTAAGTAATAAAGAGAATTTACAAACTATCGCCGCAATTATGTAAGAAAGCGCTTTTCATGGCAGTGTACAAATTTTCGAATGACAATTCAATGTTTCTGAAATCTGAGCCTCGAATTTTCACGTAACTATCCTATCTTGTAAGCGCTGCAGCTGATAAGTAACTGATCTTTTACTTCTGAATTTAACAAAACTACCACTGAAAGTTCACAGCTTTCATTTCAACTTTTTCGTACAGACCGTGAAACCATTGCATTATAATTGCTAGAGTGGAAATGATTAACCTTTTAAATTTTCATTTTATAGTAAAACAGACCGGCTCAGTCTTAGTCTTTGATTGTAAAAAAAAAAAAGAAGCACTCCGGGAGTGCCGACGGAAGTGAAAACAGAATTGAATTTTCAGTAAATATTTTAATTTAGGTACAGGAAAATCTTTTATAATATACTTATGTAGATGTACATATAGAGGTACATCAATGAAACTTTTGAGTTTTCATTCACAATTCCATCTCTACAAACATCGTATTCTAATACTGAAATAATAGGTCTATGGTAACTTAAATAGGAAACGAACAATTTTGTCTCTAATCTATTTAAATATATCGCAAAGACTGCATCAATTGTCGCTTTATATTTCGTTGTACTAAGGCTGCGGTCTTTCATCATTGTTAAACAGTATTCTTCTTTTAAAAATTGAAAAAGTGGCAAATTTGTAGCATCGGCGAAGTTGATGTTAAAATCACCACTCAAAATCATTGGGAAATCATCAAATCCCTCCCCAATTTTATCGTGAAGGTATGCAGAAGCGTCTACAGACTAAATAAATGAATTTTTATATAAAAACTGTCGTAGGTATTACACTTGAGCACGTATTCGCTGAATTATAAAAGCCTACTGTTATAACTTCCTGTCCATTTCCAGAGTGGCAACGACAAACACACAAATCGCCGATATCAAAAACATTAGTACTAAACATACTAGTGTACCTCGTATGCAAATCCATATGATTTGAGCAAAATATGGCAGTTGTATCAGACAACCTTTTACAGATCTGCTCCTGCTGCTGGACGATCGTGCCTTCTGAAACTAGCAACTAAATTGAAATCTGGAATATCATATCTATATTTCTTCGTCACCCTTGTGAAATTCTGTTAAAATCAATATACATTCAATTTTTTAACGATAGTCGATAGTGTCTACAGATTTTGTAACTGCGCTCGTAAACTTTGACAATAAAATGAAAGGACAATGCTTTAAGTTTAGAAACGAAATTAGTGAATATTTGAGTAATGGTTTTTCAAACTATTTTCATGCAACCATTTCAATTCCATCGATAAATCATCGCGATGAGTTGTTGATCTCTTTTAATTTGTTGTAAAGTTCGAATCATCGACCAGTGCGTCTCCTACTCCGCCATGATTCCAGCTTCACTCATCCACTTCATTGAAATGGTAGTAAAATATTTGGTATAAAATAAATAAATTTTTCTCTGTCCTTCAATTCAATTCCTTTCTTTCTTCTCTGCATTTTTCCGAGTCGGTAAGTATACTAGGTAATGTTGCTATTCCATTCTTTTAAGTCATATAGCAACCCAAAATTAATGTGTTTCTTGGCTCAATGGTAGAGTCGATGGCTAATATACTAAGGGTCTCAGGTTCGAATCCCAACCGTGGCCACAATTTTTGTTTATGTTTTCACTTTAAATAAATAAAAAAATGGAAGTCATTGCTGGGAATCGAACCTGAGACGCTGGGCTATGACGAATTTACATACGAAATACAATGAGCCAAAAAATGGTGTCGGTCGCGAATTCATTGCTTTACCCCCATCGCAAAAGTGCCAAACGCGCCTAAAGAAGTTTTCACTTCAAAAAGTTTAACGAATCATGGGAGAGACTAAATATTGTCTTATTATTACTATCTGACAGACTTGGAGTCGCATAGGCGGGCGTTTATCGGTCCAAACCTATTCAATTGAAAAGCTTTCGCCGTCGTTACGTGTTTCGACGTTCATAACCAATGAAAGATTTTGTATATGTTTTTATGTATGTTTTTTCTGTTGAAGGTTTTTAAAATACCAGCTGGAGCACTCTTCAACCTAGCAACCTTCTTTTTGTTACAGTTTTCAAAATGTTCGTAGAAAAGTCAAAAGACGCTGCCATGATACGGAGTCCAAGTTACCAGCTCTCTCCATGTCTGTGCCGAGTATTTGTTACCTCATCCTAGAAAAAGCAGCTTTATACATTCTTTTCTGTTACGGGATAGCAAAAATGCAAAGGTACGTTTGGTCTGTCTCTTGATAGATCCAATCGTTGATTGAAGCCTTCGCTGAGATCGCTGGCAGACCTATCGATGGTTCAGGCACTGAAAAAGCTGTCTGAGATCCTTGCCTCGCAAGTTCATCGTCGATCTCATTGCCAGTTATGTCGTGGTGGCCTGGAACCCAAACGAGACTCAAAGAATTCAGTCTTCAGACCACAAACAGAGAGCTCTTGTATTCCTGCATGACTTTCAAAGTAGTTAGAGGGTTGACAAATGCCATAATCATAGTTTCGCTGTCGCTGCAAACACAGATACCTCATCCCAATTGATCTAAAAACGGGCTTAGTTTGAACGCTTCCAAGCGCGTCTTCATTGGAAAAATTCTTTTATTCTCCCTCCTTATGAAAATTGTGTTCGACTATTAAATCCTCAAACCATCTCAGAGAGAAAAATCAGCAATGACTTAGTGGTAAGTTACTGGATGAATTGCAAAAATTCTTCGAGCATTGGGATGTCACAGTATAATACTGATTTTATTTCGAGCAATCTTTAGGGTAGCCCAGCGGGTGTTCTGGAACATTTTTTGTTTTTGGCAATTTTGTGTGAACAACGCTTTAAATAAACAAGACCCAAGCGACGGCGGCGCGGCGGGTGAGCAGGTCAGCTAGACCATGAATATATGTTATAAGCCAAGTAATTTGGAAATCACTTAGCCGAATTTCAATTTTCATTATTTGATTTTCTACACAGCTTTAAATTCAAACTTGTCAGTTTCTGACAATTTCTGCAGAACTATTGAAGTTAGACAAAAAAAAAAAAACAAGTGCAACTCTGTCTGAAGGACCACGAAAAAGTCAGCTTTTCGTTTCTATCGCCAATATATGAAAAGTTATAGGTGTGTTTAGTCATTAATTTTGTATTGTAATACATGGTTAGGTTAGGCTATGTTTAAATGGCTGTCAGGAAAACGACTGACACACTAAGACCAATATTAGGTCCATTGTGATATCATAGAAATTATGCGAGGGAATACCTCACTTAACAAAACCAATCGGAGCTTTTAATAAAGCGAAGGAGATGCAGGGGCTCTGTGCTCGCCAGATCGGTTGGATCATCAATAAAATATTTTCCTATAGATGCCGTTTTCTTTTAAAGGAGAGTGCAGGACATGAGCAAAGCAGGTGTGGGATTGTCTCCTCCTCCTCCTCATCTAAGCTACTTCTACAGAAGTCATTAGAGGAAACGCCGAGTCTTACAGCGTGTCTTCCTATCAGATAATGTCCGGTGATGACATTGATAACGAAGCTAACGTGCAATCTGGTTATGGATAACAAATGTCTTTTGCGTTTTGGATCTAGCCCTGGCCATATCTGTTTTGTTGCCACACACGTGGTGATATTGTTCCACCTATAATTTGTTCTATCCATTGCCTCTTATTTTAGCAGAAGTTTACATGTAGCGATTGGTATACCAATATTCAACCTATTGGTTGAGATTGGTAGAGATTGGTTCCTTCTCTGGCGAGTTTATCGGCTTTGCAGTTACCCACCATATCTTTGTGCCTCGGCACCCAATTAAGGTGAATATTGAGCTGTTCAGCTATCTCCTCAAGAGATAAGCGACAATTAAGGGCGGTTACTGAGTTCGTAGAAACAGCGTCGAGTGATTTGAGGGCTGCTTGACTATCTGAGAAAATCCGGATATTCGTTGAGGAAATCACGTTTTTTTTAGCCATTTCCGCTTGGAACACGCTACAATGGTTTGGAAGGCGGAACGATAGACTTACGTTAAGTCGGTTTGAGTACAGCCCGCAGCCTATCCTTTCTTCGGTTTTTAAACCATCTGTATAGAAATGAATTGAATTGAATGAATTGAAAGACATGAAACAGTGAAAATTAAATCTTAAAATTTTTTGTTTCAGATTTTATTTTTCATAAAAAATGTTCATGGATTTAAGAAAAAAATAAGGAATCACTGGGTCGTACAAACCTGTGATTGTGTGCTAATTACAGTATGAAAATCTTAAGCCTGAGTGCAAGGTTTTAGTATTCGCTCTTCATAATAGAAGTGGTC
Organism: Melanostoma mellinum; assembly: GCA_914767635.1. Taxonomy (NCBI): domain Eukaryota; kingdom Metazoa; phylum Arthropoda; class Insecta; order Diptera; family Syrphidae; genus Melanostoma; species Melanostoma mellinum. The sequence continues at coordinate 174,074,553 of OU612058.1, forward strand.
TGGTTTGCCAACTACGAATTCATCAGGACATGCATATAAACGCTGAAAAATCAATCAAAGTCGTTTTTGAAAAAGCTCTTTTGTATTTTCAATATTTTTTTAATGGGTTTTTTGAAAATCAAGTGCATAAAATTGAAGGTTTCGCCAAAATATATATTGACCCAAAATTTGAAAAAAATCAAAGAAACCATTTTGAAAATATTAAAAAAAAAAAAGAATTTAAAATAAATTAAAAAAATTTTATTAAAACCTGAGAAAGTTTAATTTCTTAAATGCTGGTATGCGAAATTTCATTAACAGTTTAGGACGTCCAAACTATAAAATTTAATTTCGTCAAAATCGTGTAAGCTATTAACGAGAAAGTCGGTAAAAAAAAAAGAACTTTTGGGTACCGTTTTTAGAGTTTTCCCAACAATTATTTTTTACTTTTTGTGAGAAATAACTTCTCTCTTAAGATTCAATCAAAATCGTTAGAGCCGTTTTCGAGAAAATTAAGTACGATATAGGTTGTATGGCTGCTACTAAAAGGTTGTAAAAAACATTTTTCCTTGTTCATTGAAGCTAGAAACTTACTTAAGTTTAGTTTAAAATCATTTTATTTTAGCTTTCAAACCAAAAGTCACAGCCTAGAATAGCCGCAGATATTTTCTTCAATTCCAGTAAAGCTGATTTCCCGAAATTAAAATCATGTCTTGTTCAAATTCCATTGGTCAAGCTCTCTTTCTGAGTTTAAATGCTTTGTCTTTCTGCCTCCTAAATAAATACTATTCTTCTTTTCGAACTCCTCTCAATAAAATCCTTTCACAACTTACCAATTTCATAACAAATTATTATGAAAGATATAAATAGAAAAGTTCGAGGACCATTATAAAATTGGGAAGTGTTCAGACATTCCAATTCATCTTCTCTTTCCAGACTATCACTTTTGAATAATCTACATTATATTCTACTCACAAAAATGATCCAGGAACGTTGTTTTCAAAAGTCCCGCCAACATACGAAGCATAGTTCTTGCACTGTAAATCAATTTATATATTTTCTGTTTAATACGTTTTTCTACCCGAGAAGGTAGACTGCAACCAATCTGTCAAATTTTGTAGTACCTATCTAACTTTCGAAAGGAGGCTTTATTTGATTTAAGCTTCAGCATATAGCTTAACTTAGCTTCTTTAAGTTCAAGAGGGCAGCATTCTTTATTATCGTCCAAGTTTAATGTGGAGCTCTACATGTTCTACATGATCATCATCGCCGTCAAGTAGTCTGCAATAGTTGTCTTCCCAGATCCTACTGGTTTTTGTAGGCTTATGATAGGGGTTTGCCACCCTGCTAAGTACACTTCGGATAGTCGATATAAGGCTTATGCTATTGCTACTGACTTTATTAAAGCATTTGACAAACTGTCATACATAATCTTTTTTAAACTTAAAACACTACGTTTTCTCCACATTTCGTGTACCTATAAATTTATTATTTTGCCGAAAGAAAATACGCTAGTATTCTGTTTTAGGTCATATCATCCCAAATCGTTCCACGCACCCCTCAATGTCTCACAAGACATCTATCCAGATCCATAAATTTTTTTCAGTAACTACTATTTTTGAAACTTCTTTTGACTGAAATCTTCTAATATGGTAAGCTGATGAAAATCCTTCAAAGTATTCTATTTCAAGTTGATTTCACAAACCTTTTTTCCTTCGATGCTGCAAGGTGAGCTTAAGCTTACACCCACTATTTCTTTTCCCCGTGACATAAAAGTTTTTTTGTGATATGCATTTTAGCTTACACTACAATTCTAATTCAGTAATAAAAAAAAGTAAATAGTGTACTCATTGGCCCAAAAAACTCTTTGATTCATAAATTTAAAAATCTCTATAAATAACATTTGTTAGACTAATCTTTGCATGAGAGGACCTACCAACTCCTCGGAATAGACGAAACCCGTGGGAGATCAATTGCGAGCTTAGGGGTCTCCAACTTCAAACTCCCACATCATAGCCAGATAAGCCAATCAACCCAAAACTTTTTTTTTTTTGCTTAGTTAGTTTTCTTTCGGTCAATATCAGTCTTCATGGACCATTCAGATCTGATGTGTCCTCAAATGTGAAAGAAAAATTATGAGGAAATTTAAGAGTCAAAATTTTAACTTACTAAGTACATTTGGCCAGCATAAAATGCATCGCATCCCAAAATTTGACTATCCCAAGCCGACTGCATAACGGTCTCTGTATATTATAAACCTTTGACATCTTAGCAGTTATTGTCATCCTCTAACCATCCAACCAGGTATACGACGAAATGTTAACTAAACGATATACTGCTTGTTCAGCACATTTCACAACATTTGAAATAAAAACCACTCACTCAATCTGTATAAGCAACTCCCATTTATTAATATCAATCAATTGATTTGAACTAACCAATATGCAATGCATATGATTTCCTCCAACGGAACACACATAAAGCCCAAAAACCTTTACCATTATTGCAAACCAAACAATCAATCTCACAAATATACGTGCGAAAAGACACAAATCCACTTGAAATTGACAAATTGTTAAAATGATCATAAAAATACATTTAATAGGTACAATGACAATCATGCAATGGCATGAGTTACAACCAGCATTACTTCTGCTCTTCGCATAATCGTCATAGATAAATTGTATATTTTCTTGGTATTTTGAATTTGAAATGATGGCTTTTGATGCCCATGAATGGAGTGGGTATAAGAGATACGCCTTTCAATTGCTAAGTATGTGTACAGGTGCAATCTGCGTTCGCCCTGGTCATTAAGGTGGCTGCTGATGCAATGTGCATTTTTCCCACACACACATATTCACATGAGAATCTGCTCGCTCCAGAGGTCATACACTCGTAGCCCCCAGACAAGATTCACCAAACAGTAACAACCCAATTTGCCACCGAAACAGGTTACTACCAAACGATGATGTTAAATTCCACATTTTGCCGATATTATTTTTCATGTGAACAAGAAAAGCTCTGGTGCGCTCAGCTCAGAGCAAAGCCTACCTTAACATTAAACTCTGTAGCCATGATCACGATCACCACCACCACCAACGCCAACAGTTGATTACAGCACTGAAAATCCGTAGGTAAAAAAAAAACATTTGTCGTCTTTAAGTGGGCATCTCCAAAAGTACGAATATTTAATTCTGTACCACTACATGCGGGGAGCTTTTTTTCGTGTCAGCTTGTATCGACCACAAGTCGGCCTGACCAGCCGATGCCGAATAGCTAGACCAGATCTCCATTGAAATCTGGTTCCAAGTGATGAGGGTAAAATCATTTGGCAAAAGCATTCTTCTTCATCTTGATCAACAACGGGGTCTCAAAACCTGAGCTGTCTTCTTCGGTATAGCATCTTCGCCGAGTATATATAGAAAATCTATAAGATTTGTTATTTTAGTTGGTACTCTACACTCTGTCTAGCAGTTAACCACCACTATCTGTGTCTTTTTTCTCAATTTGGTCTCGCTATATCGGTCAAATTCATCGACTCATTGAATTGTGACACGATAGGGATATCGTTATTTTTTTCTCTTTAATTTTTCCTCGAGAAAGACATCCTTGAAAACAAATTTCTGGCATTTTACTTAAGACCATCAAGACGACAGGATACCCCTGTGGATTATTGCTGCTAAAAAAGTGCCAAAGTGCTCATTATGGTGAGTAGTTGATAAAAAAAAGAAACATTGGACCACCATCATGGTCATAATCACTTTTGGTGTGTGCATTGGCCAATACCGTGTGTGTGATAAAAAAAGTGAAGTGTCGCAATGCAAAGAACTCAAACTCATGATAGCAGATAAACTCAACTAAAATATTTGTGCAGTCTGAAGATAAAAATAAGAGAAACATTGCACTGCTAACCATAATCTGACAGTGGTTGCATAACAAAAATACAGTACAGTGTGTGGACAGTGTTGTCAATTGCCCAGTGACATTTAACTTAAGACATTTAACTCTGATTTATAGATACCTAGCTATACCTCATAGTGTGAATTCAAACGACCCATTCATGTTGATTTGTGTATCTGCTGAGCCTTAATATTGCGCTTAATTATCACTTGGAAACAAAATTGTTGCATCTTTATCTGTTAACTTGGCCAAACGAATTAAGTTCACTTCTCGATGGATACTCTTCTCGTTTATCTATTTATTGCGAATAAGAAATTGAATTATGCATATTTGGTGTCGAGATTTTGTGACACATGCCAACATTGAGTGTTTTTTTTTTCTTTTTCTTAAGACATTTGCGAATCTGTGATGAAGATGAAGCTTTTTCAATAGCGAACATCGTTTGTTTGTGAATAATTATGTTTGAAGTCTATCTAAACTGATCTTCATGCACGATCGGTAGTGACTTTTGACACGTGTGAACTTTAGGAATGGTTTTTTTTTTGTTTTTAATTGCTGATTTATATTGACATGGAGGTCTTCATTAAAATTGAAATTCAAATTTTTGACTTGAAAGTAATTTTTTAGCCTGAACGGTACTTGTAATAAAATGCAGAAAAAATTGTTATTTTCTAAATCAAGTTTAAGAAACGATGATCGTCTTTCAGTAAACCTGTTTGTTGATAATGCACAAAAACAGAATACTTAGCTATGGCTTATAAATTTGGGTGGGACAGGTGTTTGCATAAAATATTGCATTGCTTTGTTTGTCACACTCTTTGTTATTATATTGATATATATACGACTTGTCCGACAAAGAAGTTGTCTCATAAAAAGCAAAGTTTGTAGAGATGATTGTAAGAAGTTTTAATCGCATTTTTATCGACAGGTTTGACATTAATTATAACAGCAATGGCGTATCAATAGATCGCATAACATCAAGTGATTATCCACAAAGATGAAGCATATGACTATCATGACTTCTCCAAACTGATAGCTTTGCAAAAATATGTATACATTGCTCAAAGTAGAAAAGTCAGTTGCAACCATGTTATTACTTCATATTCTGGATCATGTACTATAACACAATTCTACAAGTAGTGCCAATCAAACTACAAAAGTTTCGTACATTTCTGTAATAAAAAACTTTTTGAAATCGTAAAGCCCAAGAGAAGTCTTAAGAGCGAAAATCAGCCATGATCACATACTCATTGGTTCAATTTTGAAAAAAAAAAAAAAATATACATACTTGTAAAATTGTAAAAAGAAAACCTTAAAGTTGTCTGAAGCCAAAGTCTTTCAATCTCCTCATGAAACATTACATTTTTGACTAAAATTGTTTGATTTTGCTTCATTGCAATCATTTTCTTTCGTTTGATTTTTTCATATCCTTTTTTGAAACAGGGGAAGTGAGTTTTCTTCATTTCAATGCTTCCTCACTGTTTATCTCAGATGAACACCAGAACACTGGGTCCACAAGTCGAGAGAAACTGAAATTTCTTCCACCTGCACGGTTATCCTTTGCGTATGGGCAATCTACACTTGTGAAACTTTCACCTGGGAGGTTAGTTATTTGAGTAGCAGAAATACATATGCACTTGAAAGCCTTATTTAATCTTCTAAACATAGAGGTTTGTCTTTGTAGTTTCATGAAAAATTGAATCTTCACCCATCAACTAAGTCTTTAATCAGTCACTTGTAATAAATTGCCTACCTCTTAAGGTAGAATTTACTTTTTTCTACACTTGTAGCTCTAAATGACTGAATGCGAGTACTGACACACATTTCCACTCAAAGTATTTTTCAACTAAGTGGTGGTCCAGTATAACGAATGCCGATATAACGAATGATCGATATTACGAACACTTTTTTTAAGTCCATTAGGTATTCTATATAACGAACAAATAACGAATTTCAGACAAAATGGCACTGAAAACTCTAAAGTCTTACCTCTTTAAGTTTACGGAAGAGGCATTAACAATAACATTCAACATCCAAGAAAACAAATGCATATTAATAGTAATTCTTTTCTTAAATTTGAGTAAAAATTTAGTCTATTTCCATAAAGATTTGTATGACAAAAAGGTTTCGAGATACAACGAATTTTCGATATAGCTAATTGACTCAGGACATTTTATCGATCGTTAAACTGGACCACCACTGTACTTTCATAAAGGAAATAAAAATTCAATACACTTGCACCACAAGTTCTTGTAGTTTTTGCAACAAATTGCAGAATATAATCTTTTTTTGGAAGATCATTGAAAAACTTGAAGAATATTAAAAATTCCTTTCAAAATTTTGACGTTCACTCTTTTTAGCCAGACAGATCGACAGTCGAATATTTGACAACTGGGACGGCAAATTCTGCCTTTTCTCGATTGTTCTTAATTTTTTCCATTCAAGTGCTTATTTGAATACATTTTGAGGTATTTTATTTAAAAAAAGTTTTCACAATTGTACTTTCGATGTACCTACTTTGTAAACTTACAAATTAAAATGCAAGTAACATTTCTTATAACAATCTTCGCTTACACATACTTAAATTATTCGATTTGAAAGTCATTGATAAGGTTTCAATAAAAAACATGTTTTATTACAAATGATATCAACTTCCCTTACAACTTGTAAACGTTGCTTTGTCCACATTTCTTATATTCATTTAATGATGGCTAAATCTCATGCTCATCAACTCAAAACCACTGTGGGTCAACTAACCTTTGAATTTGATTTGCCTTTTTTTTACTCTTCAATGTTACAAATGAGTCTTTTGCATTAGCAATCGAATAGCAAATCACGATTAAAGTGGGTTGTATTTGTATGATTTAGTAATTTATTCAAGGGTTATATGTGAATATCAAATTTTATTCACATCGTTTCCACAAATATGGATTTGATTAATTTCTTGTTTCATTCATGCCTCACAAACTACGAAATGCCTTCCCTGAGCTGGTTGGTGACCGTCTGTTTATTTAGTTTATTTAGTTTTATGAAGTGCTTGTATTGCAATAAACTGAATACCAATTTTCACTTTTGCAGTCAACAACTGTCTCATATCACACTATCATTCAAAATAAGAAAAAAGTAAAGCTTTTGGATGTGCATGTCTTTAATGGTAACTTCTCCCTCTTTTTGAGGAAGGCAATGTTTTGTTTCTATGATGCTTCATTGATTTCCGCAGGAGAATGATTCAATCATTTCCATGTCTCATGTCTTTCGAGTCGAGTTATATAACGAAAATAAATAGGTACCTTCATCTTCTGTGTGTTTGCTTTTTTGTTAAGACGAAAATATGAAATAAAATCCTTCTTTTTATTTCACAACAGCAAGCCCTCAACTATCAATGAATAAATATAAATACAATACCATCATCAATTCGTATCATTCGTATGGCACTGTAAAACTGAGTATTAATTGATTTTCATTCGAGAAAAGATTTTCTGAATTAATGCTGAGTAAATGATTGGTAATGTACCTCACAAGCTGGTGGCTTACCATCACTTCTTGGAATAAATCATATCATCGTTTGTAATAATAAAATTGAATTGAAATATAACGATTTGAACTACCTATAAACCAAAGCGACATTGTAGACTATAACAGTTTTCTTTTTACTGATCGCAGAATGGCGTCGAATTTTTTAGCTGACGAAAGGCCAATATAGGCCCAATAAGAAGGAACTTCACTTTTTGAATTGAGTTCAAAACAATGGAAAGGAAAATGGCTTCTCGTCTCGTTTTATCTAGATTTTGTCTGTCCTTTGCGGCTTCACATTTCAAACTCTTCATTTCCCTCTTTTTTTGTAACCAACATTTGTTTCTTACTTATTGGCACATTGACAGCTCCGTAGATTGGTCAACAATACATATATTAAATAAAACTTAAATTAAAAAAAAATACTAATGGACCTCTTGGTTCTCGTCTACGTTAATCTACATTCGATATTGCAACCATTTGGTCAGAAAGCTTCACTAAAATTTTGCTTTGCAATGGGCGCGTTCGAGAACCTATCGGATAGCCTATCTCTGATAGCCGTATCTTGGATACCTTTTTGAAAAAGTAAAAGTGCTTACAGTCACTAAATAGACCTTTTTTAATTGCTATTACGTTGTGTTATGTATGTATGTTTATATAAATTTACAAATCTAACTCTTGAAATCAATAAAATTCTAAAAATCAAAAATTTTCACCAACTAAATTGCGGAGTGTAAGAGTGTTCATACGATTTTAGTCATTTACACATTTGTGAACAGACCCTTTGCCACCCAATTTGCTTTTGTTCGAGATACACGAAAGTCTCTAGACGCACCAACATTAAAAAATGAAAAGTCGAAAAACTCATTCGATACTCGACTAAACGTCAAAAATCTATCCCCGACCAAATCTTAACCATCCCTTTATCCATAACATCGGTTGTCGGGGATGTTGTTTTTGCTTTGCATGTAAAATGATGTAATGATGATGAATGATGTATATAACAGTCTTGTGATAAAAACACGTCTAATATATGACAATACTTACTTTAATATCAGCTATCGAGCAATAAGTGATTGAATTCGCTCTCTTTTGAATGCAAAAAGACAGTAGTTTAGATGCATATATCAAATAAATGAAAAATTTTACATTAAAATTTTTGCTAATCTCTTCATTTATTATAGGTAAAAAAATACGTGAATTATCACAACTACAAAACGCATATACCAGCTGATGTCGCAATCCAGTCCCAGTCCCATTTCGCTAGTCCACTTTTATATCTTTGATATCGAATTCCAATATGTAAAAATCATTCGTCAGTACCTCATAGACATGCAATATTGTTGTGCATTTACCGTGGTTTCAGACACGGTGTCAAGGTTATTAAGAACTGAATTTCTTATTTAGGCGACTTTAAGCCGCTACTAATGCAGTGTTGCTGATTTTGTTCAGCCGACTTAACTAAAATCCATTCAGTAGAAATACTTTATTAATACGCTATTAATAATGGTTGTGATTTCTGTCTGTTGCCTTGGAGTTTGTGTTTCCCCCCAAATCACCTTTCGCGGCAGATTCCTCCGCGAGCATTGACACTGCTTCGAAAAGTGCTTTACTGGCAAGAATCGGAATCCGAAAAAATTGTAGGTGTCCTTCATCCCTCGCAAGATATGGTTTATAGCAACGCTCTATGCCCCAGGGGCTTAGCCTGAGCTGTTGTTGTGCAACCCTATTCATTATTGCTTATTTTTATCTACTTGTGATAACCTCATCTATTTTTATTCTAGTTTTTGGTACTGATTTTGAAGTATAAAAAAAGCAATTTAAATTTTGTTAATGAGTTACTTGAGGACATCTTCGGTGTTTGTTGTGAGCTTTCTTACAAGATTCAGAAATTTTTACAAAGTTAGAATCCTAAGGCTCCTACTTTTTTTCCATTATATACGTTGTTGGTAAACTTTGTTAGTATCACTCGTTAAATGTAAGACAAATGAGTGCTCGCATTGTCGACCTTTCAAAACATTTTACGACCCACCTGCATTCCTCTCTAAAAAGAATCTGAGTGGTTGAGAGAATATTGGGGCCAAAGCGGTTTTGCCACTTCATGTGACCTTTAAAAAAAAAACACGACTTTTTCGAATAGAATGTTTGGCTGAAACCCACACGTTAAGAACTAACACGTTCGCTACGACCTTGAGATCATTCAAATGAGAAATCAATTTAAAAACCCTACTCGTTTTTCAGAATTAAAAAAAAAAATGTTCAATACTAAAAGCGTTATGGAAAAATACATTCGATTTGAGGATCTTTTATACAATATACATAAATTTAAATTTCAATAAAGAAAAATAAAAAATAGATTATAGATTATCTATAATAAACTAATTTACAATCGTTATTTACTTTTAATTTTTATTTAAAAATACATCTCTATTGTTTAAGCTGTAGCTATGCAATACAATGCCTCATGGCCATCCCCCAAGAGTCCATAAGAACAAATAAAACTAACGTGACAAAAACCTCCCATTTTATTTCGGACACAATCTCGTTAGACATCTTATTTGTCATTAAATAAAGACAAAGCTTTGAATTTCAAAATTCAAAAAAGGTATTTCTAAGCTATTTCCCAAACACAGTAGCCGTCAAATAAATAAATCAATTAAAGTCTCACCTCGCAACCTTATGTAGAATAAAATTTCGGTTTCACACGCAAACAAACAAAAAATTATTCATTTTTAAATGCACACACTTAAAATTAAAGCACATTTTATTCAAATTGTTTCAGGTTAAATGCGTTCCATTAGTAAAACAATACGTTGTTTGTCCTCAGTTAAATTAATATTTACAATGTGTATTTTTAATTAGCGGTTAATATGAAAAATAGTCCAAAATTAAGAAAAATATTTTTATTATTATCCACAGTAACTGAACACTATAAATCATTAACTAAACTCCATCGGAAGCCATTATGCTAGCTCTGTGATTAATTGCTCGTTAACATTTATATTGCATTGCCGAGTTAAACATAATTCTATTGTCCAGCAGACCATGACCTATACATAAGACTAGAAAAGAGGCATCTTCGCTTTAAGCAATTTTGGCCTAAAATCTCCCAAGCTGTTAGTCATGGCCAACTGGTTCGAAGATATTCACAAAAATTTTGACATATTAACACCTTGCACCCTGTAGGGATACCAACCATTCCGATCTTGTACAAACATGTGGAAATGACAACGATTAAAACTCGTATTTCTTTAATCTTTTGGTTCAAGACTCATAATTAACTAATATTCGCATTAAAATACTGTTTTTGTGTTGGGGGTATAATTAACATATGAAATTACAGTTGAAATGCTCAAAGTGTGCAATAAGATGTGACAGATTTAGCTGAGGATCGGATAATAATTGTCATAATTTGCTTACCATCTTTGTGTCTCCGGTCAACTGATGTAGGTTTAATTTCTGAATTTCATTTTGACCTCGTTCAGAATCGTCGGGATTACAGCACTTAATATGGATACGTAAGAAGAAAACAACTCCGCACACACTTGGAGGCTGGTTTGTCCTCGAAGCGAGGTAACGCTTCTTCTCTTCCCAAGAAAATTGTTGCCTTCTCTCTTTAAAGCTTTTTAATTCCAAGCACAGAGCTGTTGATCGTGACACATCTCTGGTAACCACAATGTTGTTAAAAACGAGTATGTCCGTCAGTGTTGTTGATGGTTCAGTGTTTACATAATTGAATTGAACTTTTGATGTAATGTAGGTGCCATCGATAATTGTATAATTTTTTCCTCTTTTTCTCATTTCAAGACTTTTGTGCACAGAACATGTGCCATCAATGTAGATGCACTTTGGTGCAGTCGCAGTCGGTCAGCGAAAAAAGAGGAGAAAAATATGCGAAAACTTTTAATGATTGTGTAAATATTCATTACCGATGATGATGATGATGATGATGATGACGGTCCAACGGATACTATGGTGGGGTGATTTAAGATGCCACACTTGGTCGTCACGAGAATTTGTCAATAGACAAGAAATGGCTATTCCAGAAAATCAACTATTGAGTTTGTGAAAAAGTTGTTAGCTAAACAATTTGCCCTTTAGACGGTATGCAAGATGAATTCGTTTATTCAATTAACGGATAATCTTTTCGAAACTTCAAATTGTATCTTGATGGAAAGAAGATGAGTACACGTTGAAAAGAGAGAAGCATTTGTTCATTGATTTCTGGGCTTGTTATGTTCGTAGAGTTAAGATAAGATGACAAAACAGATGCATTCAATGTTTTACACGGTGGACTTTTACAGTCTGCAAAAAAATGGGAATAGTTGAGCTTTCCTGAAAGATATAAATATATAAAAAAATCTTCACTATGTATTACATCATACACCATGACTTAATGTTAAGCACAATGTGAATGATAGTGATGATTCAAGGAATTGTCGATACGAAGTGCTTTTCAATGAATGCCGCTCAAATGAGAGGTTAAATAACCGTTGTTAGTATACTATTTCACATTCGTGTTGTACGGCAAAACAAAGAAATATATTTGCTTGGGCTCAGTTGTAATCCCTATAAGCTGAAATAATTTTGGAGTGGAATCGGAATGCTCCTGACGATCATCGTGGTCAGCTCATAGTGCCACCCTGCAAAGTGACGAAGAAGTTTTTATTCTTATTCAAAATATGAAATTTTGAATATTTCTCACAGAATAAATTCCTGGATAATGATTCAAACCTCTTCCATGGCCTCGAAGATCAAAATTGTTCACTGATCTTAAATGTTCACACACTTCGATCAGCAAGTGCAACAGCTCTCTTGGTTCATGCGATTAGTTCCTCAACTACTATCTGAAGAAGAAGCCATAGACTGACAGACTAGAAAGATTGCAGATTAATGGAAGAATATAAGTCGTATTGTGTTCCTCTGGTTCCAAATTCTGTCCATAACTCCATCTAACAGCAAATTATTTGGGTTTTTACTGAGCTGTACTGTCAAAATACCGCACCGTTTATAGTGCAGAACGTGACTGAAGTTCAAACTTCTATGCGTGCAAACTTACATAGTACACTAGGTATGATGAAAAGATGCCACTTGAAGCAATCGCTTTCCAATAATTTATTGTCACTTCAAAATATCAGCTAGCGAGGATTGAAATCTAAGCAAAGTTTCTACCACTGTTCCATGCATAGGTACGGAATGAAGTGAGAAGGCCGAATGTATAGTGATAACAAATCACCATGTTAATGAACTTGAAGACGTCGTTAACACTTTCCGTTCCCTCACTGCATAACATTCTAAATTAACTAAACCATTCTGATAGCTGTCATCGAAATAGTCTTCCCGTTTATAATTAATCAATTGAACGCCACTGAAGTGGCGCAAAGACGTCGCCGTCGCACCGCTCTGAGATCAACCTTTCAAATTCTTAATCAAGTTATTTAATTATGTTAATTTTTCAAACATCAAGTCCATGGATACGGATAGCAAAAGCCAGTAACCACCAAATTTATCATTCCCAAAGTTCATAGTTATGTAACTTAAATTAAGAATTTTAAACTAATATGCAAATTTCTTATGGGAATGTCTGTCTATTTAAGTTAACACGGAACTCAAAATTTTCAAATAGAAAAATCAAGTTTTGTCAGCTCTTCTTCCTTGTCGAATATATTTATAGCAAATAAATTCGTAGTTGGCACGTGTGTGAAGACACGAGAATGAATATGGAGCAATAATCCAAATTTATTCAAGGAATCCTAATCACTTTTACTTTCGGGGATATTCTTATAGCTTTAGCTATAAAATGAACATTTGAGAGAAGCGGGAATATGGTGATGGTAGGCATAGATAGATACGTCTGCATAAATTATGATGGAAGCTCATAAATAAATACCTTGTCAGAATCAACTTTCAATTTTTTGCAGAACCACGTTTGAAATGTCAAACGTTCATTGGAACTGGTGAACAACCAAATGCAAATTTAAGCCTAATCAATGTACTGTTGATAGGTTCAACGTCTACAAGGTTTTCAAGTTGTCTTGTAAAACAAGATACCGCATATGAATATCGAAACGCGTTAGTTAAACAAAATCTGGTCCAACTGTGAATTCGAATTAGGAAATACTCGCTCAAACAGTCATCACCAAAATTGTTATTTGGGAATTTATTTTTATTAGCGATGCCTACCAGTTAAAGAATAAAGATATTCCAACTTAACTTGTTTTGTGACGCCAGACGCCTCGCCTGATACATAAATATCAGCAACATGTTGTTTTGTTTGATAAATGATGCAACTACTACACCCATGGCCGAACTTGAACTTACACGACCTTCAGATAGTGTGGTGGCCATAATCTGTTTAACTTAGGAAGGCCATAATTTATTAACACAGATAAGCTAAGCCACCGTCGCGTCGGTCGGTCGGTGCGGTATCGTTGTCGACCGATCGATTGGTAGTTTAGGAAATGCTAATATTGCACGCACGAAGGGGCATCATGATGATTGGTCTTAGCATTTCTTTCAAAAATATTTGCAGATCAATGGGGACATGTTGGTTCAAAATTATTACTTCATATTCGTGTAGAGGCGGTGAGATTTTGCAATGTGAAATGTTAATTGACAGGCGTGCATCAATGCATGCCCAGTGGATTTGTCTATTTGCTTTGACCAGTAATTTTAATAAGAGCCGTGTCAGGAAGGTGTTAAACAATCCGTTCAATACTATTTGAGCAAGATTTGAAGCAAACTATTTTATATTAAAGTTGTTGAAGATGTAAGTGCTGAAATTTTGAGGCAAAAGTTAAACAATATTCAAAATACGTGCATTGAAAGATTACTTGATGCGTTGAATTTTGAATACGGCATCGAAGCTCTTTTCTTCTACAAATAGTATTTATCTGCGGTCGATTTTTTATAGATCAAATCAAAAGTTTGTGACGCACCTGGGTTGAAACGGACGCGTGTTCCCTCGAGGGGAGTATTGAACTTTAAAGCAAGATTATACTTTAGAAGCTCTGTAGAAAATTTTGTTTGTATTTTGCTTTTAGCGTGCCATGACCAGTTTGGTCATTTATGTTCAAATCTTAAATAAAAAGAAACAATTCAGTTTAAATATAGGTCCTTAAAATTGAAATGTATACGTAGTGCACTTTTTTATCGAATTATGTAAAAAGTGCATCAATAAGTTCGTTCGTTCAAGCAAAACGATTGCTCTGAGGTACCCGCAATGCGAGTTCTCTTGAAAAACAGTTTGCCCTTAATATCAAGCTAGTTGTTTTCTGAGTTCTAATAAATGAAAAGATTAGTAAAATTTTCAACAATTAAAACACTTTTTATATTTCCTCAGATGTACATTTCAGAAGCAATGCTTCCATCGTCAGTGAGATTTATAAATTAAATTAAATTAAATTATTTGTCAAAAAACTAATAATAAACAAAAATGTTTCTAAACAAATTCACAGTTAAGTTGAGTTGAATCTTTAAAAAATTTTTTGAATATTGAATCTTTGATTGGTCCATCATCACTATTCATTAGATTATTTTTGTTTTTAAATATGTAAAATGATTCAAAAGCATCTAATTCATAATTGTTATTTACATTTCTTATTAATTTTAAATTTTGCAAACTAAAGCTATGACTATTTTCTAGCATATGTTCTGCAACACTTGACTTTTCTTTTTCATTATATTTAAGATGTGCAAAATGTTCTTTAAATCTTTTTAGAATAGGTCTTCTTGTCTGTCCTATATATTCTTTCGCACAATCATTACATCCGATAGAATAAATTCCTGATTTTTGAAGTTGTTCAATTTTATCTTTAGATCTTCCAATCAGATTTTTTATTTTTATTTCGCTGCTTTGAAGTAAAACTAGGATTTTGACGGGGAGAATTCAGGTATCAAACACGTGCTTTCTTTGAATGACCGTCAAGTGTGGTGACTTCCTCATTAAATCTGTCTTACGAACTGAAAACCAAATTTTTTTTGCAACTGGACATAGCATCATGTCCAGTTGCACAGCTTGTTTTAACAATACTGTCATACGCATGTTTTTTCCATGATCTCTCGTGTACGTATTAGTTGACGTGGGGGGTTTTCAGACTTTCACAAAGACAAGACATCACATCTGACGTTAAGGAGGAGTATTCTTCTATAATTGGTGCAATTGTATGATTTTCCATTCATTGAACATGCTTTCTCCCAACTAAATCATGCAGATGGTGCACTATCCTATCAAGCTAATCACTAGCTTAATTGAAAATTTCGGCGTCGAGAACGTCTGGGATTCCAGTTTTATTTGACATACGAGTTTACAACCCTAACTTCTTCTGATCCAAAATATGCCATTCTGTATAATCGTCTAAGTTGAGTTTGCATAATTAACTTTTCAAGAACCACACAGATGAATGCGGTTCTACAGCTATGTTTGCTTGGTGGTCTTTACGGTCTTGGTTCTTAGTTTTCCACCCTGGCATGATTTTTTAACTTTTCGTATGAAAACTTTGAAGCTCATACTTTCATGAAAGTTTTATTCTTCTTCTTTTTCATTTCCGGCGTTACGAGTAGTGATCTTGAAGCGATCACAACTCTCCCACTTTTCTGCTTCACACTAGTGATCCGCCTGTGGGGTACGCCGCGTTGACCTCAAAATCGGCTGAGGCCAACCAAATTTTATATTTCCTTATAAACAAGCGTCTCTCATGCTTTTTCTTTTCGAGAACTTGGTGTCTTTCCCTTCCATTTTTATTATCATTTTTGGACACATATTTTTTGGGCAAGTGGCAACCGTGGCCATGCAGATTTACAAACCAACCTTTCCAATTCACTCTGTCATCAGAGATCGAAAATTGGTTTACTCCGACTGAAACAATCAAGATCCACAATCGTTTGCCTAGAACCTTCCTTGGGTGTCTACGGGAATTATTTTTTGGTTGTTATGTGTCCTACTTTTGTTGAATAAGTATGAGGGTAAGTTGGTTAGAAGGACGCCATAAGTAGAATATTATTTTCAGCAACTTAATAGCCTGAAGGTACACGTGAACAGAACAAAGTCGTCATCCTTAATGTGTATCGAAAAAACTTGTTTTTGTTTTTCCTACACACTTCAATCTATGTCGGTAGAACTTCTTGACTTCCGATTTCAATTTGTTACCGATTATGTATTCCTTCAAAACAATCCCCCTGCAGATGCTTTTGTAAATGAACTTGTCGCTAGATCAACGACATTGAACGCATTGAAACGCTAGACTGCATCCAGATTCAGCAACAAACTGGAAAAATTTTTTTTTAAAACAGTTGCCCTTTTCCTGGGTGAGGGTATTTTTTTCAAAATTAATTCTACACCCCACTCAAAGCTTTATAATTAATTTAAAGAAAGACTTTGTTGTCTCTGAAAAAGATAAGTAAAGTGAATTTTGCTTTCTTTTTAGAATTTTAAGTAAATTTTTAATGATCTTTAAAACACCCCGTAGGTCTATTGTATTCTAGCAAAAAGTGCTGCCAAACTATTTAGTATGTATGGGAAGTGGGTTGAATTAGAAAATAGTCTAGTTTATAGCTGGTGTGATTTTAATTTAAATATGTAGGTTGAGACCATCAGCAAACGCAGAGCAAATACTAAAAAAATATGACATACATGGCAGCACTTACTATCACTTGAATTGTAAGGCTCTTGAACTTTCTCCTTCTGTTCTTTCTCTTTCTGTTCGAGCTACTACCAAAAACTGTCTCTAGTTTTGAAAAATCCATCAATTGAATTAGCTTAACTAAAATAAATCAAACAATTTGCACTTTGTTAACCTCACTTATTCACCATAACTCATCAAAGAAAGCAAAACCAAGTTACAACTAATTCTTTCTCTTTATTTACAGAGGAGCGCTATATTAATCTTGGCGCTTTGCGCTATAGGTTTTTGCGCAGGACTTGAGGTAAGACCCTCGCCGAATGAAGAATTTTTTTCCAACACAAATTTTATTTTTTCAAAGGTTCCCAACGCCGAAGTCAATTTGGTCAGACATGCCAGAGAAATCGATGGCTACAATTATGAAAAGCCTAAAATTCCATTCGAAGAGCCAACAAAGAAGACAACACCATACGTACCACCGACCCAAAGGACAACACCTTTGCCTGTGCGTACAACTCCAAAGCCCACACCGTACGTGCCAATTACCCAAAAGCCCACACCATACGTGCCAATAACTGAAAAACCCACACCGTCGGTGCCAATTACTCAAAGGCCAACGCCAAAAGTGCCGGTTACTCAAAAGCCCACACCATACGTTCCAATTACCCAAAAGCCAACACCTTTCGTGCCAATTACTCAAAGACCAACGCCAAAAGTGCCAGTTACGGAAAGACCTACACCAAAAGTGCCAATAACTCAAAAGCCCACCCCGTACGTGCCAATCACACAAAAAACAACTCAAAGTGTCCCAGTGCGTACTACACCGACAGTACCATCAGGAGTGACTGGATACACCGATACACCTCCAGACAAGCCATTTACTTATCCTCCAACGGTGAGAACAACTAGCAGGCCAACTCCACCACCAACCGTGCGAACAACCAGCAGGCCAACCCCACCACCAACCGTGCGTCCTCCACCACCACCAACAGCAAGAACAACCAGCAGGCCAACCCCACCACCAACTGTGCGTCCTCCACCACCACCAACAGCAAGAACAACCAGCAGGCCAACCCCACCACCAACCGTGCGTCCTCCACCACCACCAACAGCAAGAACAACCAGCAGGCCAGCCCCACCACCAACCGTGCGTCCTCCACCACCACCAACAGCAAGAACAACCAGCAGGCCAACCCCACCACCAACTGTGCGTCCTCCACCACCACCAACAGCAAGAACAACCAGCAGGCCAACCCCACCACCAACCGTGCGTCCTCCACCACCAACAGCAAGAACAACCAGCAGGCCTCCTCCACCACCAACACAACCAACAACGAAACCTAAGCCAACCGGATACACATACCCACCACCTGATAATCCATTGACATACCCTCCAGTTACAAGACCACCACCACCACCAGTGACTACACCAAGGCCAACAACGGCAAGGCCAACCACAAGAGCTCCACCACCACCACCACGAACAACTCCAGTGCCAACAACTGCACGTCCAGTTCCAACTACCAGAGCTCCTCCACCACCCGTAACTACACGTAAGCCCACAACCCCAGTGCCAACTTACTTGCCACCAACAACACGTAAGCCTCCTCCACCAGTGACCACTCCAAGGCCCACAACTGCACGCCCAACAACTGCAAGGCCTCCACCACCACGAACAACCGCTAGGCCAGTTCCAACCACAAGAGCTCCACCACCACCAGTGACAACCCGTAGACCACCACCACCAGTGACTACACCAAGGCCAACCAAGCCTGTTACAAGACCACCACCACCACCACCAACAACCCCTGGTCCAACATATTTGCCACCAACGACACGTAAACCTCCACCACCGGTGACAACTCCAAGACCCACAACTGCACGCCCAACAACTGCAAGGCCTCCACCACCACCAACAACCGCAAGGCCCCCACCACCACGAACAACTGCCCGTCCAGTTCCAACAACAAGAGCTCCACCACCACCAGTGACAACCCGCAGGCCACCACCACCAGTGACTACACCAAGGCCAACCAAGCCTGTTACAAGACCACCACCACCACCAACTACACCAGCTCCAACATACTTGCCACCAACAACACGTAGGCCTCCACCACCAGTGACCACAGCAAGGCCTCCACCACCACCAACAACCGCAAGACCTCCGCCACCACGAACAACCGCAAGGCCTCCACCACCACCAACAACTGCCCGTCCAGTTCCAACAACAAGAGCTCCACCACCACCAGTAACTACACGTAGACCACCACCACCAGTGACTACACCGAGGCCAACTACTGCCAGACCCACAACCAGAGCTCCTCCACAAACTCCTAAGCCTGTGCCAACTACTTCACGCCCTAATTCAACCCCAGCTCCAACATATTTACCTCCAGTTCCAGTCACCACCCGTAGGCCACCACCACCAGTGACTACCAGGCCACCACCTCCACGAACAACTCCTAAGCCAGTTCCAACCACAAGAGCTCCACCACCACCAGTGACCACTCGCAAGCCACCACCACCAGTGACCACACCAAGGCCCACAACTGCAAGGCCTCCACCACCACGAACAACTGCTAGGCCAGTTCCTACCACAAGAGCTCCACCACCACCAGTGACAACCCGCAGGCCACCACCACCACCTACTACACCTGCTCCAACATACTTGCCACCAACAACTCGCAGGCCACCTCCACCAGTAACAACTCAAAGGCCAACAACCCCCAAGCCAGTGACCAGACCACCAGTACCAGTCACAACTCCAAGGCCCACAACCGCAAGGCCTCCACCACCACGAACAACCGCTAGGCCAGTTCCAACCACAAGAGCTCCACCACCACCAGTGACAACCCGTAGACCACCACCACCAGTGACTACACCAAGGCCAACCAAGCCTGTTACAAGACCACCACCACCACCACCAACTACCCCTGGCCCAACATACTTGCCACCAACAACACGTAGGCCTCCACCACCGGTGACCACAGCAAGGCCTCCACCACCACCAACAACCGCAAGGCCTCCACCACCACCAACAACCGCCAGGCCTCCACCACCACGAACAACTGCCCGTCCAGTTCCAACCACAAGAGCTCCACCACCACCAGTGACAACCCGCAGGCCACCACCACCAGTGACTACACCAAGGCCAACCAAGCCTGTTACAAGACCACCACCACCACCAACTACACCAGCTCCAACATACTTGCCACCAACAACTCGTAGGCCTCCACCACCGGTGACCACAGCAAGGCCTCCACCACCACGAACAACCGCAAGGCCTCCACCCCCACCTACAACTGCCCGTCCAGTTCCAACAACAAGAGCACCACCACCACCAGTGACTACACCGAGGCCAACTACAGCCAGGCCCACAACCAGAGCTCCTCCACAAACTCCTAAGCCTGTGCCAACTACTTCACGCCCTAATTCAACCCCAGCTCCAACATATTTACCTCCAGTTCCAGTCACCACCCGTAGGCCACCACCACCAGTGACTACCAGGCCACCACCTCCACGAACAACTCCTAAGCCAGTTCCAACCACAAGAGCTCCACCACCACCAGTG
Organism: Melanostoma mellinum; assembly: GCA_914767635.1. Lineage (NCBI taxonomy): Eukaryota > Metazoa > Arthropoda > Insecta > Diptera > Syrphidae > Melanostoma > Melanostoma mellinum. The sequence continues at coordinate 174,095,136 of OU612058.1, forward strand.
ACCACTCGCAAGCCACCACCACCAGTGACCACACCAAGGCCCACAACTGCAAGGCCTCCACCACCACGAACAACTGCTAGGCCAGTTCCTACCACAAGAGCTCCACCACCACCAGTGACAACCCGCAGGCCACCACCACCACCTACTACACCTGCTCCAACATACTTGCCACCAACAACTCGCAGGCCACCTCCACCAGTGACAACTCAAAGGCCAACAACCCCCAAGCCGGTGACTAGACCACCAGTACCAGTCACAACTCCAAGGCCCACAACCGCAAGGCCTCCACCACCACGAACAACCGCTAGGCCAGTTCCAACCACAAGAGCTCCACCACCACCAGTGACAACCCGTAGACCACCACCACCAGTGACCACACCAAGGCCAACAAAACCTGTTACAAGACCACCACCACCACCACCAACTACCCCTGGCCCAACATACTTGCCACCAACAACACGTAGGCCTCCACCACCGGTGACCACAGCAAGGCCTCCACCACCACCAACAACCGCAAGGCCTCCACCACCACGAACAACTGCCCGTCCTGTTCCAACCACAAGAGCTCCACCACCACCAACAACTGCCCGTCCAATTCCAACTACAAGAGCTCCACCACCACCAGTGACCACACGTAAGCCTACAACTCCAGTGCCAACTTACTTGCCACCTACAACTCGTAGACCTCCACCACCAGTGACAACTGCCAGGCCCACAACCGCAAGGCCAACCACAGCCCGTCCAGTTCCAACCACAAGAGCTCCACCACCACCAACAACTGCCCGTCCAGTTCCAACCACAAGAGCTCCACCACCACCAGTGACCACACGTAAGCCTACAACTCCAGTGCCAACCTACTTGCCCCCAACCACAGCCCGTCCAGTTCCAACCACAAGAGCTCCACCACCACCAGTGATAACCCCGATTCCAACAACCCCTCCACCAATAACTCGTGGCCCTGTTGTAACACCTATTCCAACTACCGCAAGACCTACAACCAGAGCTCCGCCACCACCAGTGATAACCCCGATCCCAACAACCCCTCCACCAATAACTCGTGGCCCTGTTGTAACACCTATTCCAACTACCGCAAGACCTACAACCAGAGCTCCTCCACCACCAGTGATAACCCCGATCCCAACAACCCCTCCACCAATAACTCGTGGCCCTGTTGTAACACCTATTCCAACTACCGCAAGACCTACAACCAGAGCTCCTCCACCACCAGTAGTACGAACAACCACATCCGCTCCATCAACAGCAGGTCCAACATATTTGCCTCCATTCGAGGGCTACAAGTACCCAGTTCCGAATGTCGCATTTGTGTACTAAATGGTCAACCATACGGAAACGAGCCCCAACAGAAGTATCATTTGAAGCCAGTAACAAAACATTGAGTGCCTCATAAAATATTTGAGGTTCAAGCTCTAGCATAGGTAGATTGAACAACTTCACTAGGGCTAGATTCTTCTAGTCATCGCAGTGTGTAGCCCCTTTATTCTCCTTTCTCTTCAAGACAAGAAAAGTCGGCAAATTAGAATACAAACTTACAGCCGTCAGCCGTTATGTAAAATAATTATTGAGATAGGTTTTTTGTTATAAATAAATTATAAGAATTATTATAGAACTATTCGCATATTGTGTCTAATTGTTTAACATTTTAACTCGTAGTAGTCAAGAGTAATCGATTGATGTCTTACACGAACGATCGCTTTTAAATAAATTGATAAAATATTAAGTAACAATGCTTTGTTAATTTTGGACTTCCTGCCTGTGGTTGATATTGGTTTGCCTCTTCCTGATATTGTTTTTTTTATACGTTTTCTTAATCTTTTAAGTGTTGTATATTTAGACGTTTTTTCTAATAAAAAAACCATCAAATAAACGAATTATATTAAAATTTGACTCTGTGTTGTTTTTATTGCTTTTTTCGCGGAACTGCCATAGAAACAAAGTCTTGAACTGTGCAACATCACATATCACAATGAATATCATTTTAGTGAGAATGGGTCACAAGTCAGAAAATGATGTGTAGTTACATTGATGAAAAGAAACCTTTTGACCTGATGCGACCACAGATGCTTGACTTGATAAATTCATTCCACGGCCACGCAGTAAAAAAATAAGCAGAAATTGAATTTTTCAATGCAGTTTTATATTTGTAGTCTTCAGAAAGATAGGGATACCAGCTTTCTCTTATGCAAACAACTAGAATAGTTATACACTGCCAACCACTAGGATGAAGCCACAAATTTTGCGATCGATTTTCGCTTTTTATACCTGGTGGTTTTGTACCCGGAAAAGTTTATTACCAGTTAATAGGTACGTATTTTCCCACTTAAAAAATTAAAGGGTTAATTCGGAACGACCGTTGGAAGTTCCCAAGATCAATTAACGAACTACTGAAAATAGATATAAAAAGGTGCTCGACTAGGATGAGGCCATTGCGAATATTTCCGTGCAGGAGTGCGCATGTGCGAATTCTTGTATAAAATATCTAAGAAAGTGTTAAAAATAACTATTTTATTTAGTTTGAAGCACACATGGGTTCCGGAAAGACTTTGACAGTGAAAGAAAGAGCAAAAATAGATGCTTTTAAGGAAATAGGCTTCTTGGTCCGTGAAATAGCAAGGAGACTTAACAGGAGCAAGACAATCCTCTTGCTGATCCACAAAACTATGGCAAACATCAAAAGGACGCACGGGAAAAGCCACAACACCAAGAGAAAATCGGTTGATTCTACGACTTGCCTCAAATTCCACTCTACCAGCGACTATGACTAGGGCCAAAAGCGGAGTTTCAGCCAGCATAACAACGGTTCAAAGAGTAATACAAAAAAGTGATACTATTCAAGGAGGAAACTGAAAAAGAAACGTGTTTTGAAGCCAGTACACAAGGAGCATTGCATGGACTTTGCAAGACAGCATGTTGATTGGAGCAGTGAATGGAAAGGCGTTGTCTTTTCGGGTGAAAAAAAGTTTAACCTTGACGGTCCTTATGGTTACAACTTTTATTTCAATGATATTAGAAAGAATGAGCTTATTTTGGCAAGACTTCATAGCCGTACGTCAGGTGTAATTGCGTGGGGAACTATTAACTACTATGAGACTATGACTCGATACACGAATATTAGAATTGGATTTGGAGTTTTTGTCCACAACAATGAATGGAAATAGCTAAAAATGTTTGCTGGAACGGTCATTTCCAAAAATAAAAAACATTTTTGGACCTCTGACTTGGATTTTTCAACAAGACAATGCCTCAAACCAAACTAGCAGGGTTGTCAGGAGCTGGATTCAATCAGAAGACGTGTAATTTTTGTCATTGCCGCCATATTCAACCCGACTTAAGCATTATTGAAATCGTTTGGTCATGGCTTTAGTTTATGAAGGTTGCAGATAATTTGAAGACAAGGATACCTTAATTGATGCTATTTGTAGTTCCCGGGCCTAAATTTCATATGATTTATTTGAAAAAACTGTATCATTCTATTCCAAATCTTCTAATAGAGGTTATATCCAAAAATGGCGGACATACTCATTTATTAAAGTAAAAAAACGTTATTAATAAATATTACTAAACCATAAAATGTAAACATCTCACAAATTTTTTTTTTTTTTGTTTTTTTCTAAAATTTTGCATGTGGCCTCATCCTAGTGGAGCACCTTTTTATACCTATTTTCAGTAGTTTATTAATTGAGTTTGGGAAATTCCAACGGTCGTTTCGAATAAAACATTTAATTTTATGAATTTGTTATGGAAAAATACATACTTATGAACTGGTAACAAACTTTTCCGAGTACGAAACTCCCGCCAGTTATAAAAAGCGAAAATCGATTGCAAAATTTGTGGCCTCATCATAGTGGTTGGCAGTGTATCTACCTCTTATTCGCTTTGCCTGAATTGAAATGCCATGAGGAGTTTTGGTTGAAAGTTTAAAGTCAACAAAAGGTTAGAAAGACAAATTGAAATTTCGAATAGCTGTTCACAACTACCCGAACAGAGGAAATTGAACTTCACCGTATTGTTGGTTTATTAAGTAATAAAGCAATGTGAGAGCATCTTCGCATCCATCGCTAAAAGGCAAATACGTTATAACAACCGATTTTGGATGAATATGGTAATGGCTGGTAAGTTTTGAGAGGTGTAAGTATGTATTTCCAGCTTTAGAGAAGTTTGGTGAAGTTTAAGACATGCTCCCCATCGCGTCCGGCTAACCGCTAAGATGCACATGTCTGCAGAAGGCGACTTCTGCTTAGATTTTAGTTGGCTCATTTTTTTTAAGTTTAAATAATTACAAAAAAAAAAACAAATAATAAGACTTGATTGAGTTCATTATGTATGCCATTAGAAATTGTATTTTAGATAATTTACTATGCGCATTGATTTTAATATGAACTAGAATAAATATTGATGCAATAGGTGAAATAATATTAATTTAAAAAATAAGTCGTAGAATAAAATCCTTCTTATTTCTGTCCATTTTATATAAAACACTTATAACCTCGTCTGCTGCTATAAGTATTTCGCGATGAATAGCTGGAGCAGCCATTCAAACGATCTTTATTTTTATTCCTTCGGATCAAATATCTCTTCCAAGTTTTTTCTTCTTCAAGAACAGAAGATGGTTCGGCAGCCAAACATGTTTGGTAAAACTCAACAGTTTCATTAAATTTTTTAGCTGCTTTGTCTATTTCTGATGAAGAATCCTTGACAAGAACCGGAAACCCTTTTAGTGTGTTATCATTGTTTGTAAATTTTTCTCCAAGGACCGTGACATAAAATTCGAGAAAAGGATTGAAAACAGTAGCACGAAAATATTCTTTTGAACTTTTAACCGAAGGGTTTGAACGATCCTTTTGTTGGTTTACGTTTAAAGTCAATATCAAAAGGACTTCATTATAATGAATTTTTTTTTTTGCATCTTCAAACACTTTCGAATATTAGTCATCTTCTGCCCTTTAAGTTTTCAGTAAATTCATTAAGTCTTTGGCGAGATCCATAGCTTGGACCAAATCTATATTCACTCTTTCAAATTCAAGACTTAATGACAACGAGAGTTGGTAAACCATACTTATAACCTTTAAGCTAGTCAAAAACTCGAAACCCATAGCGTTTTTTAAGTTCCTTACGTAATTTTCCAATGTTTTTATTTAGCAAAAATTCTCGAACACAAACGGAAATAGCTCTTCAAAATTTTCAACTGCTTGATATTTTGAGATCCATCGCGCAGATCCTGCCTTTATAATGTCTTTTTTTGTGGAGTCTCTTGTCTTTCGCTTATTATTCTTTGCAACATATCTTTTCTTTTCGGTGTATTGAAATAATTGTCAACTGCTTCAATTGTAGTTAGGATGTCTCTAATGGCTGGTATTTTGCTGGAAAGAGATAAAGCAAGGATTGACAAGGACGTACAGAGCATGCGAACCAAACTTTTGGCGAATAATTGCCTGAACACCATTGTATCGACAAGACATATTGCTTGCTTCGTCGTACCCTTGGTCGATCAAAAAAGAAATGTCCAGATCACAATTCACTATAAGCTTTGAAAGAGCATCACCTGGATTGTGATGAGTTACCACACTAATATGTCAATGTTGCTCCAGATTTCTTTAGCTAACTTTTCATATTTATATGACAGTGTGATAGTTGTATTTAGCTGATTCACATCCAAATTGGAACGTTTAAACGGCTTTAAACGCGTTTTCTTCGAAACTGTCTTTTTCAAAACTTCTTTTTGTGTATTCTTTAAATGTTGAAAGATAACTTAAGAAAAGATGCTGATTGCTTTTTTGGACAAAAATCACATGAAATCCATGCTTCTTCACCAGAATACCCCCTTAACACCCTAATTTCTTACAAAATCTTACTCTTATCACGCCTCAAAAAAGCTCCATTTTCAAAAATTCTTGCATCGTAAGAACTTTGCTTTATTTAAAAATAAGGACTAACATTTAGAAGAATAATAAAAATAATTTATATGACAGCATCATTTGCTTGAAACTGGAGTAAATTTTCAACAGGAAATCTGAAAGTTGAAAATTTCTCAGCGTGCTCCGTACCATTACCGGATGAGGTGAACGTTTCATTTGACTTCAATTCAAGCGGCTGCTCAAATTTTGGTGGTGTAAACGTTGTCATTCCTCCAGTAGAGCCTTTAGTAGACTTTGATTTCCGATAGTCATAGTATTCTGATGTATCAATGTCATCTTCAGATGATTTATCACCAACTTCACAATCAACATAAGTGGATGTATCATTTTTCACCGCTACAGAATCACTTGAGCTGCGTTCGTGAACATCAGCCTGAATTACGTCGTAAAGATGGTTCTGGGGAACAGTGCTCTCTTTTTTGCTTGGAAAAACATTGAGGTGTACCATTAGTTGATTTGAATTGGTTTTGGGTTTCTTTTCATGTGGCTTGGTAGCTTCCTTTACCTGTTCATCTGACTCTAAGGGGAACTTATCGTGCTGATAAGTACTTGAGTGTAGATTTGGTGATTGAACCTGAAGGCCTTTATATCGTTGCGGATAGTTCATGTAGTTGTAGTAGCTGGCACCATGTTCTACTGGCATACCATAAGGTGATCCCATTTGTGGATAAAAGGGCTCAAAGTTTTGACTCATCGGGTGTATAGTTGTTGAAAATGGAGCTACTGTAACTGGAACTATTGGTGCCTTCTTTCCACTGCGAATTGGGTATACTTCCAGATTTAGGCTAAAGGGCTCATGCTTAAGATTGCGTTGTGCCCCAAATGAGTTAAGAGAATTGTTCATACGCAATGCATCCAAATAATAATCTGTTGAAACCGGCCTCTGACCACTTTGTTGGAACACCAAGCCTGGCACGACATTGTTCTTGGTCTTTTTCTTCTTGCGATTCAACCCCAATTGTTTTATAGCAAGTGAGTTAATGTCATTCAGAGATTTGGGTTTGTACGGATAGAAAGGGTCGTATGCTACGCGTTGATAGTTCACTTGACTTTGTGCCATTTGTGGTTGCAGTTGAACATACCTCCTGAAAACATTAGATATTCCACTTTTCTGAAGATTTTTGAAGGAGCCTGATATGTGAATTCCTACTGGCATTTGATACTCGTGTACATTGGGTGATATTTCTTGTCGCAATATGTCCTGAATGTTGTTTACCTTGTTTTCTTTTTTGAGTTTCTTTGTTTTCTTAAACTCAGACGGTAGTGGTCCTTCAAGTGGAAAATTAAATGGTCTTGGTTGCTCGGAGACGGTTTCAATGTAACGCCTACGATTTTCACTCTGTGTGCGTGTCAACCGAGGAGGACGAGGTATTTGATTGTTAAATGATGAATGGTCTATAAGGTGTCGCTCAAATTGGTTGTTAGGCATAAGTGGCAAACGCCACTGGGGTACCATTAGTTTCCCTTTTGCATTTCGTGAATTAAAGTAATTATGTTGTACTTCGTAATGCTCCAGTGGGCGTAATTTTTCGTAATGCTGCATGGATGGTATGTGCATTTGTTGCATGTTAATTAATCTGTGGTTTGATGGTTTAAGAGGTCTCATGTGTGGCTGCACGAAATGCATTGGCCTGCCGTTGGAGAAAATATTAAATGAAGAGTTTAGTTGTTGTGGAGTGTGTGAAGCAATTGATGATATGCTTAAGACCATCAGAAAAATCTGAAAGGAAAATAATTATAATCAAGTATAAGCGTGAGTACAGAAATAGTAAATAGATTTAGACTTTAAAAATATATTAAAATAAACAGGAGTGTAGATTGTTTCAGTGCGCACTTACTTCATTTATTTGTCGAAGAAATTAATTTTTTGATTATTTTTTGTGATTGACCATGAATGTTTTAGTTAAACATTAGTAATAGGTTTTTGCTTTTATGAACATTTTATTAAGCAGGGTTGAAGAAGAGGTATTCATACTCGGAATGTCTTTAAACAACCCACTGCACGCTAAAATGTATACAAGGGTTGAATGAAGACGTGCACTAAGCATTATATGTCATAGCTGAGAACTTGACAGCGTGGACTGAAAACCAACACTATAATTACGATTTTCCAAATAAGAGAAATCGAAGAAGATATGGACCAAAGCTTAGAGATAGGAGATATGGATAATAGTCGAAATAGGCATCGTCGGGGCCAAAAAATTAATTGGCAAGAAAACTTTGTTTGTAGATAGATAGATTAGATTTTTAGATTTTATTCATTTTTTTCATTTGTTCGTACAATCATTATTTTTACAAAATAAAAACAAATTATAAAATCATTAAAGCATGGCATAGCCGTCTGCCGGATTGACAGTTATATTTGTACATATGTATGTTAAGATAAAAAAAAAATTGCCCTAGTTTGGTACGAAATTTTTAAGTATTCCACGGTATTTCAAAAACTCTTTTAAATATATTGTTCATTTTATTGGACAAAAATTCCAAAAATTTTGTAAAGCTGTTCCACATTTTTTAATGGATATTAATAACTTAGACATTATAGAGCTGTAGTCTAAATCTGAAACACTGACATTTAGGAGTACAAGGCTTATTAAATTTTGATTTGCATTTGGCAGTAAAAGATTTCTAAAGTAGGAAAAGTGCTTATCAACTCTAAGAGAAAGTGAGTTAGTTTGCCCTGCCAGAACGCTAAAATCTTTCCAAAAGGATTTCGAATCCTTATAAAAACCGTATAAGATCAATGAGATTTTTCGCCGCATTTCTCAGGTAATTTTATTTTTGCTGTTTGCATGATTGTTATATACTTTATTTTTTTGCAGATACATATGTTTCAAAGCAACAATATTTGATTTCCTGAATAGTATTAAGAACTTAACAGAATTCTACACCTTCTACTTTATGCATCTTATCATTTGGATTTTGACCCATATAGAACTGTGCTACTTGATGTTGTAAATATGCATATGTATTGACTATACTAAGAGATTTTGCTATTACTTTTCTAATGAACCAGGAATGTGAACTTTAGTGGAAAACATTTCGTGAATTTGAAAATCAAGGTCAAAAACGGCTATAGATATAATGGATACAAAAGAGTTGACTTGCAAACTTGGTAAAGGTTCCGTATTTTTTTTTTAGAATGTATGAAACTTATTTCCCGTGAATTGAACTGAGCTACCATCGCTAACACCATCTACCTTCATATAAGCTTTTATAACGTAAGAATTGTAAATTTTTAAGAAGCAATATCAACTGACCATAAGTAAAAGAAAATCAATTTGGTAGTGATATTCAGCCCAACCCAGAAGTCTAAAATAGAGAGCCCAGCAAGCCAAATAGAAAATTTTTATAAACAAGAGTTAAGAAAAAATAATGAATTATTAGTTGTTAAGATTGGATGGATTGGATAAGAAAAAACAATTCGGAGACAAAAATAATCCAATTTTTTTTATATCTCGCATTTCAGAAACTGGGCTTCATTTAAGCTTAGGGCAAGTTCACATGTACATACTTATCCATGGTTTTCATAGTGAATGCAAATAGTAGTAGTTAACAAGAACACCAGAACCAGGACAAAAACAACTAATGAAAAAGAGAAAAAATAAATAAACTCAAAATACATATTACAATAATTATCAAAAATAAAACAAAAATACTTCTATGTCACAGCCAATTGCAATGGTTTTTTTCTTCAAATAAAATATTCAAAGCTATTTAAACTTAGAGGCTTAACGCATTACAAAGCCCTACAATTTATTACTGATTCCGAACGGCTTAGTCAAAAAGCGATTTTTAGGGCAGTATGTAATTTAATTACTTTTGGAGGACTTGCCAAATCATGAAAGTTGATACCAGTGAAAAACATTGTTTTCTGATATTTCTGGGATTCAAACTACGAACCTCGCAAGTAACAGGCAGACATACATACCACTGCACCCCGAGCATGCAGACATTCTAACCGTGTCTCATAACATCATGAGCCCTACAATGGTATCATGAGGGTCCTGAAACTCCTTTGACTATCATTTGATAAGATCAAGAATACAATTTGCTTTATAGACGATACTAATATTTTCAATAACGTCCAGAAAAAAAACTAGGCTTCACACTTTAAGTACCAGTTGCTCAATCGAATTATAAATTTAAGTTCTACATAGTTTTCATTTTTGTAAGAGACGTTCCGGAATTCTTAAGTTCTACATAAAATCCCCATACTAAAGTAGAACTTTATGTAGAACTTAAATTTATGATTCGATTGAGCAACTGGCCCTAAAATATTTTACTCTACGCTAAGAATTTTTAGAAATAAAGCAACTAGGGTGGCTAAGCTCCTTGTGTTTAGAGAAAGTTACGCTTTGGAATTTGTTGGGGTTGAATTTAAATTCAATCTTACAACCCCAAACTGTAAAATGAAAATGTAGGCGATCAATAGAGCCACACATACTATTAAATCTTTTCATATCGTACACAAATACCAAAGATGTCACTAAAGAAAATACGAAAGACAATATCATTATAAATGCACAGTAGAATGGAAGAGTTGCTAGATGACTTCCTCGAGGCACACCAGAGCTGGGTTAGAAAAATGCGAAAATAAGCTATCGTAAAATTTTTGTTTATATGTAGAAAGAATCAATCAGCACAAACAGTCAGGAAGCCTAAAACGCAAATAAAACTTTGAGCACTGAAAATCATTCCAAGAGCTAGGGAAAGCGATAAAGTTCGTCCCTTAATTCTGAATATCACACATCAGAAAAATGATCTCTTCCGAAAAAAGAGAAACTTATTAAGCTCCAAAGAAAGTAAAAGCATTTATTGAAGTGGTTATGCCAACGCCGATATTCATACTTTTAGTACGATAATTCGAATCCAGTTAGGCCAAAAGATAAATCAACATTTAGATACCCAGTTTTATATTCCATAAAAGCAGGGAATGGTAATATGAATGAGGAAGCACATCATGCAATTATTTACATTAAATTCATTGACGGACGGACCTTTTGAAGCTAAAAGAAAGAAAATTTAAAAACTAGCCCAAATATATCGTCGCAATAGTTCTCAAGCTGGTTCACATCAAAAGAAAATAATTAGGTAGCCAGAAATCACTGCCTTGATTAAAGACAAATTTTGAAATCACCACTAGCTGAGTTTTATAACTTAGCAGCATTATCACTTGATTTTCACTTATAAAGTCTATTCACAATATTAATATAACCCTTTGCTTTATTTTTGGACTTACTAAAGAAATAAGCCACATGCCGATAGTCGCCACGGAAAGATTTTTTCTAAAACCTTGTCCTTGTTTTCAATTAATCGTCACAAGTCTTTTATTTAAATACAACAAAATTTTTACTGTTTTCACTAGTCATTGCTTTTGACAAAACTTCAAGAAACAAGATTAAAATTTCGGCATTGAAATACAATTTTGTATGTGTCTACCACCTTTCAATACTAGAACACGACTGCAACGATTTCTTCACTCAATACTCCCAGCTTGAGAAGAAAGTGTATCATTTCTTTATCGTGCAAATACAAAATCATCTTAAGATCACAAAAGCGTGAAAAGAAGAGTAATTGTTCAGTTAATTTAAGTTTCTTAAGGCAAGGTGAATTAAAAACCAATTAAACATGTACACCAGTAAAACAAGCAAACATTAGAAAAGGCGAAGACTGTCTTGTTCATAGTTAAAGAATAAACCAGGGCAAGTGCGTAAATATGTACTTATTCTTACTTCTTGAAGACAAATTCGTTTCCCGCCACTGATTTATTTTTTATAACACCGCTAACTATTATGATGGGCTTACACTCTCTTGATAAGTTGGTTTTGGTAGATAGACTAAGACATGACTAAGTAATTTTTGGCAGAATTTCTCTAAAAGCCCGAAGAAATATTTATAGTTTCGAATTGAATTACTTCATAATAAATGCAAATCAAATATTTACTTTGACGTCAGTATGTTTAAGCTAAAATTAGTTCCTTTACACGCAGCAGATATTTATAGAAAAAATTTATTTGGTAATAATTTTATGCAAAAGACGTGCTTGTGAAAAATGGCATTTGAAACGAACAAAGAAACAGCCCATCAATTTCATAAACTTGAATGGTAGAAACTATTTCAATGAATACTCAGCCCACAGTAAAGAATCAAAAGAAGTGTTATAAGTTAGCATCCCATTCAACTCACAATTCTTCACCTACACGTAATTTTGTTTGGTTTTCAGGTTAATTGAATTTCTTATAACCAATGGAAAACTTGGCTATCTATTTGGACTGCTCTTCTAAAAAACTCCCTATCCTTTAACAAATATTTTTTTTTGTGATCTCGCTTAGTAATGTGAGAGGAAGAAAAGCAAATTGGCAACTAAAATTAGACGTTTTTATTCTTATTTTAGGTTACATTAGGTAGAAAGGGCTGACGGTTGTCCTTTTGTCGGCCACACTTATTTCAATGTAGATTCATTGTGATACTCTGGAGTATTGTAACGTCCCATAGAGCTAAAAACCTATGAGTCTACAGTTGGTTAATTGAAACCATTATATGGCCTTATTGAAGTTCAACAGAAAATAGCTGTTTGAAGAAGTGACTGCCTAAAAATTTGGACAAAGGAAGTGAGTGGTGTGCTCTTGTTCATCTTCATCACTACATATGTAAGTAATCGGTGAAAGGACCCATTTCTTTTGGTGGAAAAATATTAGGCTATGTCCTGTTATAATACTTATAAGAACTGGTAATGAAGGCCCATTCTGGGACAGAAGTTTCCTGGAGATGACACAAGATTCGACGCATTTCCATCTTTCATTGGATTTTAATTGTATTTTGTTGCCAATGGGCTATTTAATTGCACAGGTTGGGATTTTGATTGTGATTAGTCTAAAAGAAAAGGGTCAAGTGTTGAGGCTTTTTTCGCCAGTTCGTCCGTTTTTTCGTTCCCCGGTATGCCACTATGATCTGGAACCCAGCAGAGTCTAACGTTATGCTGCGAGCCAAGAAGCCTTAGTCTTCGGTACAGCAAGAAATAAGTTTCGATTTGATAAGAGTGGCAGACATCGCTTTTTTTTACTACTGCTTGGCTAAGTGGAAAGCGATGTCAGCATGAGATAGCGCCATCATGGACACCTGTTTTGCTGCGGTTGTGACTGCGAAAATCTTGGCTTGGAAGACACCACCGGTGCGGTGTGATTAGGAAGTTTTATGGAACTGGCAAGATTGAGGCTTTCTGAAAAGCAACCTGTACCTGGTCCAACTTCCATTTTCGAGCCGAAGCGAAGGTACAAATTGATATAGACATCTCGTTCATCTGATGTGTTCCATTCTCCAAATCCTGCTTATTGGAGAAGCAGGTTGTGGAAGATTTTTTTTTAATTTGAGGAATTTTCCCGTCGTCAGAAGAGCTTTGTTATCGGCATAGGCTACCACTGTTTGAGAGCTATCATATTTCCATGTTCGCTGTGGATCTGACGTTTCGTTACCATACACATAATCGAATTTGTGATTGTTTTTTCTACTTCTATTTCATTTAAAGCTTTCTTAAGTGTATTGTTGTGTACATTATTGAAGACTTCTTCAATGTCTACGAAAGCTACCACAAAAGTTCATTTGGGTACATTTTTGTTAACCGCAAATCATTTGCCCGCTATAAAAATCTGAGGAGTATTTACTGTAATCGGATAATAGATATATTTTATATCTAAGCCGATATCTTCCAGATTTGCTTTGAATCTTAAACACAAATTTAATCTACTGATTTAGTGTGGAAACTTATAAGTTGAATTTCGTTGCACTAAATTAGAATGTATTAGCTTGATTCGTTGAAAACTCACTTGGCGGTGAATATGGTTGGACACAAAGACTGTACGAATAGAACCATCATCACTCTAAGAAAAATATTTTCCCGTAAAAGATTCATTGCTTACATAGCAAAAAAAATTTGTTAATTTGAAATTTAAGTTGCTTGGCATCGTTTTGTGCCATTAAAAAATAGCTACTGCTAAAGGAGGTCTAACATTTTATTTCTTTTATCCTCAACGTTGAAATCGTAAAATTTTAAATTAACTCATTTGCGTAATTAATATCAACAACTTTATTCCGGTTCATTAATCAAATCAATAAACACGTACATTATCTTTATTCAATTAAAAGTAAATATTTGGGAACTAAGACAGGAATTTGAAATAAAATTTCGTGAATCTGATTATTTTTTATAATAAATACAGTCAATTTTTTCATAAATTAATAAATTCAAATATGCATAAATAGGACGTGTCTAAATGCACCCACGGTGTAGTTCGTTTAGGTGGTGTTACACCGCACTTTTGAATAACCACTACACCGCATTTTAAATAACGAATGGAAATAAATCGAGTAGGTTCGTGTTACACCGCATTTTTTTTAGAAATATCTCAAGTCATAGTGGAAATAAATCGAGTAGGTTCGTGTTACACCGCATTTTTTAAAGAAATCTCTCAAGTCATTTGACAGGATCGAATGCTTTTTATTAGCTTTTCAAGTATAAATACAGTATGAGTGAAAAAATATGCGGTGTTACACCGCATTTTTAAAAAAACTCTCAAGTCATTTAACAGAAAAAAATGCTTTTTTGTAGCTTTAGATGTAGGCCATCTAGCGCTGTATAGAAAAACAATGTAGTAGCTTTTCGCTATCATCCATTTTACAGAACCAAATTCGCTATGACCATCTAGAGTTGTATAGAAACATGATAGAAATAAGAAAATAACTTTTCACTATAACCAATAGAGGCGGGCGTCCACACTGTCCAATTTGTTTATCAAATTTGTTGGATGAAAAGTTGGACGGAAAAAACCCATAGCGTCCACACTCATCAAACAAGTTGTCCAACTTCATTCTGGTCTTACTTTCAACCATGAAGGACAAAGCAGTAGCAGCGCAATTTAGGGATGAAATTTTAGAAAAGCAAGAAAAACAAAAGAAGAGGTGGACTACCTGAAAACATCATAAATGTGCACAATGAAAAAAAAAAAAATTCTTTCAGTGCGATGTGCACATTTTTCCAACAGAGTTTCATAGGCCTTATACGTTTTAGTTATATTTTTGTATTCTTCGCATTTTATATGCCATATCTCTAGAAAACTTTTGTAGACTTCAAACTTCTGTAGAGTCCAAAACTCGCGATTTCAGGTTACAGCCATCTAATAAACTGATATGAACACTTTACATTTAACTTTTACCACTTCTCTACTTGGAGTCAGTTCAACTTTAATTTAAATTATAAGCTTTAAACAAAAGCAACCCTTTACTTTATAGTAGTTAAATGATAATTGCATTTTGGTGCCACTAAACTATTTATATTATCAATTTATCGTAATTTGCATTTTGTAGATATGTGCCCATTAAGGAAAAAATATTTTTACTTGCGACGCCCACTACCTGAAAGTATCGTAAATTCATTCCTATTTCAATGTGCCTACCTACAAAAAAAATTTTTCCGTGCGAGGCCCACTACCTGAAAATATTACAAATTCCATTTTCAATGTGCCCAACAAAGAAAAAACATTTTTTTTCCTTGCGAGGTGCACTACCATCGTAAATTCCTCTTTCAATGTACCTACCGAACAAAGCAAAATATTCTTTCCGTGCGATGTGCACTACTTGAAAACATTTTTGAAATGAAATTTCTTCGAAGTTTGACGACTAGCGTTCACATTCATCCAGTTTGTTGTCCAACTTGCAAAAATATCAAAAAAAATTTGAAAACCATGCAACAAATTTGACAAGCCTGTTGATGAGCGGCCACACTTTCAAATTTGCTTGACAAACTCGATGCTTGACATACCTCGTTTCCACTTAGAATTGAATCACACTTCAATTCGAATTAGTGCCAGTGTATACCTACATCGAATTGGAATAGGATTACCCGATCCGATACAGCTCTTGTAGCTGGATCGATTCAAAAGAGTGTGTGTTGCATACGATTCCTCGATTCAGTGAGGTAAGTAGATACCTGCATCGAAATCTGAATCATAATCCGATTCGAGTACCCGATCCTAAGTGGAAACGAGGTAACAAACAAATTGGACAGTGTGGACACCGCTAAAGATTAAAGTGATGCCAAATAATAACTATTTTGTGCTACTTTGTTATTTTTTTAAGAATTTTTTTAAAACTCGAAGGAAGTTACTTATATCTTCGTAACCTTCTTCTGTGTTTTAAGTAAAAAAGAATTTTAAGCTTTCTCCTTCGCAACACTCTTGATAAATATTTTGCTGATTCAACTTTTTTGCGGAGCTCGGCATACTTATGTCGCTTTCCGTTGGTTTCACTCGGAGAAGCACTAATTTTTTAAAAGCCAATGGAACACCCAAAATTATTTCTATTCAGTTTAACGTAATTTCCTTTGTGTGAGTGAAACACCTATGGCTCTTAAAAAATATTCCTTGAAGAAAATTTTCTTTTTGACATTTGAGTAACATATGTTAATGCTTCTTGATTCGATTCTCACTTCAAACCGAGAAAAGGCTGTCACTCCTAAGAATCATGAGCATCAATCTTTTTGCACCAATAGTTTGAGAATGCTCCTGGACGCTCCTGGAAGGTTCTTTTCGTCAAATGGAAAGTGACATTAGAGTCAGGAAGATATAATTACTTATTTTACCTTTTAATGCGATTATCTCAAAATCACTTTTTTGAAGCCGGAAACCGCGATAACTCAAAAACACTTCAGCCAGTTAATATAAAAACAAAGTAAGTTATCGTGGAGTTTTTATTTTTTCTGTATAAAACCGATTTTGAAGCCGATTTAAAGTCCAATTTTGGGGTTGAAAATCGAACTTTTTTTTTAAAATGGTCACCAAAAATTCAAAAATCGATACTTCTGAAAACCCAGCGAATACTTAACTGAAAGATATGTTAATTAACGATATCTATTTAAATTTTTTGTTTCAGATTTCAAGGTGAAATCGCGTTCACCGCAAAATAAAATATTTTTACATGTCTTTACTTGTTTATACATAAGTTCAGTTGTAATGAATATTTTGATGTGCGAAAAATTACAAAATATTATTCAAGCATGTATTAATATGAGTGCAAAAATTCGTATAAATGCATTTCATACTTTTCCTACAAAAAAAAATTAAGAAAAATTGACTTTTTTTCGACGTTCCAAGTGCGACAGTGCCCTTAAGTTACATTCAACTTTATTTGCATTTAGAAACGAAAAATTGCCAACAGCTATTAGCATCTGCATTTTTTTTAGCATCGGCATCAAATACTTTCGTGCCTTGGTGTGATTGTAAGTTGTAACTTAAAATGTTGAAAACAGTGATTCTGAATTATCAGTTGATCCGAAATAAAACAGCGACGCAGCTAATGAGGAGGATTTGTCTGCAACGTTAGTAAATCACCCTTACTACAATAAACGTTGTATTAAAAC
The DNA here is from genome assembly GCA_914767635.1 of Melanostoma mellinum. NCBI lineage: Eukaryota > Metazoa > Arthropoda > Insecta > Diptera > Syrphidae > Melanostoma > Melanostoma mellinum. The sequence goes on from OU612058.1 coordinate 174,112,482, forward strand.
ACCAGTAAAATGGTAAAGCTCCTGTTGCCACTATTGTCGTTTAAGTGAAATAGCTTTCTAATACGTCCACAGAATAGGACAAACAGCAATAATGCTTTTAAAACAGAAAGAACGAAATATATTCAAAGTAAGATATTTTTTTATGCAGGAACTGCAAGTCATAGACTTTTTACCTTTTCAGCAAAATTAAAACCCAAGACATCGAAGTTACGAAAGCTATTACAAGGTGTAAACGTCAGCCTATGCCGAGCTCCGCAAAAAAGTTGAATCAACAAAATATTTATCAAGAGCGTAGCGAAGGAGAAAGCCTAAAATTCTTTTTTACTTAAAACTTAGGAGAAGGTTACGAAGATATAAGTAACTTTCTTCGAGTTTTAAAAAAATTCTTAAAAAAAATAATAAAGTAGCACAAAACAGTTACTATCTGGTATCACTTTAATCTTTCTGATTAGCGGGGTTCACACTGTCCAATTTGTTTTTCAAGCATCGAGTTTGTCAAGCAAATTTGAAAGTGTGGCCGCTCATCAACAGGTTTGTCAAATTTGTTGAATGGTTTTAAAAAATTTTTGATATTTTTGCAAGTTGGACAACAAGTTGGATGAGTGTGGACGCTAGTCGTCAAACTTGGAAAAAATTTCATTTCAAAAATGTTTTCAAGTAGTGCACATCGTACGGAAAGAATATTTTTCTTTGTTCAGTAGGTACATTGAAAATGCACCTAGCAAGGAAAAAAATGTTTTTTCTTTGTTGGGCACATTGAAAATGGAATTTGTAATATTTACAGGTATTGGACCTCGCACTGAAAATTTTTTTAGGCACATTGAAATAGGAATGAATTTACGATACTTTCAGGTAGTGGGCGTCGCAAGGAAAAATACTTTTTTCTTAATGGGCACATATCTACAAAATGCAAATTATGATAAATTGATAATATAAATAGTTTGGTGGCACCAAAATGCAATTATCATTTTATTACTATAAAGTAAAGGGTTGCTTTTGTTTATAGCTTATAATTTAAATTAAAGTTGAACTGACTCCAAGTAGAACTAGTCCAAGTGGTAAAAGTTAAATCTAAAGTGTTCATATCAGTTTATTAGATGGCTGTAACCTGAAATTGCGAGTTTTGGATTCTACAGAAGTTTGAAGTCTACAAAAGTTTTCTAGAGATATGGCATATAAAATGCGAAGAATACAAAAATATAACTAAAACGTATAAGGCCTATGAAACTCTGTTGGAAAAATGTGCACATCGCACTGAAAGAATTTTTTTTTTTTCATTGTGCACATTTATGATGTTTTCGGGTAGTCCACCTCTTCTTTTGTTTTTCTTGCTTTTCTAAAATTTCATCCCTAAATTGCGCTGCTACTGCTTTGTCCTTCATGGTTGAAAGTAAGACCAGAATGAAGTTGGACAACTTGTTTGATGAGTGTGGACGCTATGGGTTTTTTCCGTCCAACTTTTCATCCAACAAATTTGATAAACAAATTGGACAGTGTGGACGCCCGCCTCTATTGGTTATAGTGAAAAGTTATTTTCTTATTTCTATCATGTTTCTATTGGGACTGGCCATCACGACGCGTAGCGGCAAAAATAGAAATGAGCAGGGGCACAACAAGTCACATTTTGTATTGAAATTGCCACTTTTCCAAAAAAATTGTTTAAAAATATAATGTTTTGCCGGTCGAATATTCGAAATTCTTATTGAAATGGATTAATAAAAGTGTAAAGAAAAATATGAAATTAAAGCGCAACCAAAAAGTTTACTGGAAGTGTCCAAAATGCGAGTGCAAAAACGAGCTGTGATTTTCAACAAAAATTTAAATTGAAAAATATGAATTAAAATTTCCACAAAAGCACAAATTAAGCTCTTAATCAAGAATGTGCGTTAGTTTAAATCAATAAAATATCGAAGACCACTCATAATTCAATGAAAATTTAAGTTAAACAAAATTTATCATCCCCTCAACAAAATCTCCGTAGAGCTTTGTTTACATTTTTTTCCATACAAAAATGGCATATTCTTAAATTTTTCAAAAGCAAATTAAATACATATGAAAGGTAAAAATCACTCGTGTGCACTGTTTTATTCAAGCTTTAACATTTTAAGATGCTAATGCGCTCATAGTTCAATCACTTTTATTTGATTTTATATTTTATTTAAATTATTTAATCCGACACCATTTCTTCTTTTTTCAGTACAATTTGTATGGGCTGTCAAAACAGCATTTCACTTTGTGCCCCCACTTTAGTTCCAAAACAACCGGCAGGTGGTGTGCAAACTCATGTTCCCAGTCCCAATACAACTCTAGATGGTCATAGCGAATTTGGTTCTGTAAAATGGATGATAGCGAAAAGCTACTACATTGTTTTTCTATACAGCGCTAGATGGCCTACATCTAAAGCTACAAAAAAGCATTTTTTTCTGTTAAATGACTTGAGAGTTTTTTTAAAAATGCGGTGTAACACCGCATATTTTTTCACTCATACTGTATTTATACTTGAAAAGCTAATAAAAAGCATTCGATCCTGTCAAATGACTTGAGAGATTTCTTTAAAAAATGCGGTGTAACACGAACCTACTCGATTTATTTCCACTCGTTATTTAAAATGCGGTGTAGTGGTTATTCAAAAGTGCGGTGTAACACCACCTAAACGAACTACACCGTGGGTGCATTTAGACACGTCCGCATAAATATTGTGTTTTTTTAATCCTGATCTGGAAAATATGTGCACATTCAAAAAAAAAATTGGGATTGGTTCGGTTTATATGCATAAACTGAGTGGAATATTAAAAATGTTTTAAGAAATATATGTTATATGTGTGGGAGCAGTACAATTGATTGCAAACTAAAATCTTTGTTTAATTGTTTTAAATCATTACCGTGCTCCCGCACTACAAAAAAAGTGCTAGCTGTGTTAAAATTTTGATGTTTAAAAATAACAAAAAATATATCCGCTCTCAAAGTGCAAAAGCACACTAATCAAAAGTCAGTCAGCACAGAAGGGGCTCTGCTTCGATATATGTTTTTAATAAAAGGTATCTTTGTGTAACACTTAATTATTCCAGATTTAATAATAATTGGTTCTCGTCGATTTGAGAGGTTGTTGACTGCAATTACTTTCATAAGACGAAGAAGGAGAGCTAAGGGACCGTTTGCCTTGCGGAGAGTGTTTTTAGCATGTTGGTTAAATCTGAACCTTTCAAAGAAACGAGTTCTAAGGTATTAAACCAAGGTATGATAACTGTGTTACTAAGGGAAGAGGGTCTATTAGAGGAGTTTGGAACTTGTGTCTATGCGTGGAATTCCTAAAGCAGATAAACTCTGCTTTAGTGGGTTTGGTTTAAATTCCCCATTGTAAGTCGTACTGCCAGAGTTTAAGAATGTGTTCCAACCCTACGGAGAGCTGATTAATAAGTCATAGGCATGCATGCTGGTTGGTCGAGGGTGACAAGATTGAAGAGGTCCAAGACGTAAGCATATTGTGCTGGTTGGACTACGAAAAAGCATTCGATCGACAACTACGAGATCTAATATGGATAAACACATTGAAGCTTAGGTTCCATTACTCTATGAGCGGATGATTGAGGATATGTATGAGTTTGATGGCGGTGACGAAAGTTAGATTTATAGCTGAAGCATTCCAAGTCACAGCACACCATAAGGAAGCGTCTTGAGACCTCTGCTCTTCATCACACTCCCTTACTACCTGTGGGAAGGCTAATTACAACATCAAAGAAAATGAACTACTCTTTGCTGACGATGGTCGTAAGGATACTACATACCTGCAAGAAGACTCAACGTATGGGAAAAAGTCTTAGGAGGTAGTGAGTATCGTATCAGTGGCAAAAACACTGAGTCCTTGTGTTGCTCGTATGATGATCCACACATGCATATTTCAGGCACTTATTTTCATAGAAATTGACTTCCCGTGTCTAAAAAGTTCATATATTTGTGATCAATAATGAAGCAACTTGGAAAGACTACATCAATCATCGAAGAAGCGCAGGGTGGAAGAAGTGGCGAAAAATTCTTTCATCTTCTGTGAACGTAAAATTTTTCCTAAGCTGAAGGGAAAACTCTACACCGCGGTCGTGCGTCCAGCACTCACATACGCTTCACAATGTTGAACGACGTACAAAAAGTAAGTAAGTTGACGGCAACTGAGATGAAGATGCTCGGTATGACAGCAAAAGTATCAAAGATTGATCGATTAGACGATTAAAAATATCAACATCAACATTTAATTCGCCAAAAAAAAAAAACAAATTCAAATACAGACCAAAAAACAAATTTCTTCAGACAAATGCAACGACATCAGCATTTAGTTCTCCTCCGACATGGAACAATCCAAGACTGAGAAGCTTAAGGTAGCTTTCTGAGGTCAACACGGTATACCCAAAGAGCTGAATGCTAATGTAAAGCAGTTTAGAAGGAGAACTGTGATCTGATACCTTGCCGTATTATTTTACTTTGGCTTTAACATTCAGATTTGTATGAAAATTGTGCATCCCAGAATATATTTTTCTCCTCCTAGAACTATTGAAATTGTTCTCAATAAATTTTTTGATTTTGATTCCACAATTATGCTTTTAATTTTTTTCAAAAAAAGCTTTCATTTGTTTCTGTCTTAGGGAAATTACATTCATGGGCTTCCTAATTAGTTTTAATTTTGTTATTATTATACAGCCACTCTAATTTTTCTAAATGTCTTTGCTGATTTTAATCAATTAGTATATAATGTAGTTTTTTGACAAGCCCATGAACTTTCCGCTTTTTTCTTATTCTAGAAGAGCTTGGAAAAACTCAACCGATTAAATTTAACTTTTAATAAAATGTATTTTGAAATTGTATCGAAGTCTGGAAAATTCATTTCAATCGTTGGATTAGTTCTAAATATTTCGATCGATTTGGGAAAAATGTGGAGACATTTCCCACGCAAAGAAATGTTAAGGGCACGGGTTAAGGACTTTTTTATATTTAGTCATATTTTTATTTTATATAAAAAAAATTTCATTGCGGGTGCTGGGATATAGGGAATGGATAAGAATTATTTTTGAACTTATGTGCATTGTAATTGGTAAAGCATTCTGCATTCGGTTGAAATGGCTAAAATATGAGAGAAGTTGAGAAGTCTTTGTACGACAGAAGTTGAGCAGAAGAGAGAACTGATGCATATTCCTTGCGAGGCGGGTATTGCGGCCAAATGCTTTAAGGGGAGGAATACAACTGGCTACTTCACTAGAGGATTAGAACACTGTCTGTGAAAATAACGATAAAAAAGAAAAAAACATGAAATGTTAAAACGATGTTCCAGAGAATCAATTAAAATACAATTGAATTGTCATCCATCTATTTAAATACTTTGTCAAACAGGCGCAATGAGTAAGGAGCACCTGTCTAAACCTGCACCTGCCTAAGCATGGGAATTATACTCTAGTTTTTCTAGATCTAGTTTTTCGATGAATTGAAGCCAACTTGGTTTTTATTATCCCATTCCCATGTAACACTGCTGTAAAGTCAGTATTTAAAAAGTTAGTCATACGCAGCCGTTTCAGTTCCACATCCGAAGAGCAGGGACGTGAAGTTTGAAACGAATATTAGAAACACTGAGAGTAGAGTCGTTTCTATTTCTAGCTTTTTTAATAAGATACGCAGCATGGCACCCGTGGTGTGATGGTTAGCATGTGGACCTGCTAACCCAGAGGTTCGAGGCTCGAATCCTAGCAGAGTCAAAAATGCTTTTCCACGGGTATCGCTTTTCGCGAGGAATTGACAAGCCAAAAAAAGCATTTTTTCAATTAGCCGTTCGGAACCGGCAGAAAATTTTAGGTCCCCTCCATTCCTTCACAAGGCATGGTTGTGAGAAATGCGCTAGGTCTAGAGGCTTCCCGCTCTGGTGCGCCACCCTATTTATTGTATTTATTTTAAGTAGCATCATTTAGATAACAATTCAAGCTAAAAGGATTCTTCTTTTTTGAGCCACTATTTAAAGGACAGATGCTTCCATATTTATTATTTTTCTGTCTTTAGACTTCGAAATATTTGACATGCTGCCAAGTAGCTCTTCGTCAATGACACTCATTCCGTTTTTACCCTGACCCGTTACGGGCTCTATTTCATGTATTTAGCAATTTCGTTTTTGGACATTATACAGGATGTCAACTCATCTTCTACTTTGATCAGTCACACTTGATACTTCCAACTTTGAAAGGTTCTTATCCTTCGGTCAATGGTCAGAAGCAGTACCATGCAAGGCAATGAAAGAACCTGGTGGGGTAGAATGATTATTTGCATCGGATCCTTGAAATGTATTTGAAAACTTTTTCGAAACACATTGTTCATCTCCTTTCGTTTGTGTACCCCTAGGTGCTGTGAAGAGCTTACAATGTTAAAATTGGGATCAATGATTGATTGAGGAAAATTAAAAGTTAAATTAATTAAGAGGTAGTCATAGTCACTACCACTTATCAAATAAAACGCACTATACCTTTCTCATATGCTACATTTTTCATGTTTTAGGCAATTTCTGAGTCCGCCTGAAGGTATTCCCTGCTTTCGAATTTCGATAGATAAACCAAGCTCAAATTGAGTAACGAACAAAATAATTTTTTTACTCAATTCCCATTGCTATGCCAACCTTTCTGAGTGCCTTCTTTGTTTTCTTTTCATCACCTGTTTCTAAACAAAACAAGTTCACTTACCTACTCACTCAGTAAAATCCATAAAACATGCTTATCTCCTTCCCACCTCGAGTTTTGTTTGAAGTTAGAATGAAACAAAACTGATACCAACTATATGCCGGTTCACTATAAAGATGCAGATACATTTTGTTTATTTTTCTCTAATCCGCCAAAAGATTGTCGTGCATGAATTCTTAAACAGCTTGGCTGCTTACTTTTGCAACTTCAAAAGAACGCCAGAGAGACCAGGTGTGTTGGTATATGTATCATCTATCTTCCAAGTGTTTGTGCTTACTCTTTGCAGAAAAACCAGTATAATCATTTGTGTTTTAAGATACGCTTCGGGTTCAGGTATCGCCGAAGTGTCTGTAGTTTGAGTCTAGCTTGATCTTTCTCGGAGTGAGGTCTAGCTTCGCGGATACCTGTGTTTCTACACAACTACAACAAGTTTTTACATATATATTTTTTGAATGGCTCAAGATTGTAGTACCGTATTGATTGGTGATATCATTCAACATGCTAAAAGTGTATGATTAACATACACCTGATTCATAAAAAATACCATTGGTGTCAAAATAAGTGTTTCTATTCTGTGCGAAGTCGTTTTTGTGAATTTCACATTCCATTTATGATTAATGTGGCACAGTGGTGAAAGAAAATCATAATTTATCATCGTGAATCAGTCAGTGGTTTCTAAAAAGTTTCGAAACAAAAATGTTAAGTGTCAAAGAGCATTCTACAGAGCAATAATAATTACTGCTTAAGGTCCGAGAAAAATTTGTTGAATGACTGTGATTTGTGTATTTGCGGTTAAATCGGCCAACTTGAACATTCACCACATTCAAGGTTGAGCATCGTTCGGTGAGCTGTAAGCTGTTCGATCAAATCCAGTTATAAAGGAGAGCCAATAAAAAAAATAACAAAAAACACCGATCTTGCTATTGAGTACATTTTTTCGTCCGATTGGCAACACCAGTGTGCCAATTGTATGAATACAGGTTAAAAATAAGCCAATATGCGACCATCTCGAGGATCGCTTCTTCAGCGGTTTGGCGACTTCTTTCGTGTTATTGCACTTCTCCAGGCAGCGCTTCTTTTAGGAATAGCAAAATGTCAGCTATTAAACAAATCTCCGTACTTTGTACCTGGATCTGGGGATATGGCACGGTTTAGCCTTTCGGAGAACACACCCGTTGGAAGTCCGGTTTATCAACTTAAAGGTTTGTTTTTCCTCTATGTTCATTAATTATCATCTTTTCAAAAGTGAAATCCTTTCATTTGCTCTTAGTGTCTCAGTTTTGATCTTCTCCTTGCTTATAAAGGTGCTGTAAAAGGTGATTCAACAACCTGTAGTTTTATGCTGAGCAAACATTTGCATTGGTGGCGTCTGAAGAGACGTGCAAGTAAAGCAGATTTGGTTTTTCGGTTGTTCTACTTTTTTTGCTCTTATTCGTTGCAAAGTTGTAATGTCAAAGTCACGTTCAAGAACTTAAAGATGCGGGAGAGGGGAAAAATTAAAATAAATATGGGCTTCGTATTCGAATGAGCGAAACAAATGCAAGATAAGGAAAAACACCTTGTCCAATAGAGCGCATGTTTAAAATTGATATTACAATCAATTTACTGCGAATTTTGCATTTTCTGTCGTATTTCAAGAACAATATGATGTTTGGTCACATTACAACAAATTTTCGTATTGATATGCTTATTTTCGTTTCACCTTTTTATGAAGTTGGAATTCTTATGTGAAGTGATGAGCAGAATGTGTTATCTTAATACATGTACTACCTATATAAAACAAAATCAGTCGTATTTATAGTTATATTTCAAAGTATGTCTAAGGTTAGACATTTAGGATTGTCTAAGTGAGATTTGATGCATAAAAAAGACACTTTCGATAAATACCTTAAAACATGATTTCAGTGAGTTAAGATTGAAGAAATTATAAAGTTTGAGGTTCAAAGAAAAACATTTTCGATTTTATCTGCAATGTTTAAGATTTTTACAATTTACATATCCTTGGAAAAAATAAAGTAACCATGAAGTCAATTCAATTGTTTTGCGCTGGTCGCATTCATGTCTTATTTCACACTGTTTGAAATGATTTGAGTTGTTGTAAGCGTATGTTAAAAAAAATATACATTGGTATAGGACACGGATGCATTGTGAAACCCGCCATTCATTTTTTCAGAACTAACAGAATTCAGATAAGCACAACGGGCTTTTGCATAAACTTCTGTTATATAACTTTCCTATGTACATAATCAAAATTATGAAGTCTTTTCTGTCGTCCAGAAAACTTATTGTTCCTGCCTGAAACGTTTGTTTGTTTTGCTGGTGTTCCTCAAGGTTCCGTCCTGGGTCCTATTTTGTACAATGCTTTTACGTCTGATTTTCCTTGTCTTCTTAACCGCTTTTTGCTGATGACACAAGTATCTTTTGCTCAGATATAACTGGTTTTGCAATAGAAACCAGTTTACAATCTGCTATAAATGAAGTAAAAGTATATTTTAATAATTGGAAGATCAAAATAAATCCTTGCCAGACGACAGCGATTTTTTTCACTCGGAAAAGAAAAGCATGTTTCCTCCCAAGCAACAGACTTAATATTAACAATACTACAACGAAATGGGAAAATAATGTCAAATATCTTGGAGTACATTTAGATAGCAAACTAACATTTAGTTTTCACATTCAGGAAATTATCAAAAAAAATAATTTGACAATAAAGATACTTTATCCTTTTATCAATCATAAATCAAAGTTGAGTAATGATAATAAACTTATCGCTTTCAAAAGAATTTTTCAAGCAATAATGTTTTATGGCTCTCCCGTTTGGAACATCAGCGCGAAAAGCCATATTTGTAGACTACAAAGAGCCCAAAATACACCGAAAGAAAAACCTTGGTAAAATCAAACAGGAAACTTGTTTGTTTTTGCGTCAAGCAGGAACATAGTTAAATTAAACAAGCTGGCATTGTCATTTTATTTACTGAAATGCTACAATTTTCATTGGTTAAATCAACAACGTCATTTTCAATTTCATTGTTAACCAACAACGGTTGTGATACTAGAAACATATATGTCCATGATACTTTAACAACGTTTGTGTTTCGTCAACAATTCTGAATTGTTGGTAAAAAATGAATATTGTTGATCAAGTATGCTCGTGAGAATTCAGCCACGTTTTTATTTGCTCAACAGTTTTAATGTAAAATTTCTATGATAAATGCCTGAATTGATCAGACTTCAATTGAGCAAATAAAACGTGGCTGAATTCTCACGAACATACTTGGTCAACAATAAAGAATAATTAATTATCCCTTAAGATAAAATGGTCATGAAACTTATCATATTGAATTGAAGTTCCATTATGCGACTTCACGTTTTCTGTGGGCTTAAGTATGTAAAATATTGGAATTCAAAATGTTACTGATACTTTAACTATTCTTTATTGATTAAAGAAGTATGAACATTGTTGATCAAACATATTGGTGATAGTTCAACAGTGTATTTGGTATTTCAATCACAAACGTGATGGTTTTTGTAATTTCAGCCTTAATTGTTAGTTAAATATGTTTGTTGTTGACCAAGTATGAAATCAACAATCACGTTGTTGGTTAAAAATTAGAACACATTCAAATCAACTACGAACATACTTAATTTAAACATTTTTATGATACTTACCTGAAAAAAAATTGATCACGGCAGCATACTTGATTTGAACATGCGTTCTTATTTGAATTCATCACGAAACTTGGTTAATTTCACAATTTGAGATGAATTGTTGATTAACAATGAAACATGTTTAAATCAACCAAGGTTTTTTCTTTCGGTGTAGGCTTCTGAAAATGATGCTGAATTTACCCTGTTGTTTTTCAACGGCTGAATTACATTTAATCACTAACTTGGAATTTGTTTCTGAAAGATTACTTAAACTAAAGCACAAATGCAATAAATCCTGTAATACTTCTGACAACATCTTAATTTCAACATTATCTTCTTAATCTATTCACACTAAACTTAATACCGACAATTTATTTGTATACACACTTACTTGTCTTTCAATTCGTTACAAATATATATTATACAGGGTGATTCGCATAAGGTGTGACAAAAAGATAGGGTGTGTAGGTTGGACCTAGACAAGCAAAAAATCGTATGGGAGGGGGGGGTCCATTTTCCCCCGTTTAGGCGGGAGGGGCAATTTAAGAAAAAAGTCACTAAAAATTGGAAAAAAATTATTTAAAAATAACGGTAGTACCTACAGAGTTGTACTATAGCATTTTGAAAAGCCAAAAACTTAAACATTAATTTAAATTTAAAACTAAGTTGTTCAAGTAAATAGTTTTTGAAATATTAATTTTCAAAGTCAAAATTTTGAAAAAAAAACATAATTTTTTTTCTTAAAACCACTTTTTTTTCCAAATTTTACGTAATTAAGTAGTATTTTTCTGGCTTATTTTCAATGCTCTTATTTATTTTTGATCAAACACAAAAAATCGGATGTCAAAATAACTTGTAGTTTTTGAGAAAACCAAAAATTACAAAAACGGCTTTTGTCAAAATTTTTTTTTTAAGTTTTTTTTTTCGTTATTGGATTCTTAAGTGAACTTACGAAATAAAGGATGAATTTTATCTTTACTTTTTTTATTGAGAATTCACTTAAAAGTCCAATAACGAAAAAAAAACTTTAAAAAAAAAAAAATTGACGAAAGTCGTTTTTGTAGTTTTTGGTTTTCTCAAAAACTACAGGTTATTTTGACATCCGGTTTTTTGTGTTTGATCAAAAATAAATAAGAGCATTGAAAACAAGCCAGAAAAATACTACTTAATTACGTAAAATTTGGAAAAAAAGTGGTTTTAAGAAAAAAAATTATGTTTTTTTTTCAAAATTTTGACTTTGAAAATAAATATTTCAGAAACTATTTACTTGAACAACTTAGTTTTAAATTTAAATTAATGTTTAAGTTTTTGGCTTTTCAAAATGCTATAGTACGACTCTGTAGGTACTACCGTTATTTTTAAATAATTTTTTTCCAATTTTTAGTGACTTTTTTCTTAAATTGCCCCTCCCGCCTAAACAGGGGAAAATGGCCCCCCCTCCCATACGATTTTTTGCTTGTCTAGGTCCAACCTACACACCCTATCTTTTTGTCACACCTTATGCGAATCACCCTGTATATACATTATTTGTCATTTATTATTTATTTTCTAACTCTTCTTTTATTATTTATTTATTTATTTATTTGTTTATTTATTTATTTATTTATTTATTTATTTGTTAACTTATTAATTTCTTTATTCATTTATTTATTTATTTACTTATTATGTATTCATTTATTTATTTATTTGTTTACTTATTTATTTTAACCTTGTTATATAGATTTCGCTTCTAATCTATTTTTCTAACTTATTGATTTTAAACTATTTATTTTTATTTTAAGTTATTTATCATAAATAAGTTATAAACTCACAAAGTGTAAAAGATAATCTTGAAAAAGACTTTGTCAGGCTACAACTCCCCCCTCCCCCTTTTTCAATTTAGAAAACTCTATATTTGTTTATATATATTATTGCATGTACATGTACATATATGCCAATTTTTTTTGCAGTTTAATGAAGGTTTTTAGTCGTAGCTTTTCCTTCAAGCTTTTCGCGTACTACATTTCTATTTATTTATTGTTTAAAAACTTAGCAGTGTATAACAAGAAACAGATAACTTCTCTTTGTTGTAAGTTGGAGTTGATTGAATTCAATCAGGAAATAAGTAAGATCAAGAGATCAAGTGATCAAGTTTCGCCTATTAACAATGGTACAGCAATTGGGTTCATCAGTTCGATGTCGATGTGTTCTGACTAAAGTTTGGGACTTTAAAAGGTACTAAAGCATCTAATTGATAAGTCAGCCCATTGTCTTGCCATAGTGAAACACACTTTTTGGGGTAGAGATCACTCTTGATCTTCATCATTTGTTGATTTGACTCGGATTATCGAACAATTGAACAAAATAAAGACAAACCTTGTTGAAAGCATAAACAAGTTAAGCTTCAAAGTCAAGAGAATTCATTCCGTTTCAAAAAGGATTATCCAGTTAGCCTCGGGAATAGAGTGCCTTTAAGCCAAAAAGGCTGAACTGCTAATTAACCTGAACAGAGCAGGTTTATAGCATTATTGACTGTGGGATTGGATTCAGAGTTGGATAAAGTTATTGTTGCGAGCTTTCTCTTAATAAATGCTCAATCACTTTATCATGTACTTTATCATTTTCCTTCATAGATTCACGATTCACCTTATGCCTACTAAGAACACGGTGGCATAACAGCTTAAGGGGCTTGCCAAATCCTTGCGGAAAAGAATAGCTGTGGAAAAACAGTTAAATATCCATAAGATTCAAACCTGGGACTAACACTTAACAGGCACAAACGTTAACCACTAAGCCACAGAAACCACCTTAGAACTCCTGTGGATGATTTTTGTTTGGACTGCATGTATTGACTTCTAAAAAAGGCCATGCAATGCAATCCTTTTTTATATCCTTACTGTTTTATAAATTAAAATTATGTGCCTTACTCGTAACAAAGATAAGGTAGAACACCTCAAAACCCATAAGAACTACTAATTTTCAAAAATTTTCCAAAGTTTTCCAACCGAAAACTCAAGCCCAACTTCTCTGGTTTATATTATATATTCAAAAGTCTTGTAGTAATTTGAAAAGGCCCAATTTCTTCACTTGAACGCTTCGAATATTATTTATTTTAAGGATATTAGTAAATCAAAATAGTTTAGTGTGAGGTTTTGCTATTTAAATCTGCATATCGAAAATATATTCTTAACGGTTGTTTTCAAGAACAGGAAGTTACAAGATTGGTGGAAGTTTTTAGGAAGATTTAAACTTTTCCATTTACAAATAAATGCAAAGATACCAGCAATTGATAGAACTCAGACATATAACATAAATTAAAACTGCTTTCAATCACAAAAATCAAAAATAAATAAAATAAATAGTAGCGCAACAGGGCGGGGAGCCTCGGGGCTCAGCTCTTCTCATAGCCATACCTTGTGAGGAGGGAAAACTGAAAAGCGCCTTTCATGACAGTGAAATTGCTTTCGGAGTACTTACCAATTCTTCGCGAGAGGCAATACACTATATACGTGAAAAACAGTTTTTGTTCTGGTTTTGGTACTTGTATTTTGAACTTCTCACGTAACAGGCAGATACTCTAACCATTACTCTACGGGCACCAAATTTTCAAATTCCATATATGTATTTTCAAATTTCATTACAGAAGATCGATGTCGTATAGAGTAATTGCTTAAATATTGGCAATAAAGAATCCCAGTTGACTTAAACACTCATCACTCAATTCGTTTTTCCGGGGTTATCGATTTGGCAGGAATAAGCAAGTTTTTCGAGAGTAAACTCACTGTCATAAAAAGCTTAGATGCTGGGTGAAAAGTTTTACGTTCCTTCCAATACCCACAAGTTAAGGACTCCCCGAGTTTTGTATGGCCGCCTATTAATTTATTTATTTGTATCGTTTCTGCATTCAACATCATATAATTAAATAAAAACTAGCTGAGCCACCCGGCGTTGCTCGGGTCTGTAGTTTTAGTTCCTCATTCTTCCGGTCCCGTACTAATATGGGGATAAAATATAGTCTTGCAACTGAGAACTGAGGGATGATGTAACATTCTTAAGTTAAATGAGTTTTCGAAATCGGTGAAGTAGTTTTCTCTCTTTCGTTCCCGTTTCTGTTTTCATGGGAATATACAAATGAAATAAGATCGAGGGATAATGTAGCATCCAAATGCTAAAAGAATTTTTGAAATCGTTTAAGTAGTTTTTAAGTTACCGTTCCCAAACCTGTTTCAAACCAAATCTTTTTTTTTATTTACTTACCTCTTGCCTCTGTTAACCCAGAGGTTCTTGGTTCGAACTCCAACAGTGGCAAAAATGTTTTCCAAGGGTATCGCCTTTCGCAAGGAATTGGCAATTCCTCCGTTAGTAAATTCATTGCTATGAAAAGCACTTCTCGATTAGCTGTTCGGAACCGGCAGAAAATTGTAGGTCCCCTCCATTCCCTCACAAGGCAGGGTTGTGAGGCGCTAGACCCTGGGGCTCCTCACTTTGTTGCGCCACCCTATTTATTTATTTTTGATGAGAAGTTCGACAAATCCTATTTGTTTTAGACGCGATTCTAATCAGTTGATTAATATTGCTGACCAACACTCAATTAGATAAAATTGACAGTATAAAGCAAAGGCCCCCTCAATTGTATTGTTACAATTGACGTCATTCTATACCAATTCAACATTTGTTGCCATGACTTTTTTGCTGCTGCCTCTTAATTTAATATTTTGTCAAAAGTTTTTTCCAGCTTTTACCATAAAAAAAAAACACATTACACCTTATTCAGTTAAATAGTAGTGATGCTCAGCGAGAAAATATTACGTCATATTAATCTTCATTCGCTTGTGATACTCCTCCTTTTTATACAACTGAGAATGTGTCAAACAGCCATTTTATTTAAATATTTGACATACATTTATTTTAGTGAGAAGATGGTATTCACAATACCCGGAAATAACTATTTCAAAGCTGCAGTACTGTTCACAAGAATAAAATATGTACGATGCTGAACCTAACTTCAGTTCACGAAATGAATATAAGTCATAGAAAACAGATTTCAGGTTGCACCAAACCAATTTGCACAATGGAATTTTTTTTCGCACACCACTCGGAAAATTTGAATAAAACAATTTATTTTAGAACACCATCTCTAGTTGTACGTTTTTTTTATAGCTAGTCCATTAAGAAGAGAACGGAAAAAAAACATTCCTCAGTTAATAAATTCTTGACATCATTCCCATAAGCAGATTAATCTCATTTCAAATTCGTTATAATTTCCTAAATAGGTTTTTTTTTTGCTTTTTTCAAATTATAGGTGAGAAATGACTCTCTTAGTTTTACAATCAACAATGCGTGACTGTGATACAAATCAACAAACCTAATAAAAGCACACTTCTCTGGATAAAAACGTACGATGCTCTACTGAGCATAACATAACTTAAACTATTTCGCTTTAGAAATACTGAAAAGTTTGCTATTACGTACGTTATAAGGGAGACGACGGTTCTTAAGCTATTTTTCATTCACTTTATTCATACTCCTCCTACTCCTAGCTACTAGGTCGTTTAATCAAAATAATGAAAGAAACCAAAAAATGATCCAACTTATAAGAGAGAAACCTGTATTCATTATGTTACCACACTCGCTTTTAAAACTGGTCAATAGAACGAATGGTTTTTTTTTTGCTTGTTTCCACTTCAGTCGTGGTGGAGAAGCTTACATTTTTAGAAAGTGCAAATATTGACAACTAACAAGAAGTCACCAATACCAGAGACTAAAGCTGTAAGGTTAGCCATTCTTGAGACGCTGATGGAGACAAAATAATGACAGCGCAACGAACTGTGTGTCTACTTTTCATCTTTGCTCACAACTTTTTGCAAACGAATCTATACACAGCATCCGGGTGCGTCTTGGCCGAGATAAAGAATACTACACTGTATATTAATAACAATATTATGGGCTTCGATTGACCCAGTAAAAGCAGTGAGTAGCTATTGTGGCGCCGAGCTGTGAGACGAGAAGTGGCAATTGAAGCCGAAAATAAACAAACACAAACATTTGTGTGCACACACTTAAAGTTCACTGACCTCAAAAGGGTCCATTTTTAATGATCTTCAACAGTACATGTTAAATAATTAATGCGACCGGCTTGGCACAGGAATTAATTTTGTAAATTCGTTATGAAAGATCAGGAGTTTACATATTTTAATAGCAATACTCATTCACAGCAGCAAAGTTGGATTTGGCTTTCTGAATATATACCTGACCTATTTATTGTTACAGCCAATTATGGTTGAGCCAGTGAGCCGCGTTGGTGGAACAAGTCCGACGAACTTGACTTTGTGATTTTTTTTGCCTACTAATTGACAAGTAGTTTGTTTTGACCCAAAATACGTTATAAACATTCACACGAACACAAAGGCGGCCAAATTATTGTGTATACAGTCTGAACTAATGAGGTTGAATATAAAGTAGCTTGTAGACTCATTTTGATCTGTCTCGAAGTTGTTTGGGATAATCCAAGTGCTGATTTATTTGTGGCATTGTCCCTATCACCTTTTCAGTGCTGATTAATAGTGTAACGTGCGCTTAGTTCGCAAAAATAAAACTCTTTAATTTTACCACTTTATTCAGTATCTACTTTCGATATACACTTTATTTGAACTCAACTCGACTTTTGGACTATCACTTCTATTTACTCTTAACTTTATCACTCTATAAACAAGACTGCCCCTGGTTGCCTCGGGCGGGCTATTTATATCGAATGACATGCCATCTAGAACTCTCCAGTAACTTCTACATTGTCTCCACATTTGCTGTCTACTCTCTGTCTGTCTGTCTCTCTACACTCACACACACTGGCTTACAAGCAACGCCTGTCATTTATACCATTCCATTATAGTGTTGCCAGTTGTGTTTTCGGTTGAACGTTTTTCGATTAGGAAATTGGTATAACATGTTGGGTTCACGTTACACTGCCCCCTCCTTAGGATTGTTCGTCCCGAATAAATCCATCTGCAGCCTCGCCACTATATCGATGCAGCCTGTCACAATGAACTACTTTTAACTTGCCTCTTAGTCCTCTTTGGATGCGGTAAACCACGTCGTTAATCCTCGTGACTACAGTATAAGGACCTTCCCAGTTCTGCTGAAGTTTCGGTGACAATCCCTTTTGACGATGAGGATTATAAAGCCACACACGTTCTCCTGCTTGGAATGCTGCCGTTCTCGCTTTTGTGTCATACCGAGTCTTCATCCGGTCGCCATACACTGTGGCCCATGTCCCTGTTCTATTAGGTCTATCTGTCAGCCTACCCACCTCTATGTTTGAATCACAGACATAACAATTTCGGAACCACTTCTCCACGTCACCTCTAACATGCAGCCAGTAAAAGCGTTTTCGCACATTCTCCAGCGTCTTGTTGACTCCCAGGTGGCTTCCTGTAGGGCTTCTATGCATCTTTTGTAAAACCTCTTTGATTTTCGATTGAGGAACAATAAGCTGCATTACAAAGGATTTACCGTCAGGAGATTCCCATTTGCGCTGGAGTACGCCTTCTTGCACGCGAAGCGAGTCCCACTGTGCCCAATAAGCTTTGACAACAGAGCTTTGGTCCGAAATGTCGTTCCAGTCAGGTTTCGTGTTGTTCTCTTTCCATTTGAGAATCGGTCCGATGTCTGGATCCTTCTTTTGATCAGACCTCAATTCTTCCTTGTTCCATCCGAATATGGGTTCCACTCTCATCCGCTGAGTCTTGGTCTCTACTTTCCGCCAGCAATTCCATTGGGGGTTCTCTACCTGATGTCCAATTCGGTATTGATAAGTCTGCGGTCTTACTCTACAGCTCGCGGATTGATTTTCTTGGACTTCACAACGTCGACAAGCAGTTTCAGTTTTAATTGGTGGCAACCGGCATTGTCGCTGTAAGTGCCCCGTCTTATTACAATTCCAACATCTGGCAAGTCCGTGCCGCTGGTTCCTTTGTAGCTTAATTCCTGAGCATGATCCAGCTTCGAATATGGCTTCTCTTTGACAATGTACCATTTGAGAAGCTTGCTCAGATGCTTCCATCATTAATGCAAACTCTAGAGTTTCGGAAAGAGTTCGTGTTCTAGCAGTTCGCACAGATCTCTGAAGATGTTTGTCAGAAATGGCACGAACGAAGGACTCAACAGCCAGATGGTTGATAATTTCTTCTCCAGCATCCGGATATGCCAGGTGAGCCAGTCTTTCGACGTCTGCTTGGAGCTGCTGTAGACTTTCACCCCTTTTCTGGACTCTGCTATTGAGTTGGACTCGGAAGACCTCTTTCAAGTGGCTATCACCAAAGCGTTTATCTATAGCTGCCACGAGAGAACTGAAATCGTAGCTCTTACCAGCTGGAACAGTTTGAAGTAATTCAGCTGCTGGTCCTCTAAGAGCAAGAGTCAGTGCTATGTATTTGTCTTCGTCATCCCAGCCATTTGCTGTCGCAGCTGCCTCGAATTGTCTCCTGTAAACTGACCAAGACGACTGTCCGTCGAATGTTGGTGGTTGTACTTCTCTTTCCTTTAGACAATCTCCACAAGTTTTCCGTAGCTCCATTTTCCGCATCTGGTCTAGTTCCTTAGCCATGTTTTCGATTCGTTTCTCCAAAGTGGCAAGCTGACTTTCGCATCGTTTCTCAACACATTCAATGCGTTTTTCTAGGCCACAAACATTTTTCTCAATGTTACCCAATTTGCTTTCTAGAATGTTTTTCTGACCTTCCAAAACATTCTGTTGCGCCTCAAGTCTTTCGAGAATATTCTGTTGTTCCTTCTTTTGCTCGTTTCGTTGCTCTTCAATCAGCTTCTTTTGTTCGTTTCGTTGTGCTTCCAGTTGTTCGAGAACATTCTGCTGTTCTTTCTTTTGCTCGTTTCGCTGTTCTAACAAAAGTTTCATCATACTAGAAAAATCTACACTTTCACTTACTTCCTCTTCTTCCACTTCTGTTTCAAAAACAAAAGTGTTTACGTCTTCCCCTTGCTGTTCCAAATAGTTATGCAAGCGCAGGACGAGCTCATTTTTCGATCCCGCTCTAGAAAGATTTCGCTTACCTAACTCACTTTTAAGCTCAATGCAAGTGAGCTCTTCTAACAACTTACCCATTTTCACTGTATATAATTATTATTTTCTTTTTACTTTTTTTTTTTTTTTACACTTTCATAGTCAAATAAGTTTTATTTACACTTCTGACACCAATGTAACGTGCGCTTAGTTCGCAAAAATAAAACTCTACCTTTCAATTTAATTTTACCACTTTATTCAGTATCTACTTTCGATATACACTTTATTTGAACTCAACTCGACTTTTGGACTATCACTTCTATTTACTCTTAACTTTATCACTCTATAAACAAGACTGCCCCTGGTTGCCTCGGGCGGGCTATTTATATCGAATGACATGCCATCTAGAACTCTCCAGTAACTTCTACATTGTCTCCACATTTGCTGTCTACTCTCTGTCTGTCTGTCTCTCTACACTCACACACACTGGCTTACAAGCAACGCCTGTCATTTATACCATTCCATTATAGTGTTGCCAGTTGTGTTTTCGGTTGAACGTTTTTCGATTAGGAAATTGGTATAAAATGTTGGGTTCACGTTACAATAGTATCGAATCTGTAAAACTGGAGTATGGTACTATTTATGTGTTCAATCTTTTCAAATGTTGGGAAACTAAAATAGATGGTTGAATGAAATGGTTTTTTTTGGAATGGTTTTTATAAGTGATGCAAATTTTGTTTTTCTCTTTTAAATGACGCAAAAAACATATGTATGGCTCTTTATAGTGTGTCCGATTGATAGTTTTTCATTATTCAAGCCCAAAATAAAGTAATTCTAAAACAAAAGATGTTACTCGTTCGTCAAAAGTTCCCACTTCTGCTTTGTTTCTAAAATTCAAAGCGGTTTTAGAAAATTGAAATAATTTCTCAACCTCAAGTTTTTTTAACGCACTTATAATCTCTTTGTCTGTAAAATGAATTTTCCGATTATCCAAAACCTTACTTCACATTTCCCAATGAAATATAAAATGTCTTTCTGTTCTCTCAAGTTATGTCACAATTACAGGGTAAAACTTTTGTAAACAATTCTTATTAAAGACAATTTCATAGCGTCATCATTAAGAATGTTTCCTGTGTGCAGGCTTCAGGGTGTTTTGCATAAGATGCAACAATAGTTCAAGAAAAAAATGTTAGGTTAAGACAAGGAAAAAATCGTATAAGAGAGGAGTCTATTTCCCTCCTATACGAGAGGCAATTTTATAAAAAATTTATTTAAAAAACAAATAATTAAAAATTGACTTCGAGACCAATTACCACATACTACAGTGTTACTTTGTTATTTAGTTAACACTCTAGTTCAAGTTGATCAAATGAATAGCTTTTGAGTAATCAATTTTCAAAGTCAAGTTTTTGATTTTTCCAAAATTTTGTCTTTTCTTAATTAAATTAATGCTCTTATTGGTTTCAAGTCAAGCACAGAAAACCGAACAAAAAATCTTTCTTCATTTTTGAACAATTTTAAAACCCCAAAGCTACTCCTAATTTGTTCAGAGAAAAAATGTTGTAAACATTTTATTTCCAAAAAAGATGATTTTTTTAAGTGGATTTCGAGAGTTGATTACTCAAAAACTGCACGTAAAATAACTCAATTTAAAATGATAATTTACCCCTTCAGGACATTGTGTACCAGCGAAAGTTCAAACATTCCTAGAATCTGATAAGATTGTGTTAATAAATTTAAAATTCATTTTTTAAGTTTTAAACTCATTTTTATTATTTATCACATATATCTACTTACTTGCTAACAAAAATGTTCAAACTAGCTTACATAATAACTTAATTAACTAACTGACCCTAGGCGGGTACTCTAACTTACACAATAACTTATTTCTAATGCCTTTCGGCCCAATGATCTAATATCTATTTCTAACTATAACTAATATTAAAACTAAGAAAATTGTAAGAAACTTAGTTTACTTAATCTAATCAAACCACTAGCTATTTTTTTGGTTTTATAATTTTTTTTTTTTTGTTTTTGTGTTTTTTTCTATTTTTTTTTTTTTTTTTGAATTTTTGACGCAGCTTTTTTTTTTTACTACCGCTTAAAGTTTTTTTTAATTTTTGGTTTTTTTTGCTTTTTTCGTTTGGTTGTAAATTTTTTTTTGGTTGCCACTGTGCCCACCCCCTATACCCTAAGTCTTACAGGCTAAACCTTTGTAAGCCAGCCATTGGCGACTCGCAATCAGTAACATTTATATTTTGTTGCTCAGACAATCACCAGAATAGTTTTGACGTTTTAATAACGTCCCGTCGATCGCGATCTGAAACCGCCCTACTGTACCGGAGGAGCTCTTCAACTTCTCCGCCTACTGCGACGACGTCCCGGCCATAAAGGAGCCGTCGTTCTACGGACTTACGGCAGACGTGGTAGATTAGCGGAACCGCCAATCTGTCCTGCATCAAACCTATCATGTCAAAATAGAGGAAAGCCTCTGGTGGGACAAATCCACTCTGAAACGTGTTCTCTCCATATATATTCTATGTTGGGGTAGTAAGCCCCAAATATCAGGCCATTGTTCGAAGACATCGCCCTTGCAGTGTGACCTCGAGTCAGTTTTATCATGGAATTGTCGATTCTGTTTATTTGAGCCCCGTTGTAAAGGACCCCATTAGGATAATATTTTCTGTACTCCGACTCTGGTGTTCTGTGCAATCCAAGAAAGGTACGCAGACACTGTCACTCAAACACCCGAATCTTTTCCATCTGAGACGCTGTGACATTGAACCACACAGGGCACCCATAGACAATCATCGGCCTTATGAGGGCCATGTAGCAAATCACTTTCACTCTGCTATCAAGTTGACTGCTGTGAAACAGTCGCCTCGTCAGAGCAAAAGCTCCTCTAGCCCTGGCCAGAGCCGCATCCATATGTTTGTTAAAATATAAATACTGATCTAGCCAGATGCCGAGGTACTTGAATACTACTTTGTTTGGCAGTGTGTGGCCAAGTAGATCAACGATCACCTAATCAAGTTCTGGTAGAAGTTAAACCGAACTGATTTTCTGGAATAATATGTTTGTCCTCAGCCCACGTAGACAGAGCTCTATTGAGAACTCTCTCGAATACCTTGCTGATACTCGGAAGAACACTAATTGACCGAAGATTTGCTGGATTGGAACCAATCTTCCCTTTTTTAAGGAGAGGATGGACCACGCACTGGATTATATACATTATTCAGCGCATTGTTAAACAACGTGGTGTATATACCCACCGCTTCCGAAGGGAGGTTTCGCAGCACAACATTGGGTATGCCGTCGACTCCTGCTGACTTCTTTTTCTTCATTTCATTTTGCGAAAGATGTCATCGAGGTCCATTTTAGAAACGAACAGGGTTTTATTGTGTTAATACGTACCAGTTCATCTTTTCGGGAAATTGTATTGTTATGCCTTTTCAAGACGAGTATTACTCCACTGTACCACAAAACTACAGAAATGGTAAATTTATTTACTTCCATTGGATTGATATTATTTTAAACCCCATAATTTATTCGAATATGCAAAACTTCTGTAACCTTGCCACCTGAATTGCGTCCCAAATGGTATTGAAACGTATGTTTTTGACCGGGGAACCAAATTTTGTTATTAGTAAAGATTCAATGCTTCTGTAGCTCTTTGACCGTATGAACAAATATCTTTGCAAGTATTTTAGAGATATTTGCTGATTCGAGTTGTTTATTTGAATACTGTCTAAGGACGATGTTTAAGTTTCCTTTTTCTGTAGGTTTGATTTTGAGGCGGTTTTTTTTGTGGCATGTTTTCATGTTACTGGGGGGTTTGAGGTATAAATCCCAGAAGATTCCATCGGCAAAGCCATCTTAACCATTCCAAACAAAAAATTTAGTTGAAATAATTCTAATAGAATCACAATCATGCACAAACAAACTCATAATGAAATATCCCACTAGAACTAAAAACAGGATCAGATTAGAAAAAAGTTTTTGTCTGTAAATCTTATACAGGGGGCTAGTTTAGCAGAGATCAGCCCTATTCACAAGGCTCCCCGACAAAAATCAATACTACTGTCGTAATCAGAACCTCTCCTTTTGAACAGATATAAATAACAAATTTTGCAAAGCCTCAAATTATTTTGTCAAAAAAATATGTATCTCAAAATAAAGTTTTTATAGAACTTGGTTTTTCTCATTCATAAGAAATATTTAGGAATAGAACTACTTAACAAAAAGTACGCTATTCTTTCGCAAAATAAGTCACACTTTTAAATCAAAATACTATTTTTTAATAACTTAGAAACGCTTCAAAAGGCGAAAAACCAGTTTAGCTGAAGATTTTTGTAACTAGGGTTGTGAAGTAAAAGCTCCTTTGTGGAGAAATGTCATCCGTACATTATTACATTATTTTGAGAGCCATTACTTTTTCGTGGAAATAGTTTCTTGGTTTTGTATGGCATTCAAAACATATCCTATAAAATTTTTTAAATCCGGTTCGTATACCAGCTCTTTTGTCTATAAAACTGATTTGATTTACGTATTGAAAAGTTTTGCATCTTTAATCTTGTACACTTTTCAACTTAACTTTAATGGTCTTTATTTTAGTAGGGGAGCCCAAGAGGGGATTTCGCGCGTTACTCGAGCGCGTCAGAAAACCATATGGGGAGAAACCTTGCACCATGTAATGTACTCCTACCATATATTAAACCTAAATGTTGGGGCGTTCGCTGAGAGCAGCCCGTCAGATTAGTAAAAAAAAGTCGATCATCGGAAATACTCGAGCGCGTCAGATTAAAAGATGGCAGGTTGATTACATCGAAAAGAGTGTATATTTCAATAATCTGACAATTTCAGCGGGGCCTTCGTAAGTAGGCGAGTCACAAAGATGTAAAAAAAAATCGATGTTTCGAAATACTCGAGCGCGATTAATTTTTTTTTTATTTTGAAGGTAATTTTATCAGGATTACAGAAAACATATAATCTGACATTTTGGTTGGGGCGATTGAGGTAAAATCGTCAGTGAAATGTATAATATATGATGGTTAATATCTCGGTTAATATTGATATTAGCAATTGGTCCAGAAGACTTTTTTTGTAGAAAACTAAATTCTCTACAAGTTTGTAATTTACAATTTTTCTGTAGCTTTTGTTATTTACGAGATAACTGCGACAAAACGTGAATTTTATGCAAAAATCTGGTTAAGTGGCCCGTACCACCTTCCCGGTATGAGTAACGACTTTGCCAAAAAGAACATTTTTGCAGAGCTTTCAATTTTGAGAAAAAAACATCTTCGGTTAAAGCGATCCCATGAAATGCCGCTGAGTTATAGAAATTTAAAAATAAAAAATCAGAGTTTCCGTGTATTTTCAATGGAAAATCTTCACACCTCTTGATCGAGCACTTAAAATTAATATTAAAGGCTCAAACTTTCAGGATTTTTTTTAAAAGTATTTTCAACAAAATTTCAATACAAAATTTTTAAATACATAATATGTGTACATATTTTTTGATTGCATTCAGTAACAAAAAATAGAAACAACAAGGAATTGTTGCTTTAAAATTGTCAGACTAAGAGTACGCCCCCATATAATTGTCAGATTATCTTCCTGGAGGACGAAGACATCAAGTTGATCACTCTGTATAAAAATCTGACGCGCTCGAGTATCTCAAGGTCACGTGTTTTTTTTACATTTTTAAAAATCAGCCATGACTGATCGCCCCACTCAAATTGTCAGATTATTGAAATATACACTTTTTAGAGTACACTTAACATTCACTTTGAAAATCTGACACGCTCGAATAACTTTTTATTTTTTGTTTTTTTAACCTCTCTTTACGCCCATTTGCCCCCAGTAAATCGTCAGATTAATATATATCCGTTATAAGAAAGACAAAGCGCGTATACTCTATGAAAATCTGACGCGCTCGAGTATTTCAATTTAACTGTTTTTTTTTACATTATTAAAAGCTCATACACGCCCATCGCCCCACTAAAATGAAAAACTGCCATACACTTTTTTTCGTTTTAGAACGTAAACTTCACAATCCAATAAGTCTCCATGACGCTTTAGTAACTGCAAATTTAGCGGCTCGGGCTCCCCTACTATTTGATTGAATGACAATAGATTTATACTTTCTTTATTTTAAAACTTGCTTACCTCGATATTAGCCCATTTTTACTAAAATTAAAGGTTTGAATTTGAAATCAATGAAGGTTATAGTTATTGGGATGTTAATTTACAACTGGTATTCAATTCAATTCAATTTTTGCATTGGTTTCGCTACAGACAATACGTGAGTATATTCTAATCCCAACTTTTTTTTATAGTTTCTTCAATGTCAACAATATAGTTTTCCATTACCATACTCAAACGGTTATATTACTCTTTATAAAACCATAGCCCCTTTGTAACTACCTTGCTGCACAAATACGGTCATAGATTTCGTAATTCGCCAATTAAATTCTGCTCCAATAACAGCTCAGTCATGGCGTCAGATGCACGCTACATGATCAAATGTCTTAATTATAATGCAAATTATGAAGATAAAATGGATCCCAAGAGCCCAACCACTTGGGTAATATAAGAAAATTAACTGATTCCAGCCATAGATCATAACCAAAGCTTACTGTATAGGATTTCCTCTACAACTTGTTTACTTTCAGTTTCCAACTATAACTTGCTGCACTTAAGATGTATTACAATTAGACCTCGCGCTGAATATGGTATGCGGTATGTGTCTTTCGTAATAAACTGTTTGCGGCTTATTTGATGGGCTTAGTGCCCCATATTTGTGTTTGAATTGGTTAAATACAATTTGTGTGCAAAACTGCAAGCGTCTTTATTTAATCAACCACGTAAACACAAGACATTGACTTTTCAAGAAGCGAAGCAAAGCGGCATCGGAAAAATATGCGCCAGCGCCATCAAATTAAAAGAAACGGGCATCTACAGAATAATAATGACTTCTTGTACACAAGGTTCCATCAGTTCTCATCAGTGAATGCGTTAAAAGATAACTGTCCAACTAATGTTCAGTCTATTTGAGGTTCTAAATTAAAAAAAAAAACTGTAAAAAAAAAAACAAATCACATGAAAACAAAAGAAACGTTAAAATCAATTTACTGTGGACTTGCTTCCGCAACCAGTTGAAAATGTATATTGCTGGACTAAAAGAATTCAAGGTTTGAATCATTGCAAGTAGTTGGATACTGTTTGCCTTTCATTTGAAGCAAGATTGCAAGTCGTCGTGTCGTTAAGGCCAAAGTATGCGGTACTACAACTCGACTGGTCTCATGGAAATGTTGGGAAAAGGTAACAAACAGAAGGTAGTTTGTGCGTTGTTTCTGGGTTCAATGACTTTCACTTTGCTACATTACGTAGTTTATTGTAGCCAGTTGTGTGAAGTTGTTACCTTTTTTTTCTAATTTCAGATTTCTAGTTTTTAAATTGAAAGACAGTTTCATGTGTTTGTGTTCTCGCTTAGACTCGATTTCTTGTACATTTCAATCAGACATCATGCTTAGAAAAAGAGGTCACGTAATATTATGTCTGCAGGGCAAATAAATTCTTGGCCAGGTTTTAGTGCAGGTTAGATGATAAATCTATTGACTGCTGTTTTTATGGACTGAAAGAGAATTTATTATTTTCTGATTTGAGTAGAAAAGAATTTATGTTTAACACTACATTGGTAGTAGTTGAACATTATTAGGATGGAAGTAATATGCTCATAGCCTGCTTTTATTATATTCTGCTATGTATATTTCTTTCAAAGCTCTTCCTTTAACAGCCTAGCTTTTCAATATCATGCAACGATATCCCCTACTTTGTTGAAGACATACTAATTTTGGCATGTTTTGACAAGATTATGAGAGTAAAAATAAAAATAAAAAACATGAAAAAATCGGCACATGATGAGATAATTAAGTTGGTTGGGATTTTAAATAAAATCCACTAGAACGATTTAATAAGTTCTTTTACTTTTGGAATGCTCAGTTATCCCAGAGTAACATTGTCTTTACTTAATTCCTATATTCGCATGGGAACGGGAATTAAAAATTATTTTTCCATTAGAATGCTACACCATTTTATTTATTTCAGAAGACGAGAAGAGAAATTTTAACTTTTATTTGCTGTGGCATCTTAAAGTAAAACTTCTAACGTGCATAACGACACATACAATTTCAATTTTAATTGCTCAGTACTTTAAACAGAAGGTCTGTTTTCACGGTAAAGCCGACAATTGCTCCAATATTTCAACTTTGAAATTTCATATAATGGGTGTTTTTTGGTTATTTACCTTTTGGCAACATAGTTTACGCACGTTTCGTGTTTTGTGTCACTGTCAAACATCTTTAATGTGTTCTGCAATTGTACACCTTTAACTTGTTCGTTTGTAAGACAGATCATTGTCGCAACCAACAATTTCCGTCTGCGTGGATTTGTCTTCTGGGAAATCGAATTTCTAATATTTCAACCCCCATTTATAGTTTTAACCAACAGAACGGTGAAAAAGTGTAAGGACGCCAGTTGGGTTGACAGTTTTGGACTTATTAAGCTAGTGCTGTGATTATTTTCACGATGATTTTCAAATTTCTTAAAAATAAAATTTGATCTTGAGTTTAACAAGCTCTTTATGTTCTTCAAAATCAAAAAGAGATAGAGATGTTGCTTAACTTAAGCTTTGTTGTGTCGCATTTTTCGAAATCTTACGATTTGTAGAAATAAAAGAAAACTAGATTTTGATGTGAGTTTAGATGAGTTCTTTCGGTTTTCGATCTTTTGCCACCCAATTCGACAACGAACACAGATGTTACTGGTTCATATTTGCCTTAATTTAACGACTACTTTATATAATTGTTATGCATTTATTGAAAAGCATACAAGAAGAAAAAGTAATATGTGGACCTTAAAAAAAAGTCAATCAAAAAGACATAAAAAGGGATTTATTAAAACTATTTTAAAAATATGTAGTTTAACATCAAAACGTGGTGTAATAGCATTGCACTAAGAACAGCTTCTCAGGTAAATATGTACCTTAAATAATATAAAAGATCTTTTTAACTGGCCAGAAGGAAGTAAAACCCATTTAAAACTCTCCAAGTCAGTAAGTTCAATGTTATCGCGAACTTTTAAATTGACGTCCCCAGTTTTTTATTTTTTTATTTATTTTTTTAATGGATTAAAAATTTAGAATCTACTTTTACGTATTACGACTGAGGACTGCAGACACAACACATCTTACATATCATCTTCCAAAACATTGACAGTCTTTTTCATCCTGCCAAAATAGTCTGCTTTTGATTTGAAGCTACCTAAAACCAAGAACCCAAGCATGGTAATACTCGTTGCAAATCATATTTTTAAATGTAAACTAAGTTTTTGTTTCAAACAAACACACGGGTTGAGGTAGTAATGGAAATTTCGTTTCTTTGACCTTAAAAATGGCAGTCCTTTATAGACTTTTCAACAAGTTTTTTTCTCATATTCGCAAGCACATGAACCATTTTTTAATATAAGGTTTGTAGTAAATTCCTACTCTTTTTCATGTGCGAACAAAAATGTTTCTTTCTCTTAAATTCAACTTGTCACCTCAGCGGCATTGAATCGTCAAAAAGCTTGGCATTAGTTCCTTTTGGATAAATAAAGTAATAGTTGCGTTCTGGATTGTGTAGATCGCTCGGCAAAAAAATATCGTGATTTCTATGAAAGGTTCGGAAAGGTTAAAAAGGAGGGCACTCGGATCTAAAAGATCAATTATGCTTCACGAATAATATCAACTAACTGGTGACTGAGTTGTCCGGTTTGGGAACCCACACTATACCATTTGGAGCCCAGATTGAGTTTTAGGATGCTGTTCAGTGGGAGGTTAGAGATATCGCCTGGTTCGTCAAAGGAGTATTCTCTGAGTTCTTTTTCCTACTCACAGTCACAGAGGAAGTGGAATGATACTTCCTCTGATTCTCGTCTTGGCATCCTCTGCATAAGTCGGATGTTGTTGTGTTCGGAACCGTGAAAATCCCAATCAACAGAAAGAGTCGAGAATCGCTTAGCTATAGTACAAAGTACAGAATCTCTGTTTTTCCCTGAAAACACCTGGCCATAGGTTTCTGGAAACCCAACATGTTTCTAAAAATGACCACCTATCGTTTTGACGGTTTGTATAAAGTTTCTTTTTTTTTCTTCTTCTTACTTGCTAGTGACCTGAGAACTGAGGTCCTCGTTTCGCTGCTCGAATCCAGCGACTCAATTTTGGCCAGTTTGGTTCAGATCATGAATCGATTTATCTGTTTTCTATCACTATAGCTGTATTTTCACCAACGGCAACGATTACAAAAATTCAAACCATTTCCGAGAGCGTCACAGAAGACATGAACGCCGTATAATTTTCTATGGTTTTGGGAAATTTTAAAAATGAAGCTATTGAAAATGGTACATCAAACGATTTTATTTCTTCAATCTTGATACTCCAAATTATGTTTTACAAATATTCAACAAAGTGCTGTTTCTCGAATCAGACGTCTCTTTAGTCAAGGTTTAAACAACTAATTTCAGTGTCTTAAGATAGCACTCATAAAAAATACTTATAAATAATAGCTTGGAGTTGGACAGTGTTCAAAAAGCTGTATAAAGTTAGGCATGCTCTGGAATTGGACTATGAATACGAGAATACGACTGCAAGTGTTCAAACGTATCAGCACTATCCGACATCGACCGTAATCATTTCATTTTTTTGTATATTTTTTTTTTTTTTTTTTTTGTTATCAGTGTGCTTTGGAATATTTTCTGTCAATATTACGGTTAAGTTCGTAAGAGCTCATAGTTTTATTTGGCTATCTGCAGCCATATATCCACTTAATTTTTCCATTGGATTAGTAAAAATCTTAGAATTCTGAAAAAAAAAACATCTCTGACTCTTTTGTTTCGCTGCAAAATCACACGTTCACGCGATTCACCTTCCAGTCACTCAATTCACATGCTACTGTTTCTGTGTATCTACGCTTTTAGCCTACATCGAACATCGGCGCTTAGACACGCACAACGGTGATTTAAATACAAAGAAACGAAGATATAAATAAGCAAGTGATAGCTGTGGATGCAGTTGAAATAAAATGATTCCAAAACCAAAGCATTCATATTTATGGGGCACTCATGTTTTTTTATATCTGCATACACATTACACATACATATATAGAGACATTTAAAGCCAAAAAGTTGCAAAATTATTCAAAATAAAAACGTTAAGCTTCTAACTCCAAACAAATGTTTTATACTAACATCTGTGACTGATGTTTTGGCTTTAAACTTGATTCCATTTCTTATGCTAATCAGATGTATACGCACGTAATCAGATGAATGATCAAAACTATTAAAGCACCCAACTTGATGTCTCTTAGAAAATGTTCAATTCATCAATCAAAGTTCATAATCCCAAAGTCATGTGTTGAAGTTGTTGATTATGAAAATAGTTTTCTTATAATTTGCATATGTGCATGCTGCAGAAAACCCTATTTGCATACGAATTTAACATATGAACTCTGACATAATATTTATTATGTATTGTGTAAAGAAAAATCTTCCACTGTCCGTCCAATCTATTTCAAAACAAAAATAAATAAAACCCTCTTGAAAAAAAGCAGACAGATTGACAGAGCGTTACTTTAAAGCACAAATATTTGGTAATTCCGACACTTTAAAGGCATAAGAAAATTTATTTACTGTACCAGATCACTAAGTACAAGTCTCCACTCTTTCGTGCATTATTTGCTTGCTGGCTATTTGTGAAATTTTGTTGAATTTAGCTTGGACAATTCTTCAATGCTTAACAGCGCAACGTGAACTGGTGGTTAACAACCGTGAACTGGTGGTTAACATGTCTGCCAATAACGTGGAAGTGCGAGATTCGAATTTCAGAAGCATCCAATGTTTCAGATAGCCCTTCGTAGTTCACCTTTTGGGCCCCTTTTCACTCGATTTGACTACCAGCAGCAAGCAATACAATTTTTATTGGGAAAAGACAATGTACCTACCGCACGAACACTTGACATTGACATTTCCGATCCAGTTCCACTTTTGTTACTGGTTCCAAAAGTGGCAACTTTTATTATCAACCTACAAACTGGATTCTATTTAGACAAAAACTTGTTATCAGGGACATTTCAAACTTTTCCGGTACAAAATGACGACCTTTTAATGTTTTCCTTTCTTGATTCGAAGATACCTTCGATTTTGTAAAGAACATATAGTTTTTTGTTATAGCAAGTTTCTCTTTGAAGAACTATTCTACAACACAATTTACTCCCAAGACTCAACTCAAGCATGTATATGAATTTCCAGACGCTGAAATTATCTTTTCTTTGTACAACCAGAAGAAATGCCTCAATTTGTTTGCCTTGGGAAAACACTATAACTTGTTCCCACAATTAAGTTATTATGCTGGCTTTTTCTTCTACTTTCTGGCTTTTTTCTCTTACTCGTCCAAGTGTCTCGTCTCGTGGATGTTTGGAAAAAGTTGTTCTTGATTATGATTGATGATGATGATGATACTTGTATCTGCAAATCTAATGCTAATTTGTTTTCCTTTCTTTTTCTTATAGGAATTGATCCAGAAGGAAGTAAACTTAAATACAGCATCTCGGGACCGGTATTTTCTGTCGACCGAGATACTGGAGCGGTGCGTTTACGACAAGAATTGGATCGTGAGTCACAGAATTTAATTGAACTCATTCTAAGTATCACAGACGAAGGTATTTATGGAACTGAACCGAATACAATTTCACTTCGACGGGAAATTCCAGTGCGGGATTACAACGATAACAACCCGATATTCGTTGGTAGGCCATACAGTGTGTCAGTAAGCGAGTCGACGACAGTGGAATCGGAGCTGGAAGTGAAACCCAATATAATAGTGACCGATCGCGATGAGGGCATTAATGCAGATGTCGATCTCAAATGTTTTCAGGACACGAAGAGCGAAAACGACATTTGTGATACATTTGGTGTCACTGCTGAGAAAATTTCAGACGGAAATTTTACCGCCCGTATAACTTTACTCAAAGAGCTGGATTTTGAGAGTAGGCCTTCGTACATAATGACAGTTATGGCACGTGACAAAGCAATCGGAAATCAATTGAGTTCATTTGCCACAGTTTCAATCAATGTCGTTGATGTCCAGGATCAGCCGCCGGTTTTCACCGACGCCCCTTACTCTGCCACAGTTGAGGAGAACACTCCACCTGATCAGTCTATTTTGACAATTACAGCAATCGACGGAGATATTGGAATATCGCGATCTATTTTACTAACACTGGAAGACGAACCTTTTGGACATTTCAAGCTAAAACCGATTGGATCGCCAAAAGAAGGGAAGGCTATTTTGCTTACAACTGATATCCCACTCGACAGGGAAAACCCAGAGATTCTCCAAAATGGCGGAGTTTATGTTTTCACTGTTAAGGCCACCGAACTAGTCGATGGCTATGAGACATTGGATTTCACGAAAACACAAGTTACTGTTGTTGTCACTGATGTCGATGATCACGATCCCGAATTCAACGAACAAATTTTCACTATATCGATACCGGAGAATCTACGCAGCGGAATGCCATTGCCTGGGCTCTCGGTCTTTATAAATGACAGAGATATGGGCGATAATAGTCGTTACCAATTATCACTCCGACCAATCAAGAACGCTGATCAAGTATTCAGTGTAAGTCCCACCATGAGTCAAGGCCGAACGCCTGTTGTTGTACGAATCCTCGACTCCAGTAGACTAGACTACGATGTCAAGGATTTCAGCTTACGTGTCTTTGAATTCGATTTGGTTGCATCCGTTAATGGAGATGAAAAGTCAAGTGCTAGAGTCGTTGTTAACTTGCTCGATGCGAACGATAACTCACCGATATTCCAACAGAACGCATATCGTTTTAAGACGGAAGAAAATCTTCCAAGAGGAACAAAAGTAGGTGACATCAAGGCTACCGATAAAGACTCTAACGACTTCGGTACAATAACTTACTTGCTCAAAGGATTTGGTTCTGATAACTTCTATACCGATCCGAAAACTGGGGGATTGTATATTCAAAAGAGCCTGGATTACGAAAAACAGAGCAGTTATAGTCTCACTGTAGTGGCCAAGGACGGCGGTGGTCTTGAATCGAATGCGAATGTTTTTGTTGATGTCGTTGATCTCAATGACAACCGTCCAGTATTTGAGAACGCAGAATATACTCGAACTGTACGTGAAGGAGCAATAGATTTTGAACCACAATTTTTCATTCGTGCGCGTGATATTGACGGCCCGGCGCAAGGGGGCGGTAGAATCAAATACGCTGTCGTTTCGGAGAATAGTATTTCGGGGAATGTTTTTCAAATCAACGAGCAGACTGGAGAGATTTCCTTGCAGAAGCCGGCCAAATCAATGGATACTGAGCGAGGGGAATATGAGCTGGTGATATCGGCTGTAGATTATGGTAAGTTGAATGAAGAGATTTTCTTAAACATTTTCATTGACGGCACGGTGCGAAGACTTCTGATTTCGGAAGCATATTAACTCTCTAATTTGTTTGCTTCACGTTGTTGACTTTAAAATTCCTGTACCAGGAGTGTTTGTCCAGAATTTTCAAGAGTTCCTTTTTATTGTTTCTGTTTGCCAATACTTCACCGGTTTTCTTTTAAAACGTCTTAGTCAATTACTCGCTGCAGGGAAAAAATATATATATATAAATATACAATGTATAATATTAAGTTTTTGCTTTCTTTAGAGCAGAGAAGCTGGTCTCACAGGACAACAATAAAGAGCTGAGGATAAAAAATGATTTAGAATTCTTCGTTGGTTCAAGTTGGATATTTTACTTTTGGCTGGCTTGGCTTCCAGATCTCCAAATATCATGGATCTATTGAATAGTTTTTCCAAGTCAAGCAAAACAGTTGCTAATTCACTAATGAATTGTTCTATAATTCCATCCGATGGCATGTAAGTCATCACGTAACCTTATTATGTTGTGAGGATGCTTTTTGTCAAAGGCTGAGGTATGCTCAGCGGATCCAGAGTCTTCTAAAGAAGCAGCAAAACTTTAGATTATTGAAGCTAGTTTATTTCCGATATTATAAATAGGTTTTGTTTTAATACATTTCATACAATGTTTAATAATTTTAATTCATATTTCTATTTCGCATTCTGTATTTATGAGGGTATATTCCACGCCTCGTCTGGTGAGGGTTTCACTTAAGGTTCGGCAGGGATGTGGTCTAGTCTGGGGTTCGTGAACCGGTTCTGGGATTGGTCCTCGTGCTAATCGGATGAAGACTTCCTGTCCTGGATGGGTCTTGGGCCACTTGGATTAGGGGGGTTCTATCTGGGTTAGGTGTGGCCAGTGCTTGGGTTCGGATTATTGTCGCCTGTCTGGGTCTCGAGGCTTCCAGTTCTAGTGCTCGGATTTGAGTAACGCTGGGTTTTCTTGGTATCTCTCCCTGGATAGAGTAGCTTCTGTAAAGATACTTGGAAGAGGGTATTAATGGTTGCTCTGAGGTAGCAGGAGCCACTAAATTCACAACGAGGTAGCGTTGGACACTAAATTCACAACGAGGTAGCGTTGGACACTAAATTCACAACGAGGTAGCGTTGGACACTAAATTCACAACGAGGTAGCGTTGGACACTAGATTCACAACGAGGTAGCGTTGGACACTAAATTCACAACGAGGTAGCGTTGGACACTAAATTCACAACGAGGTAGCGTTGGACACTAAATTCACAACGAGGTAGCGTTGGACACTAAATTCACAACGAGGTAGCGTTGGACACTAAATTCACAACGAGGTAGCGTTGGACACTAAATTCACAACGAGGTAGCGTTGGACACTAAATTCACAACGAGGTAGCGTTGGACACTAAATTCACAACGAGGTAGCGTTGGACACTAAATTCACAACGAGGTAGCGTTGGACACTAGATTCACAACGAGGTAGCGTTGGACACTAAATTCACAACGAGGTAGCGTTGGACACTAAATTCACAACGAGGTAGCGTTGGACACTAGATTCACAACGAGGTAGCGTTGGACACTAAATTCACAACGAGGTAGCGTTGGACACTAAATTCACAACGAGGTAGTGTTGGACACTAGATTCACAACGAGGTAGCGTTGGACACTAAATTCACAACGAGGTAGCGTTGGACACTAAATTCACAACGAGGTAGCGTTGGACACTAAATTCACAACGAGGTAGCGTTGGACACTAAATTCACAACGAGGTAGCGTTGGACACTAGATTCACAACGAGGTAGCGTTGGACACTAAATTCACAACGAGGTAGCGTTGGACACTAAATTCACAACGAGGTAGCGTTGGACACTAGATTCACAACGAGGTAGCGTTGGACACTAAATTCACAACGAGGTAGCGTTGGACACTAAATTCACAACGAGTTAGCGTTGGACACTATTTACTTACCCAGTCTTGGTTCCTGGACTCTGCTGTTGCGCTGCCGGTACCGGAATCCTACTCCTACTCTTACTTGAGTACTATGATGAGTTCATCACTTGTCCACTGCCGGGACTTGAACTGATTTTCATGTATTTCACAGGTTCCCTTATACACCTTTTGGTAGTAAGTGAATGTGAGCTGTAAAATTCAATGAAATGCAACTCCACGTGGAGTCAATGGTAAGCTGCTGGTGGTGGTGTTGCTGTGTATTATCGTCACCATATCATTGCCTGTGTTGGTACATGCAAGATTCTACTGACATCGGTGTTGTTGGTGGCGAATAATGCTGTTGAATTTGGTTCGTAGGGGCAAAAATGTAATGGGTCATTACACTCCCTCCTTTCTTACGGAGACGAGAACCTTCTCGTCTTGACTGGTGGCCTACGGGTGCTGGAGGGAAGTGTAGCTGAAAAGCTACAACCTTAGTCCCGGAAGGGTGGGGGCTCAGGTCCGGGACGTTGCGATCTTCTCTTCTCGAGTGGTTGTCCTGCAAGACCTGCGGAAAAAAAATTTTGGCCTGAAATGTCAATTTCAAGGGTTGCATCACTGGTTAATTCTGGTAAAAAGGTGACTTCTCCCGGAACCGAACATCCTCCAAGACTTAAAGTGGCCGAATAGTGCTCTCTGGTAGTAGTGCGACTTCCGTTGGCTAAATGAATTTCGCATTCCTGGTAACGCACAGGAACTTTCAGAGCTCTGAGCTCATCTCTTAACGCTGGGCCAACAAACGAATTCGTAGCACTGGTATCAACTAACGCGTTGAAATTCTTTTCCTCAACTTTTATCGGTATAAATACCCTACTTTCACTGCAGGGTTCGATATTAAGATGTCTCGGTCTGCTTTGTTCTGGCCCTACTTGGTTTTCTCTTGAATCCAACTCAACCGTGTCGGTATGCGACTGTTGTATACAGCGTTTATTATACCGTGCCCACAAACTGGTAAATCGACTGGCAGTTGAAGGCTTTTTCGGCTTCCTGCTGCTTCGGTTCGGACTTCGCTTATTTGTAACATCTGGTTGAGGCATTAAAATAGTTGCTATCTGGTGAAGACCTAGGTTATATGTTGGATTTTGATGCTCAGTTTCAAATATGGCAGCAGTTCTATTATTCCAGTTTTCTGCTGGCGGATTGTCTTGACGGCATGGACAGTCTTTAGTTAGCCATCCGTCTTCTCCACAATTGGAGCAAAACAATCGAAATGGTCGATGGCAATTTCTTTTTTGGTGCCCCCGTTGCTTGCAGTTCCAGCAATGCGTGTTGCGGTCATACGGTACTGATATTGCACCAAATTGTGCTCGGGGTGCTGGAGGTGGAGCCAAGGCGGGTCTCATATTTCTCTCTTCGGTCTTCACGTACTCGTACTCCTCGGCTAAGTCAGTAAGCTCCTTCAACGTCTGGAAATCGTTTCTTCGGACGTAAAGTCGGTATTCCGGGCGGAGACTGTCGTATATCCTATCGACATTATCTTCTTTGCTCATCTTAGGGTGCTGCCTAATAAGGTACTGCATAGCTCGAATGAAATCTTTTGCTTTTTCTCGCGGTCCTTGTTTCTTTCGCCAGATTTCCTCCTCTAACTTATGGACAAATCGTGGTGGCAAGAAATACTTGAGAAATACTTGGCGAAACTCTTCCCAGGTGTGAAATTTTTCCTTATGGATCCGTAACCACTCTAGGGCGGAACCTCTGAAGATTTCCGGGAAGGTCCGGAGGATGTGTTCTGCTGGTATGGCGTAGCATGTCACCAGCTCTTCTAGGCGCTCCATGAACTCGAGGGCATTTCCTGAGCCATCAAACTTAAGTCCCCATTTACGGACGGTGTTCATGGTTTCGGCCTCAGGACTTCGGTACAATCTGTGTGGACCTGGTTGGTTCATGGTAGCTAACTCCGGATAGTGCGTGTATGGACGCACGGTGGTTGAGCTCAAACTTGTTGCAGGGCCGGCTCCAGTGGTCTGGTGGTACCGTCCTCCTACGGCTGGAGGTACATGTAACTGGAAATGGGCGCTCGGCTCTTCTGTCGTCTCGGTTGTGTTGGCAGGTTGTGGTAATGCTTCGTTTTCGTCTTTATACTCCCGTTCCTGAACCAACTGCGAGATTTCTGTGCACAGGTTCTGTGTTGATCGGTGAGTTCGGGAGTCTTTGATGTACTTGCTCAGGCGGGATCGTAGTGTGGATACGGTGCCACTTGTGTCCAACTTTTTGGAAGCCATCTTCTCGATAAGCTCCGTCTTCTTGAGCAAGTAGATGGACGCAAGATTTTCTTCGACGTCCATGTCGGTACTATTGTCGGTATTTGCCATGACTTTAAATCACTGGCAAGGCTTGAAATTCTCTTTTTCGGTTTCTTTGTGGCTCGTTAGTGAGCTCCTCTGGTTTTGATCGGTTGGTATCCTCGGTGTATGACAGGTCGGTCGGTATGATCCCTCAGAGAGTTATTTCTTCTGGAACGGTCGGTCGGTCGGTAAATCTGGATAAGAAATAACTCCTCTGACTGGGTCAATCTCTAGTCGGTGTAATACAGGTCGGTCGGTATGGACTTCTTAGCAAGTTGATCCTTCTGGAACGGTCGGTCGGTAAATCGGTTAACCAACTTCAAAGAAGTCCCTGCTCGGGCGCCATTTGTGAGGATGCTTTTTGTCAAAGGCTGAGGTATGCTCAGCGGATCCAGAGTCTTCTAAAGAAGCAGCAAAACTTTAGATTATTGAAGCTAGTTTATTTCCGATATTATAAATAGGTTTTGTTTTAATACATTTCATACAATGTTTAATAATTTTAATTCATATTTCTATTTCGCATTCTGTATTTATGAGGGTATATTCCACGCCTCGTCTGGTGAGGGTTTCACTTAAGGTTCGGCAGGGATGTGGTCTAGTCTGGGGTTCGTGAACCGGTTCTGGGATTGGTCCTCGTGCTAATCGGATGAAGACTTCCTGTCCTGGATGGGTCTTGGGCCACTTGGATTAGGGGGGTTCTATCTGGGTTAGGTGTGGCCAGTGCTTGGGTTCGGATTATTGTCGCCTGTCTGGGTCTCGAGGCTTCCAGTTCTAGTGCTCGGATTTGAGTAACGCTGGGTTTTCTTGGTATCTCTCCCTGGATAGAGTAGCTTCTGTAAAGATACTTGGAAGAGGGTATTAATGGTTGCTCTGAGGTAGCAGGAGCCACTAAATTCACAACGAGGTAGCGTTGGACACTAAATTCACAACGAGGTAGCGTTGGACACTAAATTCACAACGAGGTAGCGTTGGACACTAAATTCACAACGAGGTAGCGTGGGACACTAGATTCACAACGAGGTAGCGTTGGACACTAAATTCACAACGAGGTAGCGTTGGACACTAAATTCACAACGAGGTAGCGTTGGACACTAAATTCACAACGAGGTAGCGTTGGACACTAAATTCACAACGAGGTAGCGTTGGAC
Organism: Melanostoma mellinum; assembly: GCA_914767635.1. Lineage (NCBI taxonomy): Eukaryota > Metazoa > Arthropoda > Insecta > Diptera > Syrphidae > Melanostoma > Melanostoma mellinum. Next base: position 174,151,742 of record OU612058.1, read on the forward strand.
ACTAAATTCACAACGAGGTAGCGTTGGACACTAAATTCACAACGAGGTAGCGTTGGACACTAAATTCACAACGAGGTAGCGTTGGACACTAAATTCACAACGAGGTAGCGTTGGACACTAAATTCACAACGAGGTAGCGTTGGACACTAGATTCACAACGAGGTAGCGTTGGACACTAAATTCACAACGAGGTAGCGTTGGACACTAAATTCACAACGAGGTAGCGTTGGACACTAGATTCACAACGAGGTAGCGTTGGACACTAAATTCACAACGAGGTAGCGTTGGACACTAAATTCACAACGAGGTAGTGTTGGACACTAGATTCACAACGAGGTAGCGTTGGACACTAAATTCACAACGAGGTAGCGTTGGACACTAAATTCACAACGAGGTAGCGTTGGACACTAAATTCACAACGAGGTAGCGTTGGACACTAAATTCACAACGAGGTAGCGTTGGACACTAGATTCACAACGAGGTAGCGTTGGACACTAAATTCACAACGAGGTAGCGTTGGACACTAAATTCACAACGAGGTAGCGTTGGACACTAGATTCACAACGAGGTAGCGTTGGACACTAAATTCACAACGAGGTAGCGTTGGACACTAAATTCACAACGAGTTAGCGTTGGACACTATTTACTTACCCAGTCTTGGTTCCTGGACTCTGCTGTTGCGCTGCCGGTACCGGAATCCTACTCCTACTCTTACTTGAGTACTATGATGAGTTCATCACTTGTCCACTGCCGGGACTTGAACTGATTTTCATGTATTTCACAGGTTCCCTTATACACCTTTTGGTAGTAAGTGAATGTGAGCTGTAAAATTCAATGAAATGCAACTCCACGTGGAGTCAATGGTAAGCTGCTGGTGGTGGTGTTGCTGTGTATTATCGTCACCATATCATTGCCTGTGTTGGTACATGCAAGATTCTACTGACATCGGTGTTGTTGGTGGCGAATAATGCTGTTGAATTTGGTTCGTAGGGGCAAAAATGTAATGGGTCATTACAATGTCTAGCAGTCACCTACAAAATACCCGCTTATTGATCTTAAAAGAGCGAAAGATCAGGTTTATCGAACTATATTTATAATATCCTCATATTTTTCTCTATTGATAAGTAAGCCCATCACTTACTTTGAGCTTGAAGAGGAGAATCACCACCTAACTAAGTCTGAGTCTCCCAACTTGTTCAGACTCCTTTGATGATCGTCTGGCTCATTTGCTTTGTCATATTGGAGGTCATGACCACCTCAATAGCTTTCCCGATTATTGCGTAAAGTATTGCCTTCAATTTATATGCAAGTTTACCAGAGAAAGCTTTTTGTTCAAAAGACCATCACAATATTGTCACCAGTTCAAACTTTTCTAGTCATCCACACGAGCTCGGGTAGTGAATCTCCTATCTCCTATCATTTCTATTTCCTTTCCTCAAGGTTAGGTTAGGTTAGAAGGAAGTGGCTGGAACTAAGGCCGCAAGGCTCATTATGATACCTACTGATCTCAGAAACCCGATGTAAGATTAACGAGTTGATCACTTATTAATCTTCCATTACGGGACTAGCCGGTTAATCACATGCTAGTCGAACCACGTGGAACTTTTAATGTAGGTACTTCGAAAGACTTTTAGGGTCTATGTAAGCTAAGTCGCTAGTATCATCGAAGAAGAATTCATTTCAGAGAAGGTGTTGAACGGTTTCTTCCTCCTCCTCGTTCATGCAGCTTCTGCAGAAATCATTGAAATACACACCAAGTCTTTTGGCGTGTCTCCCTATTAGACAGTGTCCCGTAAGAACACCTATGGTAGAGGCGGTTCAGGGCTAACAAACACTTCGAGCGTTTTGAGTCTACACACGGCCAAACTTTTCTCAAGGTTATTTTGAAGACTGTTGCTTACTATTCAAGTTATTTTGTTGCAGCTTTTAAACATTTTGATTCGCATTGGTAAATCGAGCTTTTTCCCACTTATTTATCGCAACCACACACTTTAGGAGAAAATGGGGGGACCTGTAGTGTTATCGATTTCGAACGGCTAATCGCGAAAGTGCTCTTCATTAGATATAAGATATCCTGAATAAAAATGAATTTAAAAAGTAGATAGCTTTTCATAGTAACGAATTTACTATCGGGTCTATCTCCCCCCGCTTAGGCGGTAGGAGCAATTTTATAAGAATTGATTTCAAATCTAAAAAAAAAAAATATCGTAGAACCACGTGAATATTATTTCTTGTCGCCAAAGTTTTCGTACTCGTGCCAACAGGTAGACATGCTAATCATCACGCCAATACCACCACGGTATTGGCTTCGATTCACTGGTCGACAGTAGTTTTGCACCCAAAAGCGAACTATATTTTTTAAAGGTTTTTGACTCGCTGAACTCAAATCTGCCCTCAGAATTGCTCTGTCACATCACATTTTCAAAATATTAAGCATTCAAGATCGAAAAAATCCAGTTTTTGCTATTTTTGAGCCTATGTTTTAACATAAAAAAAATTTTAACCCAATAACAAGCCATTGCTTTTGCGATGATTTGCTATCCGCTGAATCCAAATCTGGTCTCAAAATGGCTCTATTACATCAGGTTACTGAGATATCTAGCTTCAAAAGTTGCAGTAAACGGTCATGCATTATTTTGAGGACTGTTGCAGTCGCGAAAGGAAATTAGAGTCAGAAAGCATATTTTTGATGGTTTTGGATGTGCTGAATTCAAATTCAGTCACAGAGTTGCTGTGTCACATCTGGGTCTTGAGATTATAGCCAGAGTAAGGTCAAGACATCAACGCTTTATTTTTTGGAAAACTGATGTTGCAGCGTAAATCTCTGACTGAATTTGAATTCAGCACCAAAAAATCTTTAAAAAATATAATTTCTGACTCAAATTCCCTTTTGAGTTATTTGCCGAGCTTTCTAAGTTTACCGATTATGTTATAGGCACACCACCACTCCAAAACACGACGCGAGTACTTGTTCGAGTTGGTATATCAGGAAACCAAAGGCCAATTTTCAAAGGACACTTTCAAAATACTGAAAATATCCCCGTCCTTGGACCACCAAGCTATCGAGTCTCAGTACCAGAAAATGCACTTCCCGGATTCAACGTAACGACCATATCAGCTCAAGACCCAGATGGCCTAGATTCACTTCTACGGTACAGAATTGTTGGAGCGAATGACAACTTTGTGATAAACGAAAGGTAATTTTATGTCAGAATATTGCTTTAGCCTTCATTTTAAAAGTTACATTTCAAACTTATTACAGATCTGGCCTTATTCAAGTTTCTCCGCAAGCCAGGTTAGACCGTGACTCTAATATGGACAATTTCGAAATTGTTGTCAACGCCGTCGATGCAGGCGCACCCATCCCCGAAACAGCCACAGCTACCGTTTACGTCAATGTCAAAGATATTAATGATGAGCCTCCAAAGTTCGACCACTCCAGTTACATAGGATACGTTTCAGAGAGAACGGATATTGGTGAACGTGTTCTCAAGGTAACTGCTTCGGATAAAGACTTGAACGCGAAGTTACAATACCAAATCAAAGGCCATGTCAAAGCTACAACTAAAGCTGGAGTAGCTATTACCAATTCAAGGAATAACTACAACGCTAACGAAGCCTTTCAAATAAACCCACAGACTGGAGATATTTCCGTGAACGGAGTTTTAAGACATGACGTTGCCGCTGTTATTATTTTCACCGTTGAGGTTCGTGACATGAATGCAGAAGTTAATCCAGAACATCAAGTTGACACCACCGAAGTCACAATCTATGTGCAGTCATTTAAAGACACCAATCCAGTGTTTAAGAACAAGGGATGGACAAGTTCAAGGCCAGTGGTGAATGCCAAGGTTAAGGAAGAAATGCCTATTGGCAGTACTTTATTTACCCTCTCAGCAGAAGATCCAGTCACCCAACTTTCTGTCAATAACTTTCAAATAGTTGATAATGAAGACCTTGAATTTTTCAATCTCCACGAGCGAAGCGGAGAAGTAATTCTCAAAAAACGTTTGGATTATGAAACTTTGTTGGACAACGTATTTGAATTCCAAGTCAAGGCCATCTCTGATGACGGGACTAGAAGTACCATTACCAAAGTGAACATAACAGTAGAAAACGTCAATGACAATGCCCCAATTTTTTCTCAAAGCTCATACCATTCAACGTTGATTGAAAACAAAATATACCCAGAGAAAGTGGCCACAGTTCATGCAACAGACCAAGACGTCTCTCTTGATGCTCGTGACAATCTTCTCGGCTACCATAAAGTAGTATACTCCTTACAAGGAGAAAATTCAGTTTTATTTGACATCAACAACATAACCGGGGAGATCACAATTGCTCAAAATCAAACAATCGATCGTGAGCGTAATTCAAAAATACGTCTCATTGTTAAGGCCGAAGATTCACCAGGAATGCCATCTGATTCGAAGCAGAGTACTGTTGAGCTCACAATAGACATTCTAGACGTCAATGACAATGCCCCGGAGTTTACACAAAAGAACTATACTGCAGTTATTCAGGAGAATGTACCAGAGGAATCATTTGTTTTGAAAGTTTTTGCTAACGATCCAGACGAAGGTCCAGGTGGAGAGATTCGCTATGAACTGGCAGATGAAGGTGAAGTGAAAGGTTTGTTCAGAATAAATCCTCTCAATGGTGAGATAAAGACGAAGAAAGAACTCACTGGAAAAGGTAGGTCGGAGCCTTATGAACTCACTATAAGGGCTCAGGATAATGGCGGACAAGTACAGAAACAAGAGTCACTGTGGTCAGAAGTGAAATTGACTTTATACATTGGTGACGTAAGTGCCAATGATGGAATTCCCTACTTTGTTTCACCAAAAGTCGGGGAGTCGGCAAATGTGTTTGAGGTAATTACAAAAAAGAATTGTTTTTGAGCATAACCATATACGATTGAGTTTTATTTCTAGAATGTTTCAATCAATTCTCCAGTCTTCAAAGTAAAAGCAAGTGACCCAGATAGTCCAAGCACCCCTTCTGGGACCTTGTTTTATCGAATACAGAATGATACAGCTGATGCAGCAGCGTTTAGAATTGATGAAAATAGCGGATTGATAAGCACGGCTACACTGCTGGATCGCGAAACAAAGGACACTTATTACGTTATTCTGGAAGTATTTGATAATGGTCAACCGAGGCAGTCAATTACGAGGATTCTTAAGATTAATGTTCAAGATGTAGATGATCATGAGCCCAGATTCAAAAGGGAATATGTAAGTATCAAATTGAAATATTCAACTTTATACTGGTTTGCGGTTTTGATGAGCCGTCTGCAATGGTAAAGTGTCTTATGCTTTAAGGACGTCAAAATAGATGACTTGCTTAAGTCGGCGCTACTACAACTCTTGAAAACTGTACCCAGTTTTGCAGTTCAAACGATTGGAAACAGTAATTCTTCTTTTGATGAAAATTTGCTATTATAGAGAATTTGTCTGTTTTCATACTCGCAAATGCACCCGTGGCATATGACTCTTGTTTAAAGAAATGAAAACAGGCGGACATAAGCTCGGGGAGGGTCGGGAACTAATTAATTTCCCTCGACCATAACATTCGAAAATTGAAGGAATTTATACAATTTTTTATCGTTTGACCTAGGAGACTACGCATTTTATGGCAGTTGGTATTAGGACCTTAAAATTTTTTTCGAAAGCAATACCAGACAGCAGAGGCTTGGAAAAATGGCACTCTTTTGGAAAATGAAGCAATACACTTTTACACCGATGGTACAAAAACCAACGAAGGTGTGGGAAGCGGAATATACTCAGAAAAACTGAATCTCAGTCTTTTCTTCCGCTTACCCGATCATTGTAGTGAGTTCCAAGTGGAAATTCTGGCGGTTAAGGAGGTGCTGTCTTGGCTCAAAGAAAACGTTATATCCTCCACGGATATTCGAATCTTCTCGAACAGCCAAGCTGCCCTCATCTCTTGCCTCTGTCTCTATAAAATCCATCACGGTCCGAAACTGTCAGATGTCTCTGAGGGAGATGTCAAATCAGTTCAACATTCATCTTTCATGGGTGCCAGGGCACAGGGACATACCAATCAACTGTATGACAGACGAACTAGCCAAAAAGGGCACAACCACTTCCCTACGCTTATAATGAAACAACATAGGTGTACCTATCGCTACATCTAAACTCCTACTTAGACAAGACGCTTCGAGTATAACAAACACTAGATGGACTGAGAGTAACAACTGCCTTGCAACCAAAAAAGTCTAGGCCGCGTCTAGACTCAAAACGCTCGAATAGTTTGTTAGCCCTGAACCGCCTGTATCTAGGTTCTACCATAGGTGCTCTTACGGGAAACTGTCTGATAGGGAGATACACCAAAATACTTGGTATGCTTTCCAATGATTTCTGCAGAAGCTGCATGGACGAGGAGGTGGGAGAAACCATTCAACACCTTCTTTGCTCATGCCCTGCACTACTTCATAGGAGGAAAACTCATCTCGGTGAATTCTTCTTCGATGATACTAGCTACTTAGCTTACATAGACCCTAAAAGTCTTTCGAAATACATTAAAAGTTCCGAGTGGTTCGACTAACTGGTGTAATGTCCCGTAATGGAAGATAAATGGGTGATCAACTCGTTAATCATACATTGGGTTTCTGAGATCAGTAGGTGATTAACTTGCTGATCTCTGTGGTATCACAATGGGTCCTTGCACCCTAAGTGTGTCAGGCAATGTCCTCATTGGCTGACAGCCACTTCCACCTAACCCTAACCTAATAACAGACAGCAAACAATTAGATGCTACAGGGACTCGAACCTCGAACTTCCAAGTAACACGCAGTCATGCTACCAGCAACCTGCTTGCATGTGACAGATTTTAAAAGGATCGCAGTTTTTTTTTTCAATAAATAATGCAATGTAAAAAGAGTTTCCCCGTGTATTGATGTGCATGGGCGACAAAGGTATTGAAAGCGACATTTAGGATTATTGCTCTACAGTTGGTCCAAATTTAAAGGCCTCCCCTTTTTAGTCAAACGATACTGAGGCTCGATCTTCTTTGAATAACTCTACATCAAGTCTACAAAACTTAAAAATAATTTTGATTTCTTCAACTCCTCTCTGAATCTACGCATGAGAGCTATCCGATTGATCACGTTCAATGCGTTAAAACGGAAATAGGAACCCCAAGTGCTTTTGTCACTAATCTTGAAATTCCTCAAGGCTCAGTTCTAGGTCCGCTGTTATTCTCATTACTTATAAATTACCTTCCGGATGTTATTTCCAATTGCCAAGTTCATCTATATGCATATGATGTGGCCATTTATAAATGTCGTCCAATTGGTTCGATGGATGACTGCTTTTCTAGATTGAATGACAACTAAGTTGGTGTATTTGATTGGTCTAACAGTAATAACTTAATACTTAACCCGTCCAACTCTGTTCCGATGTTACGTGCTAGAAAAGAGCTGAGCCCTAAAAACTTTCCTCCGGTTATCCAAGCAAAAACATTCGTCAAAAAATATTTAAGTGTTTTCAGTTCTCAATTTAACTATGCCCAACAAAGTCATTTCCCAATGGATTTTGTTGAACATGTCACTAAAGATACCTCGAACTATTCCATAATAGAAATTCAAAACAATAAGCTGTTCAGAGCGCTTCGTGTCCGTTTGTCACCTTTTTTTTTAACTAAAAACAAACATCGTTTTTCACATCAAATTTACTATGCTCACATTCTCCGCACCTGGACTTCGCTCTCATTGCATTTAGCTGAAAGCTAGATTTTTCAGATTTTCGAACAGATAGATTTTCAGATGGAAAAAACAGTCTGAAATTGAATTCTCAAAAAAAAGATTAAAAAAAGGAAAACAACGTATACATATGACAATCGGACTTTACTCGGTATTTTTGGGTTTGTTTTTTGTTTTACTAGTTTTCGCTTACTTGTTGAATTAAAATTGATTATTATTGATGTTCGGATATTCTGTTTTGTAAATTTATATTAAAAGTGAATTTATCAGCAACGAAAATATATTTTTAAGGGCATATGATTAAAATTTTTTTTATCAAAATAGATTAAACTGATTTAATTTGCATACTACCTTATAGAAATACTTGGGAATCGAATTCCTTAATTTCAAACTGGGAAAATCTGCATGCTTTCCAATTACTTTTGCCACTGACTATGTAGAACCGAAAGGTGAATCACAGCACCATTTTATATCTGACACAGAGCTTAAATTGCATTCTTGGACAGACAGATTGAACTTCGAAGATTCAAAACTGCTGACAATGTGAACAATTTCTTTCCTACTTTTTGAAACTAAAACAACAATCGCAAAAACAAACACTGTCAGATTCACGTCAACAAAAAAAATGAGAAATGAATCCAACAAAGAGTTAAAGTTAAGCAGCTTTATCTGTCGTTTACCACCAAACTAGATTAATGAGAAGGACTATACAGTAAGGGAGTATCAACGTGCAGTTTTTGAATAAACCAGGCTTAACCGAATTTCCCTTAATGGTCCAAACTGAAATTGGCTAATGTTGAGGTCAGAACATTCATTCAACATTAAGATTCAGAAGCTTGTCGATATCGAAATGATTGGTTAGGTTAGGTTAAAATGGCTGCCAGGAATACAACTGATACACTTAGACCAATATAAGGTCCATTGTGATACCATAAAAAATTGTGCGAGGGAGTACCTCACTTAACCGAACTATTTGGAGCTTCTAACAAAGCGAAGGAGATGAAGGGGATCTGTGTTCACCAGATCGCTTGGATAATCAGAAAATATTTTCCTAGATGCCGTTTTCTTTTTAAAAAAGAGTGCAGGACATGAGCAGAGGAGGTGTGGGACTGTCTCCTCCTCTTCCTCATCTAAGCAACTTCTGCAGAAGTCATTTGAGGAAACGCCGAGTCTTATAGCGTTTCTTCCTATCAGACAATGTCCGGTGATGACATTGCTTACGGAGCTAACGTGCAATCTGGTTACGGATAACAAATGTCTTGTGCGTTTTGGATCTAATCTAGTCCTGACCATATCTGTTTTGTTGCCACACATGTGGTGATATTATTCCACCTATAATTTGTTCTATCCATTGTTTCTTGCTTCAGCATAAAAAATGATAGATTTTACCAAATTTTGTAACTAACTTATTTTTATTTTACACAAAAAAAATCAAATTAATATTTTTGTCTCTCCACAGAACGATCGGCCACTAGAGATGTCTGTGCTTGAAGGAGAACCAACCGGCACAATTGTTGGTAACTTCAGTGCCATGGATGAAGACATAGGAGAAAATGGGGAAATTGATTATATTATCACGGATGGTAACATCGATAATGTTTTCGAAGTTGAGAGAACAAACAATAGTATGGCACTAATACGAACCACTGGTGTTGTCGACCGTGAAAGCGTTGAATCTTTGACTATAACAATCAAATGTTTTAAGCTGAACCACAAGCCTTTACTGTCATCCCAAAGCGAACAATATGATCCATACAACCTTTCTCAAATAAAAATTCAAATCAAGGTTCTAGACGTAGATGACAATTTACCTCAATTTGAGAGAAAGAATCCTTCGGTTGGTATTCGCATCAATGTCCCCATTGACACAGTGATTGCTTCAATTCACGCCACAGATGAGGACGCCGAAGCTGCTCCTATTATTTTGACTATTGACAACGTAACTTTTGTCCCACAATTTTACAAACGTGCGAAAAATATGTCGCAGCTATCCGTTGGCAGTTTGTTCACCCTCAATAACAGGACAGGTGAACTGCGGACTGGTGGATCTTTTACCAACTACGTGGATGGATATTTCCAGCTGCGCATCCGTGCTAACAATTCGGTCAATGTGAAGCGCCACACTTTCAACAACCTTAAAGTGTTTGTTATACGAGACAAATCTCTTTTAAAGTTCGTCTTTGCACGTCCACCAAGCGAGATTCAGGGAATTATTCAACCCTTCCAAGAGCAACTTCAAAAGAAACTGAAACCCTTACACTTGGAAATACATATTCTTGATACTCAAGTTCTATCAAGGCCTGACATGAGCCTGGACTTTACATCTACAAGCTCCTGTTTTCAGATGTTTAGAAATGGAGCAGCTATTCCAATGCTGGAAATGCAAAAGCTTATGGACTCGAATAAACTGAAAGAGGAGCTCTTCGACACATACGTTGAGTTTGGAGTTAGTGAAGTAGAGTCTTGTTCTATTCGAAGGACGGTAGCAACTGCCAGTTTAATGTCTTCGCCTGGTACCTGGCTTGTTATCATTGCGGCATTCATTGGAATTGCAGCTATTATCGCCACTTGTATTGCATGTTGTTCGGCGAAAAAGTAAGCCCTTACTTTTGTATATCTAAATGTATTTCTTTAAATTTTTATCCATTTGCAGATACAAGAAGCACTCAAAACGAATGCCTACACCAAGACCACCGCCGGAGCCATTCGGAGTTGGAGTTCCTGCGGTATTTTATTCCGAACCAATTTACGGCCCATTGTAATGACTTTCCCTGAAATTTTCCATCCTTACCTAGATTTTAAGGAAAATCCATGTAAATACTACTCAATTTTGTTTAAACTTTAAGTGATGCGCTTTCGAATGATAAGTTTTGTGATAAAAATACTCAATTGACTTTTGTTAGTTAAATTATGACTTTAAGAACTTCTCGTGAAATACATCCTCTACTTTAGAAATACGTAGTAATAAATTGGTGTTAATGACTAATTGACTACTCCATACGCTTACCAATGCCATGTGAAAATAAATAAGAGCGTTTGGTCACTTCTAATAGCGTCCTTGAATCGAACTTAATAAATATTTATTTAAAAAAATATGCACATTTCTTTCATTTAAACACATCTGCTGGTGTGTAGATGTTTGAGATTCTATCTTCTCTTCATAGTACTATGTCATATATAAAATTGAACCAAAAACATTTAAGAAAAAATAGAGGAAGGCTGAATTTAATGACCGCCGCAATTGATTAATTATTTCCTTTTTCAATTTCTTTTTCCATTCTTTGCTCTTGAAATTTTGAGCTTACCCATTTCCGGCTAGCGTTGCGAAAACGCAACGTCATGTTTGAGAGCGTCTCCAGCTTAAAGGATTCTTTATTTTAATGAACCAACAAATGATTATGAAAGCTTATTAAAATATCTAATCGACCTGTTTTTGGATTCAAAAACTTAATTTTGTAGTCTTTTGAACACCGTCAAAAATTGTAATTTCGGAAATTTTGAGGTAGCCTTTGTTGAGGAACTAAAAAGTGTATAAACATCTTATTATTTTAAATTTTTTTCACACACTGTTAGGGAAAGATTCAAATTATATTTCAATATACATTTGATGCAAATCATACGGGTTACCTGATTGATAGGTTAGGTAGAAATCCTACGTTGCGTTTTCTCAACACCCGCCAAAAGTAAAAGCATTTACCAAAAGAAAAAAAAAAATTCCGTTGGGTTTTCACTGCATATAAAACTTGGTTTCTTCGAAATAATGTGCACTTTATAAAAAAAAATTTTTATTAAAAAAGAACCGAAAATTCATTCCATAGCTATTTTGGAAAAACCACGGTAAAGGGTTAGAAATTCTTAGAAATAATTGGACTGTACACAATAGTTATAAAAAACCTTATAGCTCAGGTAACTTATTTTTTCAACAGAAAATTTATATTTATTTTTCCAGGAAAAAAATTAAACCAATAATTCGTGAATGAGTGGTTTATTGTAAAACCACAAACGAATAGAAATATTTGGCAATTGATTTATTTTTTACAGTCATCAGCATCTACAACAAATGCACGGCAACAGCATCAGACATCAGAGATGATCTCCATACCTTGAACAGGATATTGTGCAGAAGCACCTATGAACTCATTGGAGGAGACTTTAACGCTAGACACCGAAGATGGATGGATACACAAGACAACAGTGACGGGAATGCAATTGTCAATTAGCTGGACGAAAATATAGAACATCACTCTCTGGTAGTAGTGTCCCAACCCAAACCCAACTTCCCAAGGACACCATAGACGCTCGACTTTTTCCTCGCAACATCCAATCCTATATTTATCCTTCCGGAGCTGCGAAACTTCGTCTGCACGACAATAACCAGCGATTGGATCACGAGGCCGTCTTTCTTTCAATCAACCTCCGGCACCAGATAATCTCTGTGAACCAACCAGAGGTGGGCTTCGTCAACTACAAAAAGCTAGACACTGCTAGCCAACTAACACACACTACCGTCAACCAACACAAACCTCCGGAATGAGGAAATTGATACAGCAATTTACAATCTGGAAACCGTAATTGAATCTTCGCTTGAGAAGAATAGGCAACCAAGAACTTCCCGGGACAAATACGAGCACCTGCCCGACTACATACAGAAGCTCTACCACCACAGGCAACACTTGAGGAAGCTGCTACAACGTATTCAGCAACGGGAACTAAACACCATCAACAGCAACTACCAGGCGGTCTCCAGCGAGCTCAGATGCGTAAACATCATGTTCAAGAACGCAGTGAACTATCACAACGACATTCTTCTCCAAAACAGGCTCCAACCCATGGCGAAGCTTCAATCAACGCAAATAGAGCCAAAGGATTTGCGGACTTCTTTGATGAATACTTCAAACCAAATCCACCCTTGGACACTGCATTTTTGGAAGAAGTCAACTCCTCAATTCAACTCGCACAAGCCCCCCAACATCCAATTCAGCGATGAAAATCCGTCCAACGATCCAGAAGACAACCTTGAGCACTCCTGAAGAAATTCAACAGATTCATCCTCAAAAGACTACTTCAATCAGAGCATTTGTTGTCGATTCCTTGTTGAGATCAGAGACAAGCAGCAGTCAGCCTATTCAACGAGATGGAAACCCTAATGAAGCGGTTCGTTTCGATGACATGAAACACTATCATCGAAAAAAAAAACGTCTTCGCTGTCGGAAATGTTCTAGTCAACCCATTTTTTTCTGCACAAAGTGTAACGTAGCACTTCATCCAAAATGCTTTGATGGATACCACACAAAAACAAATATTTGATGAATATTTTGTCAATAAAACTGATTTAAACTGCGTATTTAAATTTTTTTTCTTTAATGATTTTGCTACTATATTTGGCGGGTGTTGCGAAAACGCAACGTCAATTTTCCGGGAAACTAAAAGCTTTGCCAAAAATTTTTTTTAGATTTTCTCTAACTAGCCCAAAAATAGACAAAGTGTGAAATTTCAAGTTCCTAGCACACCTGGAACTGGTAGCCGCCGGAAATGGGTTAAGAAGAAAATTATGTTCAAAAAATGTCAAGGTCTGACTGCTCCAGTTGATGACCTCCGTCCCAAAAAAAGCAACAAGAAATCAATTTATTCTAAATATTTGATGGATTTTCATATGAATGGCTGGTTAGGTAAGCATTGAGCTCATTTTCCAAGAAACCAGATATCAATCGGACCACAGCAATCTATTTCACTTAGATCAGGTGAATCCGATAAATCCACTTGACGTAGCTGGTACACGTCATCGTTAGTTGTTACCGACGAAGCCATCAAATATGCCGTGGCATATTTTGACGGTTGCAGGAAAGTATAAACCTTTTGCTACATACTTTGAAAAATATTTTCACTGGTGGCTTACCCCTAGCGTATATACTACTCGTAACTCCATGGCCTTCATACCAAAAATTGGTAAACAAGACTACTTACTCGCCAAGAGCCTTAGACCCATCAGTCTTACCTCCTTCCTGCTTAAAGCGCTGGAAGGAATTATTGAGATTTACATACGTACAACCTTACTCCAAACACACCCTCTGTCTCAGATGCAACATGCTTACCAAAGAGGAAAATCTTGCGAGACCGCACTTCAAAATCTTGATAGCAGGATTGAATGCGCGCTTGACAGGAAAGAATTTGCGGTGGGCATTTTCATCGACATTCAAGGTGCTTTTGACAATGCTAGCTTCGATGGTATGTGCAATGCTGCTAGAGAACACGGTGTTGACGATTCATTAGTGTTGTGGATTAAAGCAATGCTAGTGAATAGAACCGTAATTGCTGAGGCGCAGGCGGAGTGTGGACATATGTTGCAACGGGAGCGAATAAGGGCTGTCCACAAGGTGGCGTTTTATCTACTCTTTTGTGGTGCTCACAAGCCGTATATCTTTTGACTCGCGTCTAATGGATATGCCGTCTGACACGATGATCCCTAAACTGCGTCAAAATTATTCAGTCAACTTTCCTACGGTTCAGGACTGGTTCGCTTCAGAATCTGAGCCTGGAAAGAACTGTTATCGTATCTTCACAGATGGCTCCAAAACCGACGAGGGTTCTGGTGCTGGTGCCTTTGTTGAGAACGACGACATAGGACTGCACTCATTTTTGGGATCATACGCATCCGTTTTCCAAGCGGAGTCTTATACTATCCTAATGGCCTTGAGCCACATAACGAACAATGGATGGACGGGGAGAAGTATCTTTGTTTGCAGCGACAGCCAAGCTGTGTTAAGGCCCTCCTCAACCCTCTAACCACTTCGAAAGTGATCCAGGAATGCAAGAGCTCTCTGAATACGGTCGGAAGATTAAATTCCTTGAGTCTCATTTGGGTTCCGGGCCATCACGGCATAACAGGAAATGAAATCGCCGATGAACTTGCTAAGCAGGGATCTCAGACAGCTTTCTCAGGACCTGAACCGTCGCTTGCTATACCAGCGTCCTCAGTGAGGGCTTCAATCAACGATTGGATCTGTGAAGAGCACAACTGTATGCTCCCCAACGTTAGTAAGAAGACTGCAACATTTTTGCTACCTCGTAACAGAAAGGAATGTAGAAAGCTTATTGGCGTTGCCAGCGGGCACTTTTCTTTTGCCAAGCATTTAAATGTGTTAGGCTTAAGTGATACCACACTCTGATGTGAATCTTGTGGAGAAGCCTGCTTTTTCTCTCATGAGGTTACAGAAACTCGGCGCAGACATGGTGAGAGCTGGTAACATAGGCTCCTTATCATGGCAGCGTCTTTTGGCTTTTCTTCGAACATCTGGAAAGCTATAACAAATAGAAGGTTGCTAACTGGTAGTATAATGGACCGGTATTTAGGTCTGAGTGCTCCAGCTGGTATTTTAAAAACCTCCAACAGAAAATAAAAGCATTGAGCTTCATATAATACATAAATAAGTGAATTCCTATTAATTTTCTTTATTAATATGAGGTAGAAAGGGGGTCTTTCAACTAAAGGCATTTTCTCAGTTAATAGTTCATGATGAACCATCACTTTCCAATCCACTCGCTTCTCAAAAACTAATAATATAAAATTTTGGTCTCGAGCTTGATTTTTTTTTTTGTGATAGTACTTGATTTGTGATAAGCTTTTTTTTTAAAATTTAAACGTTGACTTCTTATTTGCAGTGTGTTTTAAAACATTTGTGTTAAAAGTGTTCATTAAATTAGAGTGTAAGGTAAAGGAAGTAAAGATAAAACACATTGCACATTGTTTGCAAAATCTTTTAAGCTGGAAATAAAAAGGTGCATATTATTTATTCTTTATCTTAATATAATGAAATTATTATCCATTTCTAAATGCATATTAACAAAATTGAATCACGATAAAAAAATGAAGCACTTGCAGTAAAGGTTGCAATACCGTTCTATTCTTCGAATATAAAAAAAGAGGTAAAGTAGTTCCCTGTTCAATTCAATGCAAAATCGTTGATAATCTTATCTAAAACATGAAAATATGCCACACAAGTGCATAATAAACAAAATCACAATTAGAGTGCAAATAATTGCCAAGAATTTGACAAACAAAACCCCGTTTGAGCCGATGGCGATGTAAGGTCTTCTGATAAATTTAGCGGCATACTTAGGTTTTCGTGTTGACTAACTACTTTCATAACATATGTCATACTTGGCCATTCAATTATTACATTCAGTCTACTAAATATTTGATTTGCACTAATGTTTTTATCACACGCACATGACTTTATTGCTATTTTTTTAAACCCTCAGGCTTACATATTGACACATTCCTTGCAGCAGTGGTCTCATTAATTTTTAATGACTGTGTTCTCAAGTTGTACAGACTTTAAATATTTACAACAGTTCGTCACACATCTGATAGTATAAAGGGCAACTTAAAACGCAAGCACGAAATTGAAGTATGTAATTGCTATGGAGCATTGATGCTCTCAATGGTTTGTAAGATGACACCCATTTTGTATTAAGGGGGGACGCTGGTCTAGAATTTTGAAGAAACCGAAATTTTTTTTTTGTCTGAAAAGGTACTTTAGGGTCTTAAAAATAACATACAAAAGGATGGATGCCGGGAAAAATGTCTAAATGCCCAAACTTTCCATTCTGCGGCAGCGTCCCTCTGGTATGCCGTATGATTTTATAGTATTTAAAACTTTAAACGCGTTTTCTCAAAATCACTTTTTTTTGACTGGCCGAAAACATAACTTGAGCAAATCTTCACCGATCTATGCGAAATTTTGACAGTACGTTCAAAATACCTTTCTCCAGAGCCGTACGTAGGATTTTTTTTCTATGTTGCATAGTTTTTTTTAATCAACAATTTTGTCGCATTTTTTTAGTGAAAATTTGAATTTTTTGTTCAAACGTACACCATTTCGCGAAAAAACAGAATATCGAAAAAATCCTACGTACGGCTCTAGTTGTTGATGTAAGGAAACTAAAAAATTTCGGGATTTTGTTCCAGGATCAAAATTAAGGAGGTTACACTTTCGGCCATGGACCCATCTAAAAAATGAAGTGCCTCCGAAGAAATGCTGAACAGCCGCCATTTTGAATTTAATTGACAGGAAAAATTTTGTATTTGCTTATTAAGACCTAAATTATAAAACCTCTTTCACAGATTTTCGATTGATCTTTTTGTTGAGTCACAAAAAATTCATAAATTATGCCCATTTTTTCACGCTCTAGACCAGCGTCCCCCCTTAAACAACTGTGTACCTTAGCACATGAATCTATTCCTTACTTTATGAAATACTTTTTTTTTATCTTACATTATACAAAGCTGAATTTATTTTATTTTGTATATGGTTTTGTTTCTTCACCGACTCATCATCGTGTAATAAGTCCATACACCTCTTATGTCGTTATTGCAAACCTAACATTCAAAATTTATTAAAAAACAAGACTTAAACATGACATTAATCTGATAAATATTGACTTAAGCGATTGTATCGGATTAAAATTTTATTTACAAAATGTTTAAAGATCAGTCTAATAACACTGCGGAATAACTTGTCACAGTGTGTTTGCTTAGCTTACGTTCTTTTACCCATCAGAGCACACAAAAAATACAGCCACCATACAAAATTGTTGCAGAATCCTTTGATATTTTGAAGGGGTTGCATAGTTCAATAGGATAGGACCAAGAATTATGCGCCTCATCATCACAATTGGAAAATGTAACAACAACCAAAGCGAATTTCGAAAGTTGAAACTGTTTAAAAAAAAGGGTGAATGTTGTATTGTAAGTGCCATCTTCCGTATAAGGGTGGTTTGTTGCAGTTGTTGGTTTTTTTTAATGTCAAGGATTAAAATTGCGTATGATCTCTTGAATAATCGTTAACACATAAAGTTCAAAAGAAAGTACATGGATTGAGTAAATACCGTGGGTACCCCTTTGGAGAAAAAAAAACGAAACATAATAACATTAGACTAAGAAATATTGACTGCTTGTCTTTTACAACGTAGTTCAGTATAATAAAGCAATTCAATATAAATATGTATGTAAAGGCTCTGTTTGTACAGTGCCAGCTAATGTATGTATGGGATCTTAAAATGTCATCGACTATTTAGGTCAATGAGTTTTTATTCTGTTTCCTAAGTGGTCTACACAAGTTCTATAAATTTAAACAAAAAATCAAATTCTATAAATTTAAACAAAAAAATTGCTTGCAACATCAGTTGTCTAACAGTTTTGTTTGCTTTTAACCACTTTATCAACAATTTTTGAAAACTTGTATCCTTAAATGGAGAATATATTTAGTTTGCTGTCCCGTTACATTTGCAAGAGGTATTTCAGTATTCTAACGGATTCATTTTATGAGAAAAATAATCACTACAAATCTTTTGACATTAGGTTCACAACTACATAAACGTTGGCAGCGCTCATTTACAAATTGACACTCAGCTGTAAGACATGAGTAACAAAATCCAATTATTTGACGAGATCCTCCGGAAGTTGCTACAGAAAAATCTTAAAGCAAGGCTAAAGGAAAGTTTAAGTAATTAAGACTGTGTCTGTCTGCAAGACGATTTTTAAAAATTCAATTTATTTTCGGAGACATAAGTCTTTTGCTAACGCGCATTCAAACTAGCTTGGCCTTATGGCGAAACTTTAAACGCGTTTTTCTCGAAACTGTCTTTTTCAAAACTATGGCCACGATTTCTTGAGTTCTACTGGACTCATTTACCTGACATTTTTGAGAGTATTTTTTTATTATATATCAATGGTCGCAACTAGGTTCATCTCCAAATTCAATTCTTTTCTAAATCTTAAAAGTTTGAAAGAGTGTGGTAAAAACTGTTTTTACGGAGTTGCCATTTTGTGAATAGTTTTTATTTCAAGTTTTCCATAGATATGACCATAGCGACATTATTCTAGATTAATAATCTTCTTCCTTTTTTTATATCCGATTGCTAAATGGAATGGAATGTTCACGTGCCAATTTTTTCAGACTCCCTACTTCATCAACTGCTAGTTCTTTTAATTTGTAACTTTTTGATATTTTATTCAGATCACCTGAAAGTCATGCCTCTCGACCAGAAAATCCCCTTACATTTTTTTAATTTTGAAAATGCAGGTGAGGTATATGTACTAGCTAGTCGTATCAGTTAAACTAATTTGTCTACCATATCTTCAGAGACCCTAAACTCATCAGCAAATTTTGTTATATTGGTACTGGTTTTATTTGGTTTAGCAACTAACAATCGTTTCGTTAGCAAAGTACCTCTTAAGGATTGTGAGAAAAGAGCTTTCATTTTTTATAACCAATTATGGCGCAATGTCAAAAGCTTAGGTATAAATAATAAGCCCAGCAACTGTAACATTGAATGTGACCCCAATGAATTAAATAAATTGTTTGCTAGTTCTTCTTCTCAAAATTCAACTGATCAAAACAGTATTTGTTCCCACTTTAATTTTGTGAGAGAACATTCAAATTGATTTAGTTTTCGATGCATTACCGACTTAGAAGTATTAAAGGCAGTCCTTGCAATTAAATCGGAGGCAATAGGTTTGGACGAAATTCATCCAAAGTTTTTAAAGCTTATCTTACCCCAAGTTTTGCCCTTCCTTACACATATATACAATTTCATGTTAACCACCTCTTCTTACCCTTCTATTTGGAAGTTGCCAAAATTATCCCTATTCCCAAAAATTCAACTTCAAACCCCGTTGAATATCGGCCAATTTCAATTTTGCCTTTTATCTCGAAGGCTTTTGAGAAAATAATGTTTCCATGTTTTTAACGGAGCACAAGCTTTTATCTTCAATTCAAGCGGGCTTCAGACCAAAGCACAGTTGTCAGACCGCACTTTTAAAATTAGTGGATGATATTCGTCTAGAAATTAACAATGTATATGTTTCGACCTTAGTGATGCTTGACTTCTCAAAAGCATTCGACACTGTGTCTCATGAGATTCTCCTGAGAAAACTGAATTTGAATTTTCGTTATGAAACACCGCGGTTGCTATTATTCAAAAATATTTGCAAGGAAGAACTCAAGCTGTGTCGATCAAAAATAAGCTTTGCGATTTTTTGTACACTAACACCGGTGTTCTATTCCAGGGCCCCTACTATTTTCGTTATTTATAAACGACCTTCCTGATGTTCTCAGGTCTTGTAAGGCGCTTATGTACGCAGATGATGTCCAACTGTACTACAGCTACCGAATCGGAATGATTGATGACGCTACCGTCCGGTTAAACTCTGACCTGAGCAAAGTATTTCAATGGGCTGTGATGAATGAACTGCGATTAAACCCGAAGAAAAGTCAAGCCATTGTCATTAGCAAAAATGCTATAGATACGACCTGCTAACCAGTGGTAGAACTTGGTTCTTCCATATATATGAAAATAGTTAAAGACTTAGGCATCATTTTCAACCAAACTTTAACTTGGGAGGATCATATTTCTTGCGCCGTTGGCAAAACGTATGGTGCACTGGTGGAACTGTCTTCCAATTAAAACTAAAACCATTTTGGCTAAAACCTTAAACCATTTTGGCTAAAACCTTAATCTGTAACGTAGATAGCAACAGTCACCGAAAACTCCGAGTTGCTTTTAACAGCATAGCACCGTTTGTACACAGTCTTTGCAGGTTTGACCATGTCACACAGTAGGCAAATGGTATCTTCAACATGTCTTTTCAAAATTACCTAGACAGCAAGGTGTTATTGATTGTTCCTTTTTAATTTAATACAGACAAAGACTCCGGACTACCTTTACGATAAAATAGTTTTTGCACACTCGCAGAGAAGTAGAATACTTATTGTACCATCTCATATGTATACTGTTTCCAAAAGACAATTTTTTGTTTACGCTGTTGGGCTGTGGAACTCTTTACCTGCCAATCTGAGGAGAATCAACAACTTTGCTACATTTAAAAGAGACCTCTTTAATCATTTAAGGTGCTAAAATCTTTCTTAAAATCCTTCTTTTCTCATTTTTCTTTTTGTTTTATGGATTTTAAAATAGTTATGCCCCGTGCAGTGTCGGGTTAGAATAGCACTGCAGCGCCTCCCCGCTTGTCGTAAAAGGCGACTAAAGGAACAATCATATCTAGACGACTAACATCAAAGTGAGTCTAGCGACACACATACCACCTTAAAACTCTCCCCAAGTATGCATGCAGATCCCGGGGTTTACACGACTGGAGATCACCGGTGTAGTAAAAGGGAAATCAAACTCATTAAATGGAGCATGCATGTGTCGAAAAGGATGAAAGAAAATTTTTGAAAAATTTTGAGCATTATGGAAGTACTTGCGAACATAAGAAGCACTACCCCGCCAGGCAGTTCCATTGCTATGCATGGAGCTGATCCTGGACCGAGCAGCAATGTTCGGGTCAGAGCTATACGGATTCCGGGGGCTAGCAAAGTAATGCGACGAGTTGGACGAAAATTTAGAGTCGCGAGTTGGAACGTTGGAAGTATGACTGGTAGAAGTCTTGAACTCGAAGAGATGATGAGAAGGAGGCGAGTGGACATCTTGTGTGTTCAGGAAACGAAATGGCGAAACACAGCAAACAAAGCCCGTTTCTTAGATGCAAAGACCAAGGCTTACAAGATGTTCTACTATGGAACGGAACAAGGTAGGAACGGAGTCGGTATCATCCTTGACCAAAGTTTATGTAACAGCGTGTTGACCATTTTGAAGTCCAGTGACCGTTTGATGTCTCTTAAATTGGTGATGGAAGGAAAGGTCTGGAATATAATCAGTGCATATGCTCCCCAAATAGGGTGTGAGCAGGAGGAAAAAGATGCATTCTGGCTTGATTTTCATAACCTACTTAAGAACATCCCAAAAGAAGAGTTTTTGTTTGTTGGAGGAGATTTGAATGGACATGTCGGGAAGACAAACGAGGATTATGAAGACTGCCATGGAGGTTTGGGATTCGGCACCAGGAACACTCCTGGTGAAGATATTCTAAGTATGTGCAAGTCATACGGTCTAATCGTACTAAATACCATGTTCATCAAACAAGACCGACACCTTATCACTTACAGCAGTGGAGGAAATGAAACCCAGATTGATTACCATTTGGTAACCAATTACATGAAATCTCGGGTGAAAGACTGCAAAGTGATACTAGGAGAAGCTGCCGCTCAACAACACCGTCTTCTTTTAACAGAATTTTTTACGGATGCGGTAAAGGAAGTCAAACAAACAAAGGCTCCTAGGAGAATCAAGTGGTACAATCTGGAGAAAACCAAAGGACAGCAATTCATTTCGTATATGCAAAGTCAGCTGTGTAATACCATCGACGCAGTTTCAAATGCAATCACGGCACAAAATATGTGGGATCGCCTACAACGAACCTGCTTAGAGAGAGCCAAATCACTGTTAGGAGTCTCAAAAGGACACCACCAACAAGTTAAAGAAACCTGGTGGTGGGATGATGAAGCTAAAGCAGTGATTAGAAAGAAGAAAGCAGCTTTCCAAGCTTGGTCGAAGTGCCCCTCAAGAAATACAAATGAAAAAGCGCGTTTCAAAATGGAATACAAGAGCTGCAGAAAAGAAGCGAAGAAAAAGTGCGCCCAACTTCAAGCAAAAAGCACGGAGGGCCTGTATCGAGAGCTGGAAGAGATTTCTGCCCCAGCTGCTGAAGCAAATCAGGCAATCCAAGAGCTAAGACAAAGCAACTTGAATAAGGGAGCAACCATTTTCAAAATAGCCGCTCAGAGAAGGAGAAATGCGCAGGAGATTCGTTCGCCGAAGTTCATCAATGATGCTCAAGGAGTGCTACTTGTGGATGACGACAAAATTCTTCACAGGTGGCGACAGTATTGTGATGATCTTTTGAATGAACAGTTTCCTCGGCGCCACTTTCCAACAGCTGCACCTAACTTTACGGAAGTATCCGACGTCACAGTCGAAGAAGTTAGGGAGGCAGTTAAGAACTCCAAAAAAGGCAAAGCGATTGGGCCAGACGAGGTACCATATGAGTTTTGGAAAAATATGGGAGACATCGGGTTAAGATGGCTCACGATTCTCATCTCCAAACTTGTAAGAGGTGACAGTTTGCCTAATCAATGGAGGGAAAGTTTTCTTCTTCCAATGTACAAGGGAAAGGGAGATACCAGAAGCTGTGACAACTATCGTTCGATCAAGTTGATGTCCCACACTATGAAGATCGTTGAGCGGGTTTTGGATAGCCGACTGCGGAAAATAATAAGGCTGTCTGATGACCAATGCGGGTTTGTCGCGGGTAAGTCAACTACAGACGCAATCCAAAGCATAAGGATCATTATGGAAAAACACCGAGATGCCTTAGAGGATTTGCATATTGTGTTGGTTGACTTCGAAAAGGCATTCGATCGACAACCACGAGATCTGATATGGGTGGCCCTCAGACACCGAGGAGTTCCTGAAGCCTATGTGCGAATAATTATGGACATGTACGAGGGAGCAGTTACAAAAGTGAGATGCCCAGCTGGAGTCACCGAAGAATTCCAAATAACAGTAGGTGTACATCAGGGAAGTGTCTTGAGTCCACTGCTCTTTATTGCTGTTCTGGATTATTTGCTCGAAGGAAAAGTAACGGACAATAAAGTACAACAATTATTCTTTGCTGACGATGGAGCCATCATAAGCGAGGATCCTACATCCCTGCAACGAGCACTTGACGTTTGGATTGATGTTCTGGAAGGAAATGGGTACCGTATTAGCGCTAAAAAGACTGAATACCTGTGCTGCCCTTTTTCTGATCCAGACAAGCCTATTCCAGACATTTATTTGAATGGAAATGTGCTTCCCAAGTGTGAAAAGTTTAAATATCTGGGATCTATGATCAATAGTGAAGCATCTTGTGATGACGACATCAATCATCGAGTAAGCGTAGGGTGGATGAAGTGGCGAGAAAACTCCGCTATCTTCTGTGATCGAAAAATGCCCCCTAAGCTGAAGGGAAGACTCTACACAGCAGTTGTCCGTCCAGCTCTGACATACGGTTCACAATGTTGGACAATGTACAAAAAGTATGAGAGCAAATTGACGGCAGCCGAAATGAAGATGCTTCGGATGACAGCAGGAGTAACAAAGCTTGATCGAATTAGAAGTACTAAGATTCGTGGAAGCCTTCATGTCAAAAGTACCATCTTGGACAAAATTCAGCACGACCGGCTCAGTTGGTATTGTCATGTTCAAAGGAGAGATCCGCAGAACCCCGTCAAAAAGGCAATATCGTACAACGTTTCAACAAATTCGCGACGAAAAAGAAAAGGCAGGCCAAAACACTCCTGGTACAAGCAAATGCAAAAACAGCAGCATTTGGTTGGCCTCAGACATGGAACAATCCAAAACCGGGAGGCTTGCCGACGATTTCTGAGGTCAACGCGGCGTACCCCACAGGCGGATCACTAGTGTGAAGCAGAAAAGTGGGAGAGTTGTGATCGCTTCAAGATCACTACTCGTAACGCCGAAAATGAAAAAGAAGAAGAAGAAGAAGGATTTTAAAATAGTTATCAGATTATTTTTTCTATTATTTTCTTTGTAAATTTATTTTGTTTCTATTAAAAAATTTTTATGTAACCCAAAAATTGTACCTCTTATACTAAGTATTATCTAAAAAACATTATGTTTTACTATACTTATGTTTAAAATAAATAAATCTAAATCTAAATCTAAAATCTAAATAGCAATTTAAAATCATCTGAGAATACTGCTATTTTTACAGGTTTATCAATTTCTCGTTGATTTTTGGAAACATGCACTGCGGAAATGGCATTCAACTTTGCATTCCCACTAAAAAGTTTTTTTAAGGTAATACAAGAATCCAAGCCTAGCGACTATCAGCATCATCATGCCAAAGCTAATTGTTAACAAGCAGAATTGTCTCATTTGGAACTTACAAAACACACAAAATTTTTGTGAAAACTCTTCATTTTCAACCTGTGATTGTAGGTCTATAGCGGGATCAATTGGCCAAGCATATTCGAAAATGAAGCTGGAGACACTGACTGGTAGGGTGAATGGATTACACTATCGAACGATGATTAATGACTTTGTGTAGCCGAAATTAGAAGATATTGGCGTGGACGACGTTTATTTTCAACATGACAGCCCGCGAGGAGCCCAAACAAACTTTTTGCGTGAAAAGATTTCTGAGAGTGTGATTTCTGGAAGAGACGATCACAATTGACCACCGATATCTTGTGATTTAACGAATTTGGTCTTTTTTCATTGGGGCTACGTGAAAGATATGGTCTATCTATTCCAATGGCTCAAAGTCGATTATAGATTTCAAGGATGAAGTTCAAGATTTTATCTGGAACAAACAGCCGCAAATGTGAGAAAGTTTCATGAAAAGCGTTTGGTCTGGCAATTGTATCCGCAGAGGTATTATTAATAATGATCCGCCCTTTTGCGTGGTAGGTTCGTAGGTCGAATGTCAAAGATCAAAGGAAAAATTGTTTTTCACGATTATCATACCTTTCACGAGGTAATGAAAAGTACTCCGAATGTAGTTACAACCGCCATAAAATCCGATGCATAACTTTTCCGTTCGGAATCGGCACGAAATTGTAGGTCTTTAAAATGCGTCAGGCCTCGAGGATGCCAAAGTTTTGTTGCCCAACCCTATTTTTTTATTATTTAATTTTTGCCACCAGTTGGCTGATATTGGATTTCGTTGTCAATGACATTTGCCAATTTTAATAAAACTGATCAAAATCAAATGGTTTTGATAAATTTTGTACTTAAGGTTGCTTAAATTAATTAAAACTAGCGACCCGCCCCGGCTTCGCACGGGTACAATTCTGATACAAAATACACTACAGAAAAACTGTGAAAATTTAAATCTGAAGTTTTCCCTATACCATGAAGATTTCCTGCTATCTTTGGAATATTCATACACAACATTTTTACTTATTTACTTTTTACATTTCTACCTCGCAATTTTTAAATCAGTAATATTTTCGAAAATATTCGGGCAATTTTGATCTACATGAAATGCACAACGTATCTAATGTATTAATTGGACAAGGAATGATACTGTATCGTTTAACATAGCTTGGTAAATAACTCTTTTTTTTTGTAATATGTAAGAGATAAATATGGTTACTGTGGGTTATCCTTGGGAGATAAATATATGCTGACTTTTTTATTCATCTTTTTAAGATATAAAATTCCGTAGTACATAAATTTGATCTATTTCGTAAGGTTTAGCCAGCGTTTCCAATGTAAGCGCAGAAAAATATGTTTGTTAAGACATCACATTACAAATCGTTAAATTTCTCGACTTTTCTCTGTAATATGCATATATTATACATATAAACTTTCTTCTTGAATCACTCTATTCATTAAAAAAAAAAAAAGCTGCATCAAAATCTGTTGCGTAGTTTTAAAAATCTAAGCATACATAGGGACATAGAAGCAGAGAAATCGACTTTGTTTTATACTATGTAGTGATAGTGATGATAGTGATGGTGATGAAACAAAATGACGTTTCATATTTTTACTTAAAAAAAATTTATTCAACTATTGTCCAGTTCGTAAGCATTCATAAAACCTTCTTCTTAAAATATTCGCCTATAAAAGCTAACAAAAACTTTTTGTGAGCCTGTCGCGCAAACTTTTTCCCAATAAAAATTCAGACGGTATTCATGATAGCATAGACTTGTCCTCTGCAACAGGGTAATATTGCTGAAGTCTTAAAAAGTCAATTAACCTGAGTTAATAGCCCGCAACGCAGTCTATGATATCCGCCTGTCGAGCGAAAGAAGCTCTCTTCTTCGATACTGGCGTCAAAGTTACCAAAAAAATGTTTACAATGAGTAGTATTTCCACAACTTACCGCGCATGTACTCTTCTTTCTGAAAGCACTCTCAAGCAATTCTCGTCCTAGTTTTTTCCCCTGTCACAAAATCCCATCTGAAAAGCTGCTGATATGTAATAAAGGAAGTATGAGATAGTCCAAATTATTTTTGACTGATAAAAGAAGCATGCCGTAAATTACTTTACTTTCGAATAAATAAATTGAAATAATGAGTGCTTGCTTTCTAAGGTATAAAGAATTTTAAATACCGAACAATTATTTAAAACACAACAGCTGCAAAAAGCAACAAAGTATAGGCATAACTTCCACCAGCAATGTTCTTATAAAATACAATAAGCACTTTGATTATTTTCTGGTTAAAGAAGTAAATGGTGACAACCCCAATATTATATTTTAGAAAATTCAAGGCTGTTTTTTTTTTCCTTAAAAGGCCAGTAGCTTACTGTGAATAAGGCGACACGGGAGTAGGGCCGCGGGGGTTAAGAATGAACATCGATGGGATGACTTCTGAGAACGTGAAAAAGGACGACATATTATAAACTAACCAACAACCAACTTTATGAATCCTACTTGCATCTTCCTAATGATTTTCTTTATCGCATCGCATTTCCTGGTCCTCCCCAGCTTATACACGATACCACCATCTTTGAATGACTTTTTGCTTCACCGATATTTTTTTTTCAACATGTCTCATTCCGTGTTTCAGAGCTTGGGTTATAAATATTTTCTACAAAAACTATTACACTTTTAACAGAAATCCTACAGTGATGGTATTGAAATACATAATCAGCTAACGTAAATATTTTATCCAAAAACTTTATGACTTGAATTGATAAAAGATGTATATTCACAAAGCTATTTTGTCTCAAGTCTCAATCCCACCGAGAACGACCTGGGACGACGAAGAATTTTTGAGAGATGATTGAATTCATTTCTATACAGATGGTTCAAAAACCGAAGAAGGGATAGGCTGCGGGGTATACTCAAACCGACTTAACTTAAGTCTCTCGTTCCGCCTTCCAAATCATTGTAGCGTGTTCCAAGCGGAAATTCTGGCGATCAAAGAGGTTCTATCATGGCTAAAAGAAAACGTGACATCCTCAACGAATATCCGGATTTTCTCAGATAGTCAAGCAGCCCTCAAATCACTTGGCGCTGTTTCTACGAACTCAGTAACCGCCCTCAACTGTCGCTTATCTCTTAAGGAGATGGCTGAACAGTTCAATATTCACCTTTTTTGGGTGCCGGGGCACAGAGACATCGTGGGTAACTGCAAAGCCGACGAACTCGCCAGAGAAGGAACCGTTCTACCGATCTCTACCAGCAGGTTGAATATTGGTATACCAATCGCTACATGTAAACTTATGCTAAAGCAAGAGGCGATGGACAGAACAAATCACAGGTGGAACAATATCACCACGTGCGTGGCAACAAAACGTATATGGCCAGGAATAGATCCAAAACGCACAAGACATTTGTTATCCATTACCAAATTGCAAGTTAGCTCCGTAATCAATGGCATTACCGGACATTGTCTGATAGGAAGACACGCCATAAGACTTGGCGTTCCCTCTAATGACTTCTGTAGAAGTTGCTTAGATGAGGAGGAGGAGGAGACAATCCCACACCTCCTCTGCTCATGTCCTGCACTCTCTTCTAAAAGAAAGAGGCAACTAGGAAAATATTTTCTTGATGATCCAAGCGATCTGGCGCACACAGATCCCCTGCATCTCCTTCGCTTTATTGTATGCTCCAAATGGTTTTGTTAAGCGAGGTACTCCCTCGCATAATTTCTATGGCATCACAATGGACCTAATATTGGTCTAAGTGTGTCGGGTGTATTCCTGACAGCCATTGTAACCTAACCTAACCTAAGCTATTTTGTTATTGACAAACCACAAAATAAGAAAAACGGTAAAGACCCCATTCAATTTTACTTCATCGCTACTTTGAGGCATTGAAGCATCTTTTACATTTTAATCAATCAATTGACATACATAAGTGCAATGGTTTCAACTCAGAATATGAATGATTTATAATGAGAAATCCAATGAAAGTCCTTAAGTACAAATAAGAAACGTTGACTTCAAAATGATTTATCACTCTCGTTAAGTAATCAATCAGACGTCTGCTATCCTATTTGCTCGTATGTCACAGCAAACACAACCTCAAAATGGAAAATAGAAAATCATTCCGCATTCACTTGTATCAACCAAAGGTGTCTGAATCAAGTCTGTAATTAACGTTCAATTCATCTAAGAAGCTTTTGCAAAATGCAGAACCAACTGTTATGTCCAATGATATTAAAATACTACATGCTCATTGTTAATTTCGAATTATTGTGCGACCTACCGTTACATTTTATTTTTATACATACATCGTACCAAAATCACCGCTCATTTTTCTGTTTAATCCTGCAACAGCCGTTCATGCTTCAATACACTGAAACAGAAAGGGGTTTCCATCCTGTCGACTACGAACAATAAATAAAACTTCAATCCTTCAGCTATCACCTTACCTCAATGTTGATGGTAGAGTTCCCTGGGCTCGTTAAAAGCGAGCCATTCATAGTCAGTTTTGCTTTTATATTGTTGTTCTTGCTTTTGGAAATATAAAAAAAAAAGTTGAATGCATCTCATAATGAGTACACCAGTAGAGGGTAGTAACGGCGCGGCGCGCTCTCAATCAATTCTTGGCACAAGAAATAAAAGGGTGCACGCATACCACGCAAGAGGGTTTGTATACACTAGGAACACCCCGAAGGATATTATTATAACTTTTTGGCAAAGGTACTGCAGCATGCGAACAAAAACATCAATAAATCACGATGAAAACTAGGTGCTTGCTGGTTGAGGAAGTAAAGATTTTGAGCACCACCGGCTTTGTGTCGTTATCATAAAAATGCGGGGAGGTAATCTGCAATATCAACCCGCACATCACTGCCAGTGGAATTGCGTTGGCCAGGGTGGATTTCCATAAGGACAAGGAAAAATTACTTTTGCTCGAGGATTTGGTTGAGTTCACTCTTATTTCAATTTTGTTTCGTAGCGTCTTCGCTGAATCGTTAAAAAGGCGATGAAAGAAAAAAGAAATTTGATTTGATTTTCGAAGAAAAAAATTATTTAATTATAAAAGAACTATCTTTGTGTTTTCGCTTGTTGATGTACCATTTGTTTACATATATCGAAAAACGAAGCAAAGGCAATGTTCAAGATCGAAGTGGACAATCAGCTTTATGCAAACGAAAGAGCTGAGCTTCAAACTCAGTTTTTTAATATAATCGTACATACAACAGAATGTCAGGAATTGCAGGTGTCTCTGTGTGCTTTTATGAAACACATATCCACCGTCTGGCGTGCTATTCTATTTCTATTCCCAAGATTTTTACAAAAATCAAAGTATTTTATGTTTGTTAAAACACATTAGTGCGGCGACAGGTGTCATTACACAACACTGTGTTGTTGGAAGACATGCCGCAAAGCTAGGAGTCGCCTCAAGCGATTTTTTAGAGATTTTACTCACACCGACGACGCTATGTGTCTCTCCCGCTTCATTGTAAGCTCAAAATGGTTCCATAAGGATGAGGACACATTAGATTGAGTCCCAATGAGCCCAACGGGCCTAAGTGTGTTAGCCGAGCTGACAGCCACTTTAACCTAACCAAACCTATGATTGATTTTCTCTCAAAAAATAACTCTCCCTGACTAAAGAAAATGTACGTCATCAAAAGTACCATATAAATATTTGTTAACAAATATTAAAAGGCAAAATTGCAGAATTTTATAAACTAGTGTGGATTTTTGTAGGCACGACTCAATACTATTTACGAAACCTTCTTAAATGATTTATTCTAGTTGATGAAAAGCATGTACCTTAAATTGATGTGAAAGAATATTACCATTACAATGACTATCCTTTCAGCTACTGAGAAGACTAACATCGTTGTGTTTACCTAGCCTTTAAAAAGCATGAAACCTTCATACTCAAACAAACTATAAATTAACCGAAAAAATGTCACATTAATTACGAACGTCCTTTTCTAACAAACTGGCTCTGCATTAATTAGATATTTTTACATATAGCAACTTTTTCCCCATTGACTTTTCTATCCTACATCAGCGAAGTGCTAAAAATGGTTGAATTCCATCTGTAATTGCCTTCCTCGACAAGCACATAAAGAGGGCGAATTGAAATGATTATTTTATGCAAAATACATCGTAAAGAAAAAAGTGATGTGTCTACGAGTAAGTGATGCCTTCGTTGTGCTATCAATGCAAGCTGAATGCCTGAGGATATATTTTATTCAAGCTATTCGACAAAGGGATGAAACGAAGTTGTAGACAATTTAAATAACAATGAACGTTAACATGAGTATATGCTAAGGACTTAATGATCTTGCTATTCTTAGAAAAATTGCATTATGAAGAGGCAAGTATATTTTTGAAGTTTGCAGAGGTTCAATAGAGCATTTGTATTAAAATAATATATATATTTTTAGTATCCCATAATAAGATTCTTTGAAGCGAAGATGCTAAAATTTAAATCGTTTGACAGTCGACAACAGAGCGGGATACCCCGAAGCCTAGCACATTTCTCACAACCATGCCTTATGAGGGGACTTCCAATTTTCTGCCGACTCCGAAAGTGCTTCTTATGGCAATGAATTTAATTTCGGAGGACTTGTCAATTCCTCACAAAAGGCGGTACCCGTGAAAAAACATTTTTGGCTTCTACTCGGATGCGAATCACGAACGTCTCGGTTAACAGAAAAAAATGGTAGCCATCGCGCCACGGGTACCTATTACAACACTACAGTTAAAAGTGAAAAGAAACTAAGAACTTTGTTAATATTTATTTTATGTTTGGAAACCAAGAAAACACAATGAAGACCGAGAGAAAAGAGTGTTCTTAGAATTATAAGATCCGCATATTTCAAGCCCTGGGAGTCCCATGAACCCTGGAAAGGTCTTCGTTACTTGTTCTGCAATTCATATTTAAAAATTATTTTATTAAAATTTAATTTGAAGCATTAAAGTTATGTAACTTCGAGTTTCAAGAACATCCCCAGATTTGTATGCTGTTGGTCCTGACAGGCTTAAGTACCTATTGGAGGGTTATTTCATGGTGTAACACCCGAAACGCACACTTTTCGATTCATAAAACTGTTAATCCTCATGCCAAAATCTACAAATCTTACAATTAAGATAAAACAACTAAAAACGTAGAAAATAAAAAAAATTGAATCGCTAAAATATCAGCATAAGGATTAACCGGACTAAAAAAAATATTCAAACCACAAAATTTCTCTCAATTTGGCATTTTATTCTTCGTATTAATCTCAATACAAAACTTTCATCTTAATTTTACGTCTAAAGTCATTTGCAAACGGATTCCAAGCAGTATACTCGTAGTTAGTCTATTCATTTTTTTATGCTTATAGTTCATGTGGATATCTGCCATATTTTGTTGCCTCACTGACATTAACAAGAGCGCTTCGCAATTTAACTGCTGTTTCCTTAATTACTTTTTGCGCTGCAAGTATTGCAAGTATTTCAGACGTGGCCAATAGTCCTTTGCATTAGATCGCGTGTTTGAAACCGAAACCATAAAAAAATTAACACATTTTTGAATTTGGGTCTTATCTCAAAACACGAAATACTAAAATCCCCGAAAGATCAGAGACCCTCCCGAAAGTCCAAAAACTCAAAAAGTCAATCAGAAATCCCCAAATACTTGCGCTTTTATAAATCGAACTAAGAGTTCTTTTAAGAACTGTGTGTTGTGCAGGTTTTTGATTCCGGGATTTTCGCCAACTACGGGCTATTGGGTTTTCAGTTTGGGAATGCGAGATTATGAATTTAGTAGTTTTGTTCCTGGCGATATACTTTTTATGGAAATTTTACCATGTAATGTGAAACAAAATATAGTTCAAAGGACTCCTCGGGCAAATTCGAAGCATACGATTCTTTTGAGGTAATTTGTAACCATTTCTTGGAATTAATATTATCGTGTGGTTCGACTGTTAAGTGATTAATTATCGCATTTCAAATGACAGCTTAGTTTGAAGGGTGTCAAATGCCAGCGTTACCAACTTAAAATCAGGAAATGAATGACCAAGCTTAATGTAGTTTTCCATTTCGGGATAACAAGTTCGTATCGATGGGATTCCACACTTGTCAAAGTACATGTATTTATTTGTTCGAATGTATCATACTTTTAAGCAGTTGGACCGATTTTAATGAAATTTTCAGATAGTCTTCAGCAGCAGCTATTAGAGCATTCTTGTAATTTTCTGAAAAATGTTTGATAGATAAATCATGATAAGAAGCTCTGTATTAAATTCTCTATCAAAATTTGAACTTATTGAGTTTGATTTTAGCTGAAATTTAGAAAGTCTAATTTTATAGTTTCTCTTAGTTGACCATTCGAAAGTACTGCTTCCATCTTCAGTGAGAATTGTCTGCACAAACAAACTCTTCAGAATTAAAAAAAAAAACCAATTCTTTTTTTTATGTTTTTGGGTGACGCTTCCGTGTGTAGCTTCAAAATATGGGATTTTCGTTAAAGAAAACTTTAAACGCGTTTTCCTCGGAATGACGTTTTTGACGGCTTGTTGATAAAATCTACGAAACTATTCAACCGAACGATACCAAAATTTAACCATTAATATATTCTTTAGGACATTTGCTACTGCTATAGCATATGATACCAATTTGAAATTTTCACAGTGACGTAAAAGTTTCACTTTATTCAGGAATATTTTTAGTGGTAATTGGGTATTTACAAAGAATTTGAAGCTTGAAAAATGTTCTATAAACAATATATGGTAACGTTTTCTCATAACTATATAGAAACAGGATCTTATAAAAGGCTGGCATACAATAATTTTTTTTACAAAAATAAGGGCCTACCTGTTATATTAAGAAGTAAGTGTGCCCCTTACTACATGAATACTTCAATCTAATAAGAACAGAGTAATATAAGCTTGAGTTCAGAACTTGAGTAACGAATCAATAAAAAGAAAAGCTCTTGGCTTTCAAATAGAGAATACGAAAAAAGTGAACCCTGAAAATCTGTCTTTATGTCTGTCGTAAAAGGAGGTGGTGGGTGGTGGATACTTGGGCCCAGGGCGTACAACTATGAGACTAGTACCAAATGAAAGCTTACGTTCAGCCTAATCTATCTGCCAAATATTTTTGAATTTGATTTTGGTGATTTTGAGATAATTAGACTTGAAATAGAGTGCCGGAAATGGGAAAAATCTGATATTTCTGCAAATAATTACGTATAATATCTCAAAAAGTATAGCACAATGATTTAGGTATTATATGAAAGATCATAAAAATATCTTTCATTTTATATAAAATACATTTTTCGAAATGCCTTATATTTCGAAAAGACAGACCTAAAAGTTGTTTGAAAATAATCATTTTCGTTGATGTTTGCCAGCCAATATCTCGAAAAAATCAGTGATGACCTGTATTTTTATTTGCACCACTTTAATCCTTAATAGATAAACTTTAATTTGATATATAATTACTCTATCATATATAAAGCAAATCACTTACATTATACACAATTCCTAAAAAAAAATAAAACAGAAATATGTATGTTCCACAGCAAATGCATTTTTTCATTTAATTTTCGCAGTACCTACTCTGTTTCTTACAAAACATAAAAATAAAATACATATTTATGCTACAAATGAAAAAAAAAAACTAATCTTCGTTTAGATATATCAAAATACCATCCAAAAACAAAGCTGGCGCTATATTTATTGCTTCCTGGTTATAGGACCTTATGCTACAAGTGTATCTGATGCTAACATAATGAAACATCTTTTCAGAGACGATTATGAAACGTTCAGGCAATACTTTAGACAAAATGATGTTTTTATTTTGGACAGAGGATTTAGAGACGCAATCCCACATCTTGAATCTCAAAGATATATGGCTTACATGTCGAATCTGTTGCTGAAGGTAACTTTCAACTTACCAGTAGTAGTAGTAGTAGTAGTAGTAAAATTCATTTTATTGTATAGTGTATGTTACAGTGATTATAATTTTCTATGAACTTAAATAGCTATGATCTAAAAAAAAAAAAAAAAAACATTGCCGTCAGCTCGGTTAGCAAATTAATGAGAATTTTCTTAACAGAAAGTAAAATAATTAAACAAATTC
This sequence comes from Melanostoma mellinum, assembly GCA_914767635.1. Lineage (NCBI taxonomy): Eukaryota > Metazoa > Arthropoda > Insecta > Diptera > Syrphidae > Melanostoma > Melanostoma mellinum. The sequence continues at coordinate 174,186,426 of OU612058.1, forward strand.
AGTTATAAGTAACATCCTATATTGATATATGGTTTTCAAAAAAATGTAGAGCGTCTTCCAGTCAGTATCATTAAGTACGGTGATTGTTTCTTGCAGCGTCATAGTTTTCTTATTGAAATATGAATTTCGATAAGGAGCAAATATTGGACATATACTTATGAAATGGAAACAGTCTTCTTTGGCTTTTAAATTGCATAATGTGCAGAACTGGTTGAAACTGCCGTTGTAAGAATTTCCGTTGAGGCCAAGAACTTCGCATCGTGTTTTGAATATCAAAGAAATTTCTTTGTAGCATAGCGAATCATTGAAGTAATTTCTTTCCTCCAGATTAAGTCTCAGCTGGGAGTAGAGAATTCTACTCTCCGACTTTCGTGCTTCCTCCATGAATTCAACTTACCACAGAACAGGCTAATAGATCCAGGTGTGTAACTATGGTCAGATGGGTCGTTGAAGTTGTGAACGGACGATTTAAATGGGATTTCAAACTATTTCGACCAGATTTTTTCAATTTAGCTGCTGGTCATTTGATGGACGACTTTGAAATTGCAGCTGCACTTCCTAATAAGTTTCAACCAACCATTGAAGACAGTGCTGATGCGAACCCATCTTCTTTCTTATACGATTTTGACGAAAAATTTTAAGTATTCAAAAATGAGCTTGACTGGGTCGCATGAATTTGCGATTATGTGCTAATAAGGTAAAACATCAAAATCATAATGCTGAGTTGAGTACAGGGTTTCAGTATCCGCTCTTCATAACATATTTGGTGGTGCAGGATTGTCAACAACTTTTATGAAATTTGAAAAAAAATCATGTTGAATATTTAAAAGTTTTTCAGCAAATGTATAAAAACGACATTTTTGTACAGTTGTTAATACATATAAACGCTAGAATTTCTCAACCATAAAATTTTGTCAAAATCATCTTAGCTATTAACGAGCAATTCGGTTTTAGAAAAACGGTACTGTTAGCAATTTTAGACTTTGTATAATTATCATCATATAGTTTTTATGGCAGACCTAGAGACCCATTTTCAAAAAATCCTCTGTACAAATTTTGAAGAAAATCTCTCCATTAGTTCAGGTTGTAGATATACGGTTGATATACATCAACATTTCCTTATTTTTCAGTACGATTGCAAAACTTGCCTCATACTACCTACCTATAATTGCAAATCAATTCACGGACGTCCCATTGTCCACGAGTCCTGACAACACCAACTCTTTTGCCTGTTAGATTATTCATGGATGAGGCTATAAGCATACGTACATATAAAATGCAAAAGCAAAAACAATTGAATCCAAACACTTTCAGTCAGTTTTGAGAAAATGAAATTCCCAAAGATACAGAGATAAGCACATGGCTGCATACAATGCATATGTTTCTATTTGATGAAGAATTCACTCAACTCATTTTTGCTGTTCGATTATTTTTAATGGATATTAATTTTTTCCACCGATAAATCAGAAATGCAAACAAGCCTATTAGTTACACGTGTAATTTCCAACCTACAAATACATGTACTCGTACTCTATTCCAACAAAGCAAAGCGTGGCATTATTCAATTTTATTTGACACATTTATCAGTTGATATTGCTTATGAAGATAAAACTAATGCCTTAACAGCAAGATTGATTTGGTACTAAATAAGCGTGATAACATTACATAGCACATAACAGCGTAACAATGTTGACATTCGCAAGCATGAAACGTGTGCTAATCCTTTGAATACATTCGATTTTCGCAAGATACCTTTTTAGTTTCGGAATCACAAAAAAAAGAGTTTCCATTAGAGCGAATGATTTTTCATGCAACATCAATAAAATCAAATAAAAAAACTTGTTTCAATAAAAGAGAGTAAAGAAAAGTGCATCGTTTTACACTCAATAACACCCGGAAGGGTTAGAACCGTTTCAAATTGTCAATTTTCACGCAATTTAATATTTGCACTGCAAAATATCCTTTTTTCGTCACCCAATTACGCCTCTTTTGGATACAGCAACCTTGCTCTTTTGTGAAAAAAAAGTCTTTGTTATTGAAAATATTTGCAGCACTTAAATAATGATCTTAGCTAAAACGGATCTAGCCACTGAAAATTTGTCTGGCTGTTGCGTCATCGCCATAAAAAATTTTGACTTGACCATATTCATTCAGTCACTTGAAATGAAAATGACATGTTCACATGCAAATCAACAGAAAATCCTTCCGTTTAATCAAGACCTATAATTATGTAACTCCTGGTAGTCAATCAGTTTTGTTTTCTTGTTGTATAAAAGCTGACATACGTTGAGTTGTTGCGCGGGTGTTCTGCACCGTTGACTTTGTCGCTAAACTATCACTCGATATTCAGAGGTGGTAAGAAGCATTGAAAGGGTATTTTGGGGGAATTTGAAGTTGTCATGTTATGTGAACACTAAAAGTTAATTGTTCATATTGGTGTTGTCATAAAGGCGTCGTTAAATTAGTAAGCCAAGCTGTAAATGACAGTTAAAACCGAAATAGCACATACACCTGCCCGTTTGTTGGTGGATAAATAAATCTACTTTATGCAATGGCAAAACAAATGGCACCTTTGAATTGAGACATTGAAAAAATAACCTACAGCCAATTATACCTATTTGTTGTATGTCTGGCTATATTTTTTTATTCGGTATTTCTTTTTGTATTGCCAAGCGAAAAATATTTCAACAGATGTCCATCTAAATCGCAACACTCTCACATGTACGTCAAACAATTAAATTAAACTGCAATGAAGAAAAAGTATCTAGAGCACAGGATTAATAAAACTGTTTGGGTAGCCTTATCACACCCTTACTACAACTAGGTATTTTTTTACCACAAAAAGCATTAATTTTTTACGAGAAAAAATCACTTAGGGAGGAAAATAATAGTAACTAGCTACTGAACACATTTTGTGCTATAATCTTGTGCAAATTTACGCACTGTTTCACTCATTTTTGTTTGCGGCAGCGTCGAAAACTATCAAAGAAATTGCTTCAAGATAAGGCGGTGTAAGAACTGTACCGTTTTGCCCATTAAAGATAAAAGTGTGAACTAGGGAACCATCAATTATAATAATATTAGGTTGAGAACTATTTTTTCCAGAAATGTATCGCTGGTAATGTTCAAAAAATGCTCTTGCCATATTTTAACAAAAACTCTTATGCCCAGTCAGTTAACGATGGGAGCTTAGTTTCTGTAAGCAATGAGGTGTAAAGTATTAACATAATTTGAATTGAATAAGTGAAAAATAATGTTACCTTAATTTTTTCACAATATTAACACTGATGGAAGCAAAGAAAAATCGAAATAACTTACAATACAAACAGCCTCACAATTTCAAGTTGCAACTCTTCACAATGCATATGCACTGACTTTTGGCTGTCTATAGACTATAAAGTTTCATCCAAATATCCCCGGAAAAGTTTTTGTAAAATGGAATGGGTTTAATAAAGATGTGTTGAAAGCAATATCAAGTTTCAGGCTGAAACACGATAGCGATACGATTACATATTGTTAATTTATTTAGGGATGCAAACTTGTGCAAATAAAATCAGGCAAGAAACTAAAATCAAAACATTCTAGGATTCAAAATTTATAAAGAAAAAAATACCATCTACATTAAATTGTTCGTATACCTTCTTAAAAAGCATATTCCTTTGTAATTGAAAACAAAAAATCAGTCAATAAGGAGCTAAATGAGAAAACGATAATAGCTTCAAATAAACTCACATCTAAAATTTACAAGATGAAAATAGAAATAAGCAGAGTGGCGTAACAGATCGCATTTCTCACAACCATGTGAGAATGAACCTACAATTTGTTTGCTGATTCTGAAAAGATCTTCGAGAAAGTGCTTTTCATATCAATGAAATAAATTCTCTGATTCACTCTGCTAAACAATGTATTTCAAATTTAATTCGTTTTAGACATACACTATAGTTTTATCAAAGAAATATTTTTTTATAAATGTTTGTTCACCAATGAACAGAGCTGACTAAACAGAATGAGACAGGTTAAAAAAATTTCATAAAAGACTGCCAACCACTAGGGTGAGGCCACAAATTTTGCGATCGATTTTCGCTTTTTATACCTGGTGGAAATTTTGTACCAGTAAAAGTTTATTACCAGTTAATAGGTACAAATTCATAAAATGAAAGGGTTAATTCGAAACGACCGTTGGAATTTCCCAAGATCAATTAATGAACTACTGAAAATATGTCTAAAAAGGTGCTCCACTAGGATGAAGCCATTGCGAATATTTCCGTGCAGGAGGGCGCATGTGCGAATTGTTGTATAAAATATCTAAGAGAGTGTTAAAAATAGCCGTTTTATTTAGTTTGAAGGGCACATCGGTTCCGAAAAAACTTTCAGCGACAGAAAGAGCAAAAATAGATGCTCTCAAGGAAATGGACTCTCTGGCCGTGAAATAGCAATGAGACTTAAGCAAGACAGTTGTAAACAATTCTCTTGCCGATCCACAAAAATATGACAAAAATCAAAAAGGGCGCACTGGAAAAGCCACAACACCAAGAGAAAATCGGTTGATTCTATGACTTGCCTCAAATCCCACTCTACCAGCGACTATGATAAGGGCCAAATCGGAGTTTCAGCCAGCATAACAACGGTTCGAAGAATAATACAATGAAGTGATACTATTCAAAGGAGGAAATTGAAAAAGAAACGTGTTTTGAAGCCAGTACACAAGGAGCATTGTATGGACTTTGCAAGACAGCATGTTGGTTGGAGCAGTGAATGGAAACGCGTTGTCTTTTCGGATGAAAAAAAGTTTAACCTTGACGGTCCTGATGGTAACAACTGTTATTTCCATGATATTATAAAGGATGAGCTTATTTTAGCAAGACTTCATTGCCGTACATCAGGTGTAATGGTGTGGGGAGCTATTACCCACTATGGCACGAATAGTAGAACTGGAGTCGGAGTTTTTGTCCACAACAATGAACGAAAATAGCTACAAATGTTTGCTGGAACGGTCATTTCCAAAAATGAAAAACATTTTTAGACCTCTGACTTGGATTTTTCAACAAGACAATGCCCCCCCCCCCCCCCCTGAAGGTGGCAGACAATTTGAAGACAAGGACACCTTAATTGATGCTATTCGTAGCGTCCGGTCCCAAATTTCTTATGATTTTATTAAAAAAAAAAACTGTATGATTCTTTTTCAAACCGGCTAATAAAGGTTATATATCCGAAAATGGCGGACATACTCATTATTAATGTAAAAAAACGTTATTAATAAATATTATTAGTCCATAAAATGTAAACATTTCACTCATTTTTTTTGTTTTTTTTTCTAAAATTTTGCGTGTGGCCTCATCCTTGCGGAATCCTTTTTATAAATATTTTCATTAGTTTATTAATTGATTTTGGGAAATTCCAACGGTCGTTTCGAATTAACCCTTAAATTTTATGAATTTGTTATGGGAAAATACGTATCTATTAACTGGTAATAAACTTTTACGGGTACAAAACTCAAACCAGGTATAAAAAGCGAAAATAGATTGCAAAACTATTGGCCTCATCCTAGTGGAGGCAGTGTATGTCCAGCAAGTTTGTATTATTCGAACACAAGAAATATCAGAAGATTCAAATAAGTCAGGTCAGCTGCGGTTAAGAAATAATAAAACACAATTTTAAACAATTTTCAGAGCACTTAAATCTATACACAAATTTGATAGATTTAAGACGATGCCAATCGACACGATGTCTACGTCTACTTAACGCCAATTCAGAAGCAAATAAATTGTCAATCGTAAACACTAAGGACCACTGACGGGTGGGCAATGTTACCGCTTTCAACTTCCTTTCGGAGATACTGTATATATGCCTACAGACCAACTTAGGTCATTTAGGTCTTCTGCTGTTATGCCACAAGCGACCGATGCCCCCCTAAGTCAACATGCTAGCCCTTCATCACTCATATTAAAGTTTTCACTTGCCTAATTGCTTAACATTTCAATTATATGTGTCTTATTAATCTTTTGTCCTCAAACTCTAACAACTACGAGCGTTAAACTTTAAACGTGTTTTTCTCAAAACTTCTTGTTTGATTTGTATACATTTTCTAGATATAAAATACCTCCCCCCGACGCGACGTTCGGTTGAAAAAAATCTTTATACATTAAGGGTGTTTCCTACACACAAAATGGCGGAATTTTCGTTGGAACAGATTTTAAATGAAAGTAAAAAAATTAAAAAAAAAACAGGGGAAGAATTACTAATAATTTAACTCTATCTTAATGGTTTTTCATTTCCTATAATTTTCGGAGAAAACTAAATTTTTTTTCCCGAGGCATTCTGGGATAAGATCTATTGTCAACTTATGCCTCAAATATTTTGACATGATAAAATAATAGAAAATAGTTAAATTTATGCTCAATGTTGTACAAAAGGTACGAATAAAATTAATCAATTCATACTTTTAAAAAAGAGAATTACGAAAAAAAAATTTATTTTCACGCTGAAACCCGAACCTCCCCTTTAAGACTTATGCGTTGTTCATCGTTTGAATATGAGACCTGTCGCATGAGCGAGGGAGTGGAAAAACGTATTTTAAGAATGTAGCTCTGGCTTATATTTTCTGCCCCCATCGACAAGTACCCCTTAGGTTTTTGAAGAAAAAAATTTTAATACAACTTGTTTTAGGTTTTAAACTCTAGTGTTTCTGGCAGAAAAAATAGAGCTACAAAACTATTAAGGGGGAAAAGCCGATGAGAAACAATATTAAATTGATGAGTTTTGTAGCTGAAATAATCAACGCGTTTTTTATCTAATCAATGAAAAGATTAGTAAAATTTTAAACAGTTAACACTTTTGTTTTCATGTTTAATAAAAATATTCCAATCGCTTGTGTTTTAACTGTTAAAAATTTTATATATCTTTTCATTTAATCATAATTGTGTTGCTACGAATTTTTTGTGATTAAGACAGTAGGTTTTATGTTTTAGACACTAATTTTATATACCTACCTAAAATGGATTATAATGCTTTTAAAACAATGCATCCACTTCTTCAAATTAATTGCAAAACATTTGGAACTAAATGAAAAAAAGCAATTTAATTCGGCAGGATTTCAAAGAAAATCTCAACAAATCTACCCATCAAAGTATTTACTTCAAGACTCTGATACGTGTAAGATATATATAAGTACGTTGGGTTCGCTGATGACTTTGCATGTATATTCGTATTCGAATTTCACCCTTACCCCACATCTCAAATCATTTGGTAGATTATTTCAGAAGACTGATTTGATCCAAATTAGGGAAGTTGACAGTGAAAGTGGACTGCAACAAAATTGCAAAAAAAAAAAATAGGATTTTTGTTATAAGGTGTTGGGACTTACTGAAAATCGGTTGTACGTATAATAAACTACCACAGCAGGATAAAAACGACACAAAGGGCCAATGTGTCCCAATTCAAATCTGTGCACCCTGAGTCCCTGAATATATAAAACATGGGGTTGCAAAACTAATGACAACTTGCAGTCCTTTGAAAAACTGAGCATCATGGATTTTGTATGTTGTCATGAATATGTAAACGGAGGGTTCGCGATATCTTTGAAATAAATCTGAGACCGAATAACAATGCATTAGGTCTAAAAGTACAAACTGATACATGCTACGATTGGCAATAAAAAACAATTTTCCGATACAAAAGTGTTGATAAGAAACCGAGTGTCCTCAAATTACTCACATTATCCTTCAGGGAATGCTCTTATTGATATGAAGATAATAATGTGAAGAGATTAGTAAGGCAATGTGTACTTGATGTGAACTCCGTGAGATGAAACAAAATATTTGACAAATAAGTTCTAGATAAAACTAGCAACTTTTTTTTTTAAATAAACTGCCATTTTTTTGGTAGAATCAAATCAAAACAGTCTTGCTGTGATTCATCGGCTTTGGTTTACCTATATTATTAAACCCTTTATTATCTTTCCCCTAGATTATCTATTACCTACACTATTAGTACCTTTATTGACCTAGTTCATATTTCTAGCTGTGGCCGATTTGCGCAGAAAATTTAGATTTTCGAGACTAGTTGAGAACTGTTTTTGCAAAACTCTATACTATTATAACTATTATGTAATTTTTAAAAGGGAAATTTCAAAATGAAGATCGTGAATTTTTTTCAAAATGAAACGGAGTCAGATTTTATTGACCTAAAGCTTGATGACTTCTCAATACAAATTGAAATTTATTGAGTCTTTTATGTTATTTTTACAGTAATATCAATTAAGTTCTAGATAGTGTACAATAGCGGATGTAAAGTATGGCCTTTTTAACGCGAAATCTCTTTTCAATGATTAGCCTCGTAGCTATCCGTTTGTATAAAAAATGTATGGCTCGCTCTTGCTCATAAGCTTTTTGAAAGCTATTTCTGTTTACATATTTACAATTTCAATACCAAACTTTAATTTCCCTTTAATTTTTTTGAATTTGGTATGCAAAGAGGAAAAGGCTGATAATGAAATAGACAGTGAGTTTCTTGAATATATGAGACAAAGGTACAAGATTTCTTTCTCTATCTTATAAGAGCGATGGCTTAGATATTAATTAAGTTGCTTATAATACACATTTCGGTAATAACTAAAAAAAAAATAATTGATTCGTACTGAAAATGATGTTTGGCCTCCGGGATCATAGGTTCCGATGTGATATGCAGCTGCTTGATGATGTTGGTTGGATATCGGGGTCCAACGCCGACCTCTTGCCAATTGTCGTCGTCTTCAGTTCCGTTTTCGTTACTGTTTGATTTTGTTGAAGTTGTTGAGCCCACGAAGGCTGATTTTTTCGAGGCGTAAATTCTCAGGAGGATAGGTCCTCTTGGCATTTGCCTTTATCCATCTCAGTTTTACACCTCATTTTGAGGAAAGCAGTTGTTTGAGCTTAAAACTATCAACTCAATAACAGTTAAAAAAAAATCTGTGGTATTAGCAGCCACATTTTTAAAGTTTTTGATTTACAGTTTATGTTTTACAATTTATGTTTAATATAGGACGGTTGTGCCTCTCCAAACACAACCGCCTTCAACAACGGTTTCTCGGATACTTCACCTTACTAGTATCATGAATCCGAAAGTAAGTATGTCCGTTGTTCTTTGCTGCCATCTCCCGTCCAAACCACTGAACCGATTTAAAATTTGTACAGACATAGTGTAGAACCTTACGATGGACAGAGCTATATATTTCATCCCTAGATTCTCAATGGGACGTGAATATATAAGGGAACTAAAAAACTACTGGCGAGTACTTACTAATATTATAAATGCGGAAGTAACTCTATTTGCCTGTTTTTCTTTGTTACAATCTACCGCCCAAACTACTGAACCAATTTAGATGGACTTTGGTACAGAGATGATCTAGAACCTAAAAAAGGACATTGGCAACATCTCATCCCTATATCCGGGAACGGGAACCTAAAAAATACTGGACCGATTTCAAAAATTCTTTCGCCGTAAGAATGCTACGCTATCCCCGGTTATCAAAGACTTTAATTAATTCCCACATTTCTACGAGAATGAGAATCCTTGCTAATGTTATAATTGCGAAAGTAGCTCTGTCTGCCATTTTGCCGTAGTTACCATCTCCCGAACAAACTGCTAAACCGATTTAACCGTATTTCGGTTCAGTAATGGTCTGGAACTTGAGGAAAGATTTTGCTTCCGAATGTTCCTACTATGACGGGAATTCAAAAACTGCTGAATCGATTTCATAAATACGCTCAACCTTAGAATTCGAGGTCCATGCTTTTTGATGGGAAAACCGGTTGAAAGATGTTGAAATGAAAAAAAAAAAAATTTTTCCCATCGCCAACTCTACATTTGACATACTCACGTATATCAAACCTGCAAAACATTTATACATATTTTGGCAAAAGATGGAAAAACTGAGAACGTCGTGTACAAAAAATTTCCATGTTCTTAAAAATAAAATATTGTTAGGCTACATTAAACGAGTTGTGTTTTATTTTTCAAAACAGTTATCTTAAAAAATTAAAAATGCTGCCGAAAGTCACTATTCTACGCAAACGAAGTTACGGTCACCGCTAATGAAAATATATGTATTTATGTTTGAGAAAAGAGAAATGTAGTAAAGTAATGCTGCTTTCGAAGTAAATTGGTTTTAGAATTAATTTATAAAAACCTTGATTGACTTGATAGTTCTATGGATCACGCCAACCCCCTCCCCCTCCTTATCATGAAGTGCAGCTCATAAAGTTCGTCATCGAACCTTCTTCCCCACACATCGGCTCCGCAGTCATTTGGAGTATTTTTCTTCTGAAATTACCAAGTTGTTACTCATCCGCTGTAGATAATGCCCATCCTTATGTGGCGTGCAGCAGGACTAGAATTGTGAGGGACTTATAAAGGGTTCCTTTCCTTTTTCGAAAGGTGTTAGTGGTTATAGTGGATCCGATGTATACAAAGCGCTGGTAGTGGACTAGCTCAAAGATATGTATGTATAATTGTATAAAGGGTGGTTAAATTTCTAGAGCCGATGTTTAATGTGAACCACACCTAAACTTCAAGTTTTTTTTCTGCATTTCATTTGACATTTCAGACAAGTTTTCTGAATCATGGAAAGATACACAATTGAACAACGCCTTAAAGTTATTCAGGATTGTTATGAAAATGGGCGTTCAAATCAAAATTCATATCGTACACTTCGTGATTTTTCGGTCTATTAACTCGTCGAAATGTGCGTACAATCGGAAAAATGGTACAGATTATACTGCAGAAAATATAGTGTGGCTGAAGAGCCGTCCACCTCAACTCGTCGTCGTGCCCAGCAATTGTACCTCTCACGCTCGTCGGCCTTAAACCATATCAATTAATTATGCCTTATAAGATTACATTAGAGAGAATAGACTTCCTCTTTCAATTGTTAACAATGGTAAACATGTGTATTTTGGGTTGGGGTCAGAATTCTGGCGGGGTACATAATTCTTTTTTCAAAATTCTGCTTTTCAAAATTCTGCTTTTCAAAATTCTGCTTTCAAAATTCTGCTTTTCAAAATTCTGCTTATCAATATTCTGCCAATTATAAAGAAAATGAAAGTTTTGAAAATGTTAAAAAGCGAGCGCTTTTTAACATTTTCCAAACTTTCATTTCATTATTAAAAGCGCGCGCTTTTTAACATTTTCCAAACTTTCATTTTCTTTATAATTGGCAGAATATTGATAATAATTGTTCTTACTCTCTCCTAGTTATTTTTTTTTTTCTTAAATTCTTGCTTATTAAAGAATTAGAAAGTAGAGAAGTAGTTTTGTAGTTTCCTCAGTGTCGCTCTCTTACTAAAAAAAAATCAGCAGAATTTTTTCCTTTTAAATAGGCAGAATTTTGAAAAGCAGAATTTTGGAAAGCAGAATTTTGGAAGTCAGAATGAAAAAAAAGCAGAATTTTGAAAAGCAGAATTTTCATTTTAAAAGCAGAATTATGAAAAGCAGTATTTTGTAGCCAGAATTTTGACCCGCTCCCGTGTATTTTTCGTTAAAAACGGTATCGAACCAATTCATTTCGATCATTCGCGGTTTCAAAACTGCAATAAGCAAGTTTTTGGTAACACAAAAAAATTAGTTTCGTCAATATCAAAAGTACATATTTCGATTTTCATCGAAGTGGTGGAACTATCGGCTATGTAGTAATAGCAGTTTTAAATGTTTGCAGATATGATTTTTCTATGATTACTGTGAGATCTTCTTCTTCCTCCTTTTTGCGGCGTTCGAGCGTCGTACTCTGGATAGGATCACAGTTCTCTTCGTTGAGACAAGAATATGGAGCCATTTATCTGACTAATATTGATAAGCAATAAAATGCCAAAATAAACATCAAATAACATTGCCATCATGCCGGCGGCGGCGATTTAAAAACCTTTCCCCCAACACTGCTACTCTGTATAATTTAAAATGCTACAAAAAGAAATAATTAGCGAAAATGTAAGAAAAAGTAGGAAAAATAAGGAATTTCCACAACCATGCATTCATTTGGGATGCATGGTTGTGGAAATTCCTTAGTTTCATTCATTAAAACTACATACTAAATAAATGTTACCTTTAGAGGGTATTGGGTAAAACCCCATCGTTTTTTGGACTATATTTAACTATGCAACACAAAATTTCATTTGTTAATTAATTATGAAAGCGGGATGGGCTATTGCATATTTGGAGACATTTGCTGGGAAAACTTGTGCTAAAACATCATGATATGTATGGCGTGAAAATGCTCCTTTAACAGTTGGAGCGCTATGCTATTCCTTAGGTACACAGAACTTCAAGTTCAAGTCCCCCAGTCAAACGCACCTCGTGCGCATTGCTTATCGCAAGGAACTGCAGCAGGGCAAGATCGTTGCAAGTTAAATTTGAAAATCTGCTCAACAAAAGAAGTTATAGATATGTGAAAATATTGAGATTTCTATGAGCATTGTGCGAAGTCTTTTTAGTATTGCACTTCAGAAATCAAACGATTCAATTTCATTTCAAAGTCCCGCCTTCTGTGCAGACTTTTTCAAATTATAACTTCTTACTTTCTTACTGAGTACCTAATTTTTTTTTTAACAAAATAGGTTTAACAAACTTTAAAATTCTACAATGGTAAAATACTGCTAAGTAATTTGTTTTTATTTAACACATTCCTTGCGAATTATTTTCGTTTTCAATTTTTTAGTTACCTACTCTAGAATAACATCTGCTGTGCTGATTCTTATTTTAGAGCATAACTCCTACTGGCAATTCAACAAGAGAAATGGAAGTAGGTATAGGTAGTAGGTACGATTTTCAAGGTTCATTGCCGTGCCGGTTCTATTCTACTTGCTGCTTATTCCTACATATCTCATTTTCGGAAATCCCGATTCTCAGTTAAGGTCTTGGACCATTCAACTGCGTATAGTATTTGATTTGCTTTGTCTGCGGCAGGTGACGTGAAATCGGCTATTGTTTGCACTCACCCCATGTCGAATTGGATGATGAAAACACTGTTGTGGAGGGTTGTTTTTTGTTTTTGCTTCAAATATGTACATAGGGTTCGGCATGCACTGGCTCATAAAAACGTTGTTAAAGATGAGATAAATGTTGCAGTCATTCAGTGTGCATGGTACAAAAAATGCTGTGTTGAGGCAATACGAAAAGAAGGTAAGATCTGTCATGCATAAATATCTGTCTGAAGTAGATAAACATAACTGATTCAACTACACGCACTCAAGTGTTTAAAGTGCCTACTCGTACATATTTCAAAATATGAATACAATTATGGGATATCCACTTTTATGAATAGGTCTTGGCCTAATCAAGCGATGGTACCTAGCCAGATACAAGGTAACTTATTTTAACCTTACTGGAATTGTTTTGTTCTAGAGTTTATATCGCAGTACTCCACGTTGTGTGAATTTCGGTAAGTACCTACCTAAAATTACTAAACAATCTTAAAAGAGGATCATTTACCATCTGAAAATTAAGTTTAAGCTTAGCAGCTAATAATAATACACAAAATACGTCAAATAATCTACATATGTATTAGGGTGGGTCAAAAAATCGATTTTGTTACAAGTGACAGGGAAAAATGGATTGCTAGATATCTTTAAAAAAATCTCACCAAGCATGAGCTCTTAATTTTAATAGGAAGATCCTTCGGATCGCAGTTTTGTAGTTTTTTTTCTCAGTCCAATACAAAAAAAAATTTTAGGTACCTCATCATTTATCGATTGAACAGAAAAATGTTTCAACAAAATTTTTTAGGAAATTTAATGCTCTACAATAAAGGTATCTTTTATTTTTTCCGTAAACCTCACCACTTCAAAGATATTAAGGACTTAATTTTGATTATTTCAAGACAAATTTCACTTTTGTTTATGAATTTTATAACCCGACAATAAATGACTTTTATAAAATGAGCAATACAGATTTTTGTTGGAAATTAGCTGTTTTATAATAATGGTTTCTTATGTTTTGGCGATTAGATTAACCATTGAAAAGATATTCATTATCAAACTTTCCTGTGTACGGATTTTAAAAGTATAGGTATTTATGTATTAATCATTTAAGTTGAATAGAAAAAAATTTGTTTTTGCTGTCGGGTGTCAAATTTGTTCGTTATGCCCCAGGATCAAAAACCTATCGGATAGGCTATTTTGGATACCTTCGTAACCATGTACCCATGCTAACAGTGTTTTTCTTCAACATGAGATTACAACAACAAATAGTTATCCAGATACAAAAGTTTTATATTTTGTTTTCTTGTATTTATATATTCTATTAAACAAAGCAAAATCAATACAAAAATAGATCTAAAAGTATTTCTAAGGTAATAATGAATCACGGGAATCACGAATCGTCAACGAGTATCGCAATCTCGACGTGATCAAAGAAAAACAACAAATGTATGCATGTGCAAGTCTTAGATAGCAAAACAGAGCAAATTACTCTGACAATGTTTTACTGGATAACTCGAACCTTGATTCCTTATAAAAAATAAGACATAATTTGGTTGCTTTCGCCCTATCCCTTATAAAAAGTTAAAATGCGTCTGGCAAGCAGAAGGCTGAAACCAAATCGTCTTGGACCGACTTTTTTGTGTTTATTATAAAATTTTAACATTTATCGCTGGTAAACTCTTGTGAATGTGTTGTCATCGTTTGACTTACATATATAAGCACAAAATGATTTTTTATTAATCTTTGCGTTACATTGTACTCCGAAACGTAATGATGAAACTTGCCGTTTTATTTGGTGGAAGTTTCTAAAGCCTTATTCTCTTTTAACTTATTTAGACAAACTTTAATTTAGTAGCAATTTTTTTTCTAATTGCAAGTGTTTAAAGTGTTGCTATAAATTTTTTAATGAATTTCGCAAAGCCTACAGACAGTACATGTATTATACATATAAACCTTCCTCTTAAATCACTCTATTCATTAAAAAAAAACCGCATCAAAATTCGTTGCGTAGTTTTAAAAATCTAAGCATACATAGGGACATAAAAAGTGACTTTGTTTTATACTATGTAGTGATTAGTTTTTAATTATTTTGCATTTCTTTATTAATGAAGAAATGAATTCTTGTATATAGCCTATGTCAGGAAGGTATTAAATTTGATTATTAAAATGAATTTTTTTAAAACCGATGAAAATTACAAACTTTCGGCTTTCTAGAAAAATGTAACATATCGAAAAAAGAGACACCGATGCACGTTGCTTTTAAGCCTTTGTGAATCGTAATGCAGGGGAAGAACAGAGTGAGGTAGAGCATTCTACATTGGGGTGGTGCAACTTTTTTGTGTTTCAAAAAAATAGCAAACGTGAACTTATAAAATACCACGCAAACCAATTGATAGTTCCGGATCCATGAGGTTGTACATCAAAAGAGTTCACAATCTACAAAATTTTCAAAGTAGCGGAGTTCACATTGTACATTGTACAATGAATGAGTTGGTTTGAACGACCAATGTTGGATAATATGAACCCTTAGAGGAACGCTTGTCCAACTTGTGGGATGGTTTTGAAATATTTTTGAAAATTTTGAAGTTTGAGTGGCTGAATATATGACATAATATTGGACGACAAGTTTGATAGGTCTGAACGCAAACTACATCTGACCATCCAACATCCATAGAACGAAGTCTTCCCAGCTTATAATACAGTGTGAACTCCGCTATTACGGCAGATTTTGCAAAAAAAAAAAAAACAGGCAATACAATAAGTATCTACAGAGATAACTGTAACTGACAGAAAAGATTGTACAAAACTCAAACTTAAGGCCATAGGTATAATCTTTCAAAAATTTTACACTTACTCGCAAACGCAGACGCTCTTGACGTAACTGGAAAAAGCAAGTGCTTTTTTGAATATGGATATTAGGCGTTTCAAAAGAAAAATAGTCAGAATGATATCTGGTCCCGTTTAACATAGAATGTGTGGAGAAGGCTATAGCTGTATGAGCTGTAACGTGACATGGGCAATATGGACACAGCTAGAAGAGAACGAATCGAGAGACTACTTAGGCTGGGGCATGTAGGTAGAGCGGATGAACATCAACGCTCAGGCTCATTGTCAGAAAAAGAGTGAGTGCTAGGGGGCGCAGTCAAGTGTAAGGTGACTTCAATCAGCTTAGAGTGCAAAACTGGAGAGAGCTTGATGTTGATTGAGGCCCAGACTTAGCCCGAACCGTAACGCCCATCTAAGTAATAGAGCTTTGTGTGTTGTAAAAAGTGAGGAATACTAATATTTCTTTATTTTTATTCCAGTGGTAAGAATACAGTTTGCGTTAAAATAACAGTTACCTTTATACTTTTGCTCAATATTTTCTCAAGCATTTAAATGTTATAGGCAACGCGTCATTTATTGCTCGTCTCATATTCCAAAATTTTAAAACCATGCGTGATTCAGTTTCATAGATCATCTCTTTTAAACTAAAATGACCAGCAGCTGGTTTCCTAATATTCAAAGATGAATTCAAAATATTCATCGTAGAAATTATAAGACATAACCAGGGTGTCAATTACTTCATTTTATCATTTAAAGACGTTTCTTTTTCTTTCATATTTATTTCTTCAAAAATATATAATCTTTAGTGTCTTAAAAACATAAAAAAAATATTCCTTCATGTGTACATAAAAAATGACTAGATTTATTCACAAAAGCTACATTAGTTTCTTTAAAAATAAAAATATTATATTGTTGTTGTTGAAATTCATCAACAGGTAATTTTAATAAATTACATGCTAACGTTACAAATATATGAGCCTATCTGCGAGGACCATTGGCTGTTTTTATTTAAATTACTTTGATTTGTCTTGTTTTTTTTTTTTTTTTTTTTTGTAAGGTACATAATTTTTTACTAAGGCCTATTTATACAGTTTTAATAAAATTTATTAAAAAAAAATTCCTTGCAAAATATTCAAATCTAAATGTTAGACATAAAACCAATATGAAACTTATTCAATTCAAAATGTTTTCCGATGGTTGAACTCATTTCTTAATTCAGAATTGCAAAATAAAATTTAACTGTTATTTGATGTCGCATTACTGAATGAAGAAAAAACAAATTTTAGAGATATTAGATAAGATATTGCTTTCATAGCGGTCAAAATCGATTTATCTCCGGTTCCATTTAAAGTCTTGAAAAATTAAATGGAAATTGAAGCCATCAAATCTTATCAAGTCAGTGAATGTTCGTCGAAGCAACAACGGCGCGGTGCCTTATGTTCTGCTTAAAATGTAAACCTAATTCATCTATATCATTGTAATTATAAGCTTGGGTTCTTATTCAAGTAGTTGTCTACTGACAAAAAACAGGTGAGCACGCTCCCGTTTTCTGACAGTAAAGGACTTGTTTTAAGGACTTAATTCAAGTACATATATAGGAACAAAAAGAACAGCTTAAGAACTTGTCAAACTTATCTCAAAACAAGTTATTACGTTACCAAAGGACCATGTTTTGACGAAAGTCGTGCTTCACTCAAGATATATTTAAAAGAACTATCGTTTTAAGAAGTTAACGTTACCGATTGAAAGGCTACCAAATAGATATCATCAGACATTGAATTGGGAATTTTAATGCTTTTTTCGTCGTTCGTAAATTTAATGATGGAGTATGTATCACACTGTAATTCTACAACGTTTTTTATTTTTTTCAGAAAGACGCCAAACGATCTCAGACTCAAACTAAAATAAACTGTAGACTACAAGCTTGCTGTTAAGTTACGTGAATGACGATCACTTTTAAAAAAGCCGATTGGGCTATTCTCAATTCTTAAATGTCATTTCCAACATGATAATTCGTGTTCTTGAATTTACTTGAATGTGTTTAGAAAAATCATCAGACTTCTAATGATGAAATAAATAAAGTGAGGATTTTTCGTCTTAATTCCATTTACGTTTTACTCGGATTGCAGAATATGGTAGACGCCTCTACTATAAAATACACAAAAACATCAAAGCACGCATGATTTCAACATTTTTTAAAACTTATTTCAAAATAAAAAGACAGGAAGAATTTGGAGGCGTCTTTTAAACTCCTGTGTCTCTATTTTAAAAAATTGTTGAATGAGTGCTTAAAAGTATTCGACTGTTAACAACATTACAAGAAAGTTAGTTGCAGTCTATTCAAAAAATTTAAAGTGTACTTCAATGCAAGGTATAAGAAATGTAATTTTCTCAAGGGAAATAACAGCATAACTTGTTTTAAGTGTAAAATGTAATAGCATAGGCACCCAACCCTTTCAATATCGACTAAATTGTTTAGAAAAATCCAACAAAGGGAGGCAGGTTCTGGCAACCAAGCAAAGTGAAAAACCGGAATCGTAAACTTATCACTTCAACAATCGGAAAAGATCAAATCAAATAAGTTTCCTTCACTCCTATTTTCTAGCCTACATATGTAACACTTACAACTCCAACGAACTTATCAACTAAGCAACAGTGTATTGACCATACCCACTATTGTTCACAACCTGCTCATTGTAGTCCTTCCATGGCGGAGTTTGTGAAAAATAACTACTACTGTGATGCAACGAAGGTGTTGTTTGATGTTGATGATGATGATGCTCCATTAAAGTGCTGCTGTGATTAAGATAAGAACCATCTAGTTCACTTTGTCTGTTAAAGCTTTCGCTCGGAATATGAGTTAGTCCGTGAGGTGAGAATGCCATTGATGTTTGATGTCCCGTATAAATATCGCACTGCTGGTATGCCGCCGGTGTTGCTGAAGGTAGTCCTCCTCCAATAGCGGCTGCAGCGTCAAAAGAGCTTTTAAAAATATCAAACTTCTCTTGGCAGAAGTCTGCATTGGCTTCGGGTCTCTGCTGTGTGCTGCACACACCATACTGTCGCATGCTGCTGTAAAAGTCGAACTGGCTAAAACCTGGTCCATGCATCATGTGATGATAAGGTTTGGGATTAACAAATATTGCATCGAATAACTCTTTTGTTATTCTCTCTCCACT
Source organism: Melanostoma mellinum (assembly GCA_914767635.1). NCBI lineage: Eukaryota > Metazoa > Arthropoda > Insecta > Diptera > Syrphidae > Melanostoma > Melanostoma mellinum. The sequence goes on from OU612058.1 coordinate 174,205,378, forward strand.
CAGTGTTAGATTTTGTAACTTTTCTAGGTCAAGGTTGATGGTACCCCCACTCTCCAGTACCTGCTCCAACGCAAAGATGTAGTTGTGCGCAAATCTTAAAATTTCGATTTTAGTCAGTTTGGTCTCCTCTGGCAAAGATGGTAGAGTGCTTCGCAGTCGCTCCAATGCATCATTTAAGGTGTGCATTCGGTTTCGTTCACGGTCATTTGCTTTCATCCGTCGGAACTTTTTAATCCGCACCACTTGAGTTGGACTCCTTGAGCGCGTTACTCGATTCTTTCCCACAGCGTATTTCCTTTTTGGTTTGCCTTCCTTGGTAGGAGTTGAAGTTTGAACGCCTAGCTTTGGAGCAAATCCGGGCATTGTGTCCGAATTTAATTGCAACATGCCACTGGTAGCTGCTGATGTCTGGAGGCCCGGAGATAGTTCTGCTGGAAAGTAATCCACTGATCCTTCAAAGACGAGCTTACGCGCGGCATAGCTACCGTCGGCCGTTTCGAAACTTTTTTCGTAACCACTGTCGAACGATGAATCGTCAAATTCATACGAACGATCGTCGAAACCACTATAGCACGATGACATTTCGGGAAATCGGTCTTTAATTAAAATACGTGTATGCACTTCGCAGAAAGGTCAATCGGAAATCATAACAGTCGTGTTAACGAGACGCGTTTCGTATACCAACTAAATTTGTCAAAAGAGTTTCCACTAGTTTTATGCAATTTTTGTTTTTTGGGGTTGCTTTTCCTTTGACTTATCAGAGAACAACCCTTGTTCGTTTTTCTAACATCAATCGCCTAGGGGTTGGTCTCTTAACTCTAACACACGGCCAATAGAATAACTCGTAGGACCTACGATCAAAGTGATTTATACTGGTGCAGTCACGTCATTCATTTTTCTTTTTTCTATACTTTCATTTCGACATTAAATCGCCCAGAGGCTTATCAGAAAATGCTTTAGGGATGATTTTGTGTGGCGATTCGCTTCCTTTTTTTGTGCTTTCTTTAAAAGACCCCACATTTCAATTTTATTTTTATTTTTATGTTTGCTTATGATGCGGATATATGTATTTTGTTCACATATTTACTGTGTAGATACCTACTCGTCGTATAGATTCACTTTGAATAATAGAGAGGGTTAATTGCAAATGTTTATTTGGAAGGACTTGACATTGCTGCGAAACCGGTAGAACCTGTTGTCGTTAAGGACTTTTAATGGTGGTTTTAAAATCTGCAATGGTTCCGTCTCTTGTAGATATTATCATTGGCCAGGGAAAACAAAACATTTTTTTTTTTAATTTTTGCTACGCAAACCTTATTTTTAATGTAAACGATAGGCTTTCAGACTTGTGTCATTCATACCCGTTTGATTAACTCGTTTAAGTTTCAATTTAACTCACAACACGTGGCTGACCAACGCTTGGTGGTTAGTAACACCAACATGCTGTTCCGAAAACAAATTGTGGTAAATAACCACCCGCAATATATTTTGTGAAGTGGCAATCACGTGTCAACACTTAAGGAGATCTTCGCCTTCCGTTCTACAAGTAATTATGAGTGTATGATATGATATAAGTCACGTGTGCGTTTGCGAAGGCGCGAAAAGGGTATATCTGCCTCTGCCTACTGTTACGCAAATATTTTAATAATTTTTTAATTCGCAGCAATACGCATAACACGTGGCGATAAAAAGATGAACGCTTATGAATAATTGAATCAGTGTCAAATAAGTGCTAATAATAATGACATTATTCTGCTAATCGACCGTCCGTCTGGGAAATCTTTTGGTTCCGTGTTTGGTTTTCGTACGCACACCTCCCATAATATAATCCTAATAAAAGTAAAAGAGTTTGAAGTTGGAAGTAGAATAGGACGGTACCTATACCTAGTTCTCACGTTTGGTCATGGGATAATACCTACGTTTATAATGGATACTGAAGCTCATTTTTGGGAGGTCGGAATAAGGCATCAAAAGATAAAACTGCTAGTTTTCAATCATCAAAACACTATAAAGAGTTGGTACCTAATTGTAGAATTTTGTTAGTAAAGAAGTACCTATTTTGGAAAGTTAGAAACGATAGAGATAGCAAAAGTCAATTGATCGTTTCTGAAGGACTGTTCAAGCAAAAAGCATACCATTGTTAGGTCAAAGAATTGCTCGTAGAACCCTATAGAAGCAGTAAAGAAAGAAAGACCTTCATATTCTTATTATAGAAAAGAAGCAGAAAATCGTTCGAGAGAGGAATGGAGAGATGCCATAGTAGAAATGATGTTAAAAGATTTCACCAAACGGTTTAAAATCATCATACTCAAGAGAATTTTGAAAAAAAAAAAAAACAGAATTACGATAGCAAGGGACACACAAGCCTGACCACGACGACTGATATATGTTATGTAGGCTGTAGAGGGAATAAACACAAACGCTCAGACTCCAAATCGCTGACAAAATGAAATATACATCTATTCGACCTGCGGTACATGCAAATAAGAATACGTTCCACAAATAGCACTGCACAGGACTCAAAGCTCTGCGCAATCCAGCGCCTTAACCTCTTCTTGTACGACAAATTACCGAAAAATAAATCAGAGTCAATTTGATATAGCACCGTATTTTCTCTGATACGACAGCTCAAGAACATAAATTTATGTACATTGCTTTTCAGTTGACTTTTCTTGACTGAAAGACTGAATTTGGAAAACCTAACAGCTGATGAATTGCGTTAGCTGAAAAACTTAACGCCTGACTAGTCAGAGGCCGAAAGAATTTTCTTTATTTAACAAACTAAATTTTTATGAGTTCGCTCAATTTGATGCAGTCTAGAAAACAAAAGTACAGAAACAAAATTAAAACAAAGTGTGGGATCAAACTGCCATATTTTTGCATCAAGCATTAAATGCAAAACAGAAATCCAATGTGAAAAGTTTGCAATAATTTTAAATTTCCAAAAGCTGATACACAATTCTTAACCTAGAACTTCTAAAATAATAAATTTCGTTAAGATCATGTAATCCATTAACGTGAAAGTCAGATTTGAAAAAACAGTACTATGAGGCAACCATTTTATAAACCTTCCCACACAATTTTTTGATCAAAGGAGAGAAATCAAGAAATAATTCTTTAGCAGTTCATGCTAAAACAGTGTAATATGTTGTTTCATTACGAATGACACCAATAATCACCCATGTCAAAAAAATCCAGCTTTGTGAAAACATGTACGACACTTTCTGTATTATTTTGTTAAGCACATTGTGCATTTAACAAAAATTTAAAACGACAAACCAACAATTTGCCAAAAATTAAGTTTAGTTATTTTGTATAGTTGTCATATACAAATTTAAATCCCATGGTTAAAACATGAAAATGACCAGTAACACAGTGCAAAGCTGTTGTTGTTAGATTTTCAAGAAAAAAAAAACACAGGGTAAGGGATTGAGCCGGGAACCTACTATCGGTCAATAGAAAGTCTTACATATAGTAAGTAAGCAAATTGGCCTTCAGAGTTTGACCGAGGAAAGTTTAGAAAACATTTATCAGTCTGTATACCCGCAATGAAAAAAACACAGCTTCAGAATGTATGGCAGCAACTTTCAAATGATAAAGTACAAATAGCCCGTCTTCGTGGTGCTAGGTGCTTTGACTTCTTCCTTCCGTTTAACAACGAAATTGTCTACTTCACAACTGCACAGTGATCCGCCGGCCGGCGCCGGCCGCCTGACCAGACCCCTCTTTACCACTGGGCCCACTGGGCCCATGCCCAGGGCCCCGCGATCACCAGGGGCCCCCGAATTGCTGAAACAACACTCAACCTCTATTGATCTGTTTTCAAGAAAAAAAAAATATTTCGATGCATTTTTTTTTGGAACAAAATTATATTCAAATTCAAAAAAAAAAAAGAGGTCACTCAAGTAATGATCAGGACAACGAAACCATACACTACCTTGTGTTCGTTTCAGGGCACTTTTAAAAATCCAATCAGAATAAATATCCATACGTGTATCTTACGATAGCACTTAAATGGTATTGTGAACATGAGAGTTTTCATTTCTTGTGTGTCCTTCTGACATTTGCGATGCGATCGATGGTTCGATAGGGTTACTATTGATAATTTTTGCCTTTTTTCAATAATTGTCGGTTTTTAAGTTTTTTTTGTGTAGAGAGTGTCTCTACTTATTATTAGATATATCTACTCTGAGATAAACGGCACTCAATTTTTTTAAAGATTTCGAAGATAAAGTGTGTTGAATGCTTATTTAAAAAGTTGTAAAAAGTCTTTCTCTAGCAAGATGGTCAGCGCGAGCTGAAACATTAAGCGCCTTGTATAATGATCATCAAGAAATTGAAGAAGCTTTGATGTGTATCGCAAACAGTTTAGGACAGACACGAGAAGAAACTCTTAGTATTTGGAAAAAAATGTAAGTGCAATCGATGAATTTATAATTGGGTTCAAGGACAATTTTGATAACTTTGATTCATCATCCCGACAAAAAAAGATCCCGGATTCCGAATATAAGAACCTGAATCTGAATAGACTGGGTGTAGAAAAGACTTTTTTGACGGCTATGAACCCTCAGTAATTTTGACTGTGAAAGAATGGTTTAAAACCATTGTTCCCATTGTTGACACTCTAAGCGTTGATTTGAAACAACGACTACCTGAAGAAAACTGCAAATTTATTGCTTAATTTTACACTGAAGATGTAAACGGAGATGAACTACATGCTGAATGCCTGAATTTAAAAGAATACCGGAAAACTATTTGACACGAAAATTAAAAAACTGGCAATATTCTAGAGCTTTATAATTTTTTAAAAACAAGTAAAATTGAAGATGAATTTCTATAAATGTTGAAATTGAACTTAGAATTTTCTTAAGTACGACAGTGACCAACTGCATTGGTAAACGTTCCTTCTCTAAGTTAAAAAGAATAAAAAAACGAACTCTGAACTGCAAGGGTTCAAGAAAGATTGACAAGTTTGTCGCTGATGTCAATCGAAAGTGATTTTTATCAGAGGTATCGATTTTGTAGATATGTATAATCAATGATTTTCTAATCTTAGAACAGGAAAATGACTCCTTCAATAAACATCAATTTTTTGTTTTTAAATTTTGTTTTGAATTTTTTTAATTAAATATGTATTATTTTGCTTTTATTTTTATATTCTTTATGTTTATGTTAATGTTTATGTTAAAACATAGACATGCTGTTATTTTTTACCTTTATAATGAATTGAAAAAAATAAAAGAATAAATATTAATTCAAAGTCATGTGCTTTTTCTGTATACCTTTGCTGCACAACATAACACTTTTATAGAATCATATAGGGGCCCCATTTTCAAAAGTGCCCAAGGCCCCCAAAAGACGGCCTTGCGCCTGACTCCTCGTCCACCTAATAAGTTGTAGCAAACCTACTGGTTCCTGATTGTTCCATAACTGAAGCCTCCTAATTTGCTGGCTTAGTTACATTTAGTGTTTTAGCGTGCCTTCCCTCTTCTTCCTTTAAGATAGAGTCGGAATATTTGATCTATTTTCTGCAAGACGGTATTTTTGACGAGAAGGCTTGCACGGGTCTTGGTGCTTTGTAAACAAAAACAGTGCTGTTCAAACAAAAAATTTTCATCTCAGCAGCCGTCAATTTATTTTCTAGTATGTATGTTGATTCTTCAACATAATGAACCATATACCAGAACAGGATGCATAACCACGATAGTATAGTGATCCTTCTAGAGCGCATTTTTTGATTACAGAAGAAAGCTCAGTTGCCTTCACATCATTAATTTTCTGTATTTAATTTCTTTTTCTTTTGTTATTGCATTTAATATTCAAATAAAATCACACCAAAGTCAACAAAACTAACATTTAAGGAAAAGAAAGAACATTTTCTATCAGATGATAACTTGGATTTAAAGTTTTTTTTATCTCATATTTTTTAAATGAATACATAATGTTTCTTCTAAAGTATTTTTCTTTTTCGTCCTGACTCGGGATTCAAAATTTCACGACATTAAAATTCGAGCAAATTTTTATTTTTCCATAGCTAACACAGTTCTTTTAACAAAAAATTTTAAAAAATCAAAGGTATAGTTTAGAAGAAAATTTTACTATAAAATTTATAAAAATTTCAAAAATTAAAATTTTTCACATGTCAATTTGCAATCTTTCTCAAACTACCTAGGACTTCTTAAACATCTCTTCAAAATCGTATCACTTTATTAACGAGAAAGTCGGTTTTGCAAAAAAAAAAAACCAAAGAATCATTCTTAGACTTTTTCCGAAAATATTTTTTTCATCATTAGAAAGACAACCTGAAACTAACCACACAAAATTTATTCGATATCGTTGGAGCCGTTTTAGAGAAAAATAAGTATGTATTATCATATCGGTTGAGTGGCAGGTACCATTATTTCAACACCTAGAGACCAGATTCTAAAAACTCTCTGCAGACTACCCCACAGACAGACCCCTCTTTACCACTGGGCCCAGGGACAGGGCCCCGCAACCACCAGGGGCCCCCAAATCGCTGTCTATTGTTAATGTTGGCGTTGCACTTGTGTAGAGAGTGTACCTCCTCATTGTTATATATACTCTAGAATGAACGGCACTCAATTTTTTTAAGATTTCAAAGATGGAGTGTATTGACTGCTAATTTAGGTTAAAAAAAAAAGTTGTAAGAAGTCTTTCTCAAACGAGATAGTCAGCTGATGCACTAAGCGCCTTATATAATGATCATCAATTAAGAAATTAAAGAAGCTTTGATGCCTATCGCTAACGATTTAGGACAGACACGAAAGGCCAGACTGGAAGCTCTTAGTCTTTACAAAAAAAATTTTAAATTTGCTGAGTACAATCGATAAATTTATAACTGGGCTCAAGGACAATTTGATAACTCTGATTCATCATCCATACAAAAAAAAAACGGATTCCGAATATAAGAACCTTTCTGAAAGGACTAGGTGTAGAACAGACTTTTATTGGGTGTTCTGAACCCTCAGTAATTTTGACTGGAAAAGAAAGGTTCGAAATTGAAACCTTTCTTCCCATTATTGACACTCTAGGCGTTGATTTGGAACAGCGACTAGGTTCGTATACGAATATTGGCCAACGTTTTGACTTTGTTTCGATTAAAAACTCAATTCAGAAGACTTAAAGGAAAAGTCTTTTGCTAAATTTTGCACTGAAGATGTAAACGGAAACAAACTACATGCTGAATGTCTGAATTTAAAACAATACTGGAAAACTGTTCGACACAAAAATGAAAAAACTGGCAATATTCTAGAACTTTATAGTTTTTTTAAAACAAATAAAGTTGAAGATGAATTTCCAAGTGTTGAAATTGCACCTAGAATTTTCTAAAGTATGATGGTGAGCAACTGTAGTGGTGAACGTTCCTTCTCTAAGTTAAAAAGAATGAAAAACAAACTCAATGGAACTATAATGGCTCAAGAAAGATTGACCATTTTGTCGCTGATGTCAATCGAAAGCGACATCTTCAGAGGTATCAATCTTGTAGATATAATGAATGATTTTCCTAATCTTAAATCAAGAAAAAGACTCCTTCAATAAACACTCCTCTCTCCATCTTTTTGCATATCAATATTTTGTTTCTTGTTTCTTGTGGTACCCGTGGCGTAATGGTTAGCATGTCCACATGCTAACCCAGAGGTTCGAGGTTCGAATCCCAGCAGAGGCAAAATGCAAAAATGTTTTTCCACGGGTATCGCCTTTCGCGAGGAATTGGCAAATCCTCCGATAGTAAATTCATTGCCATGAAAAGCGCATTCTCAATTAGCCGTTCGGAACCGGCGAAAAATTGTAGGTCCCCTCCATTCCCTCACAAGGCATGGTTGTGAGAAATGCGCTAGGCCCAGAGGCTCCTCGCTCTGTTGCGCCACCCTTTTTATTTTTTTTTTTTTTTTTTTTATTTTGTTTCTTAAACTACATTCCTTAAACTACATTATGAATTTAATTTTTTGCTATTTAAATTTTGTTTATTTTTGAATTTTTTTTATGAAATATGTATAGTTTTGTTTTTATTTTTACATTGTTTATGATTATGAAAATGTTTATGTTAAAACATAAACATGCTGCAGTAATTATTATTTACCTTTATAATGAACTAGCTGAGCCGCCCGGTTTTGCTCGGGTCTGTAGTCTTAAGGTTCCCGTTCTCGTTTTCCCTCTTCCGTAAGAATTTGTGGATGAAATATAATCTTTCTTACTGTGGGACTATGTGGCATCCTAATGCTGAAAGAATTTTTGAAATCTATCCAGTAGTTTCTAAGTTTCCATTTCCAACCCCGTTCCTGAAGGAATCTTCCGTTCCCGTGGAAATATGTGAATGAAATATAAGTCTATGTCACTGAGGGATAATGTAACATCCTAGAGTTGAAAGAAATTTAGAAATTGGTCAAGTAACTTTATGTTTCCCGTTCTCGTTCTCGTTTCTGTTCCTGTGGGATTATAGGGATGAAATATAGTTCAAGTTACTGATGAAGGGAGATAATGCAGCACCCCTAGTGCTGAAAGTATTTTTGAAATCTGTGGAGTAGTTTCTAATTTTCCGTTCCCAGCCCCGTTCCTGTGGGAATATGGGGATCAAACCTTGACAGGAACCATCTCTGGACTAAACTATGTCTACCCTGTAAATTTCATAAAAAATCCGTTGAGTGGCTTAGGAGTTTACCCCGAACATACATACATACATACATACATCCTGTTTTATATATATAGATTAAAAAAAATATTATTTATTTAAAAAAAATTTAAGAATAAATATGTATTAGTTCAAAGTTATGTGATTTTTTCTGAATACCTTTATTACACAACTTAGCATTTTTATAGAATCATACAGGGCCCCATTTTCATAAAGTGTCCAGGGCCCCCAAAAGGGTAAAGACGGCCTTGCCCAACGACCATTTAGGGCAAATTTAAAAAAAAATCGGTCCAGCTGTTCAGGATGTAGATCCATATATATGTCATGTTTAATTGTATCTCAAAATTTTTTTCTGCGCGATTGCAAACATGCCTAATAGTACCTATAATCGCAAATAAATAAGTACTTAAATCGTAGACCTTGCGGGTCATACAAAAAAAGGAAAGAAAACTCAGAACTGCGAGGTTTATTGCAATGCACCTACATATGTTGACGATGGTATTGCCTTTATCCATGACATCCATTATGAGATACATATTTATCTTCAAAAGCCATCAAGTTAAAGAATTGCTCAACAAATCAGGTTCTCAAGGAACAAAGCAATGTTTTCTTAACTTTCATTTGTTACAGTTTTTATAGGAATCTGGAGTGATAGAACAATGCTATGAGTAGAATGTGATATAAAAACAAATAAATAAATAGGTTGGCGCAAGAAAGCCAGGGATACCTCGGGGCGCCTTTCACATTTTCAGGGTCTACAATTTTATGCGTACCTATTCCAAACGGTTATGTTCGAAAGCATTCTTCATGGCAGTGCCTATTAAGTCTCGGAGAACTTAGGACATAATAGGAAGACTAACCAGTAGCCCATAGGCTCCAGGCATTACACTGGAATGTGTTACCTAATTTAAATTTCCTTTCGAAAATATATTTAGGATTGAAAACAGGGCTTGAAACATTTAAACTAAATAGACTCAATGATAAAAGAAAATTATTTTTTTTTTTGATTTTAAAGGCTCATTTTTATTTCAGATTTGTAATCAGGTTACGGTACTTTGTACTTTGAATTCGATATCAATGTCATTGTTGACCAGTGTGGTCATTTAATTTTTTAATTCTTTTGTGGCTAAATAACAATAAAATTGATTAGCCATAGGTACCTAAGCAATTTTCACGCTTCTGAATCTGTAACACCAATGAATAGTAAATAAGGCATCCAAATCGCAAACAAAAACCTAATCACATTAAAATTCATTAGGTTTACCCTCCTCACCCTGTCATGGACGTCCCACCATTCGTTTATATCAAATGTAATCTCTGTTTACTTTTCAATCAAAGATACACAATCAGTTTTGCCTTATTTCGTGTCCTTGTTTTGTTCGTCTCAACATATATACTATACATACATACGTATATGAACAAAAATGTCATCCCGAATGCATTCTGATTGCAATTCATCTCAAACACCAGAAGCGTATAATCCTCCAATTTCGAAAGCAAACACTTTCGGTTTCAAAAGGCCACAAAAATTAGGACCTGAGGTCGTTGTCACTCTTGCCATTCTCTCCCTCTCATTCTGTATATAGCTGGAAGCAAGCAAATATCCTTAAATTCTGATCTCACCCCAAGAATGATTGATGCATTTGATTTTTTTTCGTACAAAAACGACAATTTTCAGAGAAAATACGGGCCGGATATTGTGCTCAAACATACTACGAACAAATATACATTTTTCTCATTCCATTGTTTCTCAGATGGCTCATGGCTACCCAAAAGAAAAAGGAAATCTTTTCCACAATACTGCAAGCCAGGTGCAGCCATGAAAATGGGGTGTAATTTGTTTCACATACCCAAGTTCAATTAAAATTCATACGCTTACATTTCCTGAAGGATATCGGATTTCTGTTCATACATATGTACCTACATTTTGTGTCATAGCCATCGGGCAAGAGTTTCGCTATCGTAAAACTAGGAACGTGAGTTGATCTAACAAAGAAATTAAAAGTACACAATTATAAGTGTGTTTGTATTTCAAGGGATTTTATTCGGTTTTTGAAATGCAATTAGCCTGAAGGAATGATTTTCCGCACCGATTTGTCCAACGATACGCTGATTACTATGGACAATCTAAATCAGATATTTATGTGATGATCGCGGTTGGCTGGTAGGTATAAGTATTTGTTGTTGTATACAACGTATTTTTGTATTTTGAAGTTTTTACAGGTTAATAGTAAGTTCTTATTAGTTTGCGTAGCATTAAAATTAAAACACAAATAGTTTGAACAAAAGCTGAGAGACTTACTAGAAATTTTTTGTATTTACCAGCTACATAATAATATACCAGCTATATCCTAACTAATATTATAAATGTGAAAGTCCCTCTGTCTGTCCGGCTTTCTATGTTACCATCTCCCGCCCAAACTACCAAACTGATTGATATCAAATCTTGTACAGAGATAGTCTAGAACCAGAGGAAGGACATAGGCTATATATTTCATCCCTAAATTCCCACGGGAACGGGAACGTATACGGGAATTTAGAAACTACAACACCGATTTCAAAAATTTTTCCACCGATAGAATGCTTTACTATCCCAAAGTAACATATACTTTAATTTATCCTTATATTCCTGCGGGAACGGGAGTCCTTACTAATATAATAAGTGCGAATGAAGCTCTGTCTGTCCGTCGTTCTATGTTACCATCTCCCTCCCAAACTAATAAACCGATTTAAATGAAATTTTGTACAAAGATTGGACTGAACTTAAGGACGGACATGGGCTTTATTTCATTCGAATATTCCCTCGGGAACCGGTCCTCATTATTATTATAAATGCAAAAGTAGCTCTGTCTGATCACCTTTCTATGTTACCATCTCCCGCCCAAACTAATAAACCGACTTAAATGAAATTTTGTACAAAGATTGCTCAGAACCTTAGGAAGGACATAGGCTATATATTTTATCCCTATATTCCCACGGGAACGAAAACGTATACGGGAACATAGAAACTACAACACCGATTTCAAAAATTTTTCCACCGATAGAATGCTTTACTATCCCAAAGTAACATAAACTTTAATTTATCCTTATATTCCTGCGGGAACGGGAGTCCTTACTAATATAATAAGTGCGAATGAAGCTCTGTCTGTCCGTCGTTCTATGTTACCATCTCCCGCCCAAACTAATAAACCGATTTAAATGAAATTTTGTACAAAGATTGGACTGAACTTAAGGACGGACATGGGCTTTATTTCATTCGAATATTCCCTCGGGAACCGGTCCTCATTATTATTATAAATGCAAAAGTAGCTCTGTCTGATCACCTTTCTATGTTACCATCTCCCGCCCAAACTAATAAACCGACTTAAATGAAATTTTGTACAAAGATTGCTCAGAACCAGAGGAAGGACATAGGCTATATATTTTATCCCTATATTTCCACGGGAACGAAAACGTATACGGGAACATAGAAACTACAACACCGATTTCAAAAATTTTTCCACCGATAGAATGCTTTACTATCCCAAAGTAACATAAACTTTAATTTATCCTTATATTCCTGCGGGAACGGGAGTCCTTACTAATATAATAAGTGCGAATGAAGCTCTGTCTGTCCGTCGTTCTATGTTACCATCTCCCGCCCAAACTAATAAACCGATTTAAATGAAATTTTGTACAAAGATTGGACTGAACTTAAGGACGGACATGGGCTTTATTTCATTCGAATACTAAAAAACAGCACCCATTTCAAAAAATGTCCACCGTTAGAATACTGCACTATTCCCGAATAATGTAAAATTCAAGTCATCCTCCGGAAACGCCCTCATGTTCCCATGGGAATGGAAGACTTTATTAACATTATAAATCTGAATTTAACTCTGTCTGTCTGTTTTTCTTTGTTTATATTTACCACCCAAACTATTGAACCGATTTATATGAATTTTGGTACAGAGATAGTCTAGAACCCGAAGATGGACATCCTTACTAATATTACAAATCCAAAACTAACTCTGTCTGTTCGTGTTTCTTTGTTACCGTCTCCCGCCCAGAAAACTGATCCGATTTAAATGGAATTTAATTAAGAGATAGCCTAGAGCCTGAGGAAACACATAGGCTTAATAAGTAATCCCTATATTTCTACGGGTTCGACACCGTAAACGGGAACCTTAAGACTGCTGGGTCGATAAAAGTTCTTTTACTGCGGGGTGATTTCTGTCAAACTGTCGAAAATACATTAGACCTGAGAAGAAATGTCTATCTTGGTCTTCAAATAATAATTGGCAATCGGGAATGGCTGTTTGAAAGGCGATTTCGGCGCCGACTAATGAGATAGTTAACCATATAAACTAATATAATATGTTTGACGTATTGGGGGACGTTGGCGAATGTCTATCAATAGACAATATTATGGACACTGAGCAAGTCACATCATACCCTATAGAGTTTCTCAATTTCTTAGGATTATAAGGAGTGGCAGCAAGTTGGTGTTCCAGTGCCAAAAATGAGCAATCCAGAATTGTACACAGCTACAAATTACACATCTGGGATGCGGCATTAATAATGACTTGAACGAAAAAAGGAGAAAACGTTTCGATTCCCCGTTTTCCTTTAATTCCCACTGATTGGACATTATAAATAAGGCTCAGACGCTTTAAGTTGCAGGTGTTCGTTTAGAAAAAAATCCTAGGCAATTTTATGTGGCAGAATCACGTACCTATATCAATCCCACAAAACCTTTTTATTTCGCAAAAGATGGAAAAAATAAGAACGTCGTGTGCAAACATATACTAAAATAAAATAATATAACAATGGTTTACTAAAACGCATGAATGTGTCTTATTTGCAAAATAAGTAGCCTAAAAAATTAAGAATGCTGCCGAAAGTCACTATTCCACGCGGACGAAGTCGCGGGCACAGCTAGTATGAAAATATAGTGATAGTGGCAAATGATTTTAAAACTTGATGTGATTTTCTGTGCTTAAATCTAGCGTGTATGATTGACAGGTATAATTATAAGTTCCAAATCATCACCCGGAGAAGGAGAAAGTGGGGAGTGGATGATGCATAAAGGTCAACTAAAGGACAAACAAGAAAAGTTTTTCACAAACTCTAAAAAAAATCATGCACATATAGCTCATGAAAAATCCTTGCTTTTATAGATTAAGAAAAACTTTTTTTCACAGTTCAATGTCTCTGAATGATAGTAGAAAGGTTCTCATTCATTTTACCTTTTTACTTATACAGGGCTCAGTTTCAATGACTCTCCGTATAGCAGCTTCATTGATGAAGCCATTTTACTGGTAGCTCAATTCGCTACTTACTCGACACTTCCTGATAGCACATTCGCTCAATCTGAGCTTAAAATTGTATCGGCACCCTTATTCTGAGGAGGTGTTCTTATACTTTTCTATCTATCCTATACTCTTCTGGGCTCTTCCCGAGCAGATGGAAAATTGCATTTGTCCAGCCCGTCCCTTAAAAAAGCGAATCTTCCTCCCTATTCAATTACCGTCCAATTACACTATAACTTCCCATGTTTCCAAGGTCATGGAAGGTTAGGTTTCTTGAGACCATCCAGGAAATTCTGAACTCCTTCTGATCAGGCTACATGCTACAATATACAAAGCGTTAAGGCTCTCTCTCTCTCTCTCTCTCTCTCTCTCTCTCTCTCTCTTTCTCTCTCTCTCTCTCTCTCTCTCTCTCTCCCTCTTGTATCGCTTTTATTACAACCAGTGCTCTAGTGAAATAACCAATGTATTCCTTCCCTGAAACAATTATCCGCAACACCCGGCTCGCTAGGAATGCTTATAAGTTTTGCCTTGAACCCAACTTCGGACGGACAGTCAAGTATAGAGATTCATATTTTAGTTGCATCACCCCTATGTGCAATGTTTCACCTCACTCTGTTTTTTCCGGGTCTTAAGGTTCACAAAAATTCAAAAGCAATGTGCATCGGTGTCTCGTTAAAATCGTCTCCTATTTTCCTAAAAACTCTCACTGTTTTATAACTTTGTAACACACAGAAAAAAACACACATGTAAGATTAACATGAAAAAATGTTGTTTTAAGCTCATTCTGTCATTTCACTTCAAATGTTGTTTTGCCATTTTTTCAATTTAAAACAACATTTTTAGCTTTTGGTTCAACTCAATTTACGTTTGATTTCACGTTTTTAAGTGTTTAATTTTAATCTTACTATAAAAAATGTAATTTTAACATGATTTCCAAGTTGAAATATCATTATTGATATAAAAATTAACATTTAGTCGTGAATCTACATCAGAGGACTTTGAATCAAAGTATAATGATTTTGAAATAAAATCTTTTCGTGTTAATTCAACAGTCAAATCGCAACGCAATTCTGCGTTATTTTGCCTTTTTTTGTGAGCTTGTCTGCCTTTTTAGAATTTATTTCATGATAACAACATTCGCGTAAAATCAACATTCAATTCGTGTTGAAGTGTTAGTGAGCGATGTTCAAATTACATTAAATGCCATCATACTCCGTTATTTGATTTCAAGCACACGCATTTTCTCCATTATCCTGTCTTCATTCTTAACGGGTAGTAAGCAGAATACAACATTCGCGTAGAATCGACATTCAATTCGTGTTGAAGCGTTAGTGCAGTGGCGGTTCTTATTGTACGGGTAGTAAACAGAATACAACATTCGCGTTAAATCAACATTCAATTCGTGTTGAAGTGTTAGTGCAGTGGCTGTTCTTATTGTACGGGTAGTAAACAGAATACAACATTCGCGTAAAATCAACATTCAATTCGTGTTGAAGTGTTAGTGAGCGATGTTCAAATCACATTAAATGCCATCATAGTCCGTTATTTGATTTCAAGCTCATACATTTTCTCCATATCTTGTTTTCATTCGCGTTGCAGTGGCTGTTCTTATCGTACGTGGTAGCAAAAGTGAAAAATATAATTTCAAAGTGTTTTAAGTGCTAAAACTAAAACATTGATTTCTAATGTGCAAAATCCTTGATTAAAACAATTAACATTTATTTGGTGAAAAACAGGAACTCTCCGATATTTTCCCTTTTTAGTTTTGTGAGTGTTTCAGCCGGCCCAGAATTTAACGCGCTGCTGTGTGTTGTCGGCAAAATAATTTCAAAGTGGCAAATATAATTTCAATTCCAAGTATGGGTGAACAAAATGAAAACATTGATTTTTTAAACGTGCATAATAATAATAACAATATTAGTTTTTTTAATGAGAGTGAAACCATTCCCACATTGTGTACAACTGCCACAGTGGATTTTTCAACCGACGAGCAGGGGAATTTCATTTTAAACTTACCTGTTGCCGATTCCAATCAAGGCAAGCTAGACGAGATTCTGGAGAAATTTAACTTGCCAGAAGCCAAGTTTTATTTACTAAGTAAGTAAAGTATAATCATCTATTTTATATGGTTTAAGCGAAACAAAAAATATTAAACTATCATAGAATCCGGCAATTTTATTACCAGGAGTATCAAATCGCGAAGAATCATTTTTAATAAATTGTGTGTAGTATAGTATTAAAAGATAGTTTTTGTATTTTTCTAGAGTCATCGATTACGTATGACAGCTTGAAGTATTTGTCCAAGGAGGACATTCAGGAGGCAATTCCACCAATCGGGCTGAGAGCCAAATTTCGAGAAAAATTATTTCACTGGAGGAAAATCGAGGTATGTAAATATTTTTTTTCATTAAAACTTTAAGGCTTTGCGTTATTCAGATTTGAGTATTTTGCATTATTAAATTTAAATTTCGTCATATGGTCATACAGTATTTTGGCGAAACTAATTTGCATTACCGAATTTTGAAAAACTAAGTTATAACTGGCTGAGGCTTTTTGATTTATTTGTACAAGTTTTGAAACAGATTTTATTTCTATTAGTTTGGAATTGACGATGACACATTGTCGGATAAAGTGACACAAAAGGTAGTTTCCTGGCTTCAGTCTCAATGCAGTTGCGCATCACCTTCACCTTCACCTTCACCTTCGACATCAACATCTAACATTCACTCAACAGTTGGAACTTCTCCAACCCAATTATCCAAGGTAAAGTATATACAAATATATAAATGTTCTATACCGTACCGTTTTTAATTTTTTAGAGACTTGAAATTCTGCTTCAAGAAAGCCTAAGAGGCAAATCAGTTCTTGAGTTTTGTAAGACCAACGGCCATCTTACAAATTCTTTTCGGATCGATTTGATCAACATCATTGTTGAGGATATAATTTACCACAACGCTAAGCTTTCACCCAGAGATTTCCCGCCGATCGTTAAAGAAATTCTAGAACTGTTTCCTAACGAAATTAAGGTAATAAATGTACATATTTAAAAAACATTTCACTATTAACTATTTTTGAAAAAAAAAAAATATTAAAATAAAAATTCAAATTTTCTTAGGAATTTTATTTTATTCCACGTGGCAGGAAAAATAACCCCGGTGGAAAGCTCTGGGATAAATACTCAAACCAAAGACGGAAGCGTTCACGATTCGGTGAGGAGTTGGAAGTTCCAAATCCAAATATTCAAACTGAAACTCCAATAACTCAAGATAAAATCGAAATTTCGAGATTACTTGCGTCAAAAGTATCTCTATCGAGAGATTTTTCCGATTGGGAAAGCGTCAAAGATAGATGGAAAGCTACTTTCGAATTGAGACAGAAGGAACTCAGTAGTTCCGCAAATAATTTCGAATTTTTGATCAACTGGCCACTATATACGAATTCAAAAGCTCACGACCTGGTATATTTCTTTCCCAATTTTGCATATACTTTTACTTATCATTTTCTTTTAGATTAATATTGATTTTGATCTCCTGCATCCCAATAAAAACCACTTACTTCTAAGCAAGTGGGACCATTTCAAAACAAGAATAGAAAGTTACTATAACTCTCATATTAATGACAAAAAATCGAAGGAAATTCTCGCGAATTCAAAGGGCATATCAAATACAAGTATGCTCTTTAAAAATGTGCATTAATTACTCTTTGGCTTATCCTTTTCTTTTTCTTTACAGACTCCTTGGACTTTATTTTTACGGTATTATTAAATGCAGTTATTTTGCCAACCGCGCGGTTTTCGGACAAAACAGGAAAACATTCCAAGAAAGTTTCAATACCAGATGCCACTGAAAGCTTAGTCGTCCACTTAACGACTGTAAGTAATTACCAAAAAAGTTTATCTGACCTTCGAGAAAAATATTTTAACAAGGGATTGACAATCCAACCATTTTTAATAGTTGTCGGACTTAGCATTTACGATCTAAAAGAGTTTTATGTTTATTTTGACAAAACTCTCCTGAAACTCGATTCTTTTCTAACAAGCTTAGATATTTGCTTTAAATTGTTCCAAGTTTTGTCATTAGAGTATCCAAGAGGCTGTTGTGGACCTTGGCTTTTCATCCAAGAATATTTCTATGAAATAAGAAATGCAAACGACAAAAAACTGCCAAGTATCTGCTCTTTATTAAACTTCCTGAAAGATTAAATTTTATTTAAAATGTTTTCTTGCTTTATATGCAAACAAAATATTGACACATTGAAAATCTTAATACAACACTACCAGATTGTGCATTTTCTAAATTCTAGCAGTACGATTCAATGTAACCAAGATGATTGTAAACAAAAATTTTCAAGTTTCAAAAATTTTAAAGCTCATGTTACTCGAATGCATTGTAACGATTGTGTAAATTCCAATAGAACAATAATTACTCAACCCACCGTTGTAACTTCTGACCAATCTCAAATAAATATTGAATGTAAAACTAACGAACCTAATCCAACAACTTCTCATATCACTGACGCTGAAATAATTTCAAAGATTGCGGGTTTGAAAGAGAATGCGTTTAATTTTTCACTTTTTTTATACTCCGAACCCATGATGCCACGAAAAGAAATTCAAATTATACAAAAACTAATGCTTAATATATTTAGAAATCTTTCCGATTGCATTCGAGTAATTTTAGAAAACCCAGACTTTAGTAAATATATAAAAATTATGCTTGAATTTTGTCAAAATCCTTTCGTAGATATTTCTTCAGAACACAAATTTTTTAAAACAATGACAGAAAAAAATCTTTTTGAAGAACCTATGTATATGTTCGACGTTATCAAATAAAGTTACTGAACGCGTAACACATGGAAATCCTGTTTTAGATGTAAAAACTTTTAATTGTTATTACATGCCGCTACATTTTCAATTAAAAAAACTTTTCCAAATACCAGGACTTTTAGATATAACACTTCAAAATATGGAAAAATTACAGTCACAGAATAAAAAAAAAAATTTCGTCAATGGAAATATTTTTAAGTCACAGCAAGCTCGATTTTCTAGTAAAGTTATTATTCCATTGTTTATTTATGTTGATGATTTTGGTATAAATAATCCTCTAGGCTCTCATTCAAAATCTGTTTCAGCTTGTTATTACAGCTTACCCACTTTGCCTCAACATATATTATCGAAGTTAGACTTTATTTTTCACTTAGGTTACATAAACAGTGTCGATATAAAAACGTATGGAAACTCTTTAGTATTCCATGATATATTAAAGCAATTAATATTATTGGAAAATGAAGGAATCGAAATTGTTACAGGCTTTAAAACGGTTCGAATACATTTTACTGTGGGTTCAATTTTAGGTGACAACCTAGGGTTAAATTCAATACTAGGATTTATAAAATCATTTAACTCGAAGAGGTTTTGTAGAGTTTGTCGTCGTGAGCGTTGTGAAATGCAAAAAGATAGTGAAGAAATTATGACTGCATTGAGAAACACGGAAAATTACGCAGCAGACCTTTCTTTGGATGATTTTCAAGAAACAGGTGTAAAGGAAATTTGTATTTTCAATGAACTCCAAGCTTTTCATGTGACCGATAATATATCATTAGATTTAATGCATGATCTTTTTGAAGGCGTTTGCATTTACGATATTTGCAATACATTAAAGCATTTGATTAGTGAAAATATATTTTCCTTAGATGTTTTTAATAGTCGTAGAAGATTATTTTCATATGGTGAAGACGAGGTTGGTAATATTGGACCTGATATAACAAACGACAGACTTCATAAATTTAATCTTAAAATGACTGCTCGGGAACTTTGGACATTAACAGATTTTATCCTTCTGATAATGGGCGACCTAGTTCCAAAATCAAATCGGCACTGGAGTTTATTGATTGTCCTTGTAAGATTGTTGGACAGTCTTATGAAAAATGAATATAGTGAAAATGATTTAGACGCGTTAACATTATTAATAAGCGAACACAATAAAATTTATTTGAAGCTGTATGGGCAACTTAAACCTAAGATGCATTTCTTAGTGCACTATGTTACTTTGATTAAGAAATGTGGTCCTCCCAAATTTTTATGGAGCTTTAGATTTGAAGCGAAACATAAAAACACAAAAAAATATATAAATAACATCAACTCTAGAATTAATGTTCCGCTAACCCTTTGCAAAAAAGCACAATTAGGGTTTGCGAAATTTTTAATCGATTATAGTAACGGAATTCCGAGTACTCTAGAATTAAGCTCAGATAATGTAGTTCATCCAGAAGATAATATAAATTATATATTTGATAACATGAACGTAGAGGTAGATCCAAAAAATGTTGTGTTTTATAATAAAATTGTGTTTTGCGGAAGTATATATAGACAAAACTGTTATCTTAGTATTGACAAAAATTCGATGGAAATATATAAGATTTTGTACTTTGGTATAATGTCTACTAATATATTTGTTGTTTGTTGTAAAATAAAATCCAATGTTTTTGATAATCACTTTCAGTCTTATGAAATAGGCTTATTAGAAGAAAATTTTATATTAAAAGAACTAAGTGAATTTACAAGCCCACCAATGAACTTGTTTCCAAACAATAATGGGAAATTATATTTTAGAAATAAGTGTTTATAAATATTATTATGATAAAAATAAATAAAATAAATAAAAACTTAAACCAATTTGAACTTTCTTTCAATCATATAATCATTATTATATATTATAATAACAGTTTTCATTGAAAGACTTTAGGTAAAAGTTGTAAGTATACATTACATTGGGTCAAAAAAAAGATTTTAAGATTTTCGCATAGTAATATTTTTGCGATTGTTGTTGTATTTCGAACCACCCTAACGACCAGCATTTTAACTACAATATAATGTTACTTTACTTGAGGTAAGTGTTAATCCAACGTGAAGCTTAATATAATTTTAAAGTGGGAACCATTACGTTTTAAGGACGTTTTCGTGTTCATTCATTAACGGAAGCGATTGTTTTAAAGGGAATCATCGTATTAATTCATAGCGAAGTTAATGTTATTTCAACAACAAATTAACCACATTTTAAAAAGTTTCTCGCTTTGATTCAACAGGATTGTTCATATAATTTTAAAGTGGGAACCATTACGTTTTAAGGACGTTTTCGTGTTCATTCATCAACAGAAGCGATTGTTTTAAAGGGAATCATCGTATTAATTCATAGCGAAGTTAATGTTATTTCAACAACAAATTAACCACATTTTAAAAAGCTTCTCGCTTTGATTCAACAGGATTGTTCACTTTGTTTCATTACGGGAATCGAGTTGATTCAAGATGAAATGAGAATCATTTTCACATGTGAATAGATTTATTTCAAAACAAATTATGTGTTGATTCAAAAAGGTATTCATGTCACTTTAAGCTTAATTCATGTTATTTTTACAACAAATTTAAGCTTATCTTTCAAACTCGTAAGCATGTTGAATCAACGAGAAACGGTATGAAAGCAAAACCATAGCTAAAAAATGTTGAAATATGTTTATTTTTTTTGATTTTACGTTGTTATTTTTCTGTGTGAAGGGTATTCATAACCCAATAATGTGATGTTGTCGCATAAGATGCGACAAAATCCCAGAACCGATAGGTTTGGTCTGGAAAACAATAAAACCGTGTGGGTGTATTTATAACCCTGCGTTTAACGGAAGCGTTTATATAAAACTGACTTAAAAAGATACAAAACTAATTTTTAAGTCACCTGCCACCACGTGCTAGTGGTGTAGTGTTTTTTTTTGAAAACTAATACTTTGTTCTTCAATTTACTTCTTAACTTTAATTTTGTGAATGGTTTTGAGTCATCGAGTCTCAAAGTCAACATACAATGGAAAAAAATTTTCTTCTTTTTCTCCAAATAAAATGTTTACAAAATTTGGGAACGTTAGTAATTTTGAAGAAACTAAAAAAACAATTAAAGGCACTTTTTTCCGAAAATCTTTTCTTGGGACTTTTGCTAAACGGACTCCATGGGATGGATGCGTTGATCTTGGTTAAAGTAATCTCAGGAATATTTTTACCAGAGATAAATCCGTTTCAAGAAGGTTCACAAGTTCATTCAAGATGCGTTTAAAATTGTAATTCTGCTCTTCAACTTAAATTGTTTTTAAACTTTAATCCTGTGTATTACCTGATAATTTCTCTGCTCTTCTCATGACAAAAAGTAGAGCCTGCCTTAAATTTAGCTATGCTATGAAATGAACTTCAAAGTAAAGATAATTGAAAAAAGGCAAAAACATATGAATATGGTGAAGCTAAAGCTCTAAACGTGATCAGCTATAGACAATAAATTGCTGTTTATTTTCATGTTGGACAGTTATTTTTGTGAACAGAAAATACAATATTTAAATTTGAATTTGTTTCAATCGCTGGTAAGAAGCAGCTGGCGAGCAGCCGTGTGTAACCAGTGCTAAAATCTTGAAAAAGATATCTGAATCGTTCAAAAATATATTTAAGATATGTGTATCTGAGATGGTCTCTCTATACGGTAGGTTCTTGAACATGCTCATAAAAGTTTAAGTTTTGACCAAACATTTTTAAAGCTCCCGATTTTTAAATTTATGAGGTCAAATAACGACTTGAAGTTGCACTATGTAATACTGAGTTATTCGTATATCAAAGTACATATTCGGCCCTATCGTGGTAACCGTCGGAGCGGAATTCTCTCCGATCGGAGACATTTTGCTTCGTGGTAGTTCTCCGATCGGACGTTCCGACGTTCACCGATAAGTTTTTGTTGCGGAGATTCTAGTTTTGGGAATGCAATGCATTGCCGCATTTGTAAAAAATTTCTTACGACGTCAACTACTTCGAAGCAAAATTGCGTTGATGCGCTGCGGAGAAATCTCCGCTCCGACGGTTACCACGATAGGGCCGATTGTATAACTATTAAAAGTAGGTACCTTCACTTAGCCGGTCAGAGATTAATAAAATCAAAGAACAAATTCAAGGCGCATTTGGTTTAAGGCATTGTCACACTCATTTATATTCCCAGAAACTATTTTACTATCCCAAACTGGGACCCAGGAGGTGAAACTCACTATATAATAATATGTCATTGAACGGAGGTTTTTTGAGCAATCATTACACTAATGCATATTTGCTTAAGCAATTATGACGTCCGATGAAGGCACTTCAAAAATCAAAGAGCTCAACCAGTTGGTCACGTGTCGACTAAGCTGCCACGTTTTCACACTTGAAAGAAAACTGTTAGATTTACACAATGTTAAGCATGTGGCTTTGGAAAATAGACAAAATTTTATTGGTTCCAAAAAACTGTCTGTTAAAAATAATTTAATTCATTTTTTCTTTACTAGGAAGGATAAAATGTTTTTATTGAGAACACGTGTCTTTCACGCAGATATTATTTTGTATTTTTTGGGGTTGAAGTGCTGGTTCAATGGAATGTGAAGCAGAAACACTCATGCAGCTGTAATCAGTTGATTGAGTGCTGCTGCGCATCTTTAATCCTGCTGTTCTTATTTCTGGTCCCTAGTTTTAGTAGGGGAGCCCGAGCCGCTAAATTTGCAGTTACTAAAGCGTCATGGGGACTTATTGGATTGTGAAGTTTACGTTCTAAAACGAAATAAAGTGTATGGCAGTTTTTCATTTCAGTGGGGCGATGGGCGTGTATGAGCTTTTGAAAATGTAAAAAAAACAGTTAAATTGAAATACTCGAGCGCGTCAGATTTTCATAGAGTATACGCGCTTTGTCTTTCTGATAACGGATATATATTAATCTGACGATTGACTGGGGGCAAATGGGCGTAAAGAGAGGTTAAAAAAAATAAAAAAAAAAAGTTATTCGAGCGTGTCAGATTTTCAAAGTGAATGTTAAGTGTACTCTAAAAAGTGTATATTTCAATAATCTGACAATTTGAGTGGGGCGATCAGTCATGGCTGATTTTTAAAAATGTAAAAAAAACACGTGACCTTGAAATACTCGAGCGTGTCAGATTTTTATACAGATTGATCAACTTGATGTCTTCGTCCTCCAGGATGATAATCTGACAATTATATGGGGGCGTACTCTTAGTCTGACAATTTTAAAGTAACGATTCTTTGTTGTTTCTATTTTTTATTACTGGATGCAATCAAAAAATATGTACACATATTATGTATTTAAAAATTTTGTATTGAAATTTTGTTGAAAATACTTTAAAAAAAAATCCTGAAAGTTTGAGCCCTTAATATTAATTTTAAGTGCTCGATCAAGAGGTGTGAAGATTTTCCATTGAAAATATATGGAAACTCTGATTTTTTATTTTTAAATTTCTATAACTCAGCGGCATTTCATGGGATCGCTTTAACCGAAGATGTTTTTTTCTCAAAATTGAAAGCTCTACAAAAATGTTCTTTTTGGCAAAGTCGTTACTCATACCGGGAAGGTGGTACGGGCCACTTAACCAGATTTTTGCATAAAATTCACGTTTTGGTCGCAGTTATCTCGTAAATAACAAAAGCTACAGAAAAATTGTAAATTACAAACTTGTAGAGAATTTAGTTTTCTACAAAAAAAGTCTTCTGGACCAATTGCTAATATCAATATTAACCGAGATATTAACCATCATATATTATACATTTCACTGACGATTTTACCTCAATCGCCCCAAACAAAATGTCAGATTATATGTTTTCCGTAATCCTGATAAAATTACCTTCAAAATAAAAAAAAAATTAATCGCGCTCGAGTATTTCGAAACATCGATTTTTTTTTACATCTTTGTGACTCGCCTACTTACGAAGGCCCCGCTGAAATTGTCAGATTATTGAAATATACACTCGTCTCGATGTAATCAACCTACCATCTTTTAATCTGACGCGCTCGAGTATTTCCGATGATCGACTTTTTTTTACTAATCTGACGGGCTGCTCTCAGCGAACGCCCCAACATTTAGGTTTAATATATGGTAGGAGTACATAACATGGTGCAAGGTTTCTCCCCATATGATTTTCTGACGCGCTCGAGTAACGCGCGAAATCCCCTCTTGGGCTCCCCTACTATTTCTACCTAATTCAATTTATTTGTTACGACTCACTTTCAAACATATTACTAAAATAGTTGGAACTTTTCTGAAAGTGTTTTAAATTAAGTATTAAATCTGATGTAGAAGGTACCTTAAAAAAAAACACTCTTACTTATTAAAATACTCTTATCTCTAAACAGCTTTGACAAAAAAAAATTATTAAGAAAAACACCAATTCGTAATTAAAGTTCGTAGGGTAAGATTTAGGATATCGAAGATAAAAAGTGGAGCTATCAACAGCTGAAAAGCAACGATTACAAAGGTTGAATGATATGCGAGCCACGAAAAAAAAAACAATTAAGCTACGTGCAGACGGCATATAAAAGCCGCACATGTTTGCGGTTCTGACGTCATTTTTACGTCATCATTTGCGAATATTGACGCATATCGTCTGAACACCCTTTTGGGACAGTCCGCACATGTACGCAAATGGTTTGCGGACGATGTGCGACAACAAAACCGCACATAAATGTGCGGCTTTTTCGCAAATCGTCTGAACACCCTCGCACATTTTTTGTGACAGTTTGCGTGCATGTGCGTGCATGTGCGATCTTCAAAATCATGTGCGGTGACACGAAAATAGGACAACGCAAATGTGCATATTTTACGCAAATCAGTAGTGCTTGTACAGCATAGTTGTGATCGGTTTTCAATTTAAAAAAATTATAAAATGAGCGAAGCGAAGTGTGTTGGTAGTAGACTGTTTTTATTTTCATGAATACAATACTGAAATAATTATTAGGTCTCTGGGGTATTATGTTTTTTTTTTTTTACTTGAGTATTTTATTTATTTATTTAGTTGATCTTTTTTCTACTGATTAATTATGAAAAAAATTAAAACTGATTGCAGATAAATCACATCCAATGCCAAAACAGCAGTAGTTCCCCCTCTTTCTTTTCAACATTTTCAAATAATTTCAGCACTTTTAAATTTATGTACGGATTAGCTCAACCCATGAATAAAACACAAAATTCAAACAATTTATTGAATTAACGCAAACTTGCATATGAACGCAAATGGGTGATGTGCGGATTTTTCTGCATATCGTGTGAACACGTCGCACATCAACCGAAAAATTTGCGTATTCATTTGCGTACATTTGATGTGCGAGCAAATCAACGCAAACTAATGTGCGGCTTTTGGGACAGATTCCGCACATCGTCTGAACACCCTTACATGCGAGTTTGCGTACACTGATTTACGTATAGCATTTGCGTTGAATTTACAACTTTTTATGTGACGTCAGAACCGCACATATGTGCGGCTTTTTATATGCCGTCTGCACGTAGCTTTAGCCTCATAGGTGCGGCTATTTTATGCACCCAATTAAAAGTAAAACATACATATATTCGACTTGAGGTTGATCGATCTCCATTGAGTTTCAACGAGAAGTATTTAAATACAACATCACAGTGACACAGGCATCCCAGTTTCCTGCTTTTCATATCGTCTATAAAATTTCATAAGTTAGGTATGTTAAATAAGGTATAATTTAGTCGGTAAATTTTTTCTTGTTTTATTGTTGAGCGAACACTTGCTGTACTGCTTTACGGCGCGGAAGCATGGATCGTATCGAAAGCGGATGAGGAAACTCTTTGTCGTTTCGAAAGAAAAATTCTCCGAATGATCTTCGGTTCTATATGCGAACACAAATGTGTGGAGAACAACAACCAACTGTATGAGCTATACCGCGACATAGGTGTAGCCAGAAGAGTGCGCATCGCGATTCAGCGGATGGACCCAAACGCTCCGGCTCGTCGGGTTTTCGAAAGCACATTGCCGGGAAATCGCGGAAGGGGAAGACCTCGTCTTAGGTGGCGCAATCAAGTAGATGAAGACCTCAACCGACTTGGAGTGCGAAACTGGAGAGAGCTCGCCCGAACTCGAAGTCGTTACAGAAGAATGTTGGTTGAGGCCCAGGTTCACCCCGAACTGTAAAGCCTACGTACGTAAGTAAGTAAACACTTGCTGCCAAGTTTCTGTGAGGTTACCGTTTACGAAAGAAGCCATGCAAAAGTTCTAAAGTTGACACTCAACGAGAAAGTTCAACTCTTTTTTTGACATTTTCATTGTGAGTTATTTTTGAGTAACGGCAATACCCGAGGCGTAATGGTAAGCATGTCTGCCTGTTACGTTAAGTGTTAGGTTCGTGTTTCAAATCCCAACAGAAGACGAAAATGTTTTTTCACATTTATCACCTTTCGAGAAGAATTGGCTGTTGCTCCGATAGTAAAATTCATTGCCATGAAAAGTATTTTCTCGATAAGCAGTTGGGAATCGGCAGAAAATTGTAGGTAACCTTCATTCACTTACAAGGCATGGTTGTGAGAAATGCGCTAGGCCTTGGGGTTGTCCGCTCTGTTGCGTCACCCTATTTATTCAGCAAAACTTGTTTCCTTGTACACGTTACCTATATGTACAACTAAGTTTGACAGGATTTTCAAAAATGCATTTCCAAATCTAACAGTCGGTCGTGTTTAGAGAGCTTTTATCAAACACCGTTCACTTGTTCAGCCAAAGTCTTTTGGACAAGTTTTTAACAAGCTGAAAGCGCCAATATAAAAGATTAAACTTCCAAATTATCATAGAAAAAATCGAAATCGACGAAACCATCCCGACAACAATCCGATGCAGTTTGCTGATCAGCTTTTAGCAAATGTGGCTTAACCTTTATTTTAATTCGTCCGGTAGTACCGTCACATCTATTATCGGATCTCGGAATATTTCTTTTGGCTCATGATGCCCCTCTCCAGTAGGTATGTATGTTTATGGTCAGTTGTAGCGTTAAACGGGAATCTATACAATAAAATACTTCTTGGTGATTAGTAGAGCTTTTGGTTGCGTCCTTGCCTTTCAAGCAGTGCTGTTGCATTTGTACTTGTGGTTTGGCTTTACGAAGTGCAGAAGAAAATAATCACACCTAGAGCTATGTCATTCTACCGGGGTTTTACTAGAATGCCTGTTGCAATAAGTGTGATTTTCTTAGACCAAAACTTAGTAATAAAAAAAGCTGGAAACTTTAGATAGTGAGTCGTTGAGGAAATTGGATCTAAAGATATTTTAAAAAAAGAGAAAATTGTTGTCTAAAAACGCGTTTTTTGATTAATTTTAATAACAAATTTGTGTGGTTTCACTAGTGTGAAGTAGATAAGTGGAAGGGATGTGAAATAAAACGAATCTGAGGTGAGAAGCATCATGTACGGCCAAGAAATACAACGAAATATAGGTATAAAAGAAAAATGAAGACCCAAAACAATGTTTATCTTATTGCGTATGGAGCACTGTTGCTTCATTGTCCTTTTAGTAAAACAACCGACAGACTACGGTTTAACTTCAACTCAAAACAATACGAAAATTCTTCTAATAAAGAGAAATGATATTAATGGATTCGTCCCTCATCGTTTCCCTTTTGGATGACGGATGAGATTAGGAAGTTCTGAGATAAATACCGAGGGACCTCAATCTTCAATTCTCTAGAAAATCTTAAAGCCATACACGTGAGAAAGAAACAAAACATGAAGTTGATCCTGCATACGATAACTTAACCAAGTTAATGGCGATTAAGCTGACTAAAGATATTTGAAAAACTTGAACGCTCCCTTTTGAACTTTGTTCAATTTACAATAATAAAAAAATATACAAAACTCTAATTTATCATGTATAATATGTAGTTATTATGTAATATGTATTTATTTCAGAGATATAAGATAAAAATAGTATAATTGGTAAGAAATCACATTTTGTGCCACGTCATCAGCAAAATATAAAAAAGTTATGCAAAATAAAATTTTAAAAATATTACACATTTTCTTTCAAAGTCAATTTCATAATTCCTTTAGGTATAAATAAAAACTAAACACTATTTTTTAATATTAATAAAATAGAAGATTTAAAAAAAAAGATTTCTTTAAAATAATAAATTCGACAAAACACTGTTCTATGCATTTTACTAAACAATAATAAAAATGTTAAATTAAAACTTTGCCTTCAAATATTGAAAGATAACAAACTTTTTCTACAATATATGCCCATGTATGCGATCTACATGTTAATTTTTAATTTAAATTGTATAAAGGATTATTGGTGGCGTCGAATAATTGACTTCCAGTAGACTCAATCATAGAGCGTAATGCCAAACTGCGCTGTTTGGAAACGGCCCTACGAAGTGTTACTTCAAAAACATTCGATTCGTCAATGTTGTCCATCGCCAAGTGTCGTTCCTTAGTCAAATCCGTTTGATTGCAACTTGATAGTTCAGTCCGGCCAGCAGTTGCCTCAGGAGGAAAACATTGCAACAATTCCTCAAAGGAAAACTCCTCCACCAGGTTATTAAGAATGTCTGGAAAAAAGCAGTAAATGTTTTTTAAATCGAGTCAACAGAATATAAATCGATGCCTTACCTGTAATATGGGTTTTCCAGTTTGATAAAACATTTTCCTTGCTAACAATTTTCCTTAAAAGGGTTTCCCATTGTTTAGGGGCAAATCCATGTGACTATGCAAAGTGCAAAACAAAAATAACACAACCAGTTTGCAAATAATGATTATCTCACCTTTCCATACCGCCAGAGAGTTTCGGGCGAGAAATGAATCAAATAATTGATAGACAAGGCTTTTGGCAAAACAATAATAAGAAAACTATCAATCCCGATTAAATTTGGTGTTTTCTGAACGAACGCAACAAACTCTTCTATGATCTCAGAATCAACTTTTGAAGATGCTAGTAATGACTGAGGGAAACAATATGTAAACAAAAAATCTAAAAGCTCGACTCATAATTACATACTTGAATTTTCAATGTGAGAACTAAGGCTTCGTTGTTCCAACCAAGAAAATGTACATCTTGTTCTCCTTCCCCTGGCTTGCTAAAACAGTCGCTGCTAAAGGGTTCCAAATGGTTGAGATACGAAGGCCTTTCATTTAGACATGCAACTGGTCGTAAGAATACATCATCGGAATTATCGTCGAAAGTTTTGTAATCAGGGATGAATGGAATAAATTTGCCAATATCTCCATTACATCGCCTGTCATCATTGTGCGTAGATTGTTGACAATGAACTTGTTTTAACGACTCTATATGTCTCGAAATGAACTTAAGGCATTCGTTTCGGATGCTCAGAGCTTCTTCTGAATGTTCTCGAGTTGAAATCAGCGACTTGGATTCAGTATTTTCAGTAATTGCTTTTAACTGGCCAAGATAAATACGAAACAAGATCTTTAAACCCTTCAGATTTGCATCAGATGTATTGACATCAATCAGGCTGCCATTTGCGGAATCTGATCCACTAGCATCGACAGCACCATCCAGTTCGATGCGAAGTCTCGCCTGAGGCTCCCAGACTCCATTTGCGGAATTGCGTCGCTCTTCGAAAATAATATGACTGCCTTCGGAGTTTACAGAGTCTTCATTCAGAGATATAGCTTGAGAAGAAAACTCCTCAGATATCTTCGACTTTGTGTGATTAGTATTTGAGCTTACATCAAAAATGTCATAAAAATACACTTGAAGAGCATTTACGAAAACCTTTTGTGAAGTATGGTAACCTTTTACGCCAATGTGTGTAGCAATGAAGTTAAGGAAGAGTGTGAGAAGACTTTCTAAAGAAATACTGTGTTCAATACATAATGCATGAATAAATGCATCACTTATGGCTTCAATGAGATCAGGTGTGTCAACATGCATCAAAACGTTTTCCGTAAAATCCGAAAACGACGAGCGCATTCCACTATCACGAGTAAAGTGGTCATCAAAGAGAACGTTTTTGTGACCAATGAGCGCGGTTGCTAATGCTTTGCGATTTGTTCTTCCGATCACCTGTCTGGATAGCTCAAAGTTTGAGGAACGACATGCGCACACCGCCAAAAGCAACATTTCCTCCGAAGACCTGTCAACGAAAAATCGATGTTCGTATGCGAAATCAGTCATCTTTTTGAAAACAATACTTACAATCCTTGTTTTACACCGAGGTATGCCTGAAGCTCTGTGCTTATAATGTCGCTTACAACAGGTGAGTTTAGCATTACTGCAGGCATATCGTTAGGTGAATATTTAATAAACATGTCGAGAAATTCCAATGCCAGACTAACATCCTTTTTTCGGTCACCGAAAAATGACTTAACACCTTGGTGGAGGTAAGATGCTTTGTTGCGATCAACGCCTAAGCTCAACAGAAATAATTTCACCGTATAAACAAGTCCAACAAAAACTGGTTCACATTGTAATCCTGTTTCAGTTGATGAATCAGATTCTTTAATAAAATTTGTGTAGATATCAGCTAGCTGCATGTTGCACATTTTGTAAAAGCCGGTAGCTTGAACATACACTTCCTTTTTGCAGGATCTTGAAAAAAAAATTGTAAACGCAAGATTATTTATGATACCGAGCGAATTGAGATTGTTATAAATAAAATAAATAAATAGGTTATGCAACAGAGCGGGGAGGCCGGGGACCTAAAATTTTCTACCAATTCCGAGTGGCTAATCGAGAAAGCGAAAAGCGATTCCTCGCGAAAAGCAATACCCGTTGGAATTCTTAAGGGACTTGTAAAGTATCCGTTACGAAAAAGGTTGTTGAAGCCTTCAAAAGCTCATGAAATTCAAATAATAATCGCTAAGGTGTTTTTTGATAATACCCTACTCCAGGTTGCAGTTAAGTGAGAACTATTTGGAGTCGTGTTTAAATAAATTGAATAAATAGGGTGGCGAAACAGAGGAGGCTCTAGGAGGCCTAACGTATTGCTCACAGCCATGCCTTGTGAAGGGACCTACAATTTTTTGTCGGTTCCGAACGGCTAATTAAAAAAGCGATTTTCATGGCAACCAATGTTACTAACGGAGGACTTGCCAATTCCTCGGGAAAGGCGATACCCGTGAAAAAACATTTTTGTCTCTGTTGGGATTCGAACCACGAACCTCTGGGTTAACAGCAGACATGCTAATCATCACGCTACGTGTACCACACCACAGCCATGGTGTTTACATCAAGTTATTTTTAACGGAGTTATTCTAATTTCACGATGATAAAAACAAACTACAAATTGCGGTTTGGACCAGCCCTATGAAAACTTAGCCGTTCAGGGTCGGCCTGCGTTAGGAGTCGAGGTTTCCTTACCTCTGTTGGCCCATAGTATATATTCTTTTATGTAAATATAAATAAATAGGGTGGCGCAACAGAGCGAGGAGCCCCTAGGCCTAGCGCATTTCTCACAACCATGCCTTGTGAGGGAATGGAAGGGACCTAAAATTTTCTGCCGGTTCCGAACGGCTAATCGAGAAAGCGCTTTTCATAGCAATGAATACTAACGGAGGACTTGCCAATTCCTCGCGAAAGGCGATACCCGTGGAAAAAACATTTTTGCCTCTGTTGGGATTCGAACTCTAACCTCTGGATTAACAGGCGGACATGCTATCCATCACACCACGGGTACCACTATTCTTTTATGTACAAAACTAATTATGCAAATCTGTATGACACACATTCCGTGTGAGTCGAAAACAGCATTTGTTAATTTTTTAAATGTGAACGAAAAATGTCAAAAATATTGAAGAAAAATACCAAAAAATCAACAGAAATACTCATCAAAGGTAAAATATTCACAATTCTGGATTTAATATTCGAAGTAATATGCTTTGCTTTACTCATAAGTTTAAAATAAGATTTAGTAAGAGATAGAATCATTCAAGAGTAAAAAATAAGTTACCTGATAGAAAAATCTGCCAAGCTCCTACAGTTCTTTGCAAATTTTTCCTGCAAGTTCTGGCGCTCGTCCGGATTAAAGTTAAATTGTAAGCAAATGCTCTGCCGCAACATAACATGTGCTTCTTCCATTAGTTCATAAAACGTATGCGCACTACTTGTCCTATATCCACTTGCAATATTCTCCAAATCATCAACGACCACTCCAACACTTGGTATAGTAAGTTTGTATAAAGTCCATTCGTTTATTGTATTCTGGCCATTATTGCGTGACAAAGCACCACTAAGAGTTTTCGTATGGCTACGAGTATTGCGCTTCTTCGTCTTGCCTCCAAACTCTTCTGTATCACCGAATAAACTATTACTTATCATAACCAGACTTTTTCGAGTAACACAAACAAATTGAACATTAATAAAAGAACACAATCCTATAACTGATATGGAAGCTTTGATGTCTGGACTTGACTCCTCCGGAAACATACTACTCACTGATGGATATTCAAATCGATTGGCAAACAATTTATGACCAACTCGTGATGTGTGAGTTTCAACTGATTCCGTTGTGATTGCATGTATGACAAAGTCATTAATGTGCACTTTAATAACAGGTGCTGTAAAGGAATACGTTGCAATTGGTTTTTCATTATCGTTGTACCATTTTCCTAAAATTGAAACTCATTTGTAAAAACAATTGCTATAAAAGTAAAGCATTAATCATACAAACCTTGAGCACAGAATTGGTAAAGATAACCATCCACGCTTGTTGAAATCAACAATGAGTAGCCTACACAAAACTGATACATGTTTGATTTCAATGAGCGAATATTTGAAGGATGACTGTCTTTAATCATCGCATGGCCCAGATTTTCATTGTTTTCGTTTTCTGGCATTCGTTGATAAATTGGTTTCAAATCCATACATTTCAGTATATCCATGATGCGATGGTTTGGGTCTGTTGACTTCATACACAGTTGTAAAAGCTTTTTTACATCGTACTGCACGGTGAAATCATCCTTGTTACTGGTTGAAATTTGCTACAATAGTTTGAAAAATATTATTAATACATCTTTTAGAGCAAGAAATTTATAGGAAAAATAAAAGGGTAGCGCAACAAAGCAGGTAGTCCCAAATTATAGTCCATTTCTCACAACCGTATCATGGTGAGGAATGGAAAGACGTATAATTTTTCCTGATCCTGAACGGCTAATCGAGAAAACCTCACGAAAGACAAAACTCGTGAAAAACAAAAAAAAAACTCTACTTTAAA
The DNA here is from genome assembly GCA_914767635.1 of Melanostoma mellinum. Classification (NCBI taxonomy): domain Eukaryota; kingdom Metazoa; phylum Arthropoda; class Insecta; order Diptera; family Syrphidae; genus Melanostoma; species Melanostoma mellinum. The sequence continues at coordinate 174,239,328 of OU612058.1, forward strand.
AAGAATCAATGTCTCGCAAAATCTTAGGTTCGCCTCAATTTCTTGACTGCATATCAAACGTAAGAGGTTATTTACACTAAGCAACTGCTGCAATCTGTTTCTCCAAGAAAACCTAATATTATGAAAAAAAAAAGCTCAGATTATCATTGCGAGCAGGTGTTCAAAAGAGTTCTGGAAAGCGGTACGAGTTATTAACGGATCTAAACTCATCTACAACTATCAACATTCCTGCTATCGACCTCAAAATACACTTCCAATCTCTTTTAAATATGGAGAGATCAGCATTACCTTTTCATTATTGTGTAAATTTTATTAAAGACCATACAATCGACCAAAATATCATACTAACAGAACTGAAATCGGTGTTAAATGAGATGAAGGATTCCAAAACCCCTGGAGAGCACCTTATACCCCACGTCATTGTTTGAATGACCTGTTTGAAAATGATGAAGTTCCACCTTGTTTTGAGTAGTCGGTTATTCTCCCAATTTTTTAAAAAGGAAATCAAGACGTGGTTGAAAATTTAAAAGGGATTTCTCTGCTCAATTGCATTTGCAAGACATATGGAAGTATTCTCTACATACGTCTAATTAACTAAGTGGAAAACCATCACTTACTCAGTGAATGCCAGGCTGGATTCAGGAGAGGATACTCGACTATCGACCAAATCTTTACTCTTAACACAATTGTCGACATCAATAGCATATATGCATACTTCATTGATTTTAAATCTGCATTTGAAAGCATTGAGACCTAATGTTTTATAAGCTGTCCGGATTGGGAGTACCTTTTAAAATGTTAAACACATTAAAATTATATAAAAATTGTACTGCAAACGTTTGGGACGGAAGTACAATGTCTGAGAGTTTCTCAACACCAACCACATTGGATGCATCCATCCTGAGTACACTTTTGTTTGTTATGTTCCTAAATGATATTGCATCGAATTTGAATGTAGGGATCGATATAGGGAATATTAAAATCAAGGTGTTGATATACGCAGACGACTTAGTGATACTAGCTGATACGCTCAGAAAACTTTACGACAAAGTTGAATGAATATTGGAAATTTTGGAATCTAAAACTACACCGAGATAAGTCTCAAATTATGGTGTTCGGTAGATCAAAGAAAAAGAGGGGTGGCAGTTATGCTTGGAGGTTTGATGGAGTACAACTATAAATGGCATGAAATACAGTACAAAACTTCACTTGACGGAAAACTGAAAAGTGGGAAAAACGATCTTAATACAACTTGGTTAAACTGTATGACTGCCTAGGATAGTGACAAATACTGCTCTGGGAAGAGAAGTATCTTGTTTTGAAAAGTGGCTGTGAAGACTGGAAGACCCTTTAACCTAGAAGGATCAAATTTTCAACAATGAAATCGGAGCTATATGATATCCTTATAGTTCTCGGTGCAAAGTCAATCTTTCATAGATGATGCGCAATCTGCAATATACAGATCATACTACTCGAAACTTGAACACAACCTCAGTAAGATAAGCTATTTTGAGATTAACGTGGAGGTAGAGAGAATATCAACTATATTTAAAACACGTGGAGAGTTACTGGCGTTAAATTTTATACCCCAGATCTTCCAATCAAATGCACTCTATGCAACATGAACACTCGAGAAGACATAACGCATTTTGTTGGAATTCGTCCGATACTGAAAAAATAAAGCTGCACCTCGGGAAAGCAAAGTTCTCATTAGACGAAATACATCGTTGGCTATACGGATACAATTGGACAGCGTGTTAAATCAGCACTGCAATACAGAAACCAGATTTTATGAGAAAATTATTTTACTTTTCTTATTTATTTATCATTTAATTGTTAATCCGACAGAAGGCTTTTAGCCATGTCATAAAAGATTTGTAAAAATTGTTTAAAAATGTGAATAAAATGCAATAGAATCTTATTCTATTCTATTCTATCACTAACCATATAAGGTGTACGGAAGAATTAAATGATAATAAGAGAGAAAACTATCAACTTTATGAAGTACCAGCTTTGAGATCAATCAGCAGAAAAAAACACAAACTGCGAAGATCGAAATGATGTCTGCAAAGGCCAACAGTGTAGATTAATAGAAGTACAGCATTCGTCACTGAGCGATGCTGACATGGGTAACGCTGCTAGGCATAATACTTGGTTCTAGTATAGTGTGACCATGATTCAAAAACCTTTCATAAATCTAATCTACATTATGGCCGATGTATTAAATAATATACATTATAAACGTAAAATTTAAAGTTTGGGACATAAGTAGAGCTGTCAGTTGGACCCCAGATTACAGACACATTTGAGAAGATAATTAACATGTACATATACTCGTATAAGGTCTTAAAATAAAATTCAAAATAAGTAACTAAACAATTTGATACTTACAGCAACATTCATTGCCTTTGCTTCATTCACCAGCTTTATTTTGATGTCACTTGCTCGTGTCGGAACAATATTGATATCGCGAGTATTCGTATCCGCCTGTTCCCATTGCGATTTCAATTCCATTTCAAACTCCCGTCCACATGCCGAGTTTACAATGCGTGCCACATTAAAATCCACTGGAGTACTATTGAATCCAATTCGCGAACAAGTCTCCAACGAATCGGTCTCAAAACTATTGTTGCTCGATTGTCCGCCGCTCAACTTACTCAAATGACTAGCATTAGAATTGCTATCAGCATCTTCATCTGCATCCATTGCAACTATATCGACGATTTTAAAAGCAACTACAAAAGTCTTATTTAAACAGGCAATCACATTTTCGCAAAGTGAGATCTTCAACGGTATAAAATTCAAATTCACAAAAAATTTGAAGGGCAAGAAGTCAACGTATGTGAAGCGGTGTGTTTCATGGGTGCAAGTCATATATTCGTGTAGAAAAAGTTTGTCTTTACTTGCAACAATTATATTTCCCGATGACTGGCAGCATTCAATCATTTCAGGTGGATTCCTTAGGGGCAATTCTATCAAATCCAAACTATCGACCAGAGGTAGTTTTGGTGTAGTCATCGAAGCAATTCTTATTGTTATCGGATAGTCGATGAGTTTTTCTTCAGGAAACTTCCAAAAATTTGGGTAAACCCGCACAAACATTTTATCACCCTCGCCATAGAGGGGACAATTGATGTTGTCCTTCTCAAGCGTGAGAAGATATTTACCTAAAAGAAAATAATTGTATGAACATCAGAGATCTGTAATTCGTTAAAATTTTAGATGTCTTACCAGCATCGTTGTAAATTAAGTCCACAACTTCGCCAACCGTTGGCAAAGAGTACTTTGTCGGGGAGGGTTCCCGACGTGGGTCCGCATCCAAGGAAGAGACTGCATTCTTATCACCAATATCGTAAATTTCTACAAAGTGACCTGCACTGCTTACTGCGATTCTATCCGCTCCAATCAATGTAGCTGCTAATATATCCCCAAAAACAGAATATGTGCTCTGTTTGGGGAAGTTGTATGCCTGCACAACTTTTACCATATTGCCTGTCCGGAAGTAAGATTAATTTGATATTGAGTAATCTTAAGTTGTTTAATCTTGAAACTTGATTCAGTATTATGTCAGCCTTTTACTAATTAGGTTGATTATGATTATGATCCATTTATTTGTTCACCCTTTAAAGAAGGTGGTCGCACCCAGTTTTTTGTTTACTACACGCAGTCTGATTTATACTAGTGGTGAAGTCATCCGTTCAGTAGAAACTGAATGGGATATTCCTGTTTAAGGAAACAACACAAAACACTCGAATGCATAACTTTTTTCACAACTTATTAAGTTAGAGTAGGTACTTCATAAATACTAAATTGCAGCAATCGCTTTTGAGGAACAAATCGATGATGCCGACTGGGTGCAGATGAATCTTTCGAGCAAAGCAAGGATATGGCACTTTACGGTTAAATATGTTTAGAAACGAGAGATCATCATTTTTTTGTTTTGTTTTATACGAATCGACTCCAGCAAATAGAAAATTTTTTGGTTTGCCGAAAAACTATTCTGTTTATATTTTGGTTACGCTGGGGTCAAATTTGGTATTTTTCTGCAAACTTGAATCTTGTAACAAATCCAACTGTCAAAACTAGTTGGGGTTTTGGGATACGTTGGAAGAGTATGCTAGCTTTGGGGTGGTTTCCACGAGATGATTATCGTAAGTACACGATTTTGAATTCATTCATTCAAGTACACGATTTTATTTCATTCATATTTGTAGGTGGCAAAGATTGTCCAGAAAATCGTAAAGTGGGCAAATCTACCAAAAATGTTAAGAATATCGGTGGATGAGCCTTTAGTCCCCACTTTCGTCTTTGTCCCCTATTATACTGTAACGTGCGCTTAGTTCGCAAAAATAAAACTCTACTTTTCAATTTAATTCTACCACTTTATTCAGTATCTACTTTCGATATACACTTATTGAACTCAACTCGACTTTTGGACTATCACTTGTATTTACTCTTAACTATATCACTCTATAAACAAGACTGCCCTCTGGTTGCCTCGGGCGGGCTATTTATATCGAATGACATGCCATCTAGAACTCTCCAGTAACTTCTACATTGTCTCCACATTTGCTGTCTACTCTCTGTCTGTCTGTCTCTCTATACACTCACACACACTGGCTTACAAGCATCGCCTGTCATTTATACCATTCCATTAAAGTGTTGCCAGTTGTGTTTTCGGTTGAACGTTTTTCGATTAGGAAATTGGTATAAAATGTTGGGTTCACGTTACACTGCCCCCTCCTTAGGATTGTTCGTCCCGAATAATTCCATCTGCAGCCTCGCCACTATATCGATGCAGCCTGTCACAATGAACTACTTTTAACTTGCCTCTTAGTCCTCTTTGGATGCGGTAAACCACGTCGTTAATCCTCGTGACTACAGTATAAGGACCTTCCCAGTTTTGCTGAAGTTTCGGTGACAATCCCTTTTGACGATGAGGATTATAAAGCCACACACGATCTCCTGCTTGGAATCCTGACGTTGTCGCTTTTGTGTCATACCGTGTCTTCATCCGGTCGCTGTAGGTTTTCATCCGTTCCCTTGTTCTTTTATGGATGTCAGCGAGTCTCTCCTTGAGGTCGTCCACATACTCGTTTGTGTCCTGTGGCTCCTCTGTGGGGCATCCAAATTTAAGTTCGCTGGGCAGCCGCATGGTTTTCCCGAACAGGATGTCAGATGGTGTTTGTCCTGTCGAGCTATGTACTGCATTTCTATAGGCCATCAGGAATAGCGGTACGTGCCTATCCCAGTCTCTTTGGTAGTCGCCTACGACCTTGGTGAGGTGTTCTTTCAAGGTCCGGTTGAATCTTTCAACCATCCCATCAGATTGTGGATGAAGCGGTGTGGTTCTCGTCTTCTTAATGCCAAGTAGTCCGCACACTCCTTGGAAGATGTTTGACTCAAAGTTCCTCCCTTGGTCGGAATGGAGTTCCATAGGCACGCCAAACCTACTCACCCAGTTAAACACAATCTGGTCGACCACCGTTTTGGCTTCTTGATTTGGGATGGCATACGCCTCAGGCCACTTGCTAAAATAGTCCATTACAACCAGAATGTATTTGTTTCCAGCGTTGGTCTCTGGAAAAGGCCCAGCCACATCTACTGCAATCCTCTCAAAAGGCGATCCAACGTTGTACTGATGCATCTTACCTTGAATCTTCCTACCAGGTCCTTTGGTTGCAGCACACTTGTCACATGTTCGGCACCACTTCTCCACGTCATCTCTAGCATGTAACCAGTAGAACCGATGTCGCACCTTCTCCAGTGTTTTGTTTACTCCCAGGTGGCCTCCAGAAGGTCCGTCGTGCATCTCCCGAAGAACTTCACTGACTTTCGATTGCGGTACGATCAGCTGCATCACATGTGACTTACCGTCAGCGGATTCCCATCTTCGCCTGAGGACACCTTCTTGCACATATAGTGAGTCCCACTGTGCCCAATAGGCTTTGAGAACCGGACTCCTGTCAGAAATGTCTCCCCATTCCGGTTTCTCTTCATTTTCTTTCCATGCGAGAATGGGTTCGATATCTGGATCCTCCTGTTGAGCAGTCCTCACTTCCTCATTGCTCCATCCGCTTATGGGGTCAGCTCTTAGTGGCTGAGCGGTAATGATTTCTTTGTCTTCTTGCCGCTTGCAATGCTTGCAATCCACTTTGCAAGGTCTTCGTGATAATGCATCGGCGTTTGAGTGCAGCTTTCCTCTGCGGTGTTGGATCTGGTAGTCATAGGTCTGCAATCTTTCTATCCACCTTGCGACTTGACCTTCTGGATTTTTGAAGTTCAACAGCCAGCTCAGAGCACCGTGGTCTGTCCGCAGAAGGAATTTCTGTCCATAGATGTACTTATGGAAGTGCTTTGTTGCCAAGATAAGAGCTAGCAGTTCCCTTCTGGTCACGCAGTAGTTCCTTTCGGGTTTCGATAGGACCTTGCTGTAGTATGCCACCACTTTCTCTTCGCCATCATGCACTTGGGATAGTACCGCCCCGATTCCAACGTTGCTTGCATCTGCGTCGACGATGAATGTTTTGCCAGGAGTTGGATGTGCCAGCACTGGAGCGTTACAGAGGCGGTATTTGAGTTCCTGGAAAGATTTCTCACACTCACCTGACCATTTAAACTGCTTCCCCTTTTCGGTGAGCTGATGCAAACTCTTTGCAACTCCAGCGAAGTTCTTAACGAAACGTCGGTAATATGTGGCAAGTCCCAGAAAGCTTCGGAGTTGATGTTTGTCCTGTGGTGTTGGCCAATTTTTGACGGAGTCAACTTTTTCAGGATCAGTCTTTACTCCTTGGGATGAGATGATGTGTCCCAAATACTTGACTTCGGTTTTGAAAAGTGCACATTTTTCTGGATTCAGTTTAAGGTTAGCCTCTCGAAGTCTCTGAAACACGGCTTTAAGGTTCTTACAATGTTGGTCAAATGTTTTCCCGTAAACAATGACATCGTCCAAGTAGACTAGGCAAGCTTTCCACGTCAGTCCTTGGAGAACGCACTCCATCAAACGCTCGAATGTTGCCGGGGCGTTGCATAGCCCAAACGGCATAACCTTAAACTGCCAGAGCCCATTACCTGTAGAAAATGCCGTCTTTTCCCGATCATCAGGGTGGATGTCAACTTGCCAATATCCGCTCTTCAAGTCCAGCGTCGAGAACCACTGCGCTCCCTCCATGGCATCCAGGGTATCACTGATTCTCGGCAGGGGATAGCTGTCCTTCTTAGTTACATCATTCAGCCTTCGGTAGTCCACACAAAAACGAGTGCTTCCGTCTTTCTTTTTCACTAGCACCACTGGTGACGCCCAAGGACTTTTGGAATTTTCGATAAGACCGTCCTTTTTCATTGCTGTTATCATTTCCTCAACCTCACCTTGTTTGGCCAGTGGAAGGCGTCTTGCGGGTTGACGAATCGGTCTTGCATCTCCTGTGTTGATGCGATGCTGCACCAACTGTGTCCTACCATATTGTCCCTTTTTCGATGCGAAGATGTCAGTGTAATCTTGTAGGAGATTTTCAGCCATCCTTGTTTGTTGGTGATCAAGGTTGGATGAACTCAGTATTTTAGCTCTGATGGTTATGAGCTCCTCCGGAGCTAACGTTTTTCTCGGGGCCTCGTCTGTGATCTTCGTAATTGCTGCAACCGATTCGCAACGTCCAACGACTTCTCCTTTCTTCAACTTTACATCGTACGGTCTGGTGTTTAGTAATCGTACGGGGACCATTTTGTTTTTCGGTGCTACCAGTGTTTTCCCAATGATGACGCTTTGGGAGGAGCACTCTGGGTTTGGTTCCACCATTAGGTATCGAAGGCTTCCAAACTCACCTTCCAGTTTTGTCCAAACGAACACTTCAGAAGAAGGAGGCAGAATCAGATCTTCCGTGATGACAGTTCTCAATGTCGACGTACTTTCGTTCGAATAGGTCATTGGAAGTTCCTTATTTTGGTACTTCAAAACCTGATTACCGATGTCTAAAATAACTCCGTGCTGTTTCATAAAGTCGATTCCAATGATGCACTCGTCACATATATCTGCCACCAGAAATTGATGAGTAAACACTAGATCGGCCAGTCGGATCTTAAGACACACTTCTCCGTATACTCTTGCTGCTTCTCCCGTTGCGGTTCTTAGACGGTAGCTATTGGTGTTATGAAGCCACGTCATCTTTACCAGGTCTCGACGTACTATGGATGCTGTGGCACCGGTGTCGATGGTAGCCACATGTTTGTTCCCGTTAATAGTAGTGTCCACAGTCAGACTTTTGTTGTCTCGTTTGGTCTGAGAGACCTGGATGGTGGTTCTGGGGCCATCGATACAAGAAACCAGCCTCTGCCCCTCGAAGTTGGTTCTTACTCGTTTCCCTGATGGGAAACGGGCTGATAGGCAGCGCTGGTGTCTGCGTTGGATCTCTTGCTTCCACAATGTTGACAACTGGCTTTATTTGGTGGTAGTCGGCATTGACGCTGTAAGTGCCCAGTCTTGTTGCAGTTCCAACATCTTGCTAGTCCGCTCCGCTGGTTCTTTTGTATTTCAGCTCTTTGGCACGAGCATTCTTCGACTATGGCTTCTCTAAGTCGATGTATCCCATGAGAAGCCTGTTCTGCTGCTTCAATAGTCAATGCGAATGCTAAGGTTTCAGAAAGAGTACGTGTTCTAGCAGTTCGCACAGACCTCTGAAGATGTATATCGGAAATGGCACGAACGAAGGACTCAACAGCGAGCTGGTTGATGATTTCTTCTCCAGCATCCGGGTATGCCAGGTGAACCAGTCTTTCGACGTCTGCTTGGAGCTGCTGTAGACTTTCACCCCTTTTCTGGACTCTGTTATTGAGTTGGACTCGGAAGACTTCTTTCAAGTGGCTATCTCCAAAGCGTTTATCTATAGCTGCCACGAGAGAACTGAAATCGCCGCTCTTACCAGCTGGAACTGTTTGAAGTAATTCAGCTGCTGGTCCTCTAAGAGCAAGAGTCAGTGCAATGTACTTGTCTTCGTCATCCCAGCCATTTGTTGTCGCGGCTGCCTCAAATTGTCTCTTGTAGACTGGCCAAGAAGACTGTCCATCAAATGTTGGGGGTTTCATCTCCTTTTTCTTCGCAAATTCCCCAGCAGACTCTCGAATTTTTATTTTCCGGATCTGGTCCAATTCCTTGGTCAGAACAGAGAACTGTTTATCACATCGGGCTTCTACGATTTCGAAACGATTCTCTACAACAGAAAGCTGCTTCTCCACACCTTCAACGCGTTCGTCTAGGGCACATACATTTTTCTCAATGTTACCCAATTTACCTTCTAGAATGTTTTTCTGACCTTCCAAAACATTCTGTTGCACCTCAAGTCTTTCGAGAATATTCTGTTGTTCCTTCTTTTGTTCGCTTCGTTGTGCTTCCAGTTGTTCGAGAACATTCTGCTGTTCTTTCTTTTGCTCGCTTCGTTGCTCTTCAATCAGCTTCTTTTGCTCGTTTCGTTGTGCTTCAAGTTGTTCGAGAACATTCTGCTGTTCTTTCTTTTGCTCGCTTCGTTGCTCTTCAATCAGCTTCTTTTGCTCGTTTCGTTGTGCTTCAAGTTGTTCGAGAACATTCTGTTGTTCCTTCTTTTGATCGTTTCGTTGTTCTTCCAGACGTCCTAGAACCTTCTGCTGTTCTGTCTTTTGTTCTAATAAAAGCTTCATTATACTAGAAAAATCTACACTTTCACTTGCTTCCTCTTCTTCCACTTCTGTTTCAAAAACAAAAGTGTTTACGTCTTTCCCTTGCTGTTCCAAATAGTTACGCAAGCGCAGGACGAGCTCATTTTTCGATCCCGCTCTAGAAAGATTTCGCTTACCTAACTCACTTTTAAGCTCAATGCAGTTGAGCTCTTCTAACAACTTACCCATTTTCACTGTATAATTATTATTTTTCTTTTTTTACCTTTTTTTTTTACACTTTACTTCAAATAAGTTTTATTTACACTTCTGACACCAATGTAACGTGCGCTTAGTTCGCAAAAATAAAACTCTACTTTTCAATTTAATTCTACCACTTTATTCAGTATCTACTTTCGATATACACTTATTGAACTCAACTCGACTTTTGGACTATCACTTGTATTTACTCTTAACTATATCACTCTATAAACAAGACTGCCCTCTGGTTGCCTCGGGCGGGCTATTTATATCGAATGACATGCCATCTAGAACTCTCCAGTAACTTCTACATTGTCTCCACATTTGCTGTCTACTCTCTGTCTGTCTGTCTCTCTATACACTCACACACACTGGCTTACAAGCATCGCCTGTCATTTATACCATTCCATTAAAGTGTTGCCAGTTGTGTTTTCGGTTGAACGTTTTTCGATTAGGAAATTGGTATAAAATGTTGGGTTCACGTTACAATACGATGTCTCACGAGACATGTCTCATTTTTGACGTTCCTTTGAAATTTCCATCCCGTGAGACAATCGCAATTACACGTGAACTTAAGTCTGCGTCTCAAATATGACAATTTATTATTCTTTTGTTGTTGTAAAAAAACTGAATCAAATAAACACTACTCAAAAGCGAACAAGAGTAAAGAGAAACGTCAAGGTGAGACTACTAAAAATCGGCACGGTACTCATCGGGAATTTTTTTGTGCATCTCATTTCCTCACATCTCCTTTCTTTTTCGCACTCATGTGAGACTGGGCTCGTGAGACATCGTATAATAGGGGACTTTCCGTTTTGTCGAAAGGTTTTGTTCATGAATTTATGTGACAAAATATTGACGATTCAGGCCAATACTACTGAAACAGCGCAGGAAACAATGTTTCAATCAAGTCACAACCTTCTGTTGGATCAAACCTGATTTAAGTCCTGTGCTAGCTAGCGTTGGCGTACAATGCGTTTGCGTAAGTGGCCACTCATTTCATTTTGGCAGCAATCGGACGCCGATCGCACTGGTTTGCGCAGTGCTTCATCATCAGGGGTATAGATTTTTGAAAAGCGAGCGAAAACAGTCAAAGATTCAGAAGCACCACTTTATTTTACTTATGGATTTCAACATGGGTTTGATATATGAAAATAAGATTTTTTTTCAAATTCATTTCGACAGTTTAATATTCAGTGGAACACTTGTGTTTTACAGATTACGGGTGTGTTTCTTTATTCATTCTGGATATTCGGAATATTCGGAATACCATTTTTGCGTTTCTTTATTCAATGGAATATTCCGGATAAACTATTTTCTTGTTTCTTTATTCATTCTGGAATATTTGGAATGCATTCTTTTCATTCCTAGTCAAGAGGTGGTTTAAATGGAATATTCTGTAGTTTGACAGATACATACATACTTTCATTGTCAGTTGTTGCTTGTTGCTAGTTCTGTTTCTTTATTTATTCTGTTCTGGATATTCTGGATAAATATTTTGTCTTTTCTGTCTTTTCTATTCCTTATCCGGAAAAAATAAAGAAACACACCCTACATGTCACAAAAGCAATAATAGGCGTGTTTTTTTTTTAACCTAGTATATAGTACAGCATTCGAGTTAAAAAAAAACGATCTGTCCACAGTATTTTCAGTACTATTTTCAGCAACAAGATGGAGCTCAACGTCAAAGCTTGCTGCTACTTTTCAAAGCTCTCTGTAAAATTCAAGATGAAACAAAATCAAATTCATACTAGGTTTGTTTCGTTAATTGTTCTATCAAATGAATAACGATACAAGGCCAGGTATGAATTTGTATTTTTTTTCTTATTTTCCATACATCAGATTCTCTCTTACAGCTCTTTTTTACTATTTTTGGAGGCATCGTCCAACAGTGAAGAAAGCTCTATGTCAAAGTCAGCTGTTTTGTTGAAAAAAAACTTACGGGTATGTTCGGGGAGTATGTAAAAAGATATTAAAAACTAATCTTTGATGAGATTTTCCATTGGCAAACAGAATCAATTTGTTTTTTATCCAAACCTGTGGTAAAGCAATTTTACACTATTCACCAGTCTTTTCGATAGGTTTAGAAAGAAAATAAGTTGATTCTATTTACAAAACCGTGAAATTGAACTATAATATTACCGCACAAATAAACACAACCCAAATTAAATTAAGTTGAAACACGTCTTGCTAGTCCCAAACTTGAATTTCTATTGAAGAATGTTTAATTTTCATACATATATCTTTCCCTTTTGACCATTTTTTACTGCTTTGTTTGTTTGTTTGATTTGTTTTTTTCTTGCATTGGGCTATATTTTTTATTCAAATAATTCCATGAGTAAAGCTATAAGCTTCAGCAAAAAAGAACTAGTGCAAAATCCTGTATTATATACACCACCAGGTAAGAAACAGGGCAAAAATTCAATATGAATATAGTTTTTATTTCTTTAATTTTTAATCGAGAGAAAAAATTTCTTTGCGAATACCACTTTTTTTTTGAACACGTCCTTTCGAAAAAGCTTTGATGAACTGAAATCATTGGTGGCGCCATCTTATTTTCAAAGCTGAAAACTATCAATCCACAGCAATGCCATCCCTGTTTTCACTGTGGAAAATTACGACAGTAAAATGATTTGTTGTTGTTCCCCAAGGGAAATTTTTACTGTACTATATACTAGCATAAAAAAAACACGCCTAATGTAAACAAATGGGAAGGGAAAGAGAACTATAGGACTTTTCATCCTTTTGTTCCAACTCTGTATGATAGTTATAATTACATACTTGCAGCGGAGATGTAACAATTGGTTAGGCGTAACACAAACAACCACATCCGTCTACAAGCTGATTTCACCAAAACAATTCAATATTAGGTAAATATGTGTATCACAGTTTTATTTTGTGTTACAAAAGCAGCAATGTAAGCAAAGGGAAGCTGCGGGCAAGAGACTTCTCATGCTTTCCCTTTTGTTCTTAGTTCTTCTTTGTTATACGTTTTACTTATGCCGTTTTCGTTTGGGAAAAAAGAGTACTCTAAGGGTACTCTTTTTGCTATCAAAAATTACCCTCAGAGCAAGTTTTGCTACTCTAGAAATTTCAGAGTAAAAATCAGAGTACTCTAAAAAAAGGGTACTCTAGTTTTACCAAACGAAAACGGCATTAAAAGAAACACAGCTATTGTAATTTGTTATACTTTTTTTAAAAGTGGTATCACTGTTCGTCATTTTGTAAACAAACTGTCACTGTAAATACAAATTTATTGCTTCACGAATACCTACATTTCTTTTATCTCGCATTTATAGATTATAAAGCCCAAATTTACAATAAAATAATAACGAGAATATTAAATATATCTTTTAAACTGTTGTCATAATAATAATTCTTATCTTTCAAAAATTTTGTGATAACCCCACTTGCAAGTCATAATCAAAACGAAAGTAAACTTATCTATCAAAATACTAGTTGAATCAAACAATTTCAGTTCGTGAAGCAGCTTCTTGATTGATAACATGTCGAAAAACGTAATGAAGCGAGTGCTATCTATTCAAAGCCATGTTGTTCATGGATATGTTGGAAATAAAAGTGCAACATTCCCCCTACAGGTTCTTTTTTCTCAATTAAAACAATTAGATTATTATCTACACCGTGCTTCTCTTTTTCTTCTAGGTATTGGGCTTCGAAGTGGATGCAATAAATTCTGTACAACTATCAAACCATACCGGATACAAGTCAATCAAGGGGCAAGTGTTGGAAGAAAAAGATTTAAGTGAGTATCTAGTAAGATATTTTCTTATTAAGAACATGGGTTCTAAAGCTGTCGTTTTTAAAAATTAGAGGATCTTTTTGAAGGACTGGATGAGAATGATCTATTGCAGTACTACTCGCATTTGCTAACTGGATATATTGGAAATGCGTCATTCCTTACACGTATAGGGTCCATTGTAAAAAAGCTAAAAGAGATAAATCCTAATCTGGTTTATGGTAAGTGCGAATAAACATCATAATGGGTTTTTGTTTTAAACAATGTACCCATCCATTGTATTGTAAGTATTGGTGTCCATGGGAAAATTATAATTTTGCTTATGACTTATAACTTAAAAGAAAGCGAAAAAGATCTCCTGTCTCCGACGTATTCATTTGAACGTGCTAGAATCGAACTTCACCCACCCCTTAAAAATTTAAGACATCAAAATGAATTGGAATGAGTATAGCCTAGCTTTTTAAAATGATCAATTTCAGAGATACATCACATCACTGTATATATCATTTGCCATTCTGATACACATAAGAACTTTACCCAGAGTCGACCCAGTTTGACATTCAGGGCGAGTTTAGGTCTTTCAAAAAACGGATTGTAAGCCTCGGTTGTTCCCCAAGGAAGCCATCTCGAACCTCTTCCAACCCTGTTGTTTGTCAATGATATTCCCGATGTTTTGATGTACTGTCATTGTTTGATGATTGCAGACGATTTAAATTGAGTGTTTTTTGAGCCATAGGTTTGCCATAGGTTTTCCCCAAACTCGCCCTAGCTTTTTGGTGTGGCGATTTGAGGGCTGTCAAATGGCATGTATTTTTTTTTTTTTAATGACAGGGATGTGTGGTGATTTGTGGTGTAGTGTTTTTTGAGGAGTGGAAAACCCAGGTTTTTTTGACAACTCATAGGGTTGGCAAGAAAACCTGGGTCAACCCTGGGGAAAGTTCAACGAACAGACCTAAAACTAGGTTTGTTCGAAGCCCTGGGGTTGCCCTAAATTCACCCTGAATGTCAAATTGAGTGTTTTTTGAGCCATAGGTTTGCCATAGGTTTTCCCCAAACTCGCCCAAGCTTTTTGCTGTGGCGATTTGAGGGCTGTCAAATGGCATGTATTTTTTTTTTTTTTTTTAATGACAGGGATGTGTGGTGATTTGTGGTTTAGGGTTTTTTGAGGACTGGAAAACCCAGATTTTTTTGACAACTCATAGGGTTGTCAAGAAAACCTGGGTCAACCCTGGGGAAAGTTCAACGAACAGACCTTCCATGTTGTATAAAAACCTCGGACTGTATAACAAATTACATTTGAATGTCGCTTAAGCTACGTGCAGACGGCATATAAAAAGCCGCACATATGTGCGGTTCTGACGTCACATAAAAAGTTGAAAATTCAACGCAAATGCTATACGTAAATCAGTTTACGCAAACTCGGATATTAGGGTGTTCAGACGATGTGCAGAATCTGTCCCAAAAGCCGCACATTAGTTTGCGTTGATTTGCTCGCACATCAAGTGTACGCAAATGATTACGCAAATTTTGCGGTCGATGTGCGACGTGTTCACACGATATGCGGAAATATCCGCACATCACCCATTTGCGTTCATATGCAGGTTGTTACGTAGGGATCGAAACACATACGTCTTACAAACAATAATTATATTCATAAATTCTACAGAGAAGGACTTTAGTTAACTCACGGTCGAGGCTAAGTCTCACATATAGCGAATCTCAGATTCCATCGTTGTCAAAGTCCCACCGTCCACATTATATGCCACAAAAAGTTCCAATAGAAAAACATGAAAATTAGAAAAAAAAATACATTTACAAAATCAAAACAAACTTTATAAATATAGATCCGTAACTTACCCTCATCGTAGAACTATAAACCCCACCTGAAAAGAAAAAAAAAAAATCAGATACAAATCACATACAAAAAAAAAAGCACTGACCTACCTCAATAAAACGAACAGAGTCATTACAAGGGGGTGAATGAACTCTTGTAATGATGAGATTCCTTATACTCTCCGATTGTCGGGTTTAATGATAGGAATGATGGATACATCAGTTGATAATTATCCAAAACTTTTTAATCCATTTTTTTTTGTACACAAAGCACTGAAATATGAAAATAAATAGAAAAGTAAAGACGATTGAAAGAATTACACTCAACAACCAGATAACTCACGAACGACACCGACCGACGTACACTGACGAATCGACCGCAACATCGAGTAGATGTATGTTTGTTTTTGTTTTTTAAAATGTAAACAGGAGAAATAGGAGTTAAAAGGATAGTTGTAGATACTTTAAACTTTAAAGACTAGACAAACATTTAAAAAAATGAAAAGTAATTCTTAAATAAGGAATACGACGCGCTAGAAATAAACACATTTTGACAATTGACATGTAATGAATTTGCAGGCGAAACGTCAAGGAAAGCTCTCAAGCGAAAAGCTGTATTAACGACAGCGAATTCGCTTCGAAAGCAGAGACGCAAACCAAAAAGAAACAGATTGAAAGTCGACCCAAGAAGTAGTTGTATTTCAACTAGATGATAAAGCTTTTGAGAGCGAAAGATAGGGATGAAAATTGACAACATATGAATAGGCGTTAGACAAAATGGTTATATGGGGAAGTGCAATATAGAGTAGATAAGTAGGTGTTAGTCATAGCGATCAAATTAGAATAGCACATATACTAAGTAGGAGACTAGTGATAGTGAATGACACAGATAGAATAAGAAATAAAGAAATAAGACACTGTAAGTAAAACGGAAAGTAAAGAAGCTTGCGGATCTAAACTAGCATACCCAAAGTGCAAGAAGGGGAAATATGAAATGTAGGCCAAAGGCCAACGGCCTGACAAAAGTAAATTTGATTAGCGGCGATCATTTGGAAAATTGAAGTGCAAGGTAAAAGCACAAGTGTAGTAGAGATATAGTACGAACGCTATAGTAAAATACGAGTTGAAGTATAGTACAGTACGAGTACACCAGTACCATAGGGGTGCTCATACAATTTTGGTTGAAAAAAAAAAAAAAAAAAAAAGGAATTTATGTAAAAGGTGAGTGATAAAGGCAGTTTTAAAAATATATATATAAATATATATACCAGGGAAATAAGAAAAAGTTTTTTTTATACACTATAGACATCACCTGAATTACAAAATTGAGAAGGAAAAAAAAAAAAAAAAACGAGTATCCACTGGTTGTTTTAAAGACCTAGGTGAAGGTTTTTATTTTCGTTCGGCAAAGGAAAAAGCGAAAGCCGAAAACTCAGAGGGTTGAGCCATAGGTAGATGTGGAGGTAGAACACATACGGTGATTTATCATTGGCTAGGTGAGTTTTACGAAAGTGCCATTAGAAATAGAAAATAGATTTAACCGAAAGATTTCAAGGATAGATGCATATATGAATACATATATATATATAAACATATATGTACATATACGGCGGTGTGAAACCACCTAGAACAAAGCGGAGAGTGGTAAATTAACCCATGTGGCTTAAGCCTTTATCCAGGGGATACTCGGTGAAATTTTTTTTTACACGAAGGAAGACAAGAGGGATTCTTGGCATACAGAGAGGAGAAGCAGCACCAAATTGACTGGAGCAGGCAGGGTGTTCTTGGTGGAAAAATTAATAAAAGAAAACCCAGTGCACTTAAACATATTAGTGAACTAAACAAAGAGAAAAAAAAAATAAGAAAAAAAAAAAAGGCAAAGAAAAGGTGTAACGAATAGAAAGTGAATTTAAAAGAAAAGGAAAATTTATTATAGAGAGTGAATTTTGGTTTTTGCTAAGATTGCTTAAAGATAAAGTTATCCATATCTAAATACATACATACGTGCATTTATATGTACCAGTGCTATTGTGTATAGATCTATACTTATAACGATCTATGGATATTTTATATATATATATGTTATGTTGGTGAAGTGTGTATAAAGAAGATAGATCCGGGAACTCCCAAAAAAAAAAAATATAGGAGTTGAGAATTCCGTCGCTTGAAAACGTGCTGCCGGCAGGACTTCGAGGGACGAAGAAAACGTAAGTCACCCAAACCTTTTAATTGCACCTTTTTTTTTATTTTATGATACATATATATATATATATCACTCGAAATCTATAGATCGATAAGAGAATTTACTTTACCTTTTTTAAATATCTTTGATTTATAAAGATGATAATTTTGTTTTGAATTCACATCTTCACATCAACTTGAAATAAACTAAAAAAGTATAATTGTACATACACGCATACTTACCTGTTTCTTTTGAATCAAGTTTTCAATATTTTTCTCTTGTGCGAAATTGCTTAACCATGAGCTGCTAAAAGTGCGGTGAGTTGGTGTGTGAAGATCCTAATTAGGCCGACGATGGGAAGATGTCGGAAGACGACCTAGACATGACGAACGTTTAAGACAGACAATACTTACTTTAAGACGGACTAAGACAGAGAACAGAAAGTGGCTGGGGGTCGCAATATAGGGGCTATCACCATAGTACTGCCAAGGTGATGGCGTAGGTTGTGTGTTAAAACACAAGGGAGGGATGGCAGCGATTTTTACCAACACCATCAGGTAAGGCTCTTGAAGAATTGGTCGAACCATCATACGAGGGAGACAGAGAGTTGTAGGTGAGGTAGTGGGTCGAGTTAGTTTTAGGTTTAGTTTTAGTAGGGAGTACCATTTTTAAGTTTTACTCACGTATTTAGGATTGTATATATACATACATACATATATACATTTATAGGCGTATAATGTATATACATCTAAATGTCATGATTAGGCTAGTAATAGGAAATAGGTTTAGATTAGTAGTAAGGAACAACGACTTCCTAAGACCTTACAACTCATCCCTTTCTCTCGTGTGGTGGCATAGTTACCTGAACTTGTGTATCATCCTCTTCCAATTACCATCCTATTTCAAACCCCAACCTGATCCTATCCTGATCCTTTAACGGCATGATAAAATTTTTTTTGTTTGTAGAGTTGAAGGAGATTGGAACAGGGCAAGAACCACCCCATTCCCACGAGCTTAGCCGAGCGACCACAAGCATGCCACTGCCCTGTTTCCATCCCGATTTCTGTCCAAGTAGACTCACAACAAGGTTTGCGTTAATTCAATAAATTGTTTGAATTTTGTGTTTTATTCATGGTTTGTGGTTGTTGACGAAGCTTATCCGTACATAAATTTAAAATGTTGAAATTATTTGAAAATGTCGAAGAGAAAGTGGAGTACTAGGGCTGTTTTGGCGTTGGATATGACATGATCTATCTGCAATCAATTTTAATGTTTTCATAATTAATCAGTAGAAAAAAATAGCTAAATGAATAATTAAAATACATACTCAAGTCAACAACAAAAAAAAAAAATCATAATAAAAAGAACCGATAATTATTTCAGTACGTACATATTTCGTATTGTATTCATGAACATGAACAGAAAAACAGCATACTACCAACACACTTCGCTTCGCTCATTTTTTTTTTATTGAAAACCGATCACAACTATACTGTACAACCACTACTGATTTGCGTAAAATATGCACATTTGCGTTGTCCTATTTTCGTGTCACCGCACATGATTTTGAAGATCGCACATGCACGCACATGCACGCAAACAGTCACAAAAAATGTGCGATGGTGTTCAGACGATTTGCGAAAAAGTCGCACATTTATGTGCGGCCTCGTCGTCGCACATCATCCGCAAACAATTTGCGTGCATGTGCGGAGTGTCCCAAAAGGGTGTTCAGACGATATGCGTGAATTTTCGCAAATTATGACGTAAAAATGACGTCAGAACCGCAAACGTGTGCGGCTTTTATATGCCGTCTGCACGTAGCTTTAGTGCCATAGCCTAAATTTTTGTCGTCGTTCGTCCCCATTGAATTTTGAATATTGCTTAAAAAGAGATTTTGTTGTTATTTTCGATAGGAAGCTCACTTCTAACAACCATGTAAACTTAATTGTAAATCTTCATGTTAGGTTTTATTTATAAGAAAAGAATTCAAAGATTCTTTTACGTTCAAATGTTTATATTTCTCTTACGTAAGATCAATCCTCGAATACTGTTTCATCATTTAGAACCCTTTTTATTCCATTCACTGCAAAAGGATAGAAAATATGTATTCCAAAAACCAGATACTTGTTTTATCGTCTACGCTGGAATATCGTCCGTCCTTCATAAGATACTCGCTGTTTACTCTTTGGCGTTCTTAGTTTGGAGTTACGTAGAAAATATTTTGATATAATGTTTATTGGAGATATATTGAACTATAAAATTAATTGCCCCTTTTTGGTAGCTCTGATTGGTCTTAATTGCTTTAATTGTTCTAATATGGCTTAAGATTTGGCAATACATGTTCCCAGCCACCGAGCTAATGACGGTGTAAATTGCTTAAGGCAGACCAACACAGTCTCTTGTTATAATAAAATTGATTTTTGAATGCTTTCAAAAATGCTTTGTTAATTGAACTAATGCCCGCTGATTGATAATTTAAAGTTATGTATTTATTTATGTTATTAACTCTGCGTAGTTTTTTCTTATTTATGTAATTATATTGTAATATAATGAGCTTGATCTTAGCTTGATGATGAAATATAAATAAATAAATAAATACACTTCTGGTGCCGGCTGTAAACAATTTAAAGAAACCATGAAAGAATATAATAGCCTGGATATTCTATTTAGAAAACTGTCAGAACAAGGCACTAGCCGAAAGCACTTCTATCAATAGATCAGGGGCCCTACTCTGTATTTCGTTTCGAATCGTAAGTCTATTCGAAAGTGATTTTCGATCCGATTATGAATTCGTACTCTGTATTTCGTTTTCGAATAGAAAAAAAGGACTTGTTAATATTTTCATTAACGGAATAGATTTGCGAAGTCTTGAAACATTTCTCAAGATATCTGTGAAATCAAGCAAAAAAAAATATCAAAGCAAATTACAAACAAGTAAAAATATAAATAAATGAAATAAAAAAATCGTTTTCGGATTTGCCGTTCCGAAAGTGGCAGATTCGAATACGCTTTAGAAATACAGAGTACAAAATATTCGTTTTCGGAAATTTTTTCTTTCGAAACGAATTACAGAGTACGGCCCCAGAGTACCACTCTAGCAAATAACCAGTGCAAAGCAGATAAGTAGAAGAGTTGTAGTTCCGTCGAGACTACGGTTCTCGGCGCCGCGCCTTTAAAGAAGAAAAAAAGATTTAAAATGTGATCCCTTCGATTGATTAAACCTACATTACCCTGAAGCTTTTTTTAACATCAAAATCACCAAAAACACAAAATACTATGGACCTATAACTATTCTAATACTCGCCATCTTTACTTTCAGTTTGCGATCCGGTTATGGGAGACAATGGACAAATGTACGTCCCAAAAGAACTACTGCCTATTTACCGAGAAGAAATTGTTCCACTTGCCGATATTATCACACCAAACCAATACGAAGTAGAGCTTTTAACTGAAAAACAAATCCTAACTGAAGCTGATGCCTGGGATGCTATGAATTGGTTTCATAACAAAAATATCGAAACAGTTGTTCTATCGAGTACAAACTTAGGTCCTCCCGGCGAACTACTGGCATTTTTAAGTAAAAAGAATGGGCCCCGTTACATTCTAAACATTCCATTGCAAGGAAACGATATATGTTTCACAGGCACAGGTGATCTCTTTGCGTCGTTATTTTTAGCTCACAGTTATGGGAATAGTGACCTCAAAGCTGCTTTTGAAAACACTATCGCAAGTCTACAAGCTGTGATCAAACGTACGATTGAGACAATGCCAGAGGAAGTTAAATCGGGAAACCGAAAAGTAACTTCACACGAGCGAGAACTTAAATTGATTCAAAGTAAAACAGACATCGAGAATCCTAAAGTACTTTTGAAAGCCAAGGAAGTCAAACTACCTCAATAGATAAAAAAAAGAGCTGCCAAATTATTTGTGTATATTTGATATGATAATCAATCAAACTGAGACAATAAAAAGTTTAAAATGTATTTGCACAATTGTTATCATATATATACCTATACTAATATAATTGTTATTGCTTTGTTGGTTTTATTCGTTTTGTTATAACCCAATATAATGTATTAAATGTATAAAAATAAATTTTAATAGAATATGTACTTTCTTTTTTATGAAATATTTATCTACAACTCGTGCAGTGCAATAAGCCCAACGGAAATAAAACCCGTGGGCCTTATTGCTCAAAAAATGTAAATAACACTCACGGGCTTTGTTTCCAGAGGCAATAAGATCCACCAAAGAAAAGAATTAAGACCCATGTCTTATGTTGCCATTTTGAAGCAGCATTTATTAGAGTCGTGTGCACATGGGATCTTAAAATTAATTTGCCTTCTTAGAAAGGATTAAGAACATAATTACCCTTATTACAAAAGGCGTTTTAAAAAACATGCCTATAAGATGACATATCTCTAGGTGCCACAATTGCCGTTTAAATAAAATTACTTTCGAGGGGTAAGAGCAATGAGGAACAGATAGAGGGCTGAACTTATATTTTTATGAAAAATTATCGCGTCATTTTTCAGGCGTTCAAGTAAAACGCCTATTGCAATAAGGGTGGATAGATGCGCTAAATGCGTATATTCTAGTCTCTTTCGTTTCGAAGGAAACAACTTTTTGAGGTACCGAAAAACAAAGCTCCAAAATTTGAGAACTTATTTCAGCTTTCCATGGTTCATAGCTCATGTTATCTCCCACTTCTTGACATAGGATAATGGAAACTCAGTCCACTTTCTTATGCGCACACAATTACTAAATCTACTTTCTTAATGTTTGTTTTGCTCTTAGCTACTTTCTCCTAGCCAGTTCATGTGAATTTTTAATGTTTAACCACAAGCCTGTACTACCCGGAGGCAAATTTTGTTTGTTTCGCTTTTTTACTCATGGATAGAATAATGAAGCTAAAAGCGGAGTGGAAAAAATTTTCCCAAAGGAGTATGGATGTGGTGAAAACTTAACATTCGCACGAAACTTCCAAAACAAAGAGGAAATAAGACTTACGGGTCTTATT
Organism: Melanostoma mellinum; assembly: GCA_914767635.1. Classification (NCBI taxonomy): domain Eukaryota; kingdom Metazoa; phylum Arthropoda; class Insecta; order Diptera; family Syrphidae; genus Melanostoma; species Melanostoma mellinum. The sequence continues at coordinate 174,262,002 of OU612058.1, forward strand.
ACTGCGGGCCTTTTTGCACTGCATCTATCTCTTCCACTTATCCGCTGCTTCACACAGGTTGAGATCTACGTTTTGACTTTAAAATTCGTCGTCAAGCCTTTCGGTCTTTGATTGTTTCATGAGCTTAACCAAATGATGATGTTGTTGAGCATTTGCTTATGCTAGAAATGTTTTGGTATTCCTTCCTTTTTTCCTCGTAATCGTTGTGTTATATTGCTTTTTGATGGGGTTCATCTTTTGCAAGATGTCATTTTCGACGATAAGTCTTTGATGATCTTGATAATTAAATCAATCCTTCTGCCATGCGAAGCATCGTCTGGATGCACAATCGACGTGTAGACGCCATATCACAGAAGATGGCGATGTTTTTTCGTCTTCATCACAAGTAGCTCCACTGTTGGACATAGATATTTCAACTTTTCACACTTGGAAATCAGATTTTTATTCAAATAAAGTCTGAATTTAAAAACTTGCAACACATTTACTCCGCCGTTGCTTAAGGCTCAGCAAAGAGTACTTGATGTTATTTAGTTTCCAGCATTTAGTCAAGGACTCTAATAAAGAGCAGAGAACTCAAGACGTTGGCGTGTTGTGCACCTACTGTGATTTTATTAGAATTCTTCGGTGTCTCCGAATAGACAAATTTTTTTGGTCAGTGTTCCTTTATTTTTTTCCTTGATCATGTGAACATAATCCTGTAGAAGTTGTCGTTTTCTACGACCACCAAAATGACAGCATTGTCATTGCTTCCATTGCTTAGGCAGACTATCACTCTCTTGAAGATGAGAATAGCCAGCTATCTAAGCCCTACTACTCTTTTTCCAAAACTAATATGATATGTCGTCTGGGTGAGTACCTTTGTAATTTTTTGTTCTTAATTCTTAACCGCTTCACTAACATCTTCTACTGTGACGACGGATTCTTTCGTAAATTAGCACCAGCTTCAGTGTCGTCACACACGAGTAGCCGTCCTCGAACATCGTTTTTGTTGATTTGATCGTGTGCATTTTCATTGATGATAGCCCCTTAATTATTAATTTATTTATTCATCATCTATCAAGTTCATATCTCTTCTATAGTTCAAGCTGTGCTGTCGTATTCAAAACAATTTTTTTTAACATTAGCGCGCACATCAATGGGTTATGAATACCCTTATATTGTTTATGCACATTGCTTTTGAATTTTTGTGAGTCATACCCCTATTACGATTGGCGAATCAAACGTTCGATGTGAGTTGTTTTCACTGGCGAACTAAAGCATTCGACATACTATGGTTGGCGAACTTCACGGTTCGAGTTCGAAATTCAGAAGTACAGTAAAAAAAAGTCGAACGTCAAATCATTGCAGACAATTATCAAATAAGAAAATTTCCAAAAATCGAAAGTTCATTTAATGGGTAATAAAATAATAAGAACTGATAAGTAATACCTATAGATTTGTTTTCTGAAGAAAGTGAATCTGATAGAAAAAAATTTAAAATGCTTTGACTCCGAAAGAGTATACGAGACAACTCCAACGTCTTGGAACTGCCTGATCATCTGTAAGAAGGAACAATTATTTGTCTTTAGAGCAAATTTTTTTACAACTTTTGAACTTTTACCGCCGTATTAATAAACGCGGAATAGGTGGGTTCCATGGATTAAGTGGAAAATGGTATAATGGTAACTTTAATTAAATGGAAAATGGTATAATGGTAACTTAATCCATGGAATAAGGCTATTCCGCGTTTATTAATACGGCGGTTAAAGTTTCAGTTCATATTTTAGGCTAAATAGAGAAGCTTTTATTTGTGTGGTAAGCAAATTAGAGAGAGAATTCCAAAATACAAGCACATCTTAAATTCCAGCTATAGTTAAATTGGCTTGTGCCTTAAGATTTTTTCCCAGTGGGAGTTATCATGAACTATGTTCTACCAGGATCAGTGTATTATTGCAAAAGGCGTTTCACTTAACGCCTGGAAAATGATAGAACTGCAGACGCGACGATTTGTGTTAAATACAAATTCAAATCCAGCCTTTACTTTGTTCTTATTTTCAAAGTTATTTTACTAAAATATCGATTGTGGCACCTAAAGCTAAATCATTTTACTGGCATCCTAAAAAAATCGGCTTATTCGCTCTTATTGCAATAGGGTTTATTGCAATAAGAGCGAATAAGCCAATCTTTTGTTCAAAAGAATTTCTTAAAATAAAAATTATACAATTTGTATGAAAAAGACAACTTTCCGTTCGGAAGCGACGGAAAACTCCATAAGGCTGAATATATTTATGCCTATATGATTTTTCTCACAAAACTATTTTGATTAGTGAAGTCCTTTCTCCATTAAATAAATAAAATTAAAATGAGGTGGCACTACAGGGTTCTGCTAGTCCAAAAAGTAGTTAACTCCTTATCGTTCGACTTCTTTTCACGTTATGCTTATTGTTCGACAAAAAATAACACAAATGGCATTCAATTTTACGAACGTTCGCTAACCACAATAGGGTGAAATCACACTTCGAAAATCATTTGACATTTTAGTCGAATCACAGGGTGTGAGTTCGCTAACCGTGATACCGATTTCTCACACTCACACGTTTTTTCGTTCGACTCGCCAATCGCAATAAGGGTATTAATGTGGGGTTCAAACAGAATCAGGTAAAGCATTCCATATTCGGGTGGTGCGACTAAAATATGAATCTCTATACTTTACTGCACGTCCGAAGTTGGGCTCAAGGTAACTGATGAGCATTCCTTTGAGGCGGGTGTTGCGTCTAAATTGTTTAAGGGGAAAAGCGATTAAAGAGAATGAGACAGGTAACGTTTCGCCAATGCTCAAGAGAATCAATCTATTCTGCTATTGTACCCCATCAGGTTAGCACAAAGATGATTGAAGAGCACCTGACCAGATATGGGAATTTAAATCTAATTTTGGGCGTTTTGGACGCTTTATCAGAAAGGGTGAAGAATTTACTGCATCGTCTTGGGAAACCTAAGCATAATATAGCAGCGTTTTTGGCGAATTTTAATATGTGGTTTGTATCGTTTACGCACATACCAAGAACTGACAGCTTTTCGGTTTCTTGGATGCAGATACCATTCATAGTTAATAGCGATCGGGGAATGTTCAGCTTTAACGACAAATGACAGCATTGAGTTTTTGAAGCATTGAATTCTGCTCGGTTTTTATTACCCCATGTAATAATGCTGTTAAGGTCAGAGTTCAATGAGCTAATCGTACGCAACCGTTCCAGTTCCACATTCGAAGAGCAAGGACCTGAATTTGGAAACAATATGAAAAGCTGAGGGTTGAGTTGCCAGCAAAACAATTGAGAGAATTAGAAGTTTCAGACAAAAGCGAACGCATTGAACGGTTCGAAAGGTAGTTTTTAATCCAACGAAGAAGAAATTCATCGAAACCAACAGAACGCATTTTCGATAAGAGAGCGTGATGCCAAACTCTATCAAATGCCTTAGAACTTGGTTTGCATCAGAAACCGCGCTACAAGCCCTTCGTGCCCTTTGCTGAAGTTAAGCACACCACTTGGTGGTCGTAGTACAGGATCCCATACTTCCCGTATAGTTTTCTTAAGTATTCGTTTGTCTTGCCGACAATGCTTTTCATATCTCTGATAACACACATAATATACTAATCTTTTCAAATATCCTTAAAAAGTTTTTGAAAAAAATCTAGACAAAATACATCTTTTCCAACTTGATCATATCCAATTGCAATGACAATATTTCACACCTGTCTTTGCATAACTAATTTGAGAAGCATAAAACAGTTCATAGTACCTCTTCCTCAAAGATTCTGACTCCCTTATGCTGATTCGTTCCATAGAAGAAAATAATAAAAAAAATAATAATAGTGGATTAAACACTTTTATTTGATTATTATTATGCTCGTTATTATTATACATCTCTTTGTAAATATGTTAGCTGCGCGAATTGAGTTCTTAAAATTTACCAAGCATTATGTTTTATACTTTCAGTTTCTTGCTCAACAATTACACATTTTTATGCCACTGATTTATTAAAATAGTCAAAGACACATAACCTAAATCCAACAAACGCAACACATGAGCATTCCTTTTCAATCGCACAAAGTCTATGCAGATTAATTATATAAAGAGAAAACGTTTAAAACATTTGTTAGTACAATTTTTTCAAACTCACAAAAAAAGAAAATATAAATAAATATTGTTTAACATTTAAAGTGCGTAAAAACATTATAAAACTTATTATTATTTTTTAATTCTCAAAGAAGCTGTCCGATTTATTCGGACTATTGCCGGTTCCGTTGAACTGCTTGTAGCTTTGGCTTTTTGTCGTTTAAGAAAATTCGCTGTTGATGCCAATGCTAAAACAAAACATAAACAATTAAACACCATACACAAAAAGAAACCTATAACTTTAAGCTAACCTCTTGATGTGATGTTTGTTGTTCTAGGACTCTTCCTAATGCGATTGGGACTAAACTTTTGGTTCTCCTTTTGTATACCCAAAGTTACTGTCTTTAGAACACCATCCGGTCTAATGCTCGATTTTAAAAGAGCTGAGTCAAAAGAAATCAATTTAGTAAAGAATTTTATTGCTTTTTTTTTAATACATACCATTCTTTATTTTCACCCGGTTCGATGCACTGGAATTTTCTTCTGATAAAATTGCAGATATAAAATCAGCTTTTTTGCTACTTTCCAAATTAGAAACTTCAAATGTAGAATTGTAGTCGACATGATTATTGGCTGTACTTGACAAAACTAGTGTTTCTTCGGGATTAACATCAAAAGGGTGTCTAAAAATATCAGATTCGTCCTCAATCGCTCCTACTCCAAGCTCAGCAAGATCATCGAAAAGCTTTTTGTTACGTTTGTTTTTAGTGGTAATATCGTCTTCATCACAAGAAAGTCGACGTTTGCCATTTATCTTTATTTCAATACCATTTCCAATCTCCGAGGGATTTTCATCGAAAGTCAATTGCAATTCATCATCACTGTCTTTGTTTTCATCGTCTTTGAACTTAATACCATGTCCGTTCATTAGCCTAGAAAGCTTTTCAAGTTTTGCTTTTAGTTCAGAGTCAATGCTATTGTCGTACTTTAGAATTAAATAGTTCTTTTGTGTAATCTCGCAGGCCAATGCCAACATTCTTCTCATATTCTCCGAATCCATATGATAAAATGAGTTGATTTTCGCAATGTGATTTGTTTTGATGTTTTGCTTTGATCTTTGAATTTCCATGTCTTTGCTGCGTTGGTATAACTGGAGAATTGTGCAGCACTTAGCCTCTTGCACTTCTTTATTAAGCTTCGTGAGGTCCTTGAGCGACTCTTGAAGTTTTTTGCGCCATTGAGCTAAATCTTCTTTTTGTTTGGAAATTTGCTTACCAAAGCGATCAATGGACGCTTCAAAGCGATTAACCTCCTGAAATATCGTTTATTTAAAAAAAATGTTTTTTAACCCAAAAATTTTTATTAAATACTCTTTAAAAAAATAAATACGTCTGTACCACTTCAACTGCCGTGTCATACGTTTTCGTGCGACATCTCATAGAGTCTCAGAATCAGAAACCACGTCGCACATTTTCGTGGGACATTTATTTCAGGCCATGTCGTACTTTTTTGTGCGACAGTATATTGGATTTTGTGTGAGTTTCGGATTGTGTGTCTTCTGGTGAACATTTTGGTTTAACTTACGTGGCCGTAGGATAACTTTACGTTGCCGTACGACGTGGCTTAACAAATATTTATTTTAACGTCGTACAAAAACATGCGACGCACGAATACCGTTAAAATTACAAGTTGTGACGAAAAAAAAGTGGAAATTGGTTGGAGACTACTTTTTAGACATATATGCTATGTCCCCACTTTAAGTTATTAGGTTTGTTCGTCATGGGGTCGCCAAAAAGCGTTTTTCGAGAAACCTAAAGTCGCCCTCAATGTCAAACTGAGTGTTTTTTGAGACATAGGGTTAACATAGGTTCGCCCTCAACTCGCCCTAGGTCTTTGCGGGGGCGAGTTGAAATAAATAAATAAATAGGGTGGCGTAACAAAGTGAGGATCCCCTGGTCATAGCGCACTTCTCACAACCATGCCTTGTGAGGGAATGGAGGGACCTACAATTTTCTGGCGGCTCCGAACGGCTAATCGAGAAAGCGCTTTTCATCGCAATGCATTTTCTAACAGAGGACTTGCCAGTTTCTCGCGAAAGACGATAAACTGAGAAACATAGGGTCAACCTTGGGTAAATTTCAACGAACGCACCTATTCTAGGTTTCATTCAAGGGTGGTTTGAGTTAACCTAGTAGTGTGCCCATATGAAAAAAAGTTTAGTTGATTTTTGGTCGCAAGTTAAAAAGAGACAAACATAAAGTGTGACGCAGAACAACGACGTATGAGCGATTCCATTATCTCTGCACTCACTTTCACTCTTTTAAGAATAGTGCATTAAGCGCACTTGGTTTCAGTAGGTTAAAATGAAACCCAGTAACTAAAAAGTTTTCATTTTGTATGGCAAACCACTTGGTTATCATGTGGGTTTGGGATAGTTTTGAGTTGAAGAAGTTTTATGTCGATTTCCATTAGTCGTTCGGAAGCTTTCTGAACGCTTCTCAAACCATTCAATTGGAAACAAATGACAGTTCCTCTCCTCGAAAGAAGAGAAATTTGATTCTTGATTTGAAGAAGGAAGCGAAGCCAGAAGCACTCACACACTGAAACTGCGCACTGAAAATAGCGCTTGACATTTCACACCGATACACAAATCAAGCAATGAAACTTCAAAACAAATAAAAATGTTACTTTGGGATCCCGGATCGGAGAGTTTTTCCGGATTACCAATGGAAATCGACATTAGTGTCAAGCGGCGACATAGGCACCTATTGCGAGTGTCGCCTAACAATCGATGCGACAAGGGTCGAAAGCTTCTATAAATTTTCCTTTTGGTATTGCGTATCTCTATCGACAAGGATTTCTGTTACTGTGAATAATGAAAGTAGTCACTGTGAATAAATTCTATAATTTGACATTTGAGTTAGTTTCAGTGATAGTCGAACGCAAAATACAGACGATAAAAACCGAGTTCAAAATTAAAAGTGTCATCAGGAGTGACATTCTGTAAGTAAAAAGCTAAGGCCGGCCACTGACTACACAATATAACTGCGCAAACTGACTTGAGCAAAAATCAAATCGTTTTGATTTTTACACAGTTAACTGCACAAACAACCCCATTCACAACACAAATGAACTGCGCAAACTCCAATTTGCGCAGTTTTATTGTGTAGTCAGTGGCCGGCCTAACAAACGTTTTCGTGTGTGCGAACGATTTGCAATGTCTTTCCTAGTGAAAAACGTTTGGTCGCTTTCGTTTCACTTTTTATAGAATCTGGCCTCAGAATTCGCAATACCAAATTTCATTTTCGATGTTCGACTATCGATAACCGTCGTGCATCGACAGCCAAACGACACTCGCAATAAGTGCCATAGCATAGTACCAAAAATTAAAAAAAAAAATACTTGGCATAAACCAAAATGTTGTTGTTGGGGTTTCAAGAAAATTCTAGCATTATTTACAATTGTATTTTGCATTTTTAAAGTACGCTTTTTATTTGTATTGCCAAGTTTTCATGTAAAATAGTATCACAAGAAAGTGGGAGCACTGATTATTGTGCAGAAAAATCAAGGTTATGTCACATTTTTGACAATCGATTGATAGATGAATTCTTTAAATAGTTATTAAAATTGAAACCTAAAGCACGAATCAAAACCCTTTATACCTTAGTTTATTAAAAAGAAATCACAATGTTTCTGAGAAAAATCATATTAATTCAAAGCAGAATATTCACGGAACTAGCAACATCTTCCAAACTCATCCAATCACCAGCATTGTCCACTTTACCAAATGTTTTTAGTTATAAACTTAGCCCGCTGTATGATAGTCAACAAATCCGTTGTTATGCAAAAGGCAAGGATAAAGGAAAGGAAAAAGGCAAAAAGGCCGGCAAAGTTGAAATCAACGAAAGCCTTTTGCGTGAAACCATAAATTTAGACAACCTGAATGAACAAATGAGTCGAGCTATTGAACAAATGAAAGATGACTTCGTAAAACAACTTTCACTTCGCTCCACAACTGGCTCTATTGATACACTAAAGATCAAAGTCGATGGCAAGGATCACGAATTGCAGGAACTAGCACAAATCTCAAGAAAAAATCCAAAGACCATTGTTATCAACATGATTGCATTTCCCCAAACAATCCCAGACGTTCTAAGTGCCATTGAGAAGAGTGGTATGAATTTGAATCCGCAGCAGGATGGAACTACTCTCTTCATACCAATTCCGAAAGTAACCAAAGAACATCGCGAGAATCTATCAAAGAATGCGAAATCTCTGTACATCAAGTATAGAGATATCATCAGAGATGTCCAGAACAATACCTTAAAAAAGGCAAAGAAACAATCGGATATCGCCAAAGATGATTTGTATGCCATACAAACTCAAGTGAAGTCAATCGCTGACAAGTTCATTGTGGAGGCAGAAAAAGTCTTAGTAGCCAAGCAAAGTGAATTGAGTGGTTCAAAGGACTAAGTAATATTTTTGTTGTTTTAAATTTGATTGAATAAATAAAAAATAAAGAACTGCCACTTACATCTTGGTTAGTCAGCTTATCGAGTGTAAGAATCTTTTTGAATTCTTCTGCCTTTTCCTTTAATCGACAACGGAACTTTAAGATTTTCTCTTTGCTCTGCATGCCATAGTAATATTCCTGGGCCTTAACAACTGACGAATACACAGCATCGATCTTACGGTACCAACATTGAAGTTCGCTTTCGTCATACGCCTTGGTTGTTGTAACTGGCTTCGTTGCTGCCGCAAGCTTGTTCTCCAAGTTTTTGATAGTTTCTCTAAGACGATCCATGTCGTCTTGCAGCTCCAAATTCTTCTTGACGTAGAATTCTTTAGGCATATTGGATTTCATCACATTCTGTCTCAAAGTGGTGCGGATCTTTTTAGCGCGACTGGCATACTAAGAACATGGAGAGTTTTTGTTTGTATATTCAAATAAAATTAAAAGCAAAAAGAACCAACCTTTAACGTGTTGTAAGTGTCTTCATATGTCAAAGAACTCTGTGAAACGTTAGCAACCATCAAGGTTTGGCAGTTTCCGCCCAAGGAGTCCTTTAAGATACGAGTAAGATTTGAGTCGCGGTAGGGAATATGTTTCATGCCATCAGCCAATTTATTTATACAATTTCCCAACGCCAACAAAGACTTATTGATGCTCGCTCCTTCCTTAAATCGTACACCAACACCACGCGTACTAGCCGCTCGTTCACTGCCCGCGAGATCAATCATTGACAATTTGACCGTTCGTTTTTGGCCAGTCTTTTTGTCTGTCATGCGAATGTGTACTTGAAAAATTGCATGACTACGACTACTCTCTGCATTTGCATCTGTGGGATGTTGTGTTCTATTGTTGTTACCTTGAGCGAGTAATTCGAGCAATTCGTCTGCACTAAATATTGGCTTCAATATCAAACCACTCACAACTACACCGTTTGAGTCTTCACGAAGTTTCAATGGACCACTTTTTGTGAGGAGATTCATAACTTGTTCGTTGTAAACTTCCAAATAACTCACGCCAATATCAAATTTTCGTGTATCACTTAGCTGTTCGATTTTGTTGAAGAGTTCTTGCATAGTTAGGTATGTGATACCACGACAATCTTCGCTGCCCAACATAGTGAATGTTTTACCCGCTCCTGTGGCCCCATATACAAATACTGAGCAATTATATCTGAAAGAATTAAAAAAAAAGACAAGTTGTTGAACTCCTTCAAAATATTTAAATTTTTCATCTTGCGGCAGAAATGTGTATGTTTTGGGTTTCGGATTGAACCCTTGTGTCTATTTTACTTGTGTTAGAAAGCTTGCGAGTGGTACCCATGGCGTGATGGTCAGCATGTCTGCTGTCAACCCTGAGGTCTGTGGTTCCAATCCCAACAGAGGCAAAAATGTATCGCCTTTCGCGAGGAATAGGCAGATCTCTTCTAAAAAAATGCATTGCCATTAAAAGCGCTTTCTCGAATAGCCGTCCAAAACTGGCAGAAAATTGTAGGCCCCCTCTATTGCCTCACAAGGCATGGTTGTGGGACCTAATTTCGAATGTGTACTGGACAGTCCTTATGATACATAAGAGACCATCACTTCTCTTCCCCTTGGGATAGATTGTAAATCACGCAGCAGAATTTCACTGAAAACCATTTAGTAAAATAAGTTCTGAGATCATCTTTAGATTCTTTTTTAAGTCAAAATTTGCTTTAACCTAGGGAGCCCGACAAATTAATTGAATGATTCACGGGATTCTTGGCAGAAAGTTGTATACGTATATCTCTTCCCACCTAACACTCATGCTACTGAATTCACTGGTCCAACTTGGAATATGTATAATGTTTTTAGCTTACCCATTCATAACGGATTCAACTAATGGCATTGTACATTCCTCGAATAGATCCTCGTTTGATGCATCAGTGTCAAAAACTCTGTCAAAGTCCATGCTCAGCTTTTTGTTTACTCTTTTAGTCATGTCCCGGTAATGTTGCTTCATTCCTTGAAAGAAGAACTCATCATCTTCTTCGTCAGGATCGAAGAGCAATGTTGTTCTATCCATAACTTTTATTATTGATCTTTGATTTGTTTCCATTTCACGGCGATTATATGGTCGCACACGAACTGCAACTTTTATGTTCTTTTGTTCGCCGGATGACATTTTGTTTAAGATTATTATTTATTTGAAATACAAAATAGGGCACTAGTTTTCCAAGTTAAAATTAAAAACAAAATTTGATTAAATAAACGCCCCAAATCTCCGTTTGTATTTTCAAATCGTAACTTTTTGCTTGGTTAAGTTGGTGGAGCTGTTTACAGAAATGGAAAAATTCAGGTATTAAAAATTCAACATTCACGTTTGAGACCAAGGTTACACTGTGCTCGTACTGTTTTTATGGCAAAATCAAAGATGCGTTTTGGGGAAATTACATGCATTTTCTACTACAGAATTGCAGAAAAGTAATGATGGGCTTACATGCATCTGCAACTGCAGAAGTGCAGAAAAGTAAAGCGGGACGGATGAAGATTATAAAAAACAAAAGTTAAAAAGAGACATGAATAGGATTATGACTGCGGATGAGGTATTATGGGTGCAGATGAACATGTTTGTCTGCAACCATAATTTTTCATCTGCAACCATAACTAAGGAAGTGCAGATGGTGCGTTCCCTCTCTATCAGACAAGAGTATGAATTTTACATCTTGTGTCTTTTTCCGATTTTCATCTGCACTTGCAGCTATTGTGTATATAGCTTGATTTTTTAACATGTATAACAAAAATCTATTGTTCTTAAATATTGTTGTAAGTTTTTTCTGACATCTCATATACGAATTGTGAATTAATTTTGGATTTTTTCTTTCCTTTGTTAAATAAAGACCTGATGAAGAGCACAACCATGCTCGAAACGTCGTCAATCATCGAAATAACTTAATACCATCTTTTATTGACATATAGCCCACAAAAACACACCAATATTATTCTATTTGCTTCTCTATTTAAATTTTGTGCTTTATAATCTTCCCGTGGTGCCCGTGGTGTGATGGATAGCATGTCTGCCTGTTAATCCAGAGGTTCGTGTTTCGAATCCCAACAGAGGCAAAAATTGTGGGTCCCCTCCATTCCCTCACAAGGCATGATTGTTAGAAACGCGCTAAGCCTGGGGGCTCCTTGCTCTGTTGCGCCACCCTATTTATTATTTATTTATTTTTTATAATCTTCATCCGTCCCGCTTTACTTTTCTGCACTTCTGCAGTTGCAAATGCATGTGAATCCAGCATAAAACCGAAGAAGTACTGCATGCAGCTTTAAAAAAATACACGCATCACTGGGTGAACACAATGCATACGCATACGCATACAGAGCCGGAGCCACAAGAGTTAAAATCAAGTTAAATTGTCCAGCTCCGTCTTGCGTTGTTATTGTATTCGCTTGTATTTAATGTTTTGACATCTCTTACGGCTGCGTCTCTGCAGCCATTGTGTTCACGCAGTTAAAAACGATGTTGTTGTTGTAGGTAAACTGAATGCAGCCACTGAAAGATAATTCGCGAAGTTCTTCGAACACGCCCCATAGTTGCAGATTCTGCTTTGCAGACAATTCACGCCATTTTTGCTTCTACAATTTTTTGACAAAAGGAAAGTTTTATTGCGTCCTTCCGAAAAGAAAAATAGTTCAGTAAATAGTTATTAATAATTATTTCCTGCTTAAATCAGTATATTAAAAGCAAATAAAATTAAGTTTTGAATATTATTTGAACAAAATTTTAATCAACTGGCCAAAAAGAAACAAAAGAATCGTGAAAAAGAAAATGAGCGGAAAAGTTCTATTCGCTTGCTCCAAATGTTTCTCAAGGCATCCGTTTGAGGAATTGTCGGCTGGGCAACAGCTTTGCAAGGTAATCAAGTGTTCGATAAAAACTAAACAATTTTGGATGAATTGTATTATTTATTTCTTTTTTGATAAAGTGACGATGTAAAAGATGGCGCGTTATTTCCCAGACAAATCGTACCGTCGAAATCCCTTCCCCAAGTTGTATATTTTATAGAATAGAAAAATAGTGTTGTGATCTCTGATGAACACGAACATAGAAAATGTGTCAGCAGTACTTGATTTTTTGGGTAAAATTCATGAAGTCATGTTCTTTTCTGGTCATACGTAGTGCGATGCTAAAAACTGAAACAAAGGATGAACTCCATGGCACTGTTGAAAGCAAATATATAAACAAACATTTTAAAATTAGCATTTATCGCTAGTTCTTGCCTCCTTTTTGACTTTTACAGTCAAGTTTTCATTTATTTGCTAATTATCCTAACCCCATGAAGTTCAATTTCAAAATGACACAGTTTTAGAAATTGATTATACAAAATCTATTCTGCACGATTCTGAAATCTATTCTGTACGTTTTCCATTCATGCTCAAGAAAACCTTATGATGTGTGTAGTAACTTTAAAAACGTTTTTTTTTTTCAAATTTGTTTCAGGTTTGAGCATAACAAGTTTTTTTGAACGTTGGAATTTGTTTGAAATAGTTTAACAAGACCGAAAATTGCATGGTAAGCCATCAGTTGCTACCCTGTTCTTTATTTTTATTTGACCTTACTCAGGTAGATATTTAAGCACGGGTCACACAAGTCTGGTTGCCAGCGGCGACCGGCGAGTCGAGTAGCCGCTGATCAGCTTTGTGTGACCACGAAATTTACCACACTCGCTGGCAGGTGGCAGCTATCATTTTGGCTCCTACCAGCGAATGGCATTATAAAAAAATATTGATACACATTCTATTTATTTGGTCATTGTTCATTCGAAATTTGTTTCAAATATCATAAACAGGTTTAAAAATTGGAAGAAATTTTTGTATGGTTTTGTGCAGCTGTGTGTGACCGAGCTGTAATGTACACACGGCTGTTTGCCAGCCGCTTCTTACCAGCGGCTGGCAGTAGCAGAAGCAGGCAGCGGCTGCCGAGCAGTCGTATGACCCCTGTGCTTTAGAAGTAACGCTCCTTAGCAACCTAGAAACAGCAAAAGGGAAAATAATTATTTTCTCCTTAAGATCGAAACTGTTAGTTTGGAGACCTTTCGTAATCCGTCTTCTAAGTTTTCTTTTAAAGCTTCATGTGTTGTTACACTAGACGGCCGAAAAAAAAGAGAAGGTCTTCTTGTCTATCGTGTTTTCTATATATTTAGACTGTGAAAGCATTTTGAGCCAAAAAATATTTACCGACAAATATTTTCGTAGGAAATCTAATTTTCTTCAAAAAAGGTCTTATTGAAATTTTTCGTCCGACTAACCGGTTCCAAGTAATCACGCTTTGCTACCCAACACTCTTTATTTTATTTTAGAAGGAAGTTCTGTAATGTTACTGAGAAACAGTTTTCTGGGAATGCTAATTATTCCGTACACTGTTATTACAGTAAAGCTTACCATGACCCCAATGAGAGCCTGCAAGACTTCTACATCTCATACAAGCAATTCAAAGATCTCTCCATTTTGTGCCACCGAATTTTATAACGGGTAAATTTATCCATCAGACAATTTAAATGATTTTTTCTCGTATGTGTGGGGTAGGTGAATAAAAACATTTCTTCAATGGCAGTGCAGGACTTTCTTTTTGAATTGAATTAATTCTGATTAGTTAGATTTCCCTATTGACTCTGTTGCATAGTTATACAAATGTAGCTTTTGTTAAAACATTACAATACCCTCACCAAACAGTTTGAATATATTTATTTATTTATATACAAAAAGCTTATAAAGATAAATTTACAAACTTTTTTTTAAAAAGGTAGGCATTAGGGTGACAGGACCATGCAATGCCGTATTAATTAAATTATTTACAGTTAGGATGTTTCATATTGTAAAATTATATATGTTAGGTTTATATTTCATTGTATTTCCCATGTATGGATGTAGACTTTTTGATATTTTTTATAGTATTAGAATCTGAGGGATCAAGAAGTTCAGGCAATTGTTTGGGAGGCTGAGAAGTTTGTTTTGATTTTGGGCATTCCATTAGGATGTGTGGAATTGTCAAGAGTACTCCGCATTCAACACATTCTTCTGGACCACTCCGGTCGAATAGATGTTTGGTGTTAAAGATAGTTTTTCCTACTCGGAATCTGAATATCGTAATGCATTCGTTTCGTGAAAGTTTTATGTTGTAAGGAATGCGAGTTCTTAAGCGATGGTGTGTACGTAGGAAGCTGGTGTTGTTTTCCCAACGTTGTGAGAGTTCCCTGTCATTTCTCTCCATCCACATACGTTGTATTAACTGGTGAAAGTTTGGGGTTTCCATTACTAGGGGAAGATTCTTTGCTTCTTTTGCTCTAAGGTCTGCTGCTTCATTCCCTTTGATACCTGTATGTCCTGGTACCCATGACAATACAATGTTATCATTGAGTTCTCTCCTTAGTGATTTGAGTGCTTGGCATTTATTTGTTGGACTCTTTAATCCATTTAGGATACCCAAATTGTCCGTACATATTAGGGTTTTTCCTTCCCAATTGTTGGAGAGCTGAATAGCTTTCTTAAGGCCAGCAAGCTCAGCGATATAGTTTCCCGCTATACCCGGAAGTAGTCCTTGGTGGTGTGTCATTGTCTCCCCTGAAGGCATAAGTTCAATGACCGCGTACGAAGTGGTGCTATCAGTGGCAGAACCATCTGTATATAATATTTTATTTGCCCTTGTAGTTTCTAATATATTTTTGTGAAGAGTTTGGTATAATTTTGGTAATGTAGAATTCTTACCGTATGTGCTAAGGCTAGTGTCTATTTGGAGGTTTTTACGTATCCAGGGAGGTTTATCTTTGTTCTTTGGAGAGCTATATTCAGTGGGGGGAACAAATGGAAGTATAAGACCAATATTGTACAGTGCAGAAAAAGTCTTACTTTTTGTACTATTATATATATTTTTTGCAGTTTGTATTTCCCAGTGAAGTGGGTGTTTGGTGTCGGTAATGGCCTTGGATCCTAAATTAATGGCTCTTTTTTCACTGGATGATTTAAATGAGGTGTATCCTGCTTCGATTCTTAGGGCATCGATTGGAGTAGCTTTTAACGCACCTGTAGCTGTACGGTAACATAAGTTAATTGCTGTGTCTATTGTTTTTGCGTTTTTACTTGAAGTCCACATGTAAACTGTCAATCCATGCTGAAGCGTTCCATCAACTAACGTTTTTGCAATACGGAGCGCTGTTTCTATGTGTGGACCTTTATTTCGTGAGCAGATGGCTTTCAGAGCATTGTTTCGTACTTTAAGTTGGTCAGCTATTTTCTTTGTTTGAAGGTTCCACTTTAAATTACTAGTGAAGAAAATCCCTAATATTTTAAGATCCTTTTTGAGTGGTATTGTTACATTACTAAGTACGATTGTATCCGCTGGGCATCTCCTTTTCCTACATAAATGGAGAGCTTCCATCTTGTTAAGAGGTACTATAGCACCTTGTTTTTTGGCCCAGTTTTGTATTTTGTTGTTGACTGTTACTAGGTTTGATCTAACAGTATTGGGTTCTCCTGATGTCAGCACATATATGTTGTCAGCATAGACCCCAACAAAATCGACATTGTAATGAGGTTGATTTAATTCTTTAAGAAGTGAATCTATATAGGCGTTATAAGCTATTACCGAAAGTGGAGACCCCTGGGGCAAACCATTTTCGATTTTTTTGATAGGTGAGTTATGGCCATCTATATTAACTCGAAAACTTCTATCAGAGAGAAAAGAAAAAACAACTTTTGCAATATATGTATTCCATGTATTTATTGTAAAAATAATCAATCTTATTTTTTATTTTGTTTGCTTATATAACACATCACTAGGAAACCATGAAACCAAGAAAAGGTTTCAAGTAATAGTATCAAATATTGTCCCATCAGATTTTGTTGAATTCTATTAACTCTTGTTCTCGATTCGATCATTTATAGTTTCTGCTTGTAAGTTTTTAATTGTTTAATTTTTGATAGAAAACAATAATCTATAGTCTGGGCGTTCTTTAGAGAAAGAGACTGGCTGTAGTTAATGTCACTCTAACTTTAAAATGGGGCCATTAATTACATTCTATTTATAAAGGTCTACCCTTGGTTAGAAAGAATGCGAGCAGTAGGTAGATAGATTTTAAATCTTCAACCAAATGAAGTCAAGTAACAGACCAAAAATGTGAAAAAAATAAACTTCCCTTAAAATGAAATAAATTTTTGCTTGAAAACAAAAACATTTGGGAAAATAGTTTAGTTTTTTTTATTCTGGGAATACTTCTTGATGATACTAAAAGTTGACCAAATGACAAACGTCAGAGTTTAAACAAGGTTTCAAATGTTTAAAATGGCGTGTTGTATCTGACTTTAAATTAAAAGTGTGGAATTAAGAACAACTGCAGCTGATTTAAGAAATATTTTAAGCTATTGTTGACAGTTAGCTTGATTTTGTTTCATTTGCGACAGTTTAAAACTTTTAAACACTTAAAAAATTAAAGTACAAGAAAGATTTAACACTTAGAGACCTAGAATTTGAAATGACTGAAAGGTTGCAAATGCAAAAAAGAAAAAAAAATTAAAGCAAACGGCACTGATTAGAATGTTTTATTTTAACATTTGCCTATCATTAGAAAAAAAGTATTTTACTGGTTTTTTCTTTTCCGACTTAAAAAAGAAATTGTTCGTTTCTAAATTTTAGTTTTTGGCTCGTCTTGGAAAGAGTAAAAATATTGAAATATCTTCCCCCATCTCTGGGGTCATATCGATTTCAAAAATTCTTTCAACATTAGAATGCTTCTTACTTACTTACTTACTTAGGGTGGGTATTATAAATTCGGGGTGAACTTGGGCGAGCTCTCTCCAGTTCTACACTCTCGGTAAAAAGTAGACTTTCTTGGTAAAAGTAGACCTTCTTGGTTAAAGAAGACCTTCTTCGACTTGATTGCGCAACCTGACACGAGGTCTACCCCTTCCTTGACTTGCCTGCACTTTAAGCCGGATCGTTGATGTTCATCTGCTCTACATGGCTCAGGCATCGTAGTTTTTTTTTTTTTTTTTTTTTTTTTTCTGTTGGAGGTTTTTAAAATACGAGCTGGAGCACTCAGACCTAAATACCGGTCGATTTTACTACTAGATAGCAACCTTATTTTGTTATAGCTTTCCAGATGTTCGTAAAAAAGCCAAAAGACGCTGCCATGATAAGGAGCGGTACTTCAAAATAGTATTGTACTCTATGCCCAAGTCGCGGTCTTCTTCACACATTCAGCCTTATTATGAGTTTCAGGTGAAGAGCTTTTCGCCCGGAACATTTTTGTTCCCCGCAATTTTAAAAGCTATTAAGAGTTTCTCCTGAACAAAATTCTACACTTACATTTTTTCCGCTTTTATTGTTCACTTGTTCGCCTCACAAAAATAAGTGAAATAAATTGCTCTCAACGTTCATAATTGAAATTTTTCGAACATGAAAAATTTTCCCCCAGAAACTCATAATGAGGGAAAAGTGAAATGAGATCTTTTTGGAGCGGAATGCTGTTCACGTGAAAGTCATACATGGCTGTTCTGATTTTCGTACGGATTCAAAACGGAAACCGAAATTGAATCCGTACGGATTTAAAAAGTGTGTTCTTATTTCCGAACGGATTCACTACTGATATTTTGTCACAAAAACGTGTTGGAAATTAAATTTTTGTGTTTATTGGAACTATTTACAGCTATATTGCATGTTAGTGCTAATATAGTTTATTATTTTTCATTTCTAGCAATAAATAATGCTCTACAGAATTCATTAACCGGATTCAATTCCGCTAACAAAATGATAAGCGAATTGAAAACGTACGGAGAATATGGTATTGAAGTAAAATTTCAGTGTTCCAGAAGCTCAAGAATAAAATACAAAAGGTACTAACAGTTTAGATGATTTAATGAGAATGAGATTAAAAATATTTTCTATACAAATAATAAAATACAAAGGTTGATTAGATATGAATTGATTATAAAAAACAAAGTGTTTAAATACAAAGTATTTTAACAGCCCCACTTAATCAATACATATTATTCATAGAATTGAGATATCAAGTTAAAAATCAAACAACTAAAAACATAATTATAGAACCAAATTAAGAATAAAGAATTAAAAAATTTAAAATTGTTTCTAAGATAAACCCATATTAACTGTGCAAAAAATGTGTTTTTCCTTGCTAACGGGCTTCGTCAAATTATCTGCAATCATTTTGTTGGTGCTAACAAAGGTCACTTTAATATCCCCTCTGTCTAATCGTTCACGGATAAAATGATGACGAATGTCAATATGCTTTGTCCTAGGACTATAAATTTGATTCTTTGCCATATTGATGGCGCTTTGATTATCACTAAAAATTTCTATAGGATCTTGATAGTTGTCCAGTAACTCTTTTAGCAACTGTCGAATCCAAACCGCCTCTTGAGTGGCTGCTGAAAGAGCCATATATTCAGCTTCTGAACTAGAGAGTGCCACGGTCGGTTGTTTCTTACTTGCCCATGAAATTGCACAGCTCTCAAATTTGAAAATGTATCCTGTGAAAGATTTTCGATCATCAGAATCTGACGCCCAATCAGCATCACAAAATCCTTGAAGTTTTGAAGTGTCTTCATCAGATGTTTTGAATGTTAATTTGAAGTCTTTCGTCTTCTTCAGGTAGCGAAAAATTCTTTTCACAGCATTCCAATGTGGACGTCCGGGGTTATTATTAAATCTACTAAGATTTCCAATCGTGTATGTTAAGTCAGGTCGTGTACATTGAGATAAGTATAAGATGCATCCGATAGCCTCTTGATAAGGAACGTTGTTCATATCATCTTTCTCATATTGCATTTTAGCTGACATCTCTTTTGTTAATTTGGTATTCGGATCAATTGGTGAATCAATGGGATGGCAATCGGCCATTCCAAATCGGTCAAGAATCTGTGTAATATATTTGGTTTGGTCCAAAGAAATCGTACCGGTTTTACTGTCTCTGGTTATTCTCATTCCAATGCAACTCCCAGCTTCACCAAGATCTTTCATGTTAAAATTTTTATTAAGATTTGCTTTGAGTTGATTTTTCCATGCATTGTTGTTAGAAAAAATCAGTAAGTCGTCTACATAGACAGCAACATAGACCATACTCTCCTTTTCGCGTCTAAAGTATATACATGCATCTATTTTAGAGCGAGTGTATCCAGATTTTATTAATACATTGTTCAATTTGACATTCCATTGGCGGCTTGCTTGTTTAAGTCCATAGATGGCCTTTTTAAGTAAACATACCTTTCCACTCTCATCGTCGTAGCCTTCAGGCTGCCGCATATAAATGTTTTCTTGAACATCTCCTTGTAAAAAAGCTGTGATCACATCCATTTGATCGATAGCAAGATTGAATTTGGAAGCAAGTGCCATCAAAAGTCGTATAGAGGAATACCTGACCACTGGTGAAAAGGTTTCTTCGTAGTCAAATCCAGGACGTTGACTGCAACCTTTAGCGACGAGTCTTGCCTTGTATCGAGAAATATTTCCAGTTGAATCCGTTTTTATTTTAAAAACCCACTTGCAGTGTATGGCTTTCCTGTCGTTAGGTAAGTTTACCAATTCCCACGTTCTGTTATCCATTAAAGATCGATATTCGTCATCCATTGCATTTTTCCATTCAACAGAGTTTGATCCACCTAAGGCTTTTCCAACAGTTAATGGTTCGTCAAAAAAGCTACTTGCCAGATACGAAATGCAATCAGGGTATTCTATCTTTTTTCGTAATCTAGATGACCTTCTTAATTCTGGGTTTTCGCTTTCTTCATCAGTGTGTGACAGAATATCAACAGCATCAGCATCGGGATCAGAAATATCTTCATGATTTTTCAGATCATTCGTGATAGAACTCACTTCCCTACCTTCAGTTAGCTGATCATTTGTAGCAGTAATACTACCAAATTCTTGATCATCAGATTCAAAACTTGCAGGAAGAACATTTGTATTATTACATGACTGAGAAAAATTACCTTTTTCAATAAAAATGACATCGCGACTTATAACAGCTCGATTGCGGGATGGATCATAGATTCGATATCCTTTGGTGCCCTCACAGTACCCAATAAAAATCAATTCTTCAGATTTTGCATCAAATTTTTTTCGCTTAACACCAGGAATATGTACCATGACACGGGAACCAAAGATACGCAAATGACTTAAATTCGGCCTTGATCCAGTCCATACTTCAACTGGAGACTTATCATTTATGACACGAGATACAGAATGGTTCTTTAAATAAGCTGCCGTTAACATAGCCTCAGCCCAAAACTTTTTTGGTAAAACTGCATCTTGCAACATACATCTTGTACGTTCGGTCAAAGTTCTTATTGTTCGCTCTGCGAGCCCATTTTGTTGCGGGGTATACGGTGTTGATGTTTGCCTTGCAATTCCACATGTCTTAAATAACTTGTCAAACTGTCGATTACAAAATTCAGTTCCATTATCTGATCTAAAGTTCTTAATCTGTTTTCCAGTCTGCTTCTCGACAAACGCCTTAAACTCGCAGAATTTTGAAAATGTTTCATCTTTTGATTTAAGAATATAAACAAATGTTTTTCGACTGAAATCATCAACCAGCACAAATGCATATCTAGCTCCACCAATTGAAACATTTTCCATCGGTCCTGCTAAGTCAGCATGAACAGTTTCCAATAGTTCAGATGCTCTTGAACCAGAATTCTTGAACGGAAATCTTGACTGCTTTCCTTTTAAGCAAGTGACACAGATATCTTCGCATTTGTCTTCGTCTTTAACAAACGACATACCATCTACAGCACCAGACATCATCTTCTTTAAGTCTTGATAATTCAAATGTCCCAAACGTCGATGCCAGGTTTCACAGCTTTGAGCAGACGCAGTTGCAATACACCCAAATTGTTTGAAACTTTTCAATCTATACAAGCCGTCAACCAGCAATGCTGTTGCTAAGATGTTATCCTGTGAGTCCCTAATTTCGCAACGGTCCGTAAA
Organism: Melanostoma mellinum; assembly: GCA_914767635.1. Classification (NCBI taxonomy): domain Eukaryota; kingdom Metazoa; phylum Arthropoda; class Insecta; order Diptera; family Syrphidae; genus Melanostoma; species Melanostoma mellinum. The sequence continues at coordinate 174,283,569 of OU612058.1, forward strand.
GAATTTTACTTGATGTCCATGTTTGGTAATTTGACTAACAGACAAAAGATTTGCAGCTAAGTCCGGAATACATAAGACATTCTTGACATCAATCATCTTCGGTTGATCATTAACATTAGAAATTAATTTAACAACTCCACAAATTTTAACATTCATTTTAGTATTATTTGCAGCAGTTATTTCACATATTTCTGGCTTTCTCGCATTATGAATCCAATTTTGATTCATGGTGAGATGTTGCGTTGCCCCAGAATCAATATACCAGTCCTCACGGTTAAAATTACCAGTCAAAAACACAGAGCTGAAAGATGCACCAGCAGTTTTCTTCTCCCCATTATGTTTTACTTTCTTCATTGGACAATCTGGAGATTTGTGACCAATTTTGTTGCAACTATAACATCGAATTTCTTTCTTCTTGAAATTCTTTTTTCTGTTCCCACTGAAGAACGCACCATTATCATTCGTAGAGGCAACCTCTTGTAATAGTTTGGTTTTTACTGCATCACTAGAAAGCTTCGTGTCAACATTATCCAAAGCCATCACCATTGGTGCGAACTTTTCCGACAAACCGCACAATAAAAAAATAGCAAGCCATTCATCATCGACTTTGAATCCTATAGCATTCAATCTCTGAGCCGATTTGATTATCGTTGACACATAATCCTCCATTGAAGTGCAGTTTTCCAGTTTAGTTCCTGTTAATTGTTGCACCAAAGTTATTCGGCGTGCACGACCTTTGTCTTCAAATGTGGACTCTAACTTTTCCCAAACTTCCTTAGCTGTTGAGCCATCCTGAATATGCACATAATTGCTTGGATCAACACCCAAAATTATTGCTGCTCTTGCCTTTGTTAATTTTTTTTCATCTTCTTCGGTCCCAAGAACTGCTTTCCATAAATCGTTCCACTCCAAAAATGTCTTCATGGCAAATTTCCATGTCGTATAATTTTCACGTCCTTGAAGACGATCAAAAGATCCAAATTTATCAACCATTTTTGGATGTAATAGAAATTATTGGGATAAGACAAAAAAAATCGTTAAAATTTATTCTAGAAAATTTTCTGGGCCCATAACCTGAAGTAAAATTTCAGTGTTCCAGAAGCTCAAGAATAAAATACAAAAGGTACTAACAGTTTAGATGATTTAATGAGAATGAGATTAAAAATATTTTCTATACAAATAATAAAATACAAAGGTTGATTAGATATGAATTGATTATAAAAAACAAAGTGTTTAAATACAAAGTATTTTAACAGGTATCCGAACGAAAATCAGAACAGGGGTGATAATCAGCCTTATTATGAGTTGCACGTGAACTAATTCCCCTCGAAAAAGATCCCATTTCACTTTTCCCCTTGAGTTTCGGGTGAAAAACTTCTATATTCGCAAAAATTCTATTATTATTAGCTATTTACCCCGTGAAATGTGAAAACGTTGAGAACGATGATGGGAAATTGGATGTAAATGAATGTGGTCTTTTTCGAAGTGAACTTTCTGATTCCAAGTGGAATTTTGTTCAGGGGAAACTCATAATAGCTTTCAAAATTCCGGTCGAACAAAAATGTTCCTTGCGAAAAGCTGTTAACGTGAAACTCATAATAAGGCTAAATAAGGCTGATTGTCTTTTAAGGTGCGTCCAAACTATGCCGACCGGCATACGGCTTTCGGCAAAGAGAATTGGAGCTCGGCATAGTGTGGACGCACCTTTAGAAATGCGCCCAAGGATTTCCTCATTCTCTATCGATAAAATCTATGCTTCCGCGCCGTAAATCAGGGTTGGGATGATCAAGGTCTTATAAAGGGTTATCTTGAACAAGTTTTGTACAATATTTTCAAATATGATGTAAAAAAAACCCTGAAAGTTTGTCGCCTTGTGTAAAGCTTTTTTCGACATCAAAGGTTTTTGTACGTTATCCTCTTTATTAAAACTAGACTAGGAAAGAAAAGAAATATACAATTTTGCCAAGTTTCGTCATCTTCTTCATTTTCAGATATGACTTTTGGATTAAAAATTTTAATTTTACTCATTATGTAAAAAAGAAGAGACGATTTTGAGAAAGTAGAATTTATTTTCTGTGTGTATCCACGAAAGTAATTATTTTTTCAATCCTATATTTTTACGGGAACAGGTGCACGTGGGGTGATGATTAGCATTAGTGAAATGTTCGAGGTACAGATCCTAACAGAAAACAAAAAAAATTTTCATGGGTATCGACTTTTGCGAGGAATTGGCAAGTCCTCCGATATTTGTTTCATTGCAACGATTAACCGTTCGGAATGGGAACAAATTGTAGATTCGCTCAATTACCTCTTAAGAATGCGCTTAGGTCCCGGGGCTCCCCGCTCAGTTGCGAATGTTCATTTCTTTTGATTCCTACATGTCTTGGTATATTGGGTATCTTATTGTTACAATAACAAACCAAATGTATTCAAGGCGCAGATAGTGATAGATTGATAGATAGTTGTATTCTAACTCTCTCTCTCTAGAAGATTGAATCCTATTTATGAATATTTCAGGCCTTGAGAGCAGAAGTCGCGCAACCCCAAATTCATAAAATTGAGGTATTCGCGATTAAACATTTCAAAGAAAAATAAAACCATTCTGTTTGTTTCCTTGAAAAATCAAAAAAAATCTTATGTACATTAAAAACAGCGCCATGTTTTATATTTAAGTATCAAATTAGACCAAAACCATTGAATAAAGAATATTTTGTGGGTTGCACCACTTATATTTCCTATAAAGTGAGTGGGCCACGCCATTTCTGCTTTAAAAAGCAGCAAAATTGTTGTGTCGTGAATATGAAATAATTAGGAAATTCTCATTCTCTCGTCAACTCAATTATCAATTATCGTCAAGTTCATTATACGAATTTATGTGCTTGTTTCTTTAAAGTGGCACATTTTCGTTGCCTCGACCACAACGATTCTATAAAAATTTTGCTTCAAAAACTATCCACACTCTGCATCCATCCCATACCCCTTAGTATTGTACTGAGCACATATTACATATTAGCAAACTTTAGTGGTTCATAAAAACTTAAAACTAGTTTGGCTTGTTGAAAGTTTTATTATGTTTTTCAAAAACATAACATAAATACAGAAACAGTTAGTTCCTCATTTTTGGTTGGCTTGAGCTAAAGTTTTGGTTATAAAAATCTACAGGTGCACTTTTGTCGCATCTCATCAATCGTAATCCAGCGCATATAAAAAATTTCTTACCCATTTAATTCTCAGCAAACAATTGTGGTGCAAATTTATCTGGGTTGCGCCTGCGAAAGCGCAAATTTTCTTTCTGCTGATTCACAATTGATAGCCTTAACCATCAGTCAAAACTGAATGAAAAATTCCTTTGCAACAACAATGTTCATGCAAATTCAAATTATCCCTCTTTAGTTTTTGAGTTGGATTTTTTGGGAGATAGTCAAAACAAACATTTTCCTAAAATGATATTGAGTGCCACCTACATTTTTAGGTAATCAGTGACTTTTATCTCAACAGCTTGCTGAAATCCATTGCGAACTTGCTCTGTAATTAGGTCCGTTCGCAAAAGGCACACCTTGGTCAACCCTAGGGCTCAAAAAACACTTAATTTGATATTCAGGGCGACTTTAGGTTTATCAAAAAAACGCTTTGTGGCGACCCCAAGGCGACCCTATTGGGGAAAAAACCTATTGATATTGATTAGTTTTTGTGATCAGTGCTAAAGTGAATTGCTGGTCTGATTATAGAATTGCTGAGTTGAGACAAAAACGCACCTGATATTGAAAATATCTCATAATATAAAGCTGAGAACAAAAAATGGAAAAGTTATACAAAATTTCAAAAATAATTATGTATTGTAGTCGTTGACTGACTTGTGGCTTTATTTAATTAATCAAAAATGAAATAAACAATAGCTAACGCAAATATTTCTTTTTTTCCAGAATTGTCGCACAACTTTTACATCAGTTGTCAAGTGTACTTATTGTCGTACTGAACATCAACAAACAAGGTGAGTTTTGTGAGATGCCGACATCCATACGATCAATCAATTAAATTCAATTGCAGCAAATCAAGCGTGTGCAAAAAATGCGAACAGAATATTAAGCAGTACGGAAAACCAGGAACCTGCGAGTGTTGCAACATTGTTGCGGCTTTTGGCGGCCCCAAGTGTCAAAGGTTGGTATCTTTAAAATATCTCAACATTGTGTTCCCTATTGCAAAAGCAAGAAAAAAGATATTTTTGCTTACCCAAAAGTTTATGGCCCATACATTTTTATATATATATAAAAAAAAATACTTCCTTGCACTCATTTTTTTATTTAAAAACTGCGTATGGAGGAGCTCCATTGAACAATGGAGTAAAATAAAAAGAATAAGCGGAAAGGTCATAAACTTTTTTTATTAAATCAAATTTTTGATATGAAATACATAACAAAAAAAAGAAGCTTTTTTCTTCGCTTTTTGCAAAAGGATCACTTGAGTTATAGAAATGATTAGTACAATTAACGTCAGTCTATGCAAAGCTTATGAACGCAAACATTTTCTCTTTACCTTTCTCTTCGGTTATTAGGTGCACAAGCTACGAAGTAAAATATGGTCAGCCAGTAAACTGCGACGAGTGTAAACAGCGATCGGCGTTCGATAAACACGATGAGAATAAAAAGGTGCGTTTCTACGAGGTTCTCAGTGAGGTTTTACAAAGAAATGGGCCGTACCGCGCTACAAACAAATCCAAAAAGAGCTTCTAAAATAGTGCTGCAAACGATGCTTAAACGTAGACATAGATATATTTTTGTTTGCGTTCATAAGCAAAGCCAAGACAAAATTTTAATTTTAGTTGCAAATGTTCTTGAATGTGTTTTCTTCTAACCTTTGTTTCAAATATAATCTACAGGTTAACGGAAAACTTTTATGTTGGCTATGCACTAATGCATATAAACGTGCACTAGCAAAAGCTCATCAGGATGGTCGTTTGGCAAAGAAACGAACGCATGACAAAACCCACAAAGAAGGAAAGAAATCCCAGCAGTCACGTTCTGAAATTTCAAAAAGTTCGGGTAACTTAGATTTACCCGAGAAGAGTTCTCGACAAAACTCTTCGTCTGTGGCAGGCAGAGACGGCCGAGACGGCAGAGATGCAATGGTTGCGGCAATTGCACCAGCTGTGGTTACAATCGACCCCAATAGTTCAGACCACGTTGTTGCCATGACCGAGCTTAAAGAGCGCATTGCAAGTCTTGAAAGAAAACTTATAATGAAAGATAAAGATTTGTTGGAGAAAGACAAGCAGGTGAAGCATATATAGGTGTATTTATGGTTTATTATAATAAATAATAAACTTTCAATTCTTCTTTCAGCTTACTGAGCTCAAAGGCATAAACTTTGAGAAGGAAAACGAAATGCGCAACAAACTCAAAGAAAACGACAGAATACATGAAATGAAAGTCGATCAATTGAACTTCAGAATAGCAAATCTACTTAAAGAGGTGGCCACTTTGAAAAGAGGAAGCAAGAAGAACGGTACCGCTGGTGGTGCCAAGGACAAAGACAAAGAGTCTGCATCAGGAAAAGACAGCGGCGGTTCTGGAACTGACAGCCCGATCACCAACTAAAAACCCAACACAAAAAATCTTTCTTTTTTTATTTTTATTTAAAATAATTCTTATGGGACGATCTTTGGAGTTAGTAAATCGTAACTTTTTATCGAACAAACCCTGCGTTCAGATCTCTCCATGTCGATAATCCTTTCATGTTTCCTTAATTTAAATTCGATAATTGGTCAACAATGAAAAAATTTAACTAATGGGAAACACAATCGAAAAGTTTCGACTTGAGTGGTGTTCACATTAGTTTCTGCTATAGAGTAATAGTGTATTTTAATTTAATTTTTGTTTTATTTACCACTGTAAATAAATTTAATTTGAGAAAAATAACACATTTTGTTTTATTTATTTTGCTTTATTCTAAAATTCTACAACTTAGTCTATATACAGGAGAATGAGAAAAAATTTAGTGTGGCTTGGGCTTGTGACCGTCCACGTAGAAATTCCTAGTTGCCTTGGGCAGTTGCACTTCGATGCCATCTAGTTCTTTTGTAAGGATGATCTGGCATCCCAATCTAGAATTTTCTTTCAAAAATGGGGCTAAATCTAAGAGATCATCTTCTTTCTCTTCAGCTTCGGGGAGTTTATCTAGGTAGTCATAATTGACGTAGACATGACACGTTGTACAGGCTAATGATGCTTCGCATGCTCCTGAATTTCAGATAGTATACATATATAGAAAAGATTTTTCAAATGAAGTTAACTTACCTTCCATTTCGACTCCATATCGATGTGCCAAATACATGATGTTATCTCCAATTTTTCCCTTAACCGCTGTTCGTTTGCCGTCTTTATCAACGTATGTTATATTTACTCTGTAAATTAATATACACAATTAGCTAAATAGCTGAGTGATTATGCACTAACTTACATTTCATCTTCAGATTTTGCATCTTTCCATTCGTAATCGCCGCCGTGACGAAGGCCTGAAAAGTAAATTTTAGTAGACTATTCTTAAGAAATAAATATTTTCATACAATTTGATGTGTGGAGCCAAGTGCGAGGTTGAAATTTATTTACAATTGCTGAATTTTGATGAAGTATTTTAATTGGAATACGAGCATTTCGCAGAAGTAAACAAATCATTTTAGATAACATCCGCTTGATTCGGTGAAATAATCTAATTTTGACATATTACAAGAAGTCAGCTGTGTTGTGGGTGCGTCCAAGGACCATTAGTCCGTTCTTTTTCAATTCCATTCTTACTCTACGTTACATCTGTTGATATTCGTTGTTCCTAAAAAATGTATCATCCATGTCGTTCCTCAATGTTGAGTCGTACGATTCGACATATATTCCAACTCATCTCTGGTACTTGAGTTTCGAAGTTAATCTGTCAAAAAGATAGATTTTGGTAGTTCTTTCATTAATCTTTCAAAATTATCTGAACAGTTTTCTTATTAATTTCAAAACTCTTTCTTTTTCATCAAAAATGCTTTTTCCTTATGGTGGATTTACATGCATCTGCAAGTGCGGATGAAATTCGGAAAAAGACACAAGATGTAAAATCCATACTTGTCTGATAGAGAGGGAACGAACTTCCTATTCGGCTCTCTTTTCAACTTTTGTGTTTTATAATCTTCATCCGTCTCGCTTTACTTTTCTGCACTTCCGCAGTTGTAGATGCATGTAAATCCAGCATTAGCCTGTATTAAATTTCTAGGAATATTTTGTTTCTATTTTCGACAGACCAACAAAATGTAAAATTTAGAGTGAATTTACATGCATCTGCAAGTGCAGATGTAAATTCATACAACTTGTCTGATAGAGAGAGATGACAGGTCTAGTTATAGGATGCGGATGAAAAATTATAGATGCAGATGAGCATGTGATATATTTATTCTCATTTCGTTAAAAATTATACTTTCCCCTTCTTCCCATGTGCTAAAGGAATTTAGTGAGTGAGTTAATTGGCTGTTGGATTACTTACTTAGCGTTTCAGCAGTGACTTTACTCATTTTATCCCTGGAAAGCGAAATTAGCTAAATCTCGGCACAGATGAACAAAATGCCACTACCGCTGCTGTTGATTCTCTAGTTATACAACATTGTGGCTCCCAGGCATTGGAAGCCTTGAGCAAACCAAGATCGTGTGGTGCGATTCCGATAAGTCAAATCCCTATGCATTAAGTCAAACGTCCATAAGATTACATAGGGATTTGACTCATCGCAATCGCATCGCACGCATTCACCGCATTGGTTTGCGCAAGGCTTCAATCTTTCAACATTTTTTTTCGCCCTGTTCACAAACGATAAGAAAAACAGTCGATGCAGCTGTACCACAAGGTTTTTTCAATATCGTAAGTATTTTGGATCGTAAGTCCAAATGACATTTGGCTGTCAGTTTTGTCAAAAAGTTTTTTTTTGACAGGCGGACTAGTTTCTTGCATGATTTTTCTCAGATATGAAAATATAAATAAGTGAAATTTTAAAAGAATAAACCTTAAATCCGAACAATGTCGTCCCTTACTCGTTTAATCGAACGCAATGTGCATTTTTCTGGGTCAAAATACATTGTTTGTCAATGGAGGTTGCTGTCATCACAGCCTGTAGATTCTTCGTCCAACGATAACGACGAAGGTAACCCCTAATTTTCCAAAATAGACAAGAATGAGTTGAAACGATTTATTTTCATTATAGAATTCCGTGTATTGAACCTTCGGTCTATAAGAAATGTTCAAACAAGACGAAAGCCCTTCAAAAAAGATCCAGTTCCCCCACCACGAACTCATAAAATGGCCATAGACCAAGACTGGACAACAGTGTGGCCGGCTCCAAGAACATTTCATCCTGCAACGGTGCCATTGCCAATTAGACAGGGCTTCACTGAAAAAGGAGCTCCAGCTCCATCAAAGTTTGGAAATGCAGAATTAATGAAAATACCCAATTTCCTGCATCTGACACCGCGCGCAATCAAACAGCAATGCGAAGCCCTTAAAAAATTTTGCACTCCTTGGCCAAAAGGATTAGAAAGTGAAGATAAATGGAAAAAACATTTTCCAATCGATGTTATCTACGGAGACTATGTTCATGGTTTGCCCACAATACGTAACATCGAGGCGCGTCGGGTAACTCTTAAGCTAAAGTTATCGACTTTAAAGTTTGATCAACATGCTAGGGATAAGTTTTTACGTTTGATTATAAATCGTTATGACCCAGAAAGTGATGTTATTACAATTATGACAGACAGTTGTCCATTGAAGAAACAAAACTACGATTATGCAATGTATCTCCTTACCGCATGTTATCACGAGTCTTTTATTACCGAGCCATGGGAGGCAACTAAGAGCGAAGCAGATATGGAGACATACTACTTCAATCGCAATAAATCAAAGATTTCAGCTGAAGCTGTACTTAACTGGGGTAAGGCGGAAAATGCTAAAAAGGTAGCAGCAAGCAAAGGATTTGCAGAAAGCGTAGAACGCCTTATAAACGAAGGAGAAAACGAAATCAACATCCAGAAATACAAAGAAGAAGTAAAACAAATGTTGGGCATCGCTAAGAGCTAGAGTCTATATGAAATTTGGTGATGTTCTTTCGAAGTTAACAAATAAAAAAAAAGTTATGTTGAAATTTCTTTTTTTTCTTGGAGTGAAAACCTAGAATTCTAGATTCATAACAAAACTTGTGTAACTTGTACAGGATTTTTGAACTTTTTCAGTTGATCGCTACTTGTTGCGAGCATTGTTCATCGCTCAGTGAAACAAGTCGTATGATTTTGCCCAAAATGAAAAATATAAAAACGTCGCTCAGCAATTGGCAAAGAAGTTTAACTTCTTTTTAACTTTAGTTCACTTTTTTATTGTTCATGTTTAACTAAGTGTTTATATTAAACACCAAAAAGCACATTAACATTAGGGTGCTTTTTTTGGACAAATTTTTTTTTCACTCCCATCCCGAAATTTTCTGGAAAATACCTAAAAAAAAATTCCCTAAAAATTTGAGCCCTTAATATTAACATTTAGTACTCGACCAAGGCATGCAAAGAATTCCCATATAAAATACACGTAAACTTAACTATTTTTCCTAAAAATTCTACAGTTCAGAGGCATTTTATGGTACAGTCTAGGACATTAGTGGGTTTTCTTTAGAATTGAATGTTCTACAAAAGTGCTCATTGCGGTGAAGTAACTCACACCGGCGAGGTAGTACAGGCCACCAAACCCAATTTTTTCGTAAAATTTTTGTTTTTTTGCCCCTATCTCGTAAATGATAATAGCTACAAAAGAAATAATTTCGACAAACTTGTGGGAAATTTAATTTTGTACAAAAAAGTCTCCACAACTAATATGCTAACATCGTTATTTATTGAGATAAAAAGTTGGGGAAGTTCGGAATTTTAATTAATAAAAATAATAATAATAATTTATTAAAATTTCATACTTCCTCAACTTAAAAGCTCAATATCTCAATAAATAACGATGTTAGCATATTGATTATTGAAACTTTTTTGTAGAAAATTAAATTTCCCACAAGTTTGTCGAAATTATTTCTTTTGTAGCTATTATCATTTACGAGATAGGGGCAAAAAAACCAAAAATTTTACGAAAAAATTGGGTTTGGTGGCCCGTACTACCTCGCCGGTGGTAATGTCCTAATGTCCTAGACTGTACCATAAAATGCCTCTGAACTGTAGAATTTTTAGGAAAAATAGTTTAAGTTTACGTGTATTTTATATTGAAATTCTTTGCATGCCTTGGTCGAGTACTAAATAATAATATTAAGGGCTCAAATTTTTAGGGAATTTTTTTTAGGTATTTTCCAGAAAATTTCGGGATGGGAGTAAAAAAAAAATTTGTCAAAAAAAGCACCCTAATAAACATATTAAGAAATGGGAAAAAATGACAAATTTGGATCTTTTTCGAACCTCTCCAAGATGGTAAGAAATTATTTCCCATGAAAATTTGCAATGAAGAAGTTCTTGGTTCCGAAGAAAATGAAAAAAATACTAACGAAGGTAAGAACTGTAATATTTTTGGGTGTTGATCAAAATATTTATGTTCATATTCAAAAATCAAGATGGTATTATGATAAGTTTTGTGATGTTTTTTTTTTTAACTTAATAATTAATTATCCCAGAATCAATATGGTTCAACAGGGGCCCAACTATGTAATTCGATTCTATAATAAAAATGTTCGAATTCGAGAAATTCGAACTATGTAATTCTATAAGAACGTTTCAATATACTACAATCGAACAGCACAAGTAATACCAACTATGTTTTTGTGTACTTTCGGATATTCGAGGAACTACCAATCGCGAAAGTAGAAGGCAAATCGAGTAAGAACATTCGATATCAAATGTGTTTGCGAGTAGAGCTAAAAAGCTTTGTCTGCCTCAAAAAACTAACTACCCAACGACTATCTTTACTTTTTATACTTTTTATTTACACCACGCAATGACAATTTGAAATGCTGGTCAGTTACATGATTGTTCATCGGGACCTCCTGTTTTCAAAAACTTCAATGCTGCTGAAAGCATAATCATATTCGAAGCGGATTTTATCTTTCTGCAAATATTCACATGCGAAGATATATCTGCCTCTAATTCCTTTACGTTTAATTTGCTCCTTTCGTTCCCGATTTTCATATAAATCAAACCAAATCGCAACGCTGTTCATTTTTGTAATTATTAGTTTTATGTTTGTTTCTTATTTTGAGAATGTGTACTGTCAGACAGCTCGAGGATCGTTCGAAAATCGAACATTTGTTGAAAAATAGTTGGCATTACCGGCATTTGATTCTTATTTCATAAGTAGTGCCAGTTGAAAGTAGAATCGCAAATGGTTTTCGAATAGAATCAAAAGTAGAATAGAGTTACATAGTTGGCCCCCTGCTAAGGAAGCGTGGGAAAAGTTAGAGTCCACCTTTGAAGACAAAGGTCGTGCTATCTGAATAACTATGATGCAACAATTGACAGGAACAAAGTTTGAAAACTGAACTTCATAAGAGAACTATTATAGCATTTGAACTTCTTTCTCTAACTCAGCGGGAATCTGGGGACAAGTGTTGGGCTTTTGGTGCATGGCATTTCCGTCCATTTTATCTTGTGTGGTGTCTTATTGCTGTGTCAAATAGTGGACTTGTCTTTAAAATTCATTGATTCTTTATCGTCGATTAATTTTCACCAAAAACCACATACCCCCTTGGCCCAGCCCAAAAACTAATTACATAATTGACAACAAATCAATCAATTCACCCGGAGTTTCCTATTCACGGTATTTCAGAGCAAATACTTTCAGCATATTTATCCACTAAAAAACTAGAATTTTTGTTGGCCTTATTCGTATCATATTTTGATTCATTTCTTTAATCTACCGCTTAAATTTAGTGTTGATGGTTAAATCTTTAAATCTTTATGTGTTGTTTTGACATACATTGATAAATTTAAAACAAGAAAGTATTACAACGCAGTTGTGTTGAAAGCACAGAGTTTAGTCCAATTAGTTTAACAACAGGCGAATTTTGGAATGCAGCATCTAAATAATTGCGTTAACGGCGAATCTGATTAATAAAAAAAAATATTTGTGGTCAAAAAAATTGAACGCTTTTTTTGTTGTATTAAAGACGATATTTGTTTGCTTTCAAACAGGAAACAGCGTAGAATGTTATGGCGGTCGCGTAGTGGATATCATGTCTTTTACGGAGTTTAAATCACAGAAACATCAAATTGCCGTTATTTAAGCTGCCGTAATAAGTTTTTCATTGCTTTATCATATTACTTAATATTTCACGGTAATATAATAACGAAGCATTTCGTCGAAGCTCAAATGCCACCTGTTCCAGATGCACTGTAAGTGCATTCGCGTTAAGATTTACAATAGGTAATGTCATTTGAGTGCAAAATATGCAACAGTTTTCTCTTAACTTAAAAGAAAAATTTGGTTGTTTTAACAATCCTCTCATGGCTCAGATTCTAGAGTGGACCATTCCTGAACCGAAGGAAAATTGACTGGGATCATTGTGTTGGACGGCATATCCATGATGGCTGCATTATTTACTACTGCAAATGTTGTTGTTTCTCCGGTAGTAGAACAAATAAAGGTTCTTCAATAAACCACATGCACCATGTTTTTGTATGAAATTAAAGTGTATACAAGGTGTCCCGTAATTCGTGTTACATACTTTGGGATGTGATTCTTGGTCATATTCTAAGAAAACAATTGTCAATTGTCATACAGTAAAGTCCGTTTCTCAACCGTGACATCACAATTTAAGAAAGGCTAGCAATTTTCTTTGTCAATACTGATGGTAGGGACCTAATCTAAGACTTAATTTGTTGTAGCAATAATAATTAAAACTGTATTTGAATTGGGCCCCTATAGGCTTAGGTTTGCCAGATTTTCAGTTTTAAATCGTGTTCAAATTTTCTTCCCCCATCAAAGTTTTGATTTGGATTGCCTGTTAAACATAGAGCTTCTTTATTTTTTTACAGATGAACAAAACAATAATAAAAAAACGCTTATTAATAAGTGCACTCCAAAACCCATACATTAATGTCGTTTTCCATTGGTCGTTCGGAAGCCTTCTGAACGCTTCTCAAATCATTCCATTGGCATCAAATGACAGTTCCTCTCCTCGAAAGAAGAGAAATTTGATTCTTGATTTGAAGAAGGAAGCGAAACCAGAAGCACTAACACACTGAAACACTGTTGACGTCAAAATTGACAAATGTGATTTGCCACCTCTAAAAATTGAAAAAAAAAGTGACCTGAAAACAATTATTAATTAATTAATTTTGTGAGATGAGTTCTAAAAACATTTTAAGTGAATTATGAAAAAAAATGAAAAAAGTGAATGAAAAAAAATAGCGCTCGGCGTTTCACACCGATATCTACACAATACAAGCAACGAAACTTCAAAGCAAATAAAAGTGTTTTTTGGGCATCCCGGATCGGAGAGTTTTTCCGGATTACCAATGGAAAACGACATAAGTCTGTTCAGCCACATAATCACTATACATCCCTGTCATTTGAATAAAAACAAATGCCATTTGACAGCCCTCAAATCGCTACAACAAAAACCTATGGCGACTTGAGGGAAAACCCAAGTCAACCCTAGGGCTCAAAAAACACTCAACAAACAGTGACATTCAAGGCGGCTTTAGGTTTCTCAAAAAACGGTTTGTGGCGACCCTAGGGCTTCAACGAACAAACCTATTTTATGATACTTGAAAAAATACTAAAAAAAGTGGTAATTTTTTTTTTTTTTAAACAAAGAATTTTAGCCCTATAGGTTTGTTTGAATAAAACAATAATACATATGTGTGTTCTTTTAGTAGTTTTTAATGTTTTTTATACAAATACAATTATTATAAGAAGTGCTCAAAGTGACCTCCTTCGTTTTGAATACATGCCAGAGCCCGTTTTTGGATTTCATTGTGGATGTTTGCTCTCGATCTCTCGAACTCTTGTCTCACTTGTAGTGATCCTTTGGAAATACGTTGTTCTAATTCAGTTAAGGTTGTTATTTCAGATGAGTATACAATATCTTTCATTCTTCCCCATACAAAAAAATTTAGTATAGTGAGATTGGGAGATCGTGCAGGCCGGTCCATTTCCGCCTATCCATCGACCACCGTACTTTTCATCCAGCCAATCTTTAACTGCACTATCTATATGGCTATAGTGAGCGGGAGCACCATCTTGTTGGAAATATGATGAAACTCGCTGACGTAGTGGAACATCCTCTAATAGGTTTGGTAGATTATTTTGTAAAAAATCCAGATAGTCGAGGTGGTAGCTCCAAAGGCCCGATTAATTTATTTCCAATTACACCTGTTCACATATTGACACATCTTTGACGTCTTGAATGTAGATTGTTTGAAGCCCATGTATCGAGGTTATGGAAATTGTGATACAATCTCTTGTGAACTGGGATTCGTCCGTCCAAAGTATTCTGTTTTTATACTGGTTGTCATTCAAGCTTCTCCCCAGTTACAAAATTCGAGTCTCATCTCAAAATCATTCGGCATTAGCTCCTGCACAGGTGTATGGAGGCATATTTTCGCCACGCAGTATTCTGGCGACTCTTTGTTTGGAAACATTAAACTGTAGAGCCAAGCGCCTTATGCTAATCGAAGGATCGATTTCAATAGCTGCCAGAGTACATATTCTTTCATCGACCGAAACTCTTCTTATGGTTGCAGCTTCTGCGTTAGGTCCTGCAGTTAATACTGATCCAGTTTCTCGAAGCCTTCAAAAGTTATTTCGAAAAACATTTTGAGTAGGAAGTCGTCTGTAAGGATAAAGTCATTGCAAAACTCATATACGAATAAAATGTCTGCGTATTCTTCTTTCGTAAATGAAGGCATTTCAAAAAGTTCTTTGATCAAACTGCAATCGTGGCTTATTTTGATTAAACTTATGAACAAATTTGTTTTCTTTTTCTTTTATACGATTTATTTACCCATTGAACTTTCATACCCCAAATCTCCCTGAGAAGAGGTAAGTCAATTAGGATTTTGGTAGCAGGTCAAATACACTTTTTACCATTTTCATCAGTGCACAGTCATATAAATTACCATATAACAATCAATTCTTGGAAAACTACTCCCATTGCTAGCTGTTGCAGCAAAAGTCCGCAAGAAGCCCAAAATTAGATTTCTTACCTGTTTTAGATTTTTCTAAGTATCATAAAATGTATGGGTTTTCGAGTGCACTTATTTATGAGTTTTTTTTTTTATTATTGTTTTGTTCATCTGTAAAAAAAACAGGCATTTTCTAAAAAAAAACTCAAAGTCAAATGATCAAACCATTTAATCAGATATTTTGCTAACCAGTCGATTTTCCGGGGAAGATAACTGAAATCCAGTTTGTTCAGGCTAAAAATATCTCCAGTGAATTATTAGAAAATATCTTCGCATTTATTTTAAAAAGTGACTCACAAAAGGTTCGTTCATTGAACTTTACCCAGGGTTGACCCAGGTTTTCTTGACAGCCCTGAGTTCCAGTCTTTAAAAAACGCTAAGCCACAAAATCACAACACAAGGAAAATACACGCCATTTGACAGCCCGCAACACGCCCCAGCCAAAACCTAGGGCACAGATTCTTATAATCATGAATCAAAAAGAAGGAATTGGCAAGTCTACCGATAGTAAAATTCATTCCTATGAACCGGCAGAAAATTGTAGGTCCCTTTCATTCCCCACAAGTCATGGTTGTGAAAAATTCGCTAGGCCCCGAGGAACCCCTGGTCTGTTGCGCCAACCTATTTATTTTATTTATTTTACATAAGGTTGTCAAGGAAACCTGGGCCAATCCTGAGTAAAGTCAATACAACGAACGAAACCAAACTATGTTCAAATTGCACTATTAAAATGCACTTGACATTTGAAAAGAAATTTTCTGGTTTCTATTTAAAAGCGATTCGCCTTTAGGAATCGATCCGCAGCGCTTTTTGGAATAGACTTACAACTCTCTTCAGTTTCACACTAGTGATTGGCTTTGAAACAAACATCGGTTGAAAATTTTATTTATTAAATTGTTTTACTGAAAACCCTGCTTAACCTTCCTATAAAAGAATCATTCATGTCTCTCCGTTTTCTTACAGAGATTCATTGACAACAGTCTTCTGCCTAATAATGATGAGTTCCTTTTTGGTTTCTATTTAAAAGCGATTCGCCTTTAGGAATCGATCCGCAGCGCTTTTTGGAATAGACTTACAACTCTCTTCAGTTTCACACTAGTGATTGGCTTTGAAACAAACATCGGTTGAAAATTTTATTTATTAAATTGTTTTACTCAAAACCCTGCTTAACCTTCCTATAAAAGAATCATTCATGTCTCTCCGTTTTCTTACAGAGATTCATTGACAACAGTCTTCTGCCTAATAATGATGAGTTCCTTTTTAAACAACCACCCAACTGTGGTATTTAATTGACGCAAGTGTAGGGCGTATATCCTTGAATAACGTTTGACAACAATTTTATCCCCCAGAATTATATGTTGAAGCCCCCAAAAAAATATAATGACAGCTAAATTTAGTGTAATCATGATTTACAGCATCGAAGAATTTTTCATTAGTCAGATAGGAATTCCGGCGGAAAGCGGGAGCCTTCACTATATACACTTCCATAAAAGCCAGAGACGAAAGACGATTGACTTTGCTGAATCAAGGTACAAATTACCACTCACAATTCACAGACATAAGGGATGAAAGTGAGCAACGGTGATGATGTATTCCCCTTTCGAATAATCGTCACCGTCATTGTCGTTGTTACTGGTTCCGGTACAAGTGATGCATATTAATGAGTTTTCGATATAATTTAGATGCTATTATTATAAAATAACTAAATTACTGCAATTCAATGTTGGTCGTATGGTAATCCAGTTGAAATGCTCTTCGAATTTAATTGTTTTACAATTTTGCGCCCATAACATGGGTCTCTTCTTATACCCGGTAATTAACCCTTTCACTTTGAAATGTATTCAAGTTGATTTAATTTGAAACAAACCCCCCTTAATTAAATTTAGACGGTGTTAATAATTTTGAGAAAAATAATTATTGTTAACTTTGATTTGTGGGAGATTTTTACCAAGAAGGTTTTACATGGAGTGGAGCACTTTAAGGATTTAACAGGAATTCTAGAATTCCAGCTTTCAGTGTTCACGGGGGTAAATCAACTCGCACGTACATATATATGTATATCTTAGAAATCTATTTTATCATCAGTCAGTCACTAAAGCGAATTGCGATAGCTCTAAAGAATGTTTATACTTTGAAGCAATGGCATGCAAGTTAGCTATGGGATGTCCGGTATCCCTTCATTACTATGCATTGAACTGAAATCACATGGAAAATTCGCTTAACCTTTTCTTTACTTCTCGATTTTTCAGCATTTTTATCAGATATACCTACACACATTTGAAAAGGAACTTTCGAATGAGGATAGAAAAAGGATAATAATCAAGAAGTGTATCATTTGCACGATTCAATGCACTTCACTCCTTGAGTAATGTTTCGTTGTGTTGTCCTGCGGAAGGGTGACACATGGCTGAACGATCAAAATGATAGACTGCTACTCTGATGTGTTACATATTCACAAGCGTTTCTTTACATGTGAATTTACATTCCTTTCTTTGAGAATTTTTTATTTCAAATGCTTGGCCTGTGAGTAAGGTTTTCCATGGATGGAAGGATAACGTATTGTATAAACTCATTTTTTCTTTGCTGTGTTATGCTAAAATTTAGATTATTCAAATTTTTCAAAGTCAGATGAGAGATTTATGCATAAGTTTCACATTTGTCACTACACACGCTCCATTTCTTGCTTCGATGAAAAAGAATAAATGAGGCACGAAGCTTCGTTTTTTTTTTTAATAATTGGTAAGACTGTTGTAGTGAACTTTAAACTAATTTCAAAACTGTATAGTGCCAGTTATCGGAATGTAAGCTTTAGGCTGATTATTAAAATTAAGACTACGATCATTAACAAATCATCAAAATCAATCATTTTTCTTTCATGGCGAAATCTATTAGTAAAAAATATAGAAATAGGTTTGGCGCAACAGAGCGAGGAGCTCCAGGGCCTATAGTTCATTTCTTCCAACCATGCCTCTTGAGGGAATGGAGGAACAATTTTCTGCCGGCTCCGAACGGCTTATCGAGAAAGCAGTTTTCATGGCAATGAATTTTACTAACGGGGGACTAGCCAATTCTTCGCGGAAGAAGATACCTTTGGAAAAACATTTTTGCCTCTGTTGAGATTCGAACCATGAACCTCTGGATTAACAGTAGACATGCTAACCATCACATCACGGGTACCACTGAAATCTATCAGTGATGCAGGAAGCAGGGATGAAAAATCGTCTTTAAGAATTGTATCGAAAGCAAAAGAAAAAGTGTATCGAATTGTACTTTTTTCATTTTTTCCAATTTTATTGAACAACAATCCAAAAACTTAGTTCCTTTCATAAAGCAAAACAGCAACATAGTATGGATTTTAAGATATATAATAGATAAAAAAAAACTTAACTTTCTTAAGTATAAATAAGAAGCTTATCGATTTCAATTCAAGATTGTAATCAAAAGTAAGACGGTACGACAATACGAGTAAATAAACCTACAATATATTACCTTTTTTTCATTCTAAGAGGTGTTCTTGTTTAAGAGGAATATTCTACACATTTGTTGATAGTATTTTACTGTCTCTGTTAATACAGTGGCAATAATGATCTTTTATTAAATTTTTTGTTTCAATAAGAGCTTAAAATGTAAAAGTTTGTAAAAGTTTTCTATATTTTTATAATATTTTGAAATGAAAATATTCTCTAAACATTTGCTTATCAATGTGCGGTTGAAAAAACACCAGGAGCAATTCAATAATTCTTCAGCCCAGAATTCAGATGTGTTATAGTTTTGGATTTTTTTTAAATCCTCCCAATCAGCTAACGCTCTAAATTCATGTTTTTCTTTTCATTTGGAAAATAATTTACAATAAATGAGACTATGGAAGGAAATTCACCAGAAACAACCTAATTTGGCTAAAGATATTTTAAGGAGTCAAGAAAATCATTATCAAAATCAATCTTTTTTCTTTAATCTTCTAGGAATGATACATAAAATGCTTCTACTTTAGACTTAAAATCTGAGATATGTTCATAATTTCTTTCTTTCAATATACAGGATGTCTTGCATACGATGCGACAAGAGCCCAGGACAGATAGGTTGGGAATCAAGCAAAAAGTCATATGGGAGGGGGTCTATAACCCTATGTTTAGGTGGGAGGGGCATTTTCATAAAAATATTCCTTCAAATAAAAAAAAAAAAAATTAAGTTACCTACGACAAAGTGCAATAATCGTTTTGAAAGCTGGTGCTTCGTTCTCGAATAAATTTCTTATTTCAAGTAGTTTGAGTGAATGGTTTCTGATAAATCGGATTTCAGAGTACAAATTTTGAAAAAAGTTTCAAATATTTTGTCATTAAATTAAATTTTTAAAAAAATTTGCTGTGCTAAGATTAGCATTTTTGTTAGATATTCAATGCTCTTTTTACATTTGATTCAAATGCTTAAAAACAACTGCAAACAATTTTTTCGTTTTTGAGACATTGAAAAAACGGAAGGTACTTTTTGTAGAAAACCCGTTTTTAGGGTTATTATTCTTTTTATCTCCTTTCCTTTCCGTTTTATAATTCCTCCAAAACTAAGAAAGCTGTTTATATCCGTTTTGACAGAATTTGACTCATAATTGACCAGAGCATTAAATTTGTGAAAACAACCTTACCTTTGAAAATGCAAATATTTATAAAAAAAAATTTTTTTTATTTTTTTTTCATTTTTTTCAATTTGAGATTTATTTACTCAAAAATCATTCACTATAACAGCTTGAAATAAACTTTAAAGTTAAAACAACAAAACATAAGCTTTCAAAAACATTTAAATAGTATAGGTAGGTAGGTGCCATACCTGGTTTTGAATAATTTTCATTTTTAGTGAATTTTTATAAAATTGTGCCTCCTGTCAAAGCGGAAGGTGATAGACCCCCTCCTCCTCCCCCGTCCTATACGATTTTTTTCTTGCCTCAACCTTACTTCGCATCTTATGTAAAACATACAGTGGAAGTGCGAAATTGTATCGAATTTAGTACGAGTGTATTTGTGTACTGAAGCAAAGCGAAGTGTATCGAAAAAAGTACAATCGTTTCGACTTTTGCAACCCTGGCAGGAAGAACTTAACTAGTGATGTGTCAACTCGGTTTCATAAACCGAGTCAAACCGAGTTGAGCCCAAACCGAGTTGACTCGGTTTACATTTTTTCGAATCGAGTTGGCAAACCGAAGAAAAAACCGAACCGTCAACCAAATAATTAAAATGAAATTAATCCAAGCAGACCGAGTTCACTTGAACACAATCAAACCAACCCTCCTTTAGTTGCGGTCTTTGCCAAACACAATGCACTTACACATATAAAGTCGATAGTCGACTGGTAGCAGTATGTGTAAAGCATAAAAGCAAGTGAGTTATTTACGCAGGCATACAGAAACACACACATCTGTTAAACTTGACTCGGGATATTTTACAGAAAATTAATTCCTAACTCGAGTTGCAGATTGCAGTATGTATCCAAAACATTCAAACCGTCTACCTATCAACAGACGACAATGAAAAAACCGAACCGCAGTCCAACTCGGTTTGACTTGACTCGAGATAAATTAATTTCCCGTATAGCTACAATGGATACATACTGCAACTCGAGTTAGGAAATAATTTATCCCGAGTCAGGTCAAACCGAGTTGGACTGCGGTAGCGGTTCGGTTTTTTCAACCACAATGAAAAAACCGAACCGCAGTCCAACTCGGTTTGACTTGACTCGGGATAAATTAATTTCCCGTATAGCTACAATGGATACATACTGCAACTCGAGTTAGGAATTAATTTATCCCGAGTCAAGTCAAACCGAGTTGGAGTGCGGTTCGGTTTTTTCATTGTCGTCTGTTGATAGGTAGACGGTTTGAATGTTTTGGGTACATATTGCCACTCGAGTTAGGAATTAAATTTCTGTAAAATATCCCGAGTCAAGTCGGTTCGGTTCTTTCCTGTGTGATTAATTAGTAGGTACGCTTATTGCTTTTGGTTTTTTTTATAAATGCATTTTGACTAAATCCGTTTGTTTTGATTGAAAAATTGGTTTGTTTCTATTTTTCAAAACATAGTATTGAAGGAAAAAGCGCAAATATTATTTTTGTAAACCGAGTTAGCCAACTCGAGTTACAACTCGGGTTAATCAAAATCCAACTCGGGTTAACCCGGTTTGTAAATTTTACGGTTTGGCACATCACTAAACTTAACTATACATATTCCCAAAATCAACTATGTACTTATATTTGTATGGTTATAAATTCTCCAAAGGGAAGAACATCATTGCTCTTATTAAGAAAGGAAAGAGACGGTCGTTTTAAGACATAAGACGCAATAGTTTGAGTGTGGAAAAATAGTTTTACCAAAACTTTAAGCAGATCATGCGTCAGGTGAGGAAACACATACTACTGGAAAAGCAGTCATTATAGCTTATTTAGGTATTTAGGTTAGCTTAGCATTACAATTTGGAGTGAACCTGAACCTCAAAAAACTTTGATCCCCATCTTTTTTACTATTTTAAAGCCCTCTCCATCTGCACTATATATCCCTTTAACTCGGCATCTTTCATTTGGTCTCGCTTCCTAAGATGAGGGCTTTCCCTTCCGTGGCCTCCCTGTAGTATGTTTTCAAAGTGGCAAAGTTCTCTCTTCACTTTATCTGATCATTTCTTGTATACAGTCTGCTAATTTTGCGTCTATCACTTGCAACCTATAAGGCATCCATGCAGTGAGCTTCGCAGTTTATGTAGATATTATCACACAATGTTCATCAGAAAGGTTTAATATAAAGAAACAGGAAGGCTCCAGTCAGCTCTGATCACAGTGCAAAACAGGAGCTCCTCAGACCAAGGCCTATCCGTTAACTCTCATAAGACAGTTAGATACTGTCCCGTTTACAAAAAGACGAAAATTTGATCGCCTAGTACCCTCTTCTCTCTTTGGTGAAACGTTACCATACTTTTTAAAGACCCAAAATACCTTGGGTCTTGGGATCATTCTAGACAGTAACCTGTTATGGGACCGACAACTAGAACGTATCTCCAATAAAGCAGTCAATTTTTTTTTTCAATGGAATTCATTTATGAGGAAAAAAAAATCGACTGCAGTCGATCTCTTTTTTGAGACGGATTTGCTCACAGATTTTCACATACACAACAATTTTGACAGATCGAAAACGGCAAACCAAAACATCAGCATATGAAAAAAATTAAAGGAAAGAGAATTGTTTTGTATTTAGTTGTGAATTTGGAAAACATTTGATGAAAAAAAATATAAAAATTGTGTGCTTAACAATATGAATGTAATTGTTTTGTTTCATGGTACTTGTTTTTCTTCATTAGTCATTTGGACACACATACATTCATGAGAAAGAAAATCGCTACTTTTTTAATTTCCTAAATACCCAAAAAAGAATCGAATTTAGTAGCGACTGCAGTCGACTGCAAATTGGTGAAAGGAAATCGACATTAGTACAACAATAAGTGTGTTTAATGACCTGTGGTCTGTTCTTTTATTCTTGGATGTTACGCGATGTAACATCCGGTAACATTATGTCGTTCCTAAATGCAAAAAAGTAACGCGATGTAACATCGATGTCGTTCCTAAATGCAATGTTGAAGTGTCAGAATGTTACGTTTCGTAACTTTTTCCAACTCATCTCTGGGACTTGAGTTTCGATGTTGATCTGTCAAACCCCTCTAAAATTGTTGTTGCTCAGATTTGTGTTTGGTTTTTTTTTCATTTATCTTTAAAAATTCTGTAAGAAGTTATTAATTTTCAATCTTGTTCATTTCAGAACTCTTTTTTCTTCACCAAAAACATGTTTCTTTTATCTGGTTTTATATTAGGCGTGTTTTTTTTTAAGCTAGTATATAGTACAGCATTCGAGTTAAAAAAAAACGATCTGTCCACAGTATTTTCAGTTCTATTTTCAGCAACAAGATGGAGCTCAACGTCAAAGCTTGTTGCTACTTTTCAAAGCTCTCTGTGAAATTCAAGATGAAACAAAATCAAATTCATACCAGGTTTGTTTCGTTAATTGTTCTATCAAATGAATAACGATACAAAGCCAGGTATGAATTTGTATTTTTTTTCTTATTTTCCATTCATCAGATTCTCTCTAACAGCTCTTTTTTACTATTTTTGGAGGCATCGTCCAGCAGTGAAGAAAGCTCTATGTCAAAGTCAGCTGTTTTGTTGAAAAAAACTTACGGGTATGTTCGGGGAGTATGTAAAAAGATATTAAAAACTAATCTTTGATGAGATTTTCCATTGGAAAACAGAATCAATTTATTTTTTATCCAAACCTCTGGTAAAGCAATTTTACATTATTGACCAGTCTTTTCGATAGGTCTAGAAAGAAAATAAGTTGATTCTATTTACAAAACCGTGAAATTGAACTATAATGTTACCGCACAAATAAACACAACCCAAATTAAACTAAGTTGAAATACGTACTGTTAGTCCCAAACTTGAATTTCTATTGAAGAATGTTTAATTTTCATACATATATCTTTCCCTTTTGACCATTTTTTACTGCTTCGTTTGTTTGTTTGATTTGTTTTTTTCTTGCATTGGGCTATATTTTTTAGTCAAATAATTCCATGAGAAAGGCTATTAGCTTCAGCAAAAAAGAACTAGTGCAAAATCCTGTATTATATACACCACCAGGTAAGAAACAGGGCGAAAATTCAATATGAATATAGTTTTTATTTCTTTAATTTTTAATCAAGAGAAAAAATTTCTTTGCAAATACCACATTTTTTTTGAACACGTCCTTTCGAAAAAGCTTTGATGAACTGAAATCATTGGTGGTGCCATCTTATTTTCAAAGCTGGAAACTATCACTCCACAGCAATGTCATCCCTGTTTTCACTGTGGAAAATTACGACAGTAAAATGATTTGTTGTTGTTCCCCAAGGGAAATTTTTACTGTACTATATACTAGCATAAAAAAAAACACGCCTATTTTAAGACATACTTTATTCTTATTTTTGACAGACCAACAAAGTGTAACATCGAGTCGTTCCTAAATGCAATCATGATTTTGTAACAAAGTCAAACATACACAACAACAACGATGATTTTGACACTACAGCATCGCGTAACATCGAAGCTATTTAGGAACGCAGTACTGCTCTAGATCGATCTATAGCAGAAAAAAGCAGCTTTTGGTGTTTAATGACAATTTTTCTACTCCGAGCAAGAACTTTTTGTGTTTAATGACCTGCTCTAGAGCTTTTAGAGCAGCATTTTCTGCACTTGCTTTTGAGTAAGAGCAGATTAGAGCAAAGTGTCAAAATCAGCTGTTGACATTTGATTCAAATATTTTTGTTTATATTTTACGTTTTGCAATCTATTTGAAATCGAATTT
The DNA here is from genome assembly GCA_914767635.1 of Melanostoma mellinum. Taxonomy (NCBI): domain Eukaryota; kingdom Metazoa; phylum Arthropoda; class Insecta; order Diptera; family Syrphidae; genus Melanostoma; species Melanostoma mellinum. The sequence goes on from OU612058.1 coordinate 174,308,107, forward strand.
AATGTCGATTTCCTTTCACCAATTTGCAGTCGACTGCAGTCGCTACTAAATTCGATTCTTTTTTGGGCATTTAGGAAATTAAAAAAGTAGCGATTCTTTTTTTTATGAATGTGTGTGTGTCCAACTGACTAATGAAGAAAAACAATCACCACGGAACAAAACAATTACATTCATATTGTTAAGCACACAATTTTTATATTTTTTTTCATCAAATGTTTTCCAAATTCACAACTAAATACAAAACAATTCTGCTTCCTTTAATTTTTTTCATATATGCTGATGTTTTTGTTTGCCGTTTTCGATCTGTCAAAATTGTTGTGTGTGTGAAAATCTGTGTGCAAATCCGTCTCAAAAAAGAGATCGACTGCAGTCGATTTTTTTTCCTCTTAAATGAATTCCTTTAAAAAAAAAATTTACTGCAGTCGACTGCAGTCGATTTTTTTGTTGAAAGGAATTCGACATAACTTAGAATCAATTGAATTAACATCGCATGTTAGTTAAGTTTTGATTCCAATGTTTCCGATTATAGATTTTAATTATAATAGGATACCAAACATAATTTTGCAAACTAGCTAAGGTCACAAAATGTTTGTTGCTTTCTTATCAGCTGATTTTTGGCATCAGCTGACTCTGCTCTAAGTTGCCTGACATTTTTCATATTTCTTGCTCTGCTCTGAGCTGCGCTGCTCTGCTTTTTTTTCATTAAACACACTTAATGACATAACTGCACTTTGCGTCATTGTTGCAAGCAAACTTTAAACGTGATTCCTCAACATTTAAGAAAATTGGATTTACGTCGTTACTGCACCGGAGAGGTGCGATGTGTTAGAGTGCTACTATCCCCGTGAATGACTTTAAACTAAATTTCCCCATAGTTATCTTCTCTGCATAAAACGGGACAAAAACAAACCCCATCCAACGGGGTAATTTAAGGTCTGATATTCTGACAGCTCAAAAATGGAAACTGGTACAGTTTCTGGCATTTTCAGCGACTCATATTGAACCAACTATGCAGTAAGCGTTGGTTGTAATTCGTCTTTATAGGTACTCAAGGCAGAAATCTTTGCCATTAATCAATGCGCGCGAACTATAAATTTATGGAATACAAAAAAAAAAAAAAGCAAATTTCATCGTTTCATCGTTATTAGTCAAGGAGACAACAATGTTACTCTCTGAATTGGTAAGGAAAACCTCAAGGGCTAAAATGGTATCGAGAAAGCAGTCATCTAAGCAAAAGACGGTATGTATCTTAGCCATTCTTCGACTCTGAACCCTTTAGTGGTATAAATAAAAACCAATTCAAATTTTCAGACAAAGAAATTCTACTGGGAAAATCCAACAAAACTTTTCGCAGCTCCTCTACTAAACACGTTCCAAATAAACTATACAAGAATATATACTCGACAAGGCCCCCAAAGAAAAGAAACGTCTCTGCATATCATAACAGAATGTCCAGCACTTCCGCTATAGAAAGCGGATGACGAGATCACCCCCTTGGATGAAATCACACACAGAGGATTATTAACTTTTGGTCCAATTCAGGAGCAAAAGAGCTGCTCTGAAACTTCACATGGTTTGCACAATAGATTTCATCTAGACAGCCAGTGCCCATAGAAGCATAATCTTAACCCAGCATACATTTTAATAAGCCGTAGAGTCAGAGTGTTGGTGTCTATTCACACCTACATGTCCCAGCCATAACGAGAAAACTTTTGTTGCCATCGCATATCGTCGTCGCGGTACTCGGTACAGCTCGTACAGTTAGTTGTTGAATCTTTTTTTCCACACATCGAGTCGCAGTATTTTTCTTCATCCGCTTTAGAAAAGGATTTATAAAGCGCTACCTTGGTTTTTCATGAAGTGATTAATCTCTCAATTGCTTTCTTAACCAAAAGTTGCAGCAATAGGCAAGAGTAATTCTCCGTGTGATCTCCGCACTGATGTTATTTTCCTGATGTTAATTCTCTTGGTTGACGAACTCATGTACTACCTCGAAGTTATTGTCTGTCTATTGTGACGTTTTGTCCAATTCGTCAATATTCTCTGTCCTTGTTTGACAACAGGATATACTTCGTTTGCCCTCATTAACCATTAAACCCATTCTTGCCACTTTTGTTCCACCAATGCTCGAAAGGGAATTACAATGACATGACATCACGTTTAGTCTTCTCATTAAGTCAATATTGTCTATACATTAGTGAGTACAGACTTTTAAAAGATTATGCTCTGGCATTAGCGTTTTTGAGTCTTGCATAATCTTTTCTTTAATTTTTATAATAATAAAATTGCATGAACATGTGTCGTCTTGCTCAAAACCTTTTTCGACTTCAAAGGCCTTGGTAAAAGTTCTTTACCGAGGTTGACGAGGCAACTTAATCCTTTATTCAAAGTTACCCTGCATAGTCGTAAGAGTTTTGCAGGGATGTAAAAAAAGGCATGACTTTGTTCAACTCGTATTTGTAAAAACTGTCATACGCGGTCTTGAAATCAATAAAACGACGCCGACGGTTAACATTAATGTCGATATTGTGTTCCCGGGTTTCTTTCAATGTGGAAATTTGGTGGATTGTGGACTTTTCTGGTGTAAGACCGGATTGGTAAGGATCTATATCAAATTGTTGACTTGAGGCTTAAGACGTTCACAGATTACACCAAAGACCAGAAAGATTCTATATGCGACGACGTTAAGGAGGAAGCTTATTCTTCTTTGGCGGTAAGGAATTATGGTAAAATCATGAGCCTCGAACACAAGAAATTTTTTTTTTCCAAAGAACAGTAGGTAGGCAAAACTTTAGCCTACAATCACAACTAAATTATATAATACCTGAAAATTCAGTTTTTTAAATTTTCAAGCAAGGTTGACACCATCTCCTTTATTTATTTGTAGATTTTAACTTCGCTTTTGAGTCCGATTTATGATCTCAGTGAATACATTTCTCACACAATTCGTTGTCAGAAAGAACATGCCAGAATGTTAATTTCGATTGCAAAGGTTTCCTTAATTTGTTTTTTTTTTCCTTTTTTTTGCATTTTTCCAGTTCTTTTGTCTGGTCCATTCGAGGGGTGCGTTTTTTCCTATTTCACGCATTTTTATAGAAATTCATGTAATTTTCTTTTTGTACATAATTAAAAGTGTTCTAAAACGGAAATTCGACAACGTTTAACAAAAAATAAAATTAAAACGCGGAAAAATTTACCACCATTCCTGTGCACCCCCATCCACCCCCTACTTCTGTGCTACGACGAGCCTTATGGTTTGTGCTTAGGGTGAGGAGCTTTTTTCCTCTTTTTTTTTATCTGCAAAACCGTATGCTAATGCAACATTAAGAAAAGAATTTGCATATAAAAGACGTAAAAATGGCAGAGATGAATGTTGGAAAGGGTTCAAGCTATGGAATTAGTTGTATAGGACAAGCTGGTGGAAAGGGTTGGATGGCTGGTTTTTATTTGTCGCATTGTAATTTTGAAATTGGAAAATTAGGAGAAATTTGTTTTCCGGAAAATGACTCCCATTGGTGCCGTGTTGTTTTGTCATTTGAGTTCGCGAAAGGAATGAATGACCGTTAACGAACCGAAGAGACAATTTATGTTGTTTTTATAATTGTTCATTAGTATTTTACTAAGTGCCGGAGATTTTGTATACCAAGTATGTATTTAGAACTCTAAACCAAGATTTAGTTCGTTGAGTTGCTCATTGTAGCGATTTAAAATGAGGTAAAAGAGAAACCCTTTAGAACTGAAACCAATTTACTTGCTCAACGTATCTATATAAACTTAAAACTCACTGCAAGTCTATATTCTTGAGCCCGATACTTTTATTTGATTTGCTTTTAAATTAAAAAAAAATTTGCTTTGTTGAAACGTCTTCATTTAATAAAAATTTAAGTAACCATGACGAAACTTCAGAGTGGCCCAGACCTTTGAGATTCTGCTCACTATAAAGAACCTGTGCATGGCTTGGAAAGGCGGATGAATACAGTGTTCAGAAAAGAAAGCCAAAACTATGTTTCTGTTTATGGGTCTTAGGCTGCTTCAGCTGCCTTTTTGAATGAATATAGAGAAGATAGTTAAAATGAGGGATTAAGCAGACCACAATACTCTTCGATCTTCTGCAGCAATATTCAAAACCGGAAACCTCACCGACACTATCTGAGGTCAACGCGGTGAACCCCATATAGGGGATAACTAGTGTGAGCTAGATAATTTTGAGAGCCGTGATGCCTGCGAAATCGCCATGCTCGTAATATGCTAAATGAATAAGACGATGAACAAAGTGCCTGCATAAGTAAAACAGAAACAGTTTATGATCGAAAAAAACTTTAAGGAAAAACTTCCTCTCTTCATTTTGCTATTTTCAGAATGAATAAAACTTCCTGCAAACAAAAACTACCTATGGCTTCACAGATAAAACCGAGTTACTGTCTATGCTCTACGACATGTGATGGTATGGTATGTCGCCCTTGTGCCAAGTCAAAACTGACGTGACATTGAAGAATACAACGTATTTCCATGAAATGTCATTTATCAATGTACCTAGCAGTATTTTTCTTTATCTAATTCAAACAAACAAGATAACAGTCCCTCAAGGACTTGACTTCTTTTTAAAATTTGCCAATTTTTACAGCCCTAACCCTGTGTGTACCTACACCTATACCTATACCTACCCCATCCACCTCTGCTTTAGTAACCATGTCTATGGCATATGGTTTCTCTCGTAAAAAATGCAGAAAGCCTTTTTTTTATTTTTCCAGTACATCTCCTTCCGATAAAGCATCATATGAAAAAAAAGGAATGGGGAAGCAAAAAGGCATCTTTAAATCCGATTTATTTTTAAAGTGCCTCAGGGATCGATTATTACCTCTCAAACTCGAATGAAACGTGCGCGAATTTAAAATTATATGTTATGTTCAATGCCTATTTGGTGCCAAGTCGAACAATCGAATCGAACAATGCCTGCATGCATAAACGTAGCATGTTTGAGGACTCTTTTTTTGCCAATCCTGATTTGAGAAACCGGGATGGAAGTCAATATTTCGAAATTATTGTCACCGTTTTCAGATATCTGATATATGAAGGAGGAAATTGCGTTTGATATAGCCCACACTTAGTTCAATGGAACAATAAACTTGATCAGGGTAATGGGGTGAAATTGAAAAGAGAAAGGGCAGATAATAAACATTAAATAAAATAAGTTAGATTTAATGAGTGTACTTTGCAATATTTCATCAGCATCCTGCTCAGTTTAGACAATATGTACATTGTACACAGTTTGGTTACATTTCGGAGATAGAGAGAGAAAGAAGAACGTAGGTATTGACAATGAACAACATTGGTTTTGATGGAAAATGTGGGTGGGTAAAGTTTCAGCTAAGACTTGTTTATGTCTCAACAATTTTATTGAGGCACACGAACTAACTTTGCTTTAAGCTGGACACTACGGTTCAGCCTCAGACAATATACTTCGTCATCGACCCGATTCCTGCGACTGTCTCTTATTTAGCACTTTATGACGGTTGGAGATTGGAGTTACTTTATCTTTGATTGGGCATTTATTTAAAAAGCGTGAATTATTTCCTGAATGAAATTTTTTTTTCTTATTTCTTAACTGAAACAGAACCCTTTAAACCATATTCAACTTGTAGAATGAAGTTTTCGTAATGGTTAGCATGTCCGCTTGTTAGTCCAGAGTTTCGTGGTTCGAATCCCAACAGAGGGAAAAATGTTTTATCCACGGGAATCGTCTTTCGAGAGGAATTGGCAAGTTCTCCGTTAGTAAATTCATTGCCGTGTAAAGCGCTTTCTCGATTAGCTGTTCGGAACCGGTAGGAATTGTAAAATTGTAGGTCCCCTCCATTCCCTCACAAGACATGGTTGTGAGAAATGCGCTATAGGCCCTAGGGCTCCTCGCTCTGTTGCGCCACCCTATTTATTTACTATTTAGAGGGAAGTTTTACAATGGTTTTGTTTTATTCTTTAAATTATGCGCACTGCACTGTCGAATTCGCGAATATAATTATTGATAGTTCAATGGAACAATAAACTTGATCAGAAAGCGATAGGAGTTGTAAGGTACGTACCAATTCAGGATAGTCTATCGTAACCGAAGTTTCCCCAACTTCTGCAAACGCAAACAGATCCATCATAAAAACTAACTCTGTAGGCTCTGGAAAATTTCCTTGTGGTACAAGGATAACGTCTCGATAGTTTATGAAACCGGGTCTGATAAATAGTCTCAAAATAAAGGCCGACGTGAACCTGTAGCAATCAAAACAGAAGGATTTCAAAATGTTAACGAAGATCACATAGGTCCAAAAAGAAATCTGTGAACGCATCAGTCAAACTGGTATAGGATTGCCAAGTCCCTCAAAAGGAGCAAGATAAACAGGCTGGAAACACCCCAGGAAATAGAATATCAGAGACACTTTGGTTTCGTTCGTTGAAGCCCTGGGGTCGTCCTGCAGTCGCCACAAAGCGTTTTTGGAAAACCTCAACTCGCCCTAAATTTCAAAAAGAATGTTTTTTGAGCCCTGGGGTTGACCTGTGTTTTCCCTCAAATCACCCTAGGTTTTTGCTAGGGCGAGTTGAGGGCTATCAAATGGCATGATTTGATGTTTAGCGTTTTTTGAGGACTGGAAAACTCCGGTAATTTGGCAACTCATATGGGGTTGTCAAGGAAACCTGAGTCAACCTTTTGTCTTATGATGGAAACTTTTTTCGAGGAAACAAGATAATTATCAATAAGTTGGCAACAATCTGAGCCCGATAAACCCACTCAACGTAACAGGTAGTTTTAATTTTTAGTTGTAATTTATGAGGCCGTCAAGTATGCTGTCGCATCTACTGACAGCTTTAAGTCACCTGACACTGATGGTATCCATTTAGCCATGGTGCAGGAAAGTGAACACCTAAATGGTACTTTGAAACAAAAATTTCTCTAAGAGTCTACCCTTAGCGTTTATTTCAACGCAGAATGTCCGAGTCACCAAAAACTGGTAACCGAAACTATACACTCGCCAAAAGCTTAAGACAAAGCAGTCTTTGACGGTGGAATGAATGGTTGAGATTTACATTCGCAAAACCTCACTGCAAATGCAATCTTTGCCTCAAATGCAACATCCTTTCCTTACCATCGAATAGAGTGTTGCGTACTTCAAAATGTTTGAACACGAGATTGTATTTTACATTGACGGCTCTGATGACGTGCGCAACACTCCAGAGATCATGATGTGGACGAATAATAAATAATTAGTCTTGTGGGTTAAAAAAATGCAAATGAATAGAACAGTAATCATTATAAAGTGTGGACAAAATGTCAGGACGGATGTGAACAAGGGCTGTCCGCGAAGTGGCCTTCTGACACTTTTTCTGTGGTTAATGCTATTTGACTCTCTTATGTTAAAATACTCAATGAATCTCACTACCATGCTTAAGCGTATGTCGACGATGACGATGTCGCCCTCCTCTCTGTGGGATCCAGCCTGCAGTTCAGAGCACAGGCCTGGCCGATTTTTATGGACAGCTGGTGAGAAGCGTTTTCTCCTTCGATTCTTAAGATTGAGTTTGTTCTCTTCTCGAGACGCAGAAAATAGACTGGATTTACCTCAAAGGTTATTGAAACCTTTTTGAATTCCCTTTTCAATTAAACAACTACAAGTAAAGAATATTCATCTCATTTGTGGCATTTTTTTGAAGGAACAAGCTCTCACGTAAAAACGTTACTGCTTCGATCTCCGAATTGCAAAGAACATCATTTCTTGGTTGAACTGGATCCTTCCCCAGTAGGCCGGGCGTTTGTCTCTCCTTGATACCAACATATTGGTCTGCTCTCTTAGACCATTTCCCATGGTTGGCCTATGATGGATCTGGCGCTGGAGCCTTTGTAGAGTGTGATGACATACGACGAGACGCATGCTTAAGATATATCACACTTTGTGAATCCTATATTATAGAAGATGATGGCCCGCAGAGCACTTCCACTGTGACTGTCCTGCATTTTATCGAATCCGGTCATAAATACTGGTGTAGAGACAGTAAGAGATAAAGACCTAGAATTCATAGCATCGTCTACTGGACAAACACCTGGAAAAGCTACACAACAGAAACGTTCCTTACTGGTAGTAGGTACAATTGCTCCTTTTAGTATTGACATTTATAATTTGTTGTTAGTTATAAATTTAAACATCTAACAAAAATGAAATACGAAAAATCAGTACTCGAAATGTGAAAGGCATTTAAGGCCAAACTTAAATTTGTTCGTTACACTTTGTGTTGCAATATTGACGAATAGAGTCCACAACACACGTGACTGTTCATTGTTCAAAACAAACGAACCAGCAGTCACTCTTAATCTCAATTAATTGAAGTCAGGCCCCCAAAATGTTTGCATATGAAATTGTCTTTAATTTAATCTACCATGTCATCATGACCATGTGTAATTTATTGCTTTTAATGAGAAAATCTAATAAATTCTTCTCCCATCGAAGGAGCACCTAGGTATACTGAATCTCACTTATACGTCTCTATTTACTGTACATCTCGCAGAGTCTCCACCAAAACAATTAGAAAAACAAATGTGCCACTCCTGCTCTGCTTTTTGAATGCTTTATGTCCTTTCCTATAAAACTAATTTACGATTGCCTTGCCATTTTCATTGCCTTTACACAAAGGCAATAGTTTACACTTGTGACCACACTGATCCACCACACCGCAATCCTTTGTAATATGTGGTCATGTGTAATTTATGACTTCTAATTACGAAATGATGAATTTTCATATGTCCGCCTAATTCAACATGTGTCATGGATTCGTGGGAAATGCCTTTAGTTATATGTTAGTCAACATTTTGAGTATCAACGCAAAATTTTCATTCAAATTTTATGCGAAGTCATAAACCTCTGTGTTTGTGACTGGTTGAGTTGAGGGCATTTTAGAGACAGATACGTGCCTTTGGGAAAGAGATCAAACAATTCAAAAATCATTTATAATAATTTTATCATCGGATTATATGTAGATATACATTTTGGATGCGTTGTGAGGGGGCGGGTAAGACAAAAGTACAGCAGTACCACCCTCGTGAGTTATATGAGTTATGCTGTTTAAAGGCAGATGACAAATGACATGGTAGGTATGTGAGGCTGACTTGTCATTTTTGGCTGAGAACAATTTGTTAAGATAAATCAGGAAAGAAATCTTAAAGATGACGTATTGATGCGATTGCGAATAGCGAACTCTGTGGTGTGTTGCAAATCACCGTTAAATTGGAATTTATAGAAACCACAAACCTCCTGTTTTGAATGTATGCTGATGTTTTATTTAAGGCAGCAACAAATTTCAAGAAAAAGTAGGTAGGTATTGTCGGCTGTATAAAAAATATTGGCAATAAAGCCCCAAACCGGGGCCTCCTGGGACACTTTCAAATATTCATATTGTATCAAGTGTTTTCTTTAACTTAGAATTTCGCAACTGGTTGCTGCAGACGTAGGTATACAGCATGAACCCTTTCAACCCTTCTCATTTTTTTCATGTTAAAAAACAAGGGTGAGTTTTCCCAACCCACCCAGCACACATGTAATGCCAAGCGAGTAAAAATATGGTAAAAATCTTGTTTTTGAACATGTGTAAATCCGGATTCGGGGCTAGGGGAGCCCGCTTAAGAGGATTTATTGGCAAGGTGCGAGACATAAATTCTCGTTTTGTGTGATTGCCTGCAATAATCGATAGAATAATTGACTGGTTTAGCTGAAAACGATGGAGGGGTTAGCAATGTATCACTTTCTTTTGAAGGCGTAATTTATTTTGTAAAAGGAAGGTTGTACCAGATTGCGATAGAAGGTTTTATCTTTTGTGGAATTGTTTTGATGTGGAAAAAGCATTGATTATTAAAAAATAAAACCGTTTATTTTTGTTTAACATTCGTTACCTAATCTAAAGTCCAGGCATCTTGTAACATGGATCTTAAGAAGTTAATTACCAGTTATAGGTAAGTTTGGGCGTAATTGCATGTCTGCTCCGACAAACCTGTATTCTTATAAAAAACACCTTTCTATTTCACACTATAGTGATCAACCTGTGAGGTACGCGTGCAGTTTTGAGCCCAGTATGGACTAAGGAGTAGCCGCTCTTCTCTCGAAGATGGTGCATCGTTGTGAAAAATTTTTGGAAACTTATACAATCTTTAACAAAAATAAGTATCGCACGTGACAGCAGCCTCAAAAAATGAGGCCTACGAGAGGGACAATTGGGCTGCTCGAAACTTACTCCTAAATCTAAATACATAAATTAATAGGGTGGTGCAACAAAGCGAGGAGTCCCAGGGCCTACCGCATATCTCACAACCATGCCTTGTGATGGAATGGAGGGAACCTACAATTTTTTGACGGTTCCGAACGGCTTATCGAGAAAGTTCTTTTCACGGCAAAGGATTTTTCTTACGGAGGACTTGCCAATTCCTCGTAAAAGGCGATACCCGTGGAAAAACATTTTCGCCTCAGTTGGGGTTCGAACCACGAACCTCCGGGTTAACAGCAGACATGCTTTAAACGAATGCAATATTTTTCGATTTATTTGTTAAAAAGCGGACGTAGTTCGAAAAGTTTCAGTCACATCCTATTGGTCAATCTAAAATTAGCTTATTGCAGAATGCAGACCCTTGAGTGAAAATCTCAGGATGTTGAAAGAATTCGCTCGAATTTTCAACTTTTATTTTTTTAACTGCAAATTGTATGATTAAGAAATGAGATAATTTTAAATTTGTACAGTAAATAAATATTTTTCAAATGGTAACCGTTTATACTTCTCATATTACTTTTTCTTATACCGCTGTGGAGCCTTTGGTGTACTGGTAGAATGGTGGACTACTGGCTGAGAGGTCAGTGATCGAAAAAAAGATCGAAATCGCTTTTTGGAGGAGAACAAGAATGGCTATAGAATTGTACTATGTTATTGGATTATATAGATTATGAAAATATACTCACTTCGGATAACGATATTGAGAAAGTAATATTCTTTCACTACTGTTAGATAAACTTAATCAATTCTCTTAAAAAGTAATATAAATAAAAAAGAGTTAATTTAAAAATAGTAAAAGATAATATTTAAGAAGAAAGATAACAGCTATCATATCTCTTTATTGTAAAATGTGCGGTGACAAACCTTTGTAAAAATATTAAACGAAAAATAAAATATATATAAGGTAAAAAAGAGAGGAGCCCCTAGGCCTAGAGTATTTCTCACAATCATGCCTTGTGAGGGTATGTAGGGGACCTACAAATTTCTGCCGGTTCCGAACAGCTTACCGAGTAAGGCCTTTTCATCGCAATGGATTTTTCTTCCTCGCAAAAGACGATACCCATGGAAAAACATTTTTGCCTCCGTTGGGATTCGAATAACTACGAACCTCTGGGTTAACAGGCAGGCATTCTAACCATCACGCCACAAGAAAAAAAAAATAAATGATTAGTGAAATAAAAACAATCATTAAATACGTTCCCATCGAGCAGGAAAGTGCACAATTTGAACACATTTCGTAGGCTTCGTATGCCAATACGTTTGCTTCACTAGGAGGGTGGTTTTGGACGATCTGGATCAATTTGGACTTGTTTTAGAGGATCTGTAAGCAAACGAACAGCGTGCTCTAGCTTTGTTATGATGTTCAGGCTGATTTTACTCGTCTGTTCGGGAATTTTCGAACAAACCTCAGTGGCCTTGCCAGGCCTTGCCAGCGAAGAAAAAATATTGCAAGGCCACGAGTAAGAAATGCTTCTTCAGAACAAGAATCAATCTGTAGAGGGACCAAAGAGCTGAAAGTATCAAGTTAGTAGCAAATGGAACTTGCCAGCAAATCGGCTTCATCAATGGAATTGACATAACAATAGTCGTTAAAGACAAGTGTTAGGACCAATGACGTGGTCGAGTTCTGAATGTATTTTAAACAAAATGTTTGCCTTATTTTATGGTTGCAAAAGTTTGGCCTTTGATCACAGATATTTCTGGCACGTTTGAAAAAATTTTCTGTTTTCTACTTTAGGGTCGTCCTTAAATATTCGAAAATTTCTTTCTCTATGGTTAGGTTATGTTAGGTTAGGTTGAATGGGGGGTGCAGCCACAAGTGGCAACACCTCACTCGGATCTCAAGGATCCATTGTGCTACCCGGGAAATCAGAGGATGGGGTTAGGTTAGGTAGAAGTGGCTGTCAGCAAACGAGTACATTGCCTGACACACTTAGGTCGCAAGGGCCCATTGTGATACCACAGAGATCAGCAAGTTAATCACCTACTGATCTCTGAAACCCGATGTAAGATTAACGAGTTGATCACCCATTTATCTTCCATTACGGGAGTAGCCGGTTAATCACCCGCTAGTCGAACCACGCGGAGCTTTTAATGTATTTTGAAAGAATTTTAGGGTATATGTAAGCTAGGTCGCTCGCATCATCGAAGAAGAACTCACCGAGATGAGTTTTCCTCCTATGAAGTAGTGCAGGGCATGAGGGTTGAACGGTTTCTTCCCCTTCTTCGTCCATGCATTTTCTGTAGAAATCATTGGAAAACACACCAAGTCTTTTGGCGTGTCTTCCTATTAGACAGTATCCCGTAAGAACACCTATTGCAGAACCAAGATACAGGCGGTTCAGGGCTAGCAAAATTTTCGAGCGTTTTGAGTCCACTTACTGCTAAACTTTTTTGATTACAAGGAAGTTGTTACTCTCAGTCCATCTAGTGTTTGTTATCCTTGAAGGGTCTTGTCTAAGTAGGAGTTCACATGCAGCGATAGGTATACCTATGTTGTTCCATTCTGAGCGTAGGGAGGTGGTCGTTCCCTTTTTGGCTAGTTTGTCTGCCATAGAGGTGCCTGGTATGTCCCTGTGTCCCGCCACCCATGAAAGGTGAATGCAGAAATGATTTGAAATCTCCCTCAGAGACATTTTACAATTTTGGACCGTGATAGATTTTGTAGAGACAGAGGCAAGAGATTTAAGGGCAGTTTGGCTGTCCGAGAAGACGCGAATATCCGTGGAAGATATGAATTTTTCTTTGAGCCAAGACAGCACCTTCTGAATCGCCAGAATTTCCGCTTGGAACACACTACAATGATCGGGTAGGTGGAAGAAAAGGCTGATATTCAGTTTTTTCTGAGTAGATTGCACTTCCTACACCTTCGCTGGTCTTTGAACCATCGATCGGTGTAAAAGTGTATTGCTTCATTTTTCAAGAGAGTGCCATTTTCCCAAGCTTCTCTTCAAGGTATGGTCACTTGGAAATTATTATCAAACACTAACTTGGAGTGAAGTTACGGAATACGTTTAAAACTATTGATGTGACACTATGGTCTGATTTGCATTATACCTTGGTCCTGTATTTTTCGGGATGGAATTGAGAAATAACCAGGCGTGGTGGCCTTCAATACCTGTAATTCGAGTGGGCTCATCACTAAGCTAGATTAAGTGTATAGTAGGGTGTGTCATTTTTGGGCAACTTTTTTTTTTCAACGATAAAACAGGCAAAATACTTTCAGGAAGGTACAAAACGAAGCCTCTCAAAATTTGAGCTCATAATATTAACATTTAGAGGTGCCTGTTTTCAAATTTCTATTTTCCATACAAATTACATGGAAAAAAAATTAAAATTTTTTCTTATTTTTATAGCTTGACATTTGAGCATTGTAGAAATAAACTGACAAATTATTTAAATAGGAAATTGAATGCTCTACAAAAAAGCTCAAAATAATTTTTTTCATAGAGGCAACCGTTATGAAGATATTCACACTCAAAGTTGGAAATGTATGAAATTATGACTTTTATTTTTTTAAACTCATTCTGATGACTTTTTTTATGACTTAAAAATTATTTTCAAGAACAAATAACTGTTTTTGTGTAGAAAGAAAATAACTGAACTACATCAGAACACAAAGTGAAAAAAGAAAAAAGTAAGAAAAAAAATACAGTTGAAGCTTTCAAAATACACACATATCACTGCGTGACACCTGTAAGGCAGCATTAGAAAAACTCTGAAAATCCTTGATCAAAAAATTGATTAAAGAGAAAGCTCCGACATGAGGTAGCATGAGAAGAAGAGATACAAATTTGTTATTGAGAGAGGAGTTCGGAATATCATTTGATTTTTTTAAGAAACTTTTTACTTTGCGCTTGGGTGGAGTTCAGGCTTAAGGATTTTTGTATCATTACTTTCTTCTGAATATCATTATAATTTCTATCAAGTTTCAAAATTCTAGTATACTAATAGTTTAGAATTTTCTTTCAATAATAAATATTCAATAATAAATAATAATTGTACTAAATCTTATTGATAATTTAATTTGTTCAACACTTAATCAAATAATAAAACAATATGTAAAACGTAAATGTTTTTTTTCATTCTAGCTTGCTAAGAAAATTAGCACACAAAGTTTAATTTTCCCATGAAAAATAATTTTTAAGTCATAAAAATCGTCATCAGAATGAGTTTAATGAAATAAAAGTCATAATTTCATACATTTCCAACTTTGAGTTTGAATATCTTCAGAACAGTTGCCTCTATGAAAAAAATTATTTTGAGTTTTTTTGTAGAGCATTCAATTTCCTATTTAAATAATTTATCAGTTTATTTCTACAATGCTCAAATGTCAAGATATATAAATAAGAAAAAATTTTAATTTTCTTTCCATGTAATTTGTATGGAAAATAGAAATTTGAAAACAGGCACCTCTTCTTCTTCTTCTTCTTCTTCATTTTCGGCGTTACGAGTAGTGATCTTGAAGCGATCACAACTCTCCCACTTTGCTGCTTCACACTAGTGATCCGCCTGTGGGGTACGCCGCGTTGACCTCAGAAATCGTCGGCAAGCCTCCCGGTTTTGGATTGTTCCATGTCTGAGGCCAACCAAATGCTGCTGTTTTTGCATTTGCTTGTACCAGGAGTGTTTTGGCCTGCCTTTTCTTTTTCGTCGCGAATTTGTTGAAACGTTGTACGATATTGCCTTTTTGACGGGGTTCTGCGGATCTCTCCTTTGAACATGACAATACCAACTGAGCCGGTCGTGCTGAATTTTGTCCAAGATGGTACTTTTGACATGAAGGCTTCCACGGATCTTAGTACTTCTAATTCGATCAAGCTTTGTTACTCCTGCTGTCATCCGAAGCATCTTCATTTCGGCTGCCGTCAATTTGCTCTCATACTTTTTGTACATTGTCCAACATTGTGAACCGTATGTCAGAGCTGGACGGACAACTGCTGTGTAGAGTCTTCCCTTCAGCTTAGGGGGCATTTTTCGATCACAGAAGATAGCGGAGTTTTCTCGCCACTTCATCCACCCTACGCTTACTCGATGATTGATGTCGTCATCACAAGATGCTTCACTATTGATCATAGATCCCAGATATTTAAACTTTTCACACTTGGGAAGCACATTTCCATTCAAATAAATGTCTGGAATAGGCTTGTCTGGATCAGAAAAAGGGCAGCACAGGTATTCAGTCTTTTTAACGCTAATACGGTACCCATTTCCTTCCAGAACATCAATCCAAACGTCAAGTGCTCGTTGCAGGGATGTAGGATCCTCGCTTATGATGGCTCCATCGTCAGCAAAGAATAATAAAAAGGATGAAAGAAAATTTCCCCGTGCAGTGTCGGGTTAGAATAGCACTGCAGCGCCTCCCCGCTTGTCGTAAAAGGCGACTAAAGGAACAATCATATCTAGACGACTAACATCAAAGTGAGTCTAGCGACACACATACCACCTAAAAACTCTCCCCAAGTATGCATGCAGATCCCGGGGTTTACACGACTGGAGATCACCGGTGTAGTAAAAGGGAAATCAAACTCATTAAATGGAGCATGCATGTGTCGAAAAGGATGAAAGAAAATTTTTGAAAACAGGCACCTCTAAATGTTAATATTATGAGCTCAAATTTTGAGAGGCTTCATTTTGTACCTTCCTGAAAGTATTTAGCCTGTTTTATCGTTGAAAAAAAAAGTTGCCCAAAATATGACACACCCTAGTGTATAGACTAGGTGAAATTATTAACATACCTACTGTCAATTCGTCTTCACTAATTGTCAAATTATGTAGGTAGGTAAGGTATAGCAATTTTATAAACGATATGTTCAAAATGCAGATATTTGTGTACTTTTTATTCCCTTTTCAGAACTTGTAATACAAATACCTAACCACATTTTCAACACAGATGGATGTTTTCAAAAACGACCTTATGTACAGATAAAATTTACATTGCATTTTGGTATACGTTTTCTAGTTCTTCTAGGATGACAATCATTCAGTGGATATTGAAAAATGTACCATATGTTAATTCCAACGAAAACAACATTTACTCCTAATTGCCCAGACCTTACACCCTCAATGGCCAATAGTAGGTATGTTTTGTCAACAGATATGTTCTTCAGTTTTCCTTGAACACTAATTATTTAAATGAAACCACTAATTTGCTCAGAACTCTTCAATGGCAAACACAAATTAAATTACCATCCCTCAATAGTGGGAACGTGTTGACATTTTAGCTGACTGCACGATGTAGACTCATTTGAGCCATACCTACGTGCCTAGGTCAGGTTACTCTCCGTCCATAATCGCATTAAAACTGGTAACCCTCCGATTTAAATTTCAACACCAGTCAACGTGACAACCCTCCTTTTTGCATTCTTCTTCAACCATCGACAACGGCAGTGGGGTTAAATGATGTTAAAATCAAATAACAGTAATAAAATCAAAATTTACATATGCAGTGCTCTAGCAAAAGTTAGTATGGCTGATTGTGAACTTTGGACAATTTACAATGAACATTGTAATTACTCCTTGAAGTACTGTGTTCTGTGTACTGGGGTAATTCCATGGAGCTTAAAGGCCCAAGGATGAAATATTTTATTCTGTCAGTTAGCAATAGCCAAGATGTTTAACTTATCGCGAACATCTATTAAACTAAACTCGAGCACTAAGTCAATGGCATAAATCTTCGCCAAGGCATCAGATGTTTGTGGCATTTCTCATGGATTGCCAATCGATGTTGTTTTTCTTTGCAACATGTCTATAAGTTGAAAAGGGTGGGGTTCGTTTTTCTTTGCTTTGGCAAAACCACCAACGCTGACGTTGGCCATGTTCCATATATCTATGGATGTGATGCCATGTCGTTCTTGTGGTGTGTTCTGTGTTTATGTTTACCCTTCTTATACAAGTTGAGCAGGGATGTAAAATTAAATTACGCAACCGTTCTCAATGCTTCAGATTCCATGTCTAAATTGTGGCTAAAATTTTTGTTGCAATTTGCTTCATTTTCCGTTGAATGCTGTCAATTTGTGTCAACTTGTAACCGAAATAAGTGATGTGTATGTGTGGCTTCCTTTCATGGGGTCGTGTGTGAGTACACATTTTGGCTAAAATTTTTGTTGCAATTTGCTTCATTTTCCGTTGAATGCTGTCAATTTGTGTCAACTTGTAACCGAAATAAGTGATGTGTATGTGTGGCTTCCTTTCATGGGGTCGTGTGTGAGTACACATTTTAACAATTTGTGTCACACTCTTTCACCATCCCTTGATCAAAGGGAGAATTAAGGGTCAATCAAACTAACCCCCATTTGAATTCCCACTAAATACCAAAGGCAAGCTATAACACAATTAAGTGTTGACGACGACGCGCGGTATGAGCACACGCGTTCAAGTCTTTTTGTTAAACATCTGTATTGTCAAGATTTGATATAGCTACAGGGTTTGTTGTTGGTAGAATAAAGTGAGTTTTAAATTAAAAATTCGTCATTTTTGTAAAATCTTAACTTTTGCCTTACCTTTCCGGTAACTCTTACTCCACTTATCTTATCACCAGAGGATGTTGAATTTTAGTCTTATATTTATGCAACAGCCATGGAAGATGAATGTCTACCCTGGGTGCTGTAAAACAGCATCGGAGGTAAGTTCCTTGGGGTTGGCAATTAATCATAGGAATATACTTTTTTCCTTATGGAGATAATGTCAACAAAAATGGGTTCAGTTATATTTGCATAGCCATTAGTAATCTTAGATGCTTTTTTTCATCCCACAGGAGTTTAAGGTATTGCTGGCTTTACTATGCAGAGGTGGGTTTCGCTGTTCTTTTTTTATGAATAAATCATCGAAAATTGGTTAAAGAAGAAGTTGTAGGTATAGTGGAGAGTAGATTCTTCGATACGAAGAATTGGAAATTCGATATTTTCATTTCCTTTGATATGCATTACATGTAAATTAGCTTTTATCAAAGAAATCGTTTTTGTTAGTGTTGAAAAGCTGTTAGTTAATTCAGAAAGTTTGAAAAGAAGGCCTTAAAAGTCTCTTAAACAAATTCTTATGCAGCTAATACAGGGGTAATGGAACAGGACAGTATAGCACAGTCGAAAAAGAAACTAGTGTGACTTATGTATAAAAAAGCGTAGAATAAGTATAAATAAAAGTTTAGTAAATTATTATTCGAAGGAAGACAGTTGGAGGCATCGCATGAGCTATAAAAAAGCCTACCAACCAAATGCAGAACGCAATAGTTGGGGGT
The DNA here is from genome assembly GCA_914767635.1 of Melanostoma mellinum. NCBI lineage: Eukaryota > Metazoa > Arthropoda > Insecta > Diptera > Syrphidae > Melanostoma > Melanostoma mellinum. The sequence goes on from OU612058.1 coordinate 174,326,630, forward strand.
ATACGTTTTGGAATTTCGCACGAAAGTTTCTTCATCAGAAATCTTCATGTCTGCGCAGTCTAAAATCTAGTGTGCAGTGAGCCCCGTTACATATAGTCATAGCGCATATCTGTCAACCATACCATGTGAGGGAACAGATGGGACCTACAATTTTTTGCCGATTCCGAATGGTTAATTGAGAAAGCACTTTTCATGGCATGTAATTACTGACAGGAACTTGCTTATGCCTCGCTGAAAAGCACTACCCTTGGAAAAACTTGGTGCTTCTGGAATTCGAACATCGAACCCAACAGGTAACAGGTAGACAAGAATCGATAAAATGTACAAGGTGAAAAGGGTGTACTCCGCGGAATATTTCCACACCTAAGCACATATTGAAAGCTTAATGAAGAAGCTCCTCATGAAAAACCCATTAAGACACCTTCAGTCCTTAGCTGAGAGATAGTACTAAGAATGTTGCAGACTATTTATAAACTTAATATTATAAGCATATGCTTAGTCTATCTAGATGCTAAGTAAATTATCTACGCTTTTGATATTGACAGATGCAATTGTCCTAAGAAGTTCCAGCGGACCTGCTAAAGGCTCAGGAAGCAATTAGAGGTGATGCCTCGCAAATATAAATAAAAATAAACTTTCGTACTTACGCATCTGCTCCCAGCAGTGGCGGATTTAGCTATAGGCTGAGTAGGCTGCAGCCTAGGGCGGCAACTCCAGAGGGGGCGGCAAATATTTTGAAAATAAGAATTTTTTTCTCAAACAAAAAAAATTTTCAATAGAAATGTTACTTTTTTATTTTTTGTTTCAACTTATTTTTATTTTTTATTTTACAATCTTATGTTATCGACGTTGATGGTCGAGTTTCAAATTTTTTGGGGCGGCTTTTTTTACAGCCTAGGGGTGCCATTAGTCTAAATCCGCCACTGGCTCCAAGTTTATTTTATATTCATTGAGAGTAAACATTTAACAGTATTCATCATCTCTACAACATGATTTTTAATCTGCTCCGGACAGAGTCCTGACAATTCTGATAAAAAAATGGCGTTCTATAATCTAATGTTCTTCGCGTATATCTACTTCAGTTTCTTTTTCAGTTATAACTGAAGTCAGGTGCCTTCCTTCGATCAACTCTCTTACGAGGTTTTATTTTATACACTTTCGGCATTTGGGTATCACAAAGAATTCATCGCATGAGTTTGTTCCTATCTGAAGAAATAGGCCTTCCAAAATAAAATTCGGTACAGCTTAGATGCTTTGTCTCCTCAACGGGTCTCCACCTTGCCGTGGTGAGGAGGCTTACGCTGGAAATCTCAAGCAGGACGGCTACGGTTAGATGCTCTTGAGCGGAAAATCAGCTACCAGCGAGGGTTTCGGGCAAACTAAGTGAGACCCACCCCTATGAAAATTTATGGAAAGAACACAAAAAAGCAACAAAAAAATAGCGGGGATATACGCTAAAATGTCAGCAGAAGTCACGGCTGCTGGCTTGGGCTTTGCCTTACGATCTCAATATCGTAAGGAGAAGTCGCCAGTGACTAACTTTTCTTTTTTCATTTTTTCTTTAGTTTGTTTGACGATCTTACTTATAATTTTGGATCTTTTTCTTTTTTCTTTTTCTTTTTTCGTTCTTTTCTTTTTCTTTTTCTTTTCCCATTTTCTTATAGATCCAACTTACAAAGTAATCGAAGTTCAACACAACAAAAAAGAAAAAGCTGATTATAAAATGAACAACCAAAAGAACGATAATGTTTCCAAGATGACCGAGGAAGAGGAAAATCTCCTCCTTGACCCATTCTCCAGCTTGGGTATGGAAGATGGAGCCAGTGGTGAGGCAATCATTGTTGATGACATCAGTGATGCCAGCTCCATAGCGGACTCTGACACCTCAAACCTATCGTGCGTGTCCAGGCGGAGTAAAATCTCCAACTGCAAGCGCACGGTCAAAAGGCTGGGGAAAGTTAACTGGAATGACATGACTGACATTGAACGGAAAAGACTCCACAACGCACGAGCCTTTTTAGACAGGGAGAACTTGGGAAAAGACGGGCCTACTGCTAGTCTAGCACCAAGCCCCCTGCAAGGCATGACCGACAAAACTGACAAAACGCACGACACACGAGCCTTTTTGGATAGGGAGGGCTTGGGAAAGGATGGGCCAACTGCTAATCCAGCACCGAACCCTCTCCCCCTTCTTGGTAAGAGTGTTAAGACTTCGATGGGTCCGCCTGCTCCCTACGTTGATAAAATTCAGCCGAAGAAAAGGCCAACCCCATCGACGGCTGATGTGGAGACAAAAACGTTTACAGGACACAACACGAAGGACAGACAGACAGGCCCTAAAGTACGGAAGCACAGCGGAACTTGTAACCCAGTGATGGGTAACGAAGTCTTTGCTGAGGGGAAGGAAGAACGGATGCGTGAAGGTAGTGTAGAAGGCCATAGCCCTCCGCAAGACCTGAACGTGACCGGGGAATCCAACCCCGAAAACCCGGCACTAAACAAAACGACGGACAGTCTGGCAACTGTCATCGACAGAAATGCCGGACAACGACGAGCTAGGGTCCTCAGCAACAACGAATTACTACGGAGACAAAGACGCAACGCGGAAAGGACCGTCAGACGCCTATCGAAGAAGAATCCCGAATCTTTGACGGTAAAGGCAAAAAGGGCGCTGGTCAGGTCCGAACAAAGACTACGGACAGTGACACCAACAGACATAACAAAACGAACTGGACAATACCCAACAGACAAAAAACAAGCTGGCTGCGAAGCAAATACTGAGACTGGCGAGGTGGCCTCCCTGCCCCTTGTCAAGACCGGTATACCGAGCTGCTCAAAAAGAGCAAGAAATGCCAGCTCCTCCCCAAATAACTCCTAACCCAACAGAATATCTAAGAGGATGAAGACCTCCTCAGTCCCTGCTACAAAGGGCCACCAGGTCGCTATCGCCGACTTTGGGAAACCCGACCGCAAACTGAGTGAAGACGAATGGCAGTTACTTGAACTAAGAATCCTGGAAGAGGTAAACGAGTCGATCGTTAAGAGTAGGCAACCGCCACTCTTCGGGGACCTCACTACCGTCCATGGTTTCAAGATGATGAACTGCGAGAATGAATGGACCCTTCAATGGCTCCAGGAATTTGTGAAAAAAGCGGCAGCTCCCTGGCAGAATGCCGATTTACGGCTTGTGACTGCCAGTGAGATAAAAGACCTAAACCGACCAATAGGTAAACTGTTGGTCAGAGGCCCCGCTATTCCCCGCGATCGGCTGGAAAGGTACATCCTTTCATTAAATGCCGAACTTCTGAGCGACCAATGGAAGATCATGAAGGTGGAGAAAACGGAGACAGGAACTGAAGTGATTGTGAGATTGAACCACAACTCCATACCACTTCTAAGACAGGTCAGCTTTAAAGTTCGCGTTGGCATTACCCGATGCAAGCTCAAGCTGATAGCTAGAAGCAAAAAACAGGTTAGTAAAGCCTGAACTACATCGAAACACAAAGTTAAAAAGTTTCCTAAAAAAGTCAAAAATATATCCGAACTTCTCTATCAAAAACAAATTTGTATTTCTTCCTCTCAGTTTAAAAAAGTGAAAGCTCGCACATATCGAAGCTTTCACTTTAGGCAATTTTTTGAAAACAAACACAATCAAATAATTTTGTTTATTTTTCTTGAAAGGTAGCGCTTTCATTACTAAAATCCTGTAGTTTTCTAAACAAAAGCTCTTTCATAGTTTCAAACCAATTTTGAAAATTATAAAACTCAAGTAAATGTCAACTTTGTTTTCAAATTTTAAAGTAAATTGAAAGATATTCAATTAAATTTATTGAACATTAACCATAGCCAGCTCCAAGGAACAGAAATTTTTCTTTTTTGACAAGTTGTTTATTGTTTTGATTTAAAATATTTAACCATCAAAAAGCTTTTCGGAGTTTTTTAAATGTTGCCAACAGATGTCACGCAGTAATATGTGTGTATTTGAAAAGCTTTTACTTTTTTTAGTTTTTTTACTTTTTTCACTTTGTGTTTCGATGTAGTTCAGGCTTAAGGCGTTGTATATAAAACAAAATATGTCATGGATTTGAAAATAATACAAATAAATCTCCAACACAGTAAAGCCGCCTCCGCCAACCTGGTCTACCTCATGGAGAGTAGACAAATTGATGTAGCCCTTATACAAGAACCTTGGATCGCAAGAGGAAGAATTAAGGGCCTACACTCCAAAGAAGTCACGCTGTACAAATCAAATTTTGTCAGCCCAGACAGTAACCATAGAACATGCATAGTAGCTAGAAAACAGTTAAATCTCTTTCTTCTAACTACTTATAGCACAATAGACCAGACCGCGGTAAAGATGGAACGCGTAGGACTTCCATCACTAATTTTGGCTTCCATCTACATGCCACATGATGGAATTGAAGGACCACCAGCGGAGATCACTCACCAACTGGTAGAATACACAAGTAAGAGTAGACTAGATATTATTATGGGCTGCGACGCCAACGCACACCATGTGCAATGGGGAAGCACTGACACAAATTCTAGGGGGGAACTCTTATTTGAATTTATTTTAAGAAACAATCTTTTGGTTATCAATAGAGGTAACTCACCTACCTTTGTTACAAAAAACCGTAAAGAAGTACTTGACATTACCCTCACTAATAACTCGGACACTTGTCCAGTAGAACAGTGGAAAGTACTAGAAGAACTCTCTTTCTCAGACCATCGTCTGATAAATTTTATCACTCCCACTACAGATTGCCCAATCAAACCATTTCGTAATAATAGACGTACTGATTGGGCTACCTTTAGTAAGGAGGTGGACGATAACATAGATTCCCTTAATACAAATAGGAACCTTGAACCGCAAAGCCTTGATAAGTTGACTGCAGAACTCACAGGGATTCTGAGAAATGCCCTGGATAAAAGCTGTCCTCTGATCACAACGGTAAAAAAGAACAAAAAACCAATTTGGTGGAATAATGAGCTGAGCAGCATTAGGAAAGAAACTAGAAGACTTTTCAATGCTGCCAAACGGACCGGCTCCGAAATTGACTGGGAACATTACAAATCCAGCCAAAGGAAATTCAAAAATGAAACTCAACGAGCAAAACGCTGCTCATGGAGAAATTTTTGCAGTGAAATCGAGTGTACGAACAAATCGGCCAGACTACGGAAAATCCTCTCCAAGGAGACCATACCACTTGGTTCTCTGAGAAAACCGGATAACCACTGGACTGAATCCCCGGTCGAGAGTCTGGAACATCTGTTCGATTCGCACTTCCCTGGATGCAGCCCTATAGAGAACAGTGAAATAGAAAACACTATGTTTTCTAGACACGAAATCCCGGCAGATATCGTAACGGAAGAGAAGTTGGAATGGGCTATCAACTCCTTTTCACCCTTTAAATCTCCGGGTCACGATGGCATTTTCCCCATGATGCTGCAAAAAAGCAGCAGGAAAGTCATCCCACATCTAAAGAACATTTTTGAAAATAGCCTCATATGGGGCTACATTCCCAAAATATGGCGGGAAGTTAAAGTCGTTTTCATACCGAAAGCCGGCAAACCCAGCCATATAGAAGCAAAAGACTTCAGACCTATAAGTCTGACCTCTTTTATACTGAAAACGTTTGAAAGGCTACTTGATTTACACATCCGTAGTTGCCTGAAACCGGAAGTAATATCTACCTTTCAACATGCCTACACAAAAGGACGTAGTGTGGAAACAGCACTTCACTGTGTAGTAAGAACCATAGAAAAAACGCTGCTAGATAAAGAATACACACTGGCAGCTTTCCTGGACATTGAAGGAGCCTTCAACAATGTACAAAACAGTGCAATTGAAAAAGCCCTAAATGATCTAGAAGTAGAAGAAACAATCACAAATTGGATTATGTGCATGCTAACAAAACGTCAGATCCACAGCGAACTGGGAGGTGCAAGCTTGAAAAAGTGTGTGTCACGAGGAACCCCACAAGAGGTATTCTCTCACCCCTGCTCTGGATCCTAGTCATGAATGAGATCCTCGTAGCTCTCAAGCATGACGGCGTGAAAGTGGTTGCCTATGCCGATGATTTAGCTCTTCTGGCAACAGGGAAATTCCCTTCCACTATTAGCGCACAATTGAATTATACACTAACCAAGGTAAGCGCTTGGACAAAAAGATGCGGCCTTGCAGTTAACCCCCTGAAAACAGAGCTGGTACTCTTTACAAATAGAAGAAAAATGCCTACTTTTGAGGTACCTAGACTAAACAAGATCCCCCTTAAGATTTCTGATCAAGCCAGATACCTGGGAGTGATCTTAGACAAAAAACTAAATTGGGGTCCCAATATACAAGAAAGATACAATAAATCTATGATAGCACTGTATTCGTGCAACAGGATTTTTGGCAAAAAATGGGGACCAAATCCCAAAATCATCCTGTGGATGTATACTGCCATTGTAAGACCTATCCTTTCTTATGGCAACTTGGTCTGGTGGAAAGCGCTGGAAAAATCCACGCATTTAAAAACCCTAACCAAAGTACAAAGATCAGCCTGTATTTGCGTAACTGGTGCAATGAGAACTACACCAACCGCGAGCTTGGAAGTAATCCTCAATCTCACACCTCTTGATCTCTATGTTCAAGAAGCGGCAGCAAACAGTGCACTTAGACTAAACCAGTGTAATGTCTGGAAAACTAGCCAAACAGGACACGCACAGATCTTATCACGATACGCAGAAAACAACATCTGCACGGATTACATAACTCCTTATATGGACTTTATAAAATCCTTCACAACTAGCTTCCCCAATAGACAGGATTGGGAGAATGAAACACCTTACTTGAACGAGACGTCTATATCAATCTATACCGACGGTTCAAAAATGGAAGCTGGAACAGGGGCAGGTTTCTTCTCAGAACGCCTAAAACTTGCCAGTTTATTTAGACTTCCAAATCACAGCAGCGTCTTCCAAGCCGAGATCTTGGCAGTTACAAACGCTGCTAAACAGGTGTCCATGATGGCGCTATCACATGCTGATATCACTTTTTTCATTGATAGCCAAGCAGCAATAAAAGCGATTTCTGCCACTCTTGTCAAATCGAAGCTTTTCTCTTGCTGTCGCGAAGAGCTAAAGGTTCTTGGCACGCAGCATAACGTTAGACTCTGCTGGGTCCCCGGTCATAGTGGTATACCGGGAAACGAAAAAGCGGACGAACTAGCGAGAAAATGATCAACACTTGACCCTTCTCTCATTGATAAATCGATCAGGATTCCACCCTGTGAAATGAAACAGATCATTGGTAACAAAATAAAGCAAAAATCCAATGAAAGATGGGAATGCCTAGACTCCTGTGTTACTTCCAGGAAACTATGGCCGAAATATGATAAGAGAAAGAATCTGGAAAGCTGCTATCATTGAATAGACCTTCACTGCGAATGCTTGTCAGTATCATAACTGGACATAACCTACTAGGTTATCACAAAAAGAAAATGGGTCTTTGCACCGATGACCTATGCAGAGGATGCAATGACGAAGACGAGCACGAAGACACAAGTCACTTCCTTTGTCAATGCCCAGCACTCTGTCATACTAGGAAAAAATTTCTAGGAAATTACTTTTTAAATGAACTAGAAGAATTATCAGACGCTCCAAAAAGCAGCCTGTTAAACTTAACCAAGGCCACAAAATGGTTAAATACCGAACAGACATAAAATCATAGGTTTCTAGGACGTTACAATACGTCAGGGTATCACAACGGATCTACATTGATCTAAGTGTGACGGAAATAAGACCAACCGTCAGCCCATTTTACCTAACCTAACCTAGATGCTTTGTCGGGTGTGCCACAAGGCAGTCACGACTTTCACTGTCGCAATCATTGATGTTGTTTCTTGAATCTCTTAGAGTGAAATAGTGATTTTCGCAAACGATGTGAAAATCTTTAAATTCATAGAAATAACTTTTCGTAATAAAAGCTACTTCGTCTCAACCACTCTAAACGCCACACAATTTACTTCTTTAAAAAAAAAATGTCAAAATTCCCATATTGAGGCAATACAACGCAAATTATATAATAATACAATAATGCAATACAATAAATTTATTGTGGTACCCGTGTTTTGATTGATAGCATGTATGCCTGTTAATCCAGAGGTTCGAGTTCGAATCCCAACAGAGGCAAAAATGTATTTTCCACGGGTATCGCCTTTCACGAAGAATTGGCAAGTCCTCCGTTAGTATTCATTGCCATGAAAAGCGCTTTCTCGATTAGCCGTTCGGAACCGGCAGAAAATTGTAGGTCCCTTCCATTCCCTCACAAGCCATGGTTGTGAGAAATGCGCTAGGCCCAGGGGCTCCTCGCTCTGTTGCGCCACTCTATTTTTATTTAACGCAAATTTATACCATTTACTCTGAAAGGCCTTCCTCGGGATGATCCTTTCAATTTGCCTCCATATGAGTATCGAATTCAGCTTTGGCATTTACAAACCCTTACCCAAATATACGTATCAACAGATGATATAATATTTATGTTCGTCAGCTCATTGCTGTGGTTGCATTGATGCTGCCTACATGCTCTCGTCCATAGATTTCAACTACTTGTGTAGGTAATATAGAATTTAATTTACTATTTCCTAATCTTAACTCTAAATCTACTTTTGGACAAACGATCTAGAGTGAATTGGGGAGTTTGAGTGTCAAATCCGTAACTCAAACCAATTTATTTGTAAATTTGTGAGATTTGCAAAGTTTCAGGGGTAGTAAACAAGACTTTTTTTAAAACAGGAGGTAGTCCTAGAAGTACAGCCCGAATATATGAGAGATATGGTCTTGTCATAGCCGACTAAGACTTAGCAAAAATAACCTTTTCGGCAGCCAGGTTCAATGTCTTCACTGATCAAAGAAGTTTGCTGTCTAGAACTATTCCAATATGATTTACTTCATTTCAGAATGTGATTTGAAGTAGCCAGCAGCGTAGCTAGCATGGGTGGCAACCGGGCGGCAAATATGGTGTCACCCCCTGAATGTAAAACAGTAAAAAAAAGAGATTCCGCTAATTCATATATTGGGATTTCTTTATTTGAATTCAAATAAAAAAATTAAAAGAAGGAGAACACAAATTTATGTATCTTCATGTTCACAATTGTAAAAGTATATAAAAATAAAAACAAACAAACACTAATAAAACACCATCTTTCTATAGCTTTTAAAGCAGAAAATTCGCTAATAGCGTCGTCAAAACTTATTTGATGGTTCGCCTCATGTTCAATTGTAAAAATTCCCAGATTTTTGAGCCTCCTTTCCGTCATTGTTGCCCAAAGTCCCATTCAAGGATGAATAAAGATAACCAATTAGATGTTGTCAAAGTGACAACATCTATTGGTTATCCGCTTTCAAATGACATCTCAACCTTGGCATCTCTGAGAGAAGTTCTGACTCTGACACCTCATCATAAGCACTAGCAAATTTTGAAACAGCTATTTTCAAATCATCAATGTTTGTTAAAAGTAGAGTATTCGCCTGTACAACTTCAAACAATGAAGACACCTCTTTAATAGACTCTGGTCTCGGTCGAAGTTCAGAGATGAATCGATCAAGGCACTCGAAAATGTCTTTCGGTAGTTCAGCCCTCAGAGAAAGTCCTGCATCAGTTGCCAACTCACCAGCTATTCACTTTCAACGACGAAATCTTCTTTCTGTTGGAATGTCGTTTTTCTCCGATGTTTTTATACCAAGAACCAAGGTTTATTGCTACTTCTACGATCTTCGTCCGATTTTCTTCAACGTAAATGCAAAGGGCTTCTATTTGTTTAGCCAAGTGATCCCTTATTAGCTTGAAGTGCAATCTGAGTACAATTTATTTATTTAAGGACATTATTCTAAAAGAAGAGAAAAAAAAAATATCCGAAATCGAACATTGCATTGGGTGACACCACGTGGTGGTCCGCCCTCGCCCCCCTTGCTACGCCAATGGAAGTAGCTCAATATTAATTTTAATAACATTATAATTATGTATGTGTCTGTAATGCAGACTGCCTCTTGGGATGCAACTCGGTTGCAGGATACTAGATATAGAAGAATTATTAAAAAGATAGGAAAGAGCTCCTTTTTGTGATGCAGTAGATATGATTTTTCTAACCGATAAAACTGGGAGAAGCGTGGAAACTGATATCATACATCCAAAGCTTATCGAGAAGATAATAGTCTCAGCTACACGAGTTTTTGCAAATATCCAACAGCTGTCGCAGCTATTTTCCAACAGCTGAGAATCTGGTGATTTCTTCGGCATACGTCATCAGGGTGTATAGGGTGGCATCCACAGCTACTGGATCTGTAGATATCTTTCTCTTCTTCAAATATAAAGAAAAGCTTGGTCATTCCTGTAGAAAAAATATCTTAGAAATGCAAATGAACCGAGAAAGTTGAATTTTGAATATGAAATGAGGGAGGCCTAGGAAAGCCTAACTTCAAATTTTCGACCAGGATTATGTACATTTTCGCTATCTTGAAGAAAGGGTTGAACTCTGATTTTTAACAATAAGTCGGTTCTTCGTTGAGACGCACGAAAATTTTAAATTTATACTTTTTTGTTGATCTTTTTATACGCTCTACAAATAAGATCCGTACTTTATCTACCTATCGTTCTCCGTTATAGAGAAAAAGTCAAGAATTTACTATTTGCGTAGTTAAATGAGTTTCTTTATACTTTATTTTCATTCCTAAATTATCGAGAAAATGTTTATCATCAAACTTGTAGAGCGTACTTAGAACTACAATTTCTCTCCTCTATTCTTCATTTATGACAAAAATTACTATCTTAGGCTCGTCGCAAAGTCAGTAAACCTGTGCCCGGCTTCAATTTAGCAATGTTTGTACTCGAAGAACGTGTCGTCGGACTGCGATTTTCGTTAGTGCAAGGAGTGACAGATGATTAGGCTTATTTATCGTCATTATTATAACCTTTTGATGCACATTGAAGGCGCTACATTCTTAAACCTCTGAGACTACAAAATTATCGCTCCTATAGGAACTAAAAAGAAAAAGTGGAGAATCCCATCGCAAATGACCATAAATCCAATACTATATGCTTTTCAAAAAATTACTGCAATTTTCGCAGCAGTAAATTGTGCAAAGATTTTTTCACCTCTCCTCCCCCACACTTTCTTTCATCATTGATTTTCAATAAAAATTGGATTACACGATTTTTCCATTGAACATCAGCTTCCTTTTTCCAAAACATCACAAAGAACAGTATTTTCAAGTCCGAAATCAACGAAAAAATCTTTTAAAATTATGCACCCCTGCACAAGGGTAGCCTTTTGAGCGTTCGCTGTAGGTGGAAATGAATTTTCACTCCTTGCGGAAATGAAAATCTCCGATTGTAATCTCTTCCTCCGGCAACTTTTCCTTACACGGAATATGAATGAATAGTCTTACAATAGACTTTGATATGGCGTATTACAATTATATACATAATTTTTTTTTTTACTACAAAACCATCTCACATGCATTCCATCACAACTCTGGAGGAGCACATGACAGTGATGAAACTTCATCCACGATTGAAAAATTGCTTTAATCGTAGTCTTAGAAGACCCTTTCGCTTCGGTCATTTGTTCTCTCGAAAAACACACGCACTTATTGACATTGTTGTCCTTCAAGATTTATCATCGTTCGTCCTAATCCAAAAATAAATCGAAGAACTAAGTGTATGTGGCTATAATATTTCATGTGACATATTTTTCCGCACTCTACAAGAAAGCCCCCCCATATGAAGGGGAATAGAGTGTGTTGTGTCATATGATAAATGACCTGAGAGTTCTGAAATATGACCAAAGCACCAGCGTTCTGTTTTCGTTTGAGAAAATTTAATTGAAGTTTCTTTCGTCTATAGTGAGTGGTTCTCTCTGTAGTGAGTTGAGAAGCTGTGATGTATGAAGGAGATCATAACGAAGTGTCACCAGTTTGTATAGCAAAAAATATACAAAGAAAAATCTTAGCACTCATGGGAAAGGGGTGAACTAATCTTTGGGTTTCATTTAGTGGATGACTTGCCGTCTTTCAGACGTCGTCGGTGTTTCGTCAGCTATGGGCTTTCTGATGTCTTGTGGAAGCTCTCGACATAAAATGCAAATTTATCCTTTGTTTAGTATGCATAGCCTTTTCGGGTGAGTGTTTGATGTAACTTAGATTAATCTTTGGCTTATTTGCATTTCTTAAATATTCTCCAAGGGGATTTAAATGTCTTATTCGTTTGCTTGGGGGTAATAAAAGTCGACCGATGGTGTTAAGTGTTCGTGACAATAAAACCTATCATAAGATGAACAAAAATATCATCTTGGATATGTTTCAGTGTTTTATTGAGGGTGTCTCAAAAGTTACTTTAGTTAACCCTTTAATCATATTAACTTTGGTTAAAAGACTTTGCGCATCCTATTGCCACATTTTTAACTCTATGTTGATGATTTTCTTAAGCGGAAAAGATAATGTGATGTGATGTGGTTGTCTGGAATGGTTTGGCTAGAAATCTTGTGAGATACTATTGGAACAATGTATAGGTATTTATTATAAAAATAAGGGCTTGTAATTACGTTTCAAAAATGATTTCGGGTAAGTGGCCGCCAATCCCAATTTTCGACCAATTTTTGCAGCGTTCGGGGTCTTATGCCAGCTAAACACTCCGAATATTCTCTTCCAAGGCGTCAATTGTTTAGGTTCATCTGCGTAGACAGGCGACTTCACATAACCCTACAAAAAATAGTCCAGTGGTGTTAAATCGGCCGATCTTGAGGTAACTCACATGTTTCAAACAGGTTAAGACTTAAGACTCGAAAACCAACAGGCAACAGAATATTGTAGTTCCCCTTCACTTTTCACAGGAATACTTTACTTACTTATATGTGTGTGTCATGGTTAGGTAAGGTTAGGTGGAAGTGGCTGTCATCCAATGAGTGAATAGGCCTACGTACATTGCCTGGCTGCAAGGGTCCATTGTGATACGTGACACCAGAGATCAGCAAGTTAATCACCTACTGATCTCAGAAACCCGAAGTAAGATTAACGAGTTGATCACTTTTAATCTTCCATTACGGGACTAGCCGGTTAATCACCTGCTAGTCGAACCACGCGGAACTTTTAATGTATTTCGAAAGACTTTTAGGGTCTATGTAAGCTAGGTCGCTAGTATCATCGAAAAAGAACTCACCGAGATGAGTTTTCCTTTTATAAAGTAGTGCAGTGCATGAGGGTTGAACGGTTTCTTCCTCATCTTCGTCCATGCAGCTTCTGCAGTAATCATTGGAAAACAAACCAAGTCTTTTGGCGTGTCTGACTATTAGCCAGCGTCGCGTAAGAGCACCTATGATAGAACCTAGATACAGGCGGTTCAGGGCTAACAAAATCTTCGAGCGTTTTTAGTCGACACACTGCCAAACTTGTTCGGTTGCAAGGCATGTTTGTTATCTTTGAAGAGTTTTGTCTGAGTGGGAGTTTACATGCAGCGAAAGGAACACCTATGTTGTTCCATTCTGAGCGTAGGGAGGTGCTCGTTCCCTTTTTGGCTAGTTCGTCTGCCATAGAATTGCCTGGAATGTCCCTGTGTCACGGCACCCATGAAAGGTGAATGTTGAACAGATTTGACATCTCCCTCAGAGACATTTTACAATTTTGGACCATGATAGTTTTTTTTTTTTTTTTTTTATAGAGACAGAGAAAAGAGATTTTAAGGCAGCTTGGCTGTCGGAGAAATTCGAATATTCGTGGACGATATAACTTTCTCTTTGAGCCAAGACAGCACCTACTTAATCGCCCGAATATCCGCTTGGAACACACTATAATGATCGGGTAGGCGGAAAGAAAAGACTGAGATTCAGTTTTTCTGAATAGATTCCACTTCCCACACCTTCGCTGGTTTTTGAATCATCGATCGGTGTAAAAGTGTATTGCTCCATTTTCCAAAAGAGTGCCCATCTTCCCAAGTTTCTCTTGAAGGTATGGTTACTTGGAAATTATTATCAAACACCATATTGGGATGGTGCAGTCGGATCGAACCGGTAGGAATCTAAAGTTATCTAGAATGGTAGTGAGACCGATTTGATTATTGTTCCACTGTGATCGTGATGTAGCTCTGAGTCGAGTAGCTGAGCTAGATGCGACTTGCTAGCTGAAGATATCTAGGGACTAGGGGTGTGAGATCTAGTAGTACCTACATTGAGGGCGTCCGATGGGTTGTCCTCTGTGCGCCACTAAAACACAGACTAGCCGTTCTTTGAACTTTGGCCAGCTTGCTGTAGTTGATCATCTTGTCTAGTGCGGTCCACACCAGACAATCACCCTGTATGTGCTTATCATAGTTTGGGCTCAACTTTGGCCTTCATCAACACCTTTCGATAACATTTTCGAATTCAGGCGAGCTCTCTAAAGATTTGTACTCTAAGTCGGTTGATGTCTTCTTCCACTATCCGCTCTACATGTTCAAGCCATCGCCGTAGTGTTGATGCGTACTCTTCTAGTTATGCCCATGTCACTGATCGTGGTATTGACGTTTGAGTTTTGCAAAAATTTTATTACATTGTTGAAGAAACCGCATGACAGTTTGACAACTTGTTCAAAACTTTTTTCGACATCAAAGGTTTCTGTGAGTTCTTAACTGACCTTGACAGAACAGCGTAAATTCTCCAAAGTCATCCTGTATAGTCTTACGAGTAAGGAACGGAAGACATGACTCTGTACAGCTCTAATTATGTAGGTAAATACTGTCAAATGCGGCCTTAACCATCACAAAGATGGTGAATCGATACTGTACTGGCGGTTGTTTTCCAATATCTGTCAAAATGTGAAAATTTGTTCGATTGTGGGCCTCTTTGGTCTAAAAGCGCGTTTATAAGAATCTATTAAATTGTTGACGTTGGCATATTACTGCAGACCTGGGGCCAAATTACCGCATCAGTGATCGAGTGAATGCTTAAAAAATTTACACAGCATCACTCTGCTTTTCATTGATCGACTAGATTTAGATTTAGATTAGATAGTTTTTATTATTCAAATTCATTTTTAACTACTTTAAAATAATATAAAAACATATATGCATGGCATTATGCCGTCTGCCCGATCATTTAAAAATTACAATAAATAAGTTCTCAAAAGTTCCCACGCCTTATTTTATTCCTATAATTTAGCGCATTTTTGGCAAAATTAAAAAGTTTTTCCACATCCAGCTCCTTTAACTCCGTTATACTCTCATCATCCGAAAGGTAGTTTTTTCCAAATACCTGACGCCTCACTTCACTTAATATTGGACACTTCCCAATGAAATGTAAGACATCTTCTCTTTCATTCCAGTTGCATAGATCACAAAGACATGGACGATCTTCCCTATGTGGTATGTAATTCAGGTTGATAATTTCACCTCTCAACCTCATCATCATTGATATAACCTGAACACTGTTTTTATCATGGAAATAGTTTTTTCCTACCAAATTGTGGTCCAAGCGACTGTACACTGCTCTATGTACCGAAGCTTTTGCTTCTTCTCTTGATCGACTATAATTCGTTCGAATACAGATGAAAGAATGTCAAACTGTGGTACTAAGTTCTCGATGACGTGAAAAGTATTGCCGAAAACACATAATTCAGTGACGTTTTACTTGATCACGTGTGCGGTAATTCTGCTCAGATCTTACGTTATACGCTAAGGAGACTTATTCCTCTAAAATGATTTATTAATGTTTGGTTATTTGTGCGTATTCATTGGCTTAATCTGTAAGCTTTAAGGCTCTCCCACAATCAAATAGCGATTTTGTAGTTGCAACAGCGAAAAGAACGTGTTAACAGCATTTCTGCTGCCGCGAATACTATATATAAATGCCTGTTCTTGTTCGGTCAGCGTTTGGCAACTCATTTCTCCCCGTAGCTACTACGCCTTGGTTTGGTAAAACCTTTAATCTTAAAAATAAAATAAATAAAGAAATAAATATTTTTTCATAGCTATGATTCTTTAACCACATAAAAGCTGTGAATGAAAAGCTCTGCCCAACTGTTACATCTTCTTACAAGCTTTCTTTAAAAACATATATATATAGAGATACTATATCCCCTTCAAGGAATTTTCTAAATTTTTTGGCTCAATTCAACCCCATACACTACACCTCAACCTCACACCTTTGACATAAATTTAATTCCGCACAACCGAAATCCATGCATACAATTAAAATTATCTTAATTACCACTCAGATTTACAATAGCAAAAGGGTTGAACAATGAACATACAAATTGCATTTGGAGCCTCTCCCGGGATACGATTTATATGAGAGTCTACGACATAGTGTTGGGAAGTTGGTACACTTTACTTTACACCCACTCTCTCTGGATGTGGATATTTTATCTTAAGAAGAATATATCTCCTTGGAGCTTATTTGCATACGACAAAGCCAAACCTTTGGCCTGCGGGCATTCAAAAATTAATTTAAATGGCTACTTTGTCTTTTTGCACGGTCATAAAGCATACCTTCTGGAAGCGCAGCGGCAAGTCGAGTTATCCTTTGGATTCGCTTCACAGAAACCATTAAGATAATAATCAAAATTATGAAATATATTTGTTTGGATATTTATTGTCCATATCTTTTCTTGGTATGCTTCTTGTTCTTCAATTTATTATTATTACTGATGGTGAATGAACTTAACTACCTATAGGAATAAAAGAAGTAACAGGCCTTTTCGCGCCGGCTAAGGAAGTTATTGTAGATAAATATTCAGTTTTGTATTAATTATGAGATATTGTAATTTGCTTTCGAATGCCATGCCAATCGGCCAAGTTGTCTGGAAATCTTTCCTGCTATAGTACGCTTATCAATTTCGCCATCCATATCAAAATGTTAAGGAATCTTTTGGGAAAGTCGTTCTTCAACTCCACTTAGTATTTAAGCAAGTACTGAATAATTATTATGTGAATTTGATACGAACAAGTGTTTGTTGGTTTTGGTTGGCTTTTATAACTTTCAAACACCACAATAATGCTTTTTTCCAAATGAAACACCTCCAAATGTGAATTTACACTGAGCCTGTCCTAAACCAAAGAAGTAGAAATTCCAAACAAAACTATCTTGTCACGTAATGCTCAATTCAAACCTAAGCAAAGCTATACGGAGATCAGTTGACTTGTTTTTAATAGAATCAAATACTGTGCTCTCAGATTTTTACTCTGCCAAATCAACAATTGAAAACTGCTAAAGCAACTTCTTCCCATTCGAAAAATATAGAAAAACCGATGATCGCTAGATTATACAAGTTTATAAAAACTTCAAAAAATACGCGTGAGATATACGAGTATGATTAACCGAGAAATATAATTTTTAGGTAAGTAATTAATTGTTTATGCAACTTCCCTTAGAAGACCTCATTGGGCTAATGTGAAGGATCAACTATCAGCAACTTACAGATTATCTACTGCTAGATAGGTTAGGCTAAGCTAAAGCGACTGATGGCAGTTCGGGTGAAGACCCGTTGGGCCCATTGTGAAACCATCACTTTCATCCTTTTACTAACGTTATTATTTAAAGCTTTTAATGAGGCAGTAGGAATTACGGTGTATAAGTGAGTAAAGATAACTAGCTAGAGAACAGTCAGACCACACATGAACGAGAAGATGAAAATTGGATTCCTCCTTTTCTGCATCCATAAAGTTTCCGCATTTAAGACTGTTTCTATAACTCTGCAGTGTCTGTCTCGTAGTGCCACCACTATCTATAGGCAATGATATGATTTTTATCAAAAAATAAAATTCGTTGCTTTTGATTTCCCACTCTCTTGGCCGGGCCGGATTTAGTGGAGGGCAAACGGGGCAACTGCCCCGGGCCTCAATTCTCTGTCTGCGTACATAAGGAACATGTTCATCTGCACCCATAATCGCTCATCCGCAGCCATAATCCTGTTCGTCTCTCTTTTTAACTTTTGTGTTTTATAATCTTCATCCGTCCCGCTTTACTTTTCTGCACTTCTGCAGTTGCAGATGTATGTAACTCCAGCATTAATCAGACAAATAGTAAAATATCAAAATCTCAAATGGGCCTGATAAGCACTTGCAATTTTCGATGACGCGCTTGACAATCTCAATTCTCTGTCTGCGTACATAAGGTTCTTTTTAGTCTACTTACCCTTTGAAGCGGACTAGCAACGTAATTAATTAGTAATTAATAGCTCAAATATTTTTGGGTATAAGAAAATCTTACAAAAAATAGTTTCATTGTAAAAATGTGCTCCAAGTACCTACCCGTTGAACCATTATAACTGAGAATCAAAAATCTATTAAAAAAAAAAGGAAATCTTAAAAAAAAAATAACCAAGTACAAAAAAAAAAAATTGGTGTACCTACTTGGAATGCATTTTATCACTATCTACATGTATAAATTTGATTTGATTTAAACAATGCACGCCAAGTAAACTATTTTTTTTTTTTTTTTAACTATTTTTATTGAGAACAATTTTTTTTTGTTTTTTTTTAGAATTTATATGTTGTATAACTTTTTTTTGTTTGTTTTTTGTGGTTTTAAAAATTTTTTTTTTATTTTGGTTTTTTTTTGTATGCCACTGTGCCCACCCCCTCCTACTGCGGTGACGTCTCGGTTATAAAGGAGCCGTCGTTCCACGGACTTACGACAGAAGTGGTAGATTAGCGGAACCGCCAATCTGTCTTGAATCAAACCTATCATGTCAAAATAGAGGAAAGCCTCCGGTGGGACAAATCCACTGAAGCGTGTTCTGTCCATATACTCTCTTTTGGGGTAATAAGCCACAAAAATCAGGCTATTGTTCGAGGTCATCGCTCTTGCAGTGTGACCACGAGTCAGTTTTATAATGAAGTTGTCGATCTTGTTTATTTGAGCCCCGTTGTGAAGGACCTCATTGGTATAGTATTTTTTGTACTCCGACTCTGGTGTTCTGTGTTCTGACAGGTACGCAGACACTGTCTCTCAAACACCCGAATCTTTTAGATTTGAGACGCTGTAACATTGAACCACACGGGGCACCCATAGAAAATCATTGTATGGCCATATGGCCATGTAGCAAATCACCTTCACTCTGCTATCAAGTTGACTGCTGTGAAACAATCGCCTTGTCAGAGCAAAAGCTCCTCTAGCCCTGACCAGAGCCACATCCATATGTTTGTTAAAATAAAGATACTGAACTAACCAAATGCCGAGGTAGTTGACTACTACTTTGTTTGGCAGTGGGTGGCTATGTAGATCAACGATCACCAGCTTGCGCCTGTTCTTTCTCGTATCCCGTGAGGGATGAGGCCGAAGCCAGCGGGGTCCTAAACACATTTGTTTCCGATTTCTGAAAGTTGATTTTCAACTTGCAGTCATCGCAATTTATCGAAGTCACGCTGCTAAAGTGTTCTGATGACTTCGATCTTTGGACCTGTTCTGTACGCAATGAGGTCGTCAGCTTATGCTATAGCATGGTGAAGAGAACCAATTAGATCGCCAGTGAAAATGCTAAATAAAATAGGCGAACTCACCGCTCCTTGTTGCAGATTGTTTTGTGTTTTAAAAGCCTTCTCCAAGTCAACCAGACATGCACCCGTACACTGCTTTTTAGCCTTGTTCCATTGAATATCAGATACTAGTTTAGACCCGACATGACCCGCCTTAAAACCGAACTGATTTTCGGGAATAACATGTTTGTCCTCAGCCCATGTGGACAGAGCTCTTTTAAGAACTTTCTCGAATACCTTGCTGATACTCGGAAGAAGACTAATTGACCGGTCGTAATTATATGACCTTCATAAGCATAGGTATGTGAACTCGCGATAGAAGAAAGTAGATACAAACCACTAAAAGACTGTTGACATATTGGTCAACTTTAAATATCTGTATGCAGTAAACCTAAAAGTAAATCGGTAATCCTTTTCTTACCCAACGCTCAGTAAAAACAGATACTTGTAAGTATATCAAAACAAAGAGCTCTGACAATTGTGCAAGTTGACTTTGGGAAAAATAAGAACAACAGTCTTTTCGATTGTCTTCCTTCAGGTTCGCATATCTTAATATTTGCACTGAAGTGAAGGGATGTGTTCAAACAAACAAATAAAAACTTCTTCAATGTCTAAAGGTATATAACTGTGTATGTGTTGATACCATATTCAAAATTCTGGATGTAAACATAGTCCTTTTCGATTTCGAGCAATCGAAAATGTAAATGGGTGTAGCTATCGGAATATTTGATTGCCATCGCATTGATTGGATCAGTGCATTGATTTTATCAGTGCGAAAAAGTGTGCACCCTTCTTAAGGTTTGCAAAAAAATCAAATTCAGTAAGCTACCTCCACTAGCGTCTAATGAGTTTAAATCGGTTGTGTCAACAAAAGCACCCCAGTTTTCTTAGAAGTAATGCTGATTTATGTAACTACCTACAAGGTTCAATAAATACCAAGATGGTGCATGTCTATGCATTTGGAATTACTTTTGGCAAATCAACGTAAATCTTGTATCTATTGTGTTGTCTATGGGATAGTGGAAATCAAAACAGTTATACATATAGTGACCCGTTAGCCCGGACAAATATTTTGACACTTTATACAAATAATGACACCTTCGTTCCCTTCTGACCACCAGAAAGTAGGTATAAGAACAAACCCTCATATCCTGCTCAGGTGCAGATCAACACTCTCCAGTAGATCCAAGGAGAGATAAAAAAAAACAAAACAAAATCAGTACAGGAAAACAATAATCATTTTATTTTAGTTGTTAATTCGTGTTCTCCAGTCCTTTCCGTTGCAGTAATTCTGTGATGCTGGTCCTCGATAAGGGAGATATGACCATAAAAATTCGGTGGATGCAATAAAATGTGACACTTTTAGGCAATAAAGATCCTCAACAATATAATTTCAAGCGAAACGCGGTCGGAGCGATGCCAAACACAGTTATACATATACTCGTTGTATCCGACTATTCTGGAGTAGGTACCTACCTATAGTTTCGAGAATGGAAGAGGAGGGAGAACTAAAGATGAACAATCATATTCGGTGGCGTTTTCCATGATTTGAACAGGTCAGACATTTAATGTTCATGTGGCTTGTCGTCTTCTGTTCTGTTTTTGTTGTTAATTTTTTTTTTTTTTTTTGTTTTCGAGTTTTTGGAGCTCAATCTGATTAGGGTTTTTCCTCGTATGGATGATGGATGAAAATGACTTTATCCGTTTGGCTGTTTTAAGGTAGCACTCTTGGATCGCTGTAAGGTGGAACTTTTTTCTAATCGAGATAGGAACATGATTTAGATGAACCTCAATTCAATGTCACCATAGCAGCGTGTTAAAAGGTTCTATACCTCTTCGTTTTGGGCATATAGACCATTTCATTTGAACTTAGAAATGTGGTGCATTCATTTAAAGGTCTTTAAATACGAAGCTATATGGTCGCGGGTGAACATTTGATACTTCAGAAGAGTTACTTTTTTGTTTTAATCTGAATGCAGCACCAGGTTAGTTTTCTCCTAGGTACCTACTTTCGACGATTCTAAAGAATATTATTTGATAAACATTTATTGGTAGGCAGGTAAGGTACCTAGATCCTCACCAGGCCGCACAAGCCAGCCGGATTCATTAAACTGCTATGCAGAGTTGACAGTAGCAGCACACGTATTCAGCTTGCTGTTTATGATTTGAATTAATTATTTCTTTGAAAAGGTGAGGATTTGACTATAGCTTTCAAGATTTTGTGAATGAGCTGGCACGTGCCTTTTTCACTGGAAGTAGTTGTTGATTGAAAAAAACATCGATTTAAGAAATTCCGGATGCCATTGATAAATTTCTCATATTTTTGGAATTTACCAACCAAACTCATTGTAAGAACGTACACATTTTTAATTCTGAAAACTTGTAGACGCCGCACGCCGGCGACCGACGACGTGCCGATAAGACAACAAAAGAAGCTCGTAGATTAGTAGGTATGTACAACATTGCCAGCTTGCAAAGATTGCAAAAAGTAAAATTTTGATGAGGAGTTTTCTTCAATGTTGAAGAGAGAAGCTTAATTTTTTTTTTTAACAATTATCAACCCGGAAATAGTTCTGTCCATATGGACTGAGTTGGACTTAACAATTTTAGTGCAAGCATTAGAGTCTAGATATTCGCTGTGTGCTGTTGCCGTGTCAGTGTGACAACGGCGTCCGTAGCAAACGTTCAAATCAGTCAATTCCTCAGCGTTCTCAAGAATAGAGCATCGCTGAGGGGTATTTTGTGTAAGGATTTTAGCTTACCACCATATAAGATCAAATTAACTCAAGAAGCTGATGGGCTATTTGAAGCAATAAACATTCTTTGATTGGCTTTGGAGAAGATGCGTGAAGACGATGAATTTCATCGCAAAATCATCTTCAAAGACGAAGCTCATTTTTGACTCAATTGTCTCATCAATAGGTATGCGTTATTGTCGGTCTTGGGCCATATTTTTTCGTCGACGATAAATGATAGTTACTGTCTTAACATGTGGTCAAGTCATCGAAAATCTGATCCATCAATCGGGCCCGCGGTGACCATATTAACGAAGTTAATTGTTCATTTTTCATTTCTAAATAGGTATTCTGATTGTTCTTCAAGCCTATAATAGAATTAAAATTTTTAGTCTTTCAACTTTTTGTTTGATAATTACTAATTTTTCAACAAGAAATTAGCCGATTCTTTTTTTTTTTTTTAGCGAAAATCGGCTTTTTGGCTGCCAAGTGCTACGAAAAATCGAAACTTACTCACTTACTTAAGTTGGCGCTACAATCCGGGTCCAGTAGGAGAGGGCCTCAACCAACATGCTTCTCCAGCCAGCTCGGTCCCTAGCTAGCTGCCTCCAGTTTTGCACGCCAAGTTGCTCGAGATAGGACTTAGTTGCTCGAGATAGGACTTTACAACTCAATTGCCTTCTTAGTCCGAAGAAACAGCAATTGGCAAGAGTTATTTTTCGTTTGATTTCAGCGCTGGTGTCGTTGTCTGAGTTAATAGCGGCGCCTAGGTAGACAAAGTCCTTAACTACCCTAAAGTTATAGCTGTCTATCATGACGTTCTGTCCAAGACGTCCGTGTTAGGTGTCCTTTCTTGACGACAGCATATACTTGGTCTTGTCCTCTTGACAACTTAACCCATCTGCTTCGCTTCCGTTTCAATGCTCATAAACGCTCCATTGACATCACGCTGCGTTCTTCCAATTATATGTCAATATGATCTTTGAAAGACTGTCCCTCTTGTGTTGACGTGGGAGTTTTGCACTACCTATATTCTTTCAAGAACAATGTTGAAAAATCGCATGGCAGTGCATCGCCTTGTCGAAAAATTTTTTTGACATCGAATGTATTGGTGAGATCTTTTCCGACCCTGATGGAGCAGCGTGCGTTCTCCATCGTCATCCTACACAGCCGGACAGGGATGCCAAAAAGTAAAAAATCGAAAGGTCGAAAAAATCCTCCCGTCATGTCATTACCTCGCGAAACATCTCGTTTAACGAATGCATTTTGGTCTTTTTGTTTAAGATGATTCTGTTGCGAGTTATGGTGCACATCGCAAACCACCTTTTTTCGAGGCGCCTCCTGAGTTTAATTTTCACTCCGCCCAATTTTGAATATTTTGCAATGCAAATTTAGGAGAATGTTGTTCAAAACTAACACTACCGACGATAGCATTTTAAATGGGATTTGATTTCCCGAGGCAGACATGCTAATCACTTCGCCATGAGCACCACAAAGTAAATTTGGTCAGTTTTAATCCTTTCTCTTCTTCCTAAATAAATAAATAAAATAAATTTTTATTTCAAATTTAATTTTTGATGACGAATTTTGATTAAAATGCCCATATAGCCATAAGAGCAATAGGCTTTTTCAGTTTGTCAGTTACTGCCTTCTATTGATTGTACCTAACAATAACCCTCTATTGTTTTGCATAAGATGGGGCAAAAATTCAAGACCCATAGTTCGGGCAAGACCAAAAAAATCATATGACTGGGGAGGCGGCGTCTTTCTTTCTCTGTTTAAGTGGGAGGGGCATTTGTCTAAGAAATCATCTAGGCCTTTTACTATCACTTATTATAGAGTCTTTAATGGGTAATACTTTGTATTTTTTACTAACATTTTAGTTCAGGGCCTACCGAATTTCTCACAACTATGCCTGGTGAGGGATGGAGGGACCTACAATTTTCTGCCGGTTCGAAAAGGCTAATCGAGAAGCGCTTTTCATGGGAATTCATATTGGCAAACAGTTTTTAAGAAATCAACACTCTTTTGTTTATCCAAGTTTCAAAATTTTTACAAAATTGTGCCAAAATCAAGAATCACTTTATCTTTAAATCAACACTCTTATTAGTTCTTAGTCAAACACAGCACACCGAACGAAAAATCTTTTTTAGTTTTTGAGAAATTAATATAAAATCAAAGCTACTTTACATCAGAAAATATAATTTTGCGGGGCTTCCGTTGATTGCAATTTATTCTCCAAGATTTTTTCGTTCAGTTTTCTATGGTTGATTCAAAACTAATAAGAGAATTGATTTTGTCTTTTAAAAATAGTGATCCTTAGAAAGGCAAATAGGTATTGTTAAATTTTATTCAAGTAAAACAGTTGGATTTTTTTTCAAAATTTGTTTTTGAGACCTGGGGACATTAAGTTATTGTAGCTCACAAAAACTTAAACTTTTTTGGATAAATCAGCATCCTGAAGATTTGCGGCAGAGATAAATACATATTTTATCTTAGAGCCATTTAATTATGATAGAGGAATTGAAGCGGCCATCCGAACCTGATTGTTTTGAAAACTTTTAAGCATAAGTACCTACACCCCGAAAAAAATTTCGTTTCAGGTTAATTTTCTGCTTAGCATAGCAGTATCATTTACTAAACTATACTTAAGGTTTACGTACCTACCTACGCTACATTCGAGTTCAATAAGCTGGAGAGATTAATTTTCATGTTCGAAAAAATAGTTTGCTAACCAATTACGTTCAATCTACATATATTTTTAGCAAACAATGCAAATGAAATTTCGAATCTCGGAAATTTTCTCCACGCCGAAAGAACTCCTGTAAATCTTACAAAACTCATCAAATTCATCAAATTTCATTAAATGGGGGGAGGGTTAGTTTTAAGGGGAAGGGGGGGGGGGTGACTGCCACCTGATTGGAGGTTGTTATGGGGGGCAACCCCTACCACCCCCAACTTATTATTATCTACACATTTACCCGAATCTCTACAATCAAATCTTTCGTATTGTCATAATTTCGGCTATGATTTCGACTGAGAACATTTTTCGAGCTGTTGAAACCTTTTGCCCCCTTGTTTTTCATTTTATATAGGTACCTACCTATTCAAATTCAAAACACTTCACAGAGTCTTCAATCGTTTGTGATAAACAGTTTTTCATGTGAAGAGATTTTGAAGTTTGTTTTCATTTTTTTATAGAGCGAGAATCGAATTCGTCGTGAATCTGTGATATTCAGCTTAACTTCACAGTTTCACAGTTCTAGAATCAATCTCCTGATTACTTAAAAACTGTTAGCTATGAAATAAATTTAAGTGAAATTTAAATTAGGTAAATTAAAAAAGTATTACCTTTCAAAATCATTATAGTATGTGGTAGTAAAAGGCTTAAGAAATTTATTTCTTATAATTTTTCTAGAGAATTAAGTCAACTTTTTGACTTTTATCACATTTGATGCACTAGTGTTTTAGCGATGATGTTTAGTATTTCAGTACCTACTTACGCAATTAATAAATAGCGCAGCTAATAAATTTCTTAGAAAACAATTGTAATCAAATAACTGATCGACGATGACACAGTTACACGTTGTGCAGGCAGAAGTTACAGAAAGTAAGGGTAGATGTGGGGACTTTATCTTACGGGAGACCGCACCCTCAACAATTCTCTCAAATTGCACTCAATACTTTCACCACGAGTAGACTTTACCGTTGCACTTCGCGGCGTTATAGAGGTACTTGCACAAAAAAATAGTTCTTGATCGTAAGTAAACTTGGGGCCAGTTATAGCGATCTGGAAAACGAATCAGGAAAAATTTTCAAATGGAATAATAACTATGTTTTCGTTGCAATTGAATAACAAATGTTATACCAATCGATGGCAAATCACTCAAAGAATATTTTGTGCCCAAAAAAGATATAATAGAACAAATTATTTCTGTTTAATTTGTATTTTTCTATTTTCCTGTTTCAATTCCATCAGAAAAATAGAAAAAAACAATTTTACGGCAAAGTATTTGTTCAATTGAACATTTTCTTGACAAAAAAAATTTTCTGGGCTGTTTACCTACTATTGATTGGTATAACATTTGTTATTCAATTGTAACGAAAACATAGTTCCATTTCATTTCCACATTCCATTTGAAAATTTTTCCTGATTCGTTTTCCTGATCGCTATAACTGGCCCCTAAGCTGGTGAATGCAAAAAGTATTTTTAGACATGAATTTTTTTTTGGTTTTTTTGTCATAAAATCTTATTTCAGCGTGGTAGTTGAAAACTTTCTAACTCATCTTAGAAAACAGTAGGTAACTAGACTTTGTTTAGTTAATATAACAGAACTAAACTTGCTCATGTCCCGTAAAAGAAATAAAACTTACATTTTGAGAAAACTATAGCGGACTTGAGCCAGTTTCTTAGGCGAGACTTGAGTCTCAAGCCTTCGTTCGCTGCAGTTTATTGTTAGATCTGTGCTACAAACGCAAGAATTTATTTTTCTGTAACTATTGGAAATTCCATTTAAAGAAAAAGAACACGAAAAGGAATGTGGTTCCTAAAGATCCCTACTATTGAAATTGCAATAATCCAACAACTTTGAGCCGGTAGGTATACTTAAACGGTAAATCTAATTTGAACATATTTGAAAGCAAAGTAAGTCAATACCTATAGAAATATTTTAAAATATTAATTTAATATTGAAGAAATAAGAAGAATAAGAAACGGCTGGTTTTGATTGATTTCGAAGTGGCTCAAGTAGGTATTCCACCATCAAAGTCCACATGCACATATATATCCATATGTAGGTCGTATACTATACGCAGACCTATATTCATTTTTTTCTTTCACTTTTGGAATAAATATAACGACGAAGCGATTTCTTTAGTTTGATTCCTAATTTTATTCGCTGGTTCATCATTTTCACAGTCGCTATAGGTAGGTATACCTATATCTAGTCGAAAACATACCTAGTCACAAGTCGATATTATTCAAAGATTGAAAATTTCAAGAAACTGGACAGATGTCGAGAGAGCTTTTTAAAAAAAAGGAAATTGATAAAATTCTTGAAACAAATTCTTATCAAAAAACAAACAACTCAACGAAATCCCAGGTAAAATGATTTAAAAAAAGCCTCTACACACCAATGCTCAGCAGAAACAAGAAACACTCACAAATATAATTTATTTAGTTGAACCGTTAGTCTTTTAGTATTCCACCCTTGCTGTTGCACAATGGAATGGTAAATATTTGACGAACAAAGTTTCCTTAGCCGCAGACGGAGCTAAGTAGTCTCCATTTTAGATTTTGCGCACTCGATTTGCACTCGATTGAGCTCAGAAGCTTTTTCCGAACAAAATTTATTATACAGGGACTGCATTCCATTGCATTGTTCTCAGGTGCAATGCAGCACCTTAAAATCACACATTCACATCAAAATAGGTATTATGTTGCATTTTCAATGGCAAATGGGGCGTATCTTTCACTTTTGGATACCTTAACTGTACGACAACGGAGTAGGTATATAAGAAACTCGAATAACGTGTTCCTCATTCACACAATTACACTCTGTCTCCCTCTCCATATAGGTAGACATTTGGCTCCGCCTTTTGAAATACCCACATGGACGGCATAAAGCATACACACATTCCGTTGTATAGAGCCACTCTGTTCTCTGTATACCTACTTTTGGATGCTTATTTGACATGTATTTACTTTCAGTGGATAACACAACTTGGAGGGATATATAAATATTGCGACGGATGTTGGATTATGCAATGGTCGTCCTAGGAGGAGCAGTAGTTTGACAGGGTGCGACAGGAATTTTAATTAAAAACAAAATAGCCCCCCTTGTCCAGTACCCCATTCTCAACAACCACAGTGAGCATGATATTTTTGATATTCCCCGTAGGTAGTAATATACCCACCGACTATACGGACGGATAGGGTACATTGTTTGGTTTGATCATTGGGAAAATCGATGAACGTTGACCTAGTTCAATACACGCAACTGAAATATCAAATCGCTTTCTCAGTTTGTTTGCTCGCAGAGTCGCAAGTCGCGTCCAAGAAATTCTTTTTTTTTAATCAAGTGAAGCGTGGGTAAGTACCTATACTTATTTAGACCACCTTCCCACAGATTTATTTTTTTCGTTTTTAGACGTCAAGAACGCTTTTGTCTTGGGTAAGCAAACGTTTATTGTGAACTTTTATTTATTTTTTGGGGACTGGGAAAACAAATCAAGTTTGGGTTCTGAATTCTAATTCGTTGAAAGAATTTCTGAATCATTTAAAGTATAGGTATAGGAAGCTAATCACTGATTTCGTTTTCTTTTAGATACCTATACTCCTTCTCCTATACATATTTTTCTTGCCCATGCCTGTAATAAGTAGGTATACAAGGATTAGAAAAGAAACGAGGATCATGCTTCAATTCCATAAAACGAATGCAGCGAACGTTGATGATTGGGTCCATTAACATCGACAGAATTTTCTGAACAAGTTAATGTTTTAGAACAACATAGAGTCAGCATATTGAGAACTACCAAATTTGAGCACAAACTATTTTGAAGTGATTCACGCGCCCTTCAAGGGGCTGTTACTACCCTTTTAATGTTGAAAAACACCAATGCACGCTAATTTTGAACTTCTGTAGATTGTAAGCATACGAGTTAAAGGACTAAAATATGAATTTCTGTAATTAAATCGGGCTGATGTCAGAACTGATGAGCAATCCTTGCTGCGGTTATAAATTGTTTCAGAGGAGGAATGGAACTGTGTATTTCACTTGACTTTGAAAACTCTTAAAGCGATTGACGTCGAAGTATGTCCTATCCTCCTATGTTAAGTTCAAACAAGAAACATGAATCGAATTCCAAGCACATTTCTGAAGGCTGAGCATATCAATGTTGACAAGTTTTGCATAGCATCGGTTTTGAATTGCCCTATGTCTGAGTGCAATCAACCAAATACAGATTTCGTTGCATTTGTCTCTGGCTACCAGTTGTGCTTTGGTTTGAATTTTTCATTTGGTTCTTCGCGAAAATGTCTGAACGTTTTAAGGTACTCCCATATTGACGGCTGACGGGGTTCTCGGGATATTTTATTCGAACATGAAAATGCTTAGGTACTAAAACAGTAGTGCCCTATTTTTTCCGAGATGCTATGTTTGACGTGAAGGCTTCCACGAACCTTGATACTTCTCGTATTCATGCTTTGTTACTACTGCTGTAATACGGAGCATCTTTTGCTGTAAACTTACTCTTATCTTTTCTGTACATTGTGAACAGTATGTGCTGTACGCACAATCGCGTGCCTTAGAGCTCAGGGGTAGTTTTTTATGTTTGATGTCGCCATCAGAAGATGGTTCACCATTGATCATTGATCCCAGATATTCATTCAAACTTTTCACACTTGGGAGAAACATTTCCAAATAAATGTATGGAATATGCATGTAGGCTGGATCCGAAAATTGGCAGCACTAGTGCTTATTCTCTTTGGACTAATATACAGTATCCGTTACCTTCTCAAGCCTTAACCCATACATAACGATATCATATATGAAGTAAGCCAGGATGTTCAAATCAGTTCAAACACATCCAAAATTTTCCACCCCTATTTACAAGCAAATATACCTAGCTCGCAAGCGTATTTACTCAAGCTAAGTGTACCTACACGATTGCCCGATCTGCAAATATTGCCAGATCTGTCAGTGAAAAATTTGTCTAGAATGGCTGACAATCGTGTACTTACACACCAAAGTAATTTGCAGAAAAACTATTTGGCTGCTAATTTGTAGACAAATATCTGCTAATTAATTTGCAGATATCTGGCAATCGTGTACACGCAAGCTGACAACCATGTACCTACACACCAAATTGATTTGCTGAAAAATTTGTTCATCAATCATTTTCAAGACAAATTAATTTGCAGATGTGGCAATCGTTTGTACACAAATTTTGCTCATTTTCTGACGTTTCTGCAAATGTCTAGCAATAAATAAATTTGCAGACCCAGTTTGAAGAACATTTGCAAATTCATTCATTGGCAGACAAATTTGGCAAGGATTACAGGAAAAAAATTAACACGTGCATTGTCAACTAAAAAACTCATCGAAATTTAAAGATGATTTTTGTTTTTTATTAAAAATTTGTTAATTATTTGAACATATTTTTGATATTTCACTTTTAGCTTAAATTTTTTTTTGACAGATGCGATGTGACAATGAACTGAAAATGAATTTGCAGATCCACAAATGAATTTGTGTGCACACGGTTTGCAGAAATCTACAAATATCTGCAAATCTATTGCCAGCTATTTGCCTAAATTAGTTTGTCGACATTGTCAGCTAAATAGCTGGCAATGTGTTGTGTTGATGGGGATACACACATATGAAATCGCTCTGCTTTAAAGTAATCTTTTTCACTTTCAAATATAAAGTAAATAGTTTAGTATTTTCTATTTGCATAAATAAACATCATTCCTTCAAACTACAAATAGACAAAGAAGTGAAAATGAAGTGTGGTTCGTGCAAATTAAAAATTGATAGACATGAACTTAAGATTGAGTGCATAAATTGCAAAGAATTTTATCATGCTAAATGTGTTAATTTAGAAAAAAAAAGAGATTGAATACTACGAAAAAAGTGCTCAAGGGTACAAGTGTGTTAACTGTGTTACTCAGCGGAGAAGATCAATTTTGGTAGACGCTCCGATTAAAAACTCTTCTTCGAATTGCAAAAATAATACAGCTACAGCTTCTTTGTCTGCATCTTCTTCATCGACAAACAAAGAAGTATATTTGTCAACAACTGAGAGTCCATCAATTACCCCCGTTTCTCCCCATCCTCAAGATGATTACATTTCGGGTCAGCAAAAAATTACTCTTCAAATGCTATTTAATGAAATCAGACAGCTCAAACAAGTGAATACTGATGCGCTCATGAAAATCAAAATACTGGAAGATGTTAATGTTTCTCTTGTTCAACGTGTTGGAGACTTGGAGGCGAAATTAAATATTCTGGAGCAGAAAGAGAAGCAGTGCTCAGTTGATATTATTGGCATCCCTGGAGTTGACAATACAAATGTAAAGGAGAGAGTCAACAAACTGCTGACGGCTGTGGTTGGTGAGGAGATTAACTCGAGTGAAATTCAATCATGCTTTGTTAAGAACGTTACACTTATTAACAAAAAATCTGGAAATAGAAAGATCGTGTGCGTGAAATTCTCGACTTTGTTGCAGAAAAAAATTGTCATGCAAAAAATGAAAGAGAAAAGGAACAACATCTCTTCAAACATATTTGATGTTCAAGTTCAAAGCAACAACAACAACAAAAGCAGTCAAATCTTTATCAATGACTCTTTAACCAGGTACACGAGATCTCTTTTAAAAATTGCTACTGATCTTAAACATAAAAATGAATTTAAATTCGTATGGGTTAGAGACTCAACTGTTTGTCTTAGGAAAAAAGAAGGGGATAGAGTTATAAACATTAAATCTTTTGAAGATATTAATAACCTCAAGTCAAGTTAGATTATTTCTTTTTTTTTTGTTTCAAATTATGAGTAATAATAGTAATTTATCTATAAATTTTCAAAATGATTCATATGATAATGGTAATTTTCCTACTTTAAATACTGAAGATGATGTAAATTGTTTTTGTATAGAGCATCAAAACATCAAACAAAGTTCTGGTTTTTCTGTTATCCACCAAAACATTCGCAGAACACTTCACACATACCATCAACTTTGTTTATTGATATAAGTAAGGCTTTTGATATGGTAAATCATACGTTGTTACTTGATAAACTCTATAGAGCAGGGTTCAGAGGCTCCATTAATAAATGGTTTTCCTCCTATTTGTCAAACCGGAACCAAGTCGTCAAAATTGGTAATGCATATAGTTCTAAAGGATTCTTGAATATGGGCGTTCCTCAAGGATCAGTTCTGGGCCCAATACTGTTTTTAACCTATGTAAACTCACTATTTTTACAATCTTTTAAAGGTAAAATCACTGCATTTGCTGATGACACAAGTTTTTTCTATTCAAACACTAATATAATAGATAGTTTTGCTGATGTAAATTATGACCTTGACTTGTTAAGAATGTGGTTCAATTTTCATAAACTTGTAATAAGTAATAAAACGAAGTTCATGCTATATAATATTAAAGGAGATGTCATCAGAAATATTCCGTTACATTATCATACTCCAATGTGTAATAGATTTGCTTTTGGACATTTGATATTCAATAATCAAGTTGATTGCCACGAAAAATGCTTTCAGATTGAACAGGTTGACAGTTTTAAATATTTAGGTATTATATTGGACAAAAAACTATGTTGGAAGGATCATACAATGTATCTGAAACAGTATCTGTACGGGGTTGTAAGACAATTATACCATCTTAGTATGTACTGCAATTTGCCGGTTTTGAAACTAGTTTACTGTGCTTTGTTTAAATCTAAACTGGAATATGGAATTTCTTGTTGGGGAGGTTCTTATTTTAATAAAATAGAACCTTTGCTGATTAAGCAAAAGCATGCTGTGAGGATAATTTTAAAAGCAAATCGTAGGACACCAAGTTTTGAACTATTTAAAAGACTTGAATTTCTTCCAATAAGACATTTGTACTGTTATAAAGTTTTAAAAATATTTTTCTGTGATTCTGGCTACTTCGTAGCTAGAGTGCAAGAAAACTATAGCTTGCGTATCAACACTAGAAATCTTGCAACTATACCTAACATCAAAAAAACTCATTTTTCCCAATGCTATTATGTCACTGCTCCACGATTGTTTAATAAATTGCCTGAAAACATAAGGTGTGAGAGAGAAAAAACAGTATTTTTAAAATCAATTAAATATTGGCTATTTTCCATTGATCATTCTGAAATTGATGCTTTATTGAATCCAATGATGTAACTTAAAATTTCCGAACATGTTTTATATTTGTATTTATATATTTTTTATATTCCATTGAATCTTCTATTGTTTTCCCCATCAATAGCTCTACTTGTCATAGTTTAAACTTGTAAAATATATACTATCGCCACTGATTGTTAAAGACACAAGATTGTATTTCAGCTATTTCTTTCAATATCTATTAATGTAAATCAATTTATTGAAGCTATTTTTTATAAAAATCAAAAGATATTGTTATGAAATATAGAACTAATAAAAAAAAAAAAAAAAAAAAAAAAAAAAAAAAAAAAAAAAAAAAAAAAAAAAAAAAAAAAAAAATAAACTTGCAGATATTTGTAGATTTCTGCAAACCGTGTACACACAAATTCAATTTTCACCCTCATTGTCAGCTCATTTGCATTTGCACACATTGTCAGACGTTTGCAGATCTGACAATGATTGTCAGATCTACCAATCGTGTAGGTACACTTATGTCGTTTTCCATTGGTCGTTCGGAAGCCTTCTGAACGCTTCTCAAATCATTCCATTGGCATCAAATGACAGTTCCTCTCCTCGAAAGAAGAGAAATTTGATTCTTGATTTGAAGAAGGAAGCGAAACCAGAAGCACTCACACACTGAAACACTGTTGACGTCAAAATTGACAAATGAGATTTGCCACCTCTAAAAATTGAAAAAAAGTGACCTGAAAACAATTATTAAATAATTAATTTTGTGAGATGAGTTCTAAAAACATTTTAAGACATATTCCTGTCGTTTTAAGTGAATTATGAAAAAAAAAAATGGAAAAAAATAGCGCTCGACGTTTCACACCGATAGACAATACAAGCAACGAAACTTCAAAGCAAATAAAAGTGTTACTTTGGTAATCCCGGATCGGAGAGTTTTTCCGGATTACCAATGGAAAACGACATTAGCTTCACAAGCAAAAATGCTTCTGAACAAACTAAATCAGTAAGGATGCTCAGAAGTCATTTTTTCTGTATTGCACTCACAAGTAAATGACTTGCAAGCAGATTGACTTGTTTGAACTTACCTACTTGAATATATTCAAATACTCATGAGCACGTAAAATGTTCACAAGCAGGCAGTGTGTTCACAAGTAGGTAGCGTGCTTACAAGCAGGCAGTGTATTCATCGGAAAGCAATGCGTTGAAGATTTATACCTAAACAACAAAAAAAAAGCATACATAGAAAGGCATATAAAGGCGTAAGCTACCCTTTTTGGTATGATCACATTGCTTGCTTATGAAGACACTGCTTATTCACAACCACACTGCTTGCTTGTGAGCTAACTGCTTGTTTACGATCAAATTTCTTGTGATTACTTTTACTCACAAGCACTTTGCTCACAAGCAGTTTAACTCAATGTTATTCAAACTCATTTTGACTTGCAAGCAAGTCTACTTGTTTGGTTCGTTTGAAAATAGGGGTTGTTCAGAGTTGCTTGGTTCACAAATAAGATTGTTCAAATTTGCTTGCTTGTGGGTTGACTCAGTTTGTTCAAACTCGTTTTTTTCAAGTACCTAAATACTCACTGTTCACAAGCAGACTTAGTTCATTTTAATCTCTGGTAGGAACCTCATTTATGTTGACTTCAACGCCAACAAGTAAGTAGGTAGTTGATGTATTTATTTCTCTGTATTTTATCTTCCAGCGGGTAATTATAGACTGCGATAAAGAGCAGAGGACTCAAGACGTTTCCATGGTGTGCATCTACTGTGGCTTGGATTGCCTTGGCGACTCCAACTGGACATCCAATCCTTGATCATCTGCACACAAGCCTGTGGAACCACTCTTTGCCTCACTGCATCACACTCCCATTAGATGCTATGATTGTCGATCGAAAGCTTTTCAAAGTTAATCACCATAATATTCAACTCGTTTGAGGAATCACGATTTTTTTCCATTAGGATTCTTATTTCGTCTGATCCAGCATTAGTGCCTTTTTCGGAACTATTAGTTGCTTTACCAACTTCTTTGACTGTGATGGCGGATATTTCTGCTCATTTGATTCAGCTTCTTCTACTGTCAGAAGAAAACTAGAAAACTGCAATCGGCCATCACAATACTGTCGACATTTGATCAGAATTTTGTTGGCATCCACAAGAGCTGCGTGCATGAGCAGCGTTAATAACCTTCGACAAACGAATCTGCTGAGCATTTATTTTTCTTTGATGAATAGTGATTAGTTTGCATCAAAAGACGAAGCAGACATTTGATTCAGCTCCCCATACATATCCTCAAGGGGTTATACACAGTAAGAATTTTCAAAAAATCGATTTTTTTTATTTTGTTTTCTTAATCTACATACATAAAAAAAATAAAATAAATACAAACAGAAAATTTCATATCGTCCCGGTGAATGTTTTCGCAGTTAACCTCAAATTCGAAAAAAAATCCAATTTCAAAATGGTGTTTTCAAAGTCGGTGGCCAACATTACTCGAAAATGGCTAAGACGATTAATCTCAACTTTTAATACGAGCTTCTTAAATACATTTTTTATAGTACCTAATTGTTCGAAGATTTTTCCTCACCGATAAATATTTTTTTTTTTAAATAGGGTCTTAAAAAAAACATACCAAAGGATGAATGCCGGCAAAAAAATTCTAAATGCCCAAACTTTCAATTCTGTGGCAGCGCTCCCGCCCTTCAGGTATGCCATATGATTTTATATATAATAATCCGTTTTTCTTGAAACTACTTTTTTTGAACTGGCCGAAGACATACCTAACTCGAGCAAATCTTCAAGGATCTGTACGAAATTT
Organism: Melanostoma mellinum; assembly: GCA_914767635.1. NCBI lineage: Eukaryota > Metazoa > Arthropoda > Insecta > Diptera > Syrphidae > Melanostoma > Melanostoma mellinum. The sequence continues at coordinate 174,362,527 of OU612058.1, forward strand.
TGGCAGTAGAAAGATACATTCAAAATACCTTTCTCCGGAGACGTAACTAGAATTTTCTAGTCCATTTGTTCACGCTCTAGACCAGCTTGCTCTTTTAACATTACTTTAACGAAATTAAATGGTCCAGTTCACAGATATAGTGGTCACCGCAAAACGTCTTTTTTGAGAGGAACTTAAGAAGATCAGATGTAGTTCCTTTCCAAATAAACATTTTTACTAATACTTAGTCTTAAAATACAGTTAATAGATATCATAATATGTGTAAAATTTTTTAGATCAATAAATTTTAAAGTTTTTTCAGAAAAAAATCTAGAAAATTCGCTTTATTTCGGCCTTCTAACTGTATATAACCCCTTAATATTGTAACGTGCGCTTAGTTCGCAAAAATAAAACTCTACCTTTCAATTTAATTCTACCACACTATTCTGTATCTACTTTCGATATACACTTTATTCGAACAAAACTCAATTACGTTTATTCAATATTCACACTATCACTTTCTAAATAAAACTGACTTCTGGTTGCGTCAGCTCCCTCTTTATATAGTAGTGTGAAACATCGAGAGATTTCTAGTAGTTTTTCTATGAACCATGATGTCTAGACAAGTTCCCCTCCCGGTATTTTTCTGCACACACACACACACACTCACTCACAAACAACGTCTGCCATTATAGCACTCCATTATAGCGTTGCCAGCACTTGTGTTTTCGGTTTAACGTTTTCAATTAGGAAATCAGCATGAAATGTTGGGTGCACATTACAATATGAACTGAGTCTTCTGCAAATTAAAATCCAACTTTGGTCGATACACGCTTCTAATCGTTTTCAAGTGCTTACTTCTCTCTTTCAGCTAACATGTCACATGTTTTCGTGGCTAAAAACTTCACACGAACTTGGACTTGAAGAACCACGCTATGCTTTGCTCCTTCGATAGCGCATGTACCCTTCATAAGGAATGTTTGAGTCATTTTCCAAGCTAGATTGTATCCACTCCTATTTAGTTTCAGTTGAAACGCTTAGGGTGGTAAGGAAATGATAACTCATAGAGTAACCACTTCAATCACAAATAGTTGATCATATAATCTAATGTGAAAAAGTTTACGTTCGCTCCTGCCAATGATTTCTTGATTTTCATACTTACAATCGGGTTATGAAGATGAACGATAAGTGCTTCAAAATCAGTAGATACTGCGATAAATGATAATTGACCTGTTTATTTGGTTTTCTGTTGGCAGACGTAAATATGTAAAAAAAAGGCGAAAGGTTTGATAAGTTCGTGACTTTTTGATTTTCCCGTGCAATTATTTTAAATGTTGCTCCCTCAACTGCCACCTATTTATAGATTACTGTCAAATTTTGGGCTATGTCTTATAGTTTGTGTTTTACAGCCACTCAAAGCAGTAATCTCCTGAAAATTAATGAAAATGGAGAAAAGTGAAGTTAAAAGTGGTTTCCGAAGTTCCGTGCTGTTTGTATTAGCTCAAGTGATGCCGAAAATAAAGGTCACCCAAAAGAGTTCGTCTCACCAGAAATCGTCGATAAAGCCCATCGATTGATATTGGACGATCGGAGAATAAAAGTGCGTTAGTTGGCTGAAACTGTAGGGATCACAACTGAGCGCGGGTACATCACAATTTGTGTGAATATTGGGATATGAAAAACTATATCTGCGCGATGTGTGCCGCGATTGCTCATACTGCAACGTGCAATTTATTTAAAAGGAGTGTTTGTTGATGTTCAGCCGCAAACCGAACTAGTTTTTGCTCCATTTTGCTACCGTTGACGAAACCTGTATTCATCACAAAACACCAGAGACCAAAAAATATTCAAAACAGTCGGTTTTTCCGGGTAAACGTGCAACGAAGAAAGCTTAGTCGGCTACTGACGATAAAAGAAGTCCTCTCTTGGCTCAGCGAAAATGTTGTATCTTCCACTGATGTTCGTGTATCTTCTTGAACAGTTAGGCTGCTCTCAAAGCCCTTGCCTTTGTCTCTAAAAAATCTACTACGGTTCAAAACTCTAAAGGAGATGTTAGAGCAGTTCAAAATTCACCTTTCATGGGTGCAGGGTCACAGGGACATATACCAGGCAACTGGATGACAGACGAAATCGCATAAAAAGGAACGACTTCTCATCTTCGACCTGAAAGGAACAACATAGGTATGACTATCGCTATATGTAAACTTTTGCTAAAGCAGGACGTCTCTGAGAAGATGAGCACTAGCGGGACTCAGAGCAGGATAGGTAGGATGTCTAATGAACAAAAGAATTTGGCCAAGTGTGAGCTCGAAACGTTCAAAGAGCTTCTTGAATCTAAGCTAACAAAGACCCTAAAAGCCTCTCCCTTTTCGTACGAAGTTCCGAACGGTTTGACTAACAGGTGATCAACTCGCTAGCCTAGGTTCGACTACAGGATGTTTCAACTCTCTAATCCCCTATAGGGAACTGAGGGTGATCAACCTTTTGGGCTCAGTGGTATCACAACAGACCCTCTATGGTGTAAGTGCGTTATTGGTCTTTGTTTACTGAACGCCACATCTAACCTAACCTTACCTAAGTCGGCTAACAAGGTCGAAGAACAAAGAAGGAAGGAAGAAAAAGGTGCTCCCCAAATGCCCGTGCAGTCACCATGGGAAAAATCCATGAATTTGGCTACGAAATGCTACTCCATCCAGCATATTCTCCAAAATTAACCTCTTGCAGCTATTTCCTGTTTCCGAACCTGAAGAACATGCTGGGTGGTTGGAGATTTGGGTCGAATGAAGAGGTCATCACTGAAACAAAGGCTTTTACATTGAGCTTAAAGGATATTATTTTGAAAAATTAAGTGTTAAGATGCTGACTCATCAAACCGCCGTTACAATAAAAAAGGAGAATATTCCAGACAAAAGATTTGAAGGTTTTGAGAGTCTGTTGAATAAGTGTGTTGTTCATACTTCATAGCTGGATGTTCATTTGAGTACCTATCATTTACACATGATCACACATGGGAATCATTATTAAAGATCATCACTTTTCAAACCAAAAGCAATAGATTTGGTAACTTCAACATTAACTGTGTCGAGCTCCTATCTATCATATAATGACCACCATCTGCCGTGATATAAAGCGTAACTTATTCAAAGCACATCCTGTGCTTAAATTAGCCAAAATAAATGCCTAAACACACCAAATCAAAAGTAGGTAGGTACTTTGGCCACAAACATACTTCTTATTTTGAAATGACTACTTAAAAAACAAACATAATTTAATTTCAAGAGTTTCACTCTTTACGACCCGCTGATATACATCCGACTCGATTGGCAGCATGTTAATGAGATCAGATCAATCAAGCGTTTCGGCGGAAACTTCAATCGAACCCTAAATACCTGTAGACTTTTTGTTTAGGTATTGCTCGTATCAGAGACTATATCTTGTTGTTGTCATAACGCGACCGCAATTGACGCCGAAAGCATATCGAATACAAATTCCCAAGACTGCCCAATCACAGGTGAAAGTTACACGCATTTTTCATATCAAACTAGATAAAAAAAGCGAAAATCATTTTATTCAAAGCAAGGCCAAATATCGAAGTAAGTTTTGAAAGCTGTCGTATGTTTATGTCCCCTGCTCAAAATAATTAAAGAGGCCTTCTCACTGCTCACACTTTCGTGTCTCTCGCATGTCGTTGGTCTCTCTGGGGTATATTCCCATTTCCACATGGAGGATGGAGGCATTTTACCTAGTCATCTCATCTAATGACATTTTTCCTTTGCTTTCGTCAATTTGTCCACTCAGCAGCAATTGCTGCAACCCTCGATATGCTCGAAATGACCAGCAGCAATAAAACCCGTCCCCAGAGGCATCGACAAGGAGTGAGGAATGCATTTTGCCGAACGAAAAAAAAAACAAATGAAAACAAAAACTCGAATGAATATTAAGGAACCACATCATCATCACAGCAGTGGTAAACATCTCTCGTCCTTCATCCTTCAGCTATTATTTATGGGGTAGCACTGGTGTTGATACTGAGTACAGTGACCTGCGATGGTATTTTTTATGATCGATCGAATTCCCAATTCGACCTTCTTGGCCTCACCCCATCGCCATCAGCCGACCTGTTTTCTGACCCATTCGACTTTTCGGCTTTTATGCGCAGTTTTATGGGATTCGCTTTTATTATTCACACAAACTGTTATCATTCCTTTGACTTTTTGCTCAAGGGACTCGCTTGGTGCCTGGTGTGGCACATATACATACCTACATTTGTACCTATTTGCCACTTGGCACTTTTGAGAAGTGCGGATTCTCAGTATTGAAGTTCGCCCACCAGGTGAGTAAGCCGGTCGTACCTATACCAACCACATTGTGCATTTGAGTCATGTATCTGCACGCACCTTGAACAGTTAGCCATCAATTATTGTTAATGAATGACTAGGCTAGGCTAAAGGCCTCTTTAATATGCCAACTCCCTTAGTTGCCCCCTCCCCCACCATCAACGGCAACAAAAAATTAATCTTTTCTCAAAACAAATAATTTTTTTGTTTGTTTTTGTTTCTTTTTTTGCTTTTTATTGTCAGTCTACTCTATCCGAAAGAAAAATGGCGTCTGGAAGTTGGAAACGGATACTTTAGTATTCCACACGGGTACGGAATGCTGTTTGAGGAGGAGACGTTCACTGAAATACTAATAATGCCCATGGATGGAAGGCAACGCAACGTTTGTGTTTGGAAGCAGCAGCTGGTGCGGAGGTGTATTTGGGTGGGTATACGTAAATGCGCGGCACCTGTACAAAGTACTATGCCTCTATATAGGTACTTCTCGTATTATGGCATCATGTGTTGAGTTTCCTGGAATTGCTATCAGGCTGACTGAGTAAAATTTAAGATTAGACAAAAAGGGATAAACATATTTATTTGTGATTACTCCATACGCAACGTATGCATTAAAAAAAAGGAAATTAAAATTGATTTCACTTGTCTTTGTCCCATACAAAGTTTGTCAAATAACGTGCCTTGCACATATATGGGTAAGTTTGGAGCGAGAGGTTCCTGTCCGAATGGTTGGTTTTTGATAGATACACAGACTACAGGTAGGTACCTACCTACTTACTATTTTTGTGAACTTACAGACTTCCAATGAATTCTCTGATCAGATGCAGTGACTGATTTACGTGGGCATTAGCATATGTAGGTAGGACTCCAAGACCCATTTTTTAACATCGTCATAAATCCATCCAAAGTCACTGCTGTTCTTGTTTATGGGGCACATTATTGATTAACGGAAAGCTATGCGTAGCTAGATATACAATTATGCATATAGGTAGGTACTTATAGCTTTCAGTTATTTCATTTCATAACTAAAGAGAAAAATCTTCACTCTTTTGAAAAGTTTAAAAATAAATATTTTTATTTGAGATTCTTAAAATAGAACGCTGTTATGTCTTATAATAATTTTGATCTGATTCAGGTATTTTATTTTATCAGAAAAGACTGCAAATCATTTAAACTTGTAAAGAAGATCAATCGGATTGCTCGAAAGGACCTTGCCTGAAGTCTGGTCAAGTAGTGATAGAAAAGTTTTAAGAAAAATAAACTGTCTACAAGTTCGTCCAGAAGTTCTAAGGATGCGTGTGAAAACTATTTTGTTGAAATCCTTTCCAGACAATCGACTCGTGCAAAAAGAGTGAAGGCAGCTTACATGAAGTTTGTTTGGGTATGTTTTTGTCAATGTCATCAGACTAACATATATAATATCTTCCTTCTTTCAAGACTTTTAAAAGATTAATAGAGATCATCACTGGATGTAAACGTCCATAATGAGACCAATCATATCACATACACCTATTTTGAGATGGTTGCCATCAATAGAGAATGTGTCGAGACTCAAAACCATCATGACAAAATTCGAAAGCCTTGCACGCGTTGGCTCAACCAGTGCCATGAGAACGATACCTACTACAAAAACCTAGTTTCCAATTGTAGACCCATAGCTAAACTCTCTCATATCCCTAAGCTTTTCGAAAGCATTCTGTATGAAATACTTTCTTTCCAGTGATAGATAGATAGGATAGATACAAATTTTATTAAATAAACAATTAGATTTTTTTTACAATAAGTTTTTTAACAAATTCACTATGACATGGCTTTTTTTGCCGTCAGCCAGATTGACATAAAAGTTTTATTTTGAAATATTAAGCTATGTTATCACAAATTGATTTGATTAAAAGGAAAAATATACATACATGTATACAAATAAAAATTAGTTCAGAAGTCTTCATTTTTTATTCTTTCTCTGTACCTTAAGGCGATTTTGCAATACTTATACAATTTGCCTACATTCATCTCATTTAGTTCTGTAAGAACTTCTTCTTCAGACAAAAAGTCACTTCCAAAGATACTTCTTCTGGATTCTCTTAGAGTTGGACACTTCCCTATGAAATGAAAAATGTCTTCCCTTTCTCTTAAGTTACAGATACTGCACTCCAACGGTAAATCTGGCCTGTGTGGTATGAAGTTAAGGTTGAGTAATTCACTGCGAAGTCTGGTCATTGTCGAGATTGCGCTTATACTATTCTCGTCACGAAAATAGTTTCTGTCTTCCAGATTATGGTTTAGCCTACTGTATACATATAGGGAATTTGAAGCTTCTTGCACATATTCGGCTCTAAACTTTTCGTCCATCTTCGATATTACTTCGTACAGGATGGCTTTACAATTCGATATGTTTTCAATGTTTAGAGTAAAATTGAGATTACAACTTTCCACTAGCCTTGACCACTCTCTGCAAAAGCTATAATTCTCCTGAATAGTTTTAAGAACCACCTTCCTAACCAAACGGGACTCAGGCATCTTGATCACATTCAGAAGATAGTCAGCTTGCAGTTTCAATGTTTTGATGAAAAGAGGAGATAGTCCTGTTTCTAACATGAGAACGTAATCCGGCGTATTCGAAGGTAGGCGAAATATTTTCTTAACGTATAGTGTGTTAAGAGTTTTTCTGCAGTGTTAGACTTTTTGCAAACCCACACTTGGCAACCATACAGAAGTATACTTTCAGCCACCGCTTCAAATACTTTGAATTTGCTGCTATACGCAATGTTACCGTTCAGTGCAAATCAATGATATCCTCCAAGCAGCATGGTTCTGTAAGGGAAGGTCTACAAGACAACCACAAATAATCTAGTTCAGTTTGTTTCCTTCTCTCTTTCTGCAAGGCTTTCGATAAAATCTCTCATACTTTAATCCTCTTTAAACTTTCCTTCCTCAGATTCAGCCCTATCCTACTCAAAAGGATACCTTTATATTTGGATAACCGCCAATACAGAGTTCGGTCGGTTCTACTCTTTCAGTTCCATTTGTGGCAACCTCCGGTGTGCCCCAAGGCAACATCTTGGACCCCTCTTTTCATCCTTGCCCATCAACGATGTCGAAAAGATCATCCAATATTCTTCTAATCTCACTCTACGCGGATGACGCTAAAATTTTCAAAGTCATCACCTCCGATCGAGATTCTCTCCAGCTTCAAAATAAACTCGATTCATTCGTCTTTTAGGGTTCTAAAAACTTCCTTGAATTAAACATACCCAAATGCGAGGCAATAACTTTTTCTCGTCAAAGTAATAAGCCACCCCCAGCTCCTATCATCTTCAGAACTTTCCTATAAACAGTGTGCAACTTACCCTAGATTTAGGAGTTCTATGCGACGGCAAATTAATTTTTCGTTCTCATATTTACGAAGTAATATCAGGAGCTGATTGAGCCCTTGGGTTTATCAAGAGATGGTCCAAAGAGTTCCACAACCCTCTTGTAACGAAATCCCTCTATATTGCCTATGTTCGCCGTCTCCTAGAGTATGCATCGCAAGTGTGGGCTCCATATCAAGCGGTTCATATCTCAAGGATTGAAAGTGTTCAACGTCGTTTTCTGCTCTTTGTCCTCCGGGATATCTACGACGCACATAAGATGCTTTCTCACCCTACCTCCTCACCGCGAGCGTCTCGCAATCAGTTTAATCTCCATTAGAAAGCAAAAGGAATGTCTTTGACATCATATTCATTCACCGACTTCTTACTGGTAACACTGACTGCTTTCCCGTTTTAGACCTTATCTTCTTCAACACTAATCCACGAAACGTAAGATCATCCCGATTTTTTTATTTTCCTGCTCATCGTACATCCTTAACTCGCATGATGAGTAACATTAATTCTGTTCCGTTTCTTTTCTACCTCAATCTTCCAAGTCCCTATTTGAAAGTCCTCCTGGTAAACCGTTTCTCATCCTTGTAGTTTAATTTAGGTTTAATTAGTTTTAATTAGATTAGTGTTTAAGTTATTTTAAGCTGGGGCGGTAGCCCCATCAAAATTACTACAATTCTGGGAACTTTCCTGACGCTAGCTGCCCTAGACTTTTCTACTAAAAAGATGGCTTACACATACCTATAATGATATGAAGTATCATGAAATGAAATGCATTTATTGAAGAAGAAAAAACTTGTCAATAGCCGACAGTTTTGGTGAAAGTTACAACTCACATTTCTAAAGCGCTTATATAGAATTAGGCTTTATTTATTATTATTTTAGTTATTAATTAATTTTTATTTTATTATTATTTATTATTTATTTATTTAAGTCTGCTTAGCTATTTAAAAACTGTGTGTGTGTGATCAATGAGCTCCATTTCCGATCAAAACAAGTTATGTGGGGTAACCCGATAATCGCAGTACATTTATGCAAGCGTTATCTCCTCAGGGTTCCATTTTATCTCCGACTCTCTTTCTTACTGTCATAAGACTTGCTCAAGTATAATCTACCCCAAAAAGATTCTCTTTTTTTCGCATCTTTTTTCTACTCGGTCGTTGAAATGGATTGGATGTTATTTTAACTTTGACCTTAGCAGCATAGTTCCATGGGCATCAAAATGATGCTACAAAATGCACCTTAATGGGATTTGTGGTACCCGTGGCATTGTAGACAGCATGTCTGCATATTACGTGAGGCTTCGAGTTTCAAATCTAAGAAACCTCCCATTGTTTTTCCTTTCGCTAGGATTTGGCAAATAACTATGAGAGTACATATATATTAACTGTCATAAAAATCACTTTCTCACTTAACAGTTCGGATTCGGCAAAACGAATGGTAGGCCCCTCTAGAACTTTCAAGCTGAGGTTGACAGATGAGTGCAACGCTCCAGGGCTCCCCGACCTCAGCATTTATTTTACTTTTTTAGTCAAATTAAGAGATAAAGCGCAATTCCATCGCCATCCTTCTTCTACTTTTCACTTTTTCGACTTCATAATCATCGGTGGTCTCGAAGCGATCACGGCTTTCCCACTTAACAGCTTCACACTAGATCCGCTCGTGTGAGAAGCCGTGTTGACCTCATAATGAGTCGACAAACGTCCCGGTTCTAGATAGTTCTATGTCTGACGCCAACCACATGCAGATTTCGTTGTATTTGTCTGTACCAAGAGGGCTATTTGTCTTTCTGTCTGCCTATCTTTTTGTTTTTTCACGATATCGTGAAATTTTTTAATTCAAAATTCAAAATTCAATTTACTTGTATTTTATAATATTTTTAAATGGCTGGAGAATATTTTTAAAATTTTTTTATACCTATTTTTACTTCCGATTATAAGGTACTTTATGGCAAATTGGAGTGTATAAAGCGCAATTCTATCGCCATCCATATTCTTCTTTTCCTTTTTCGACATTACAAGTATCGGTGGTCTCAAAGCGATCACGGGCTTTCCCACTTAACAGCTTCACGCTGTTGACCTCATGATGCGTCGACAAACGTCCCGGTTCTAGATAGTTCCATGTCTGATGCCAACCACATGCAGATTTCGTTGTATTTGTCTGTACAAAGAGGGCTTTGTCTCTCTGTCTACATATAACAATACCAACAAAACTGGCTTGTTCAAATTCAATGTAGTTGTATTTTATGATCTTTTTAAAAGGCTGGAGAATATTTTTTACATTTGTTAGTATTTTTACTTGCGATTTCAGGTACTTTATGGCAAATTTAAAAATAACAATAAAACGATGATAAAGAATACGAAAAAAGTGGGCCCTGTTATTCTGTCTGTCTGTATATATGTATTTTATATCTGTATGTCTGTATGTCTGTACGTATATGAATCAACATCCTAAGCCGCTTAACATATTTTCTTCAAAGTTTGCAGTTAGGATCTGTGGGGTTTGCGGGGTTTTTGGATTGGGTCTCTAGGTCTAGATATAAATAAAAATAAAATTGTATATGACGTATTATTTCTCATTTGTCTTTCGTAGACGTAATTTTTTTAAAGGCTGGAAACGGTATTCGCTACATCACCTTTTATTTAAAAACCAACTTTCTCGTTAATGGCTAACACGATTTTGAAGGTATCTTATATTTTAGAAGTCGTAGGCTGTTTACGAAAGATTGCTGCATATTTGTAAAATTTTTATTCAAATCAACATTTTTAAAAATTTTTTTTTAATGTTGTCGAAACGACAGAATTTTAAAATTTGCATATGTATTTAATTCCAAAAAAAAAAACTCATTAAAAAAAATATTAAAAAAAAAACGGTTGATAAATAAACTGCTCTAACGATTTTGATTAAATTTTCGGCGTTTACATGTAGGTAGATATTAGCAACTGCAAGAAAATAGCTCAAGTAGATTTTCACTTAAGACCTTTGAAATATTTAATTTAATTTTTGCCAATATTTTGTTGATTTTATTCAATTTTCATAATTAATGGGAAGCTGGCAACCCTGTACCACCGAATATTTTATGAAGAGCGAATACAAGAACCTTGTACTCAACCTTGAAATCTGATATCGTGTTTAGCACACACTCAATCATTAGAGTAGCTAATTGTTTTTCCACGAAATCGGCGTAGGTCTCTGAAATGCGTTAGATCCCGAGGCTTTCGAGCTTTGTTGCATCACCCAATTTATTTATTTTATAAGTTAAACTAGCTGACCCGCGGGTCGTTACGGTGATAGAATTGATTATATAAAGTAAACTAGTTTCCCTGTTTCCGTTTTAGTGTGAAAATGGGGATGAAATATAGTCTATGTAATGGGAAGGAATTATAGCTTAAGTCCTTTATCAGGTTCTAGAGTCTAAATCTAAACCATTTCAGTTCCAATTGTCATTCAAGTGTGGCTGAGTTCTAAATGTTCCCGTTCCCATGTCTGTGGGAATGTGGGAATGAAATATACCTACACGTAAACCTTCCTCTTGAATGCTTGAATCACTCTATCTATTAAAAAACCGGCCCCAAAATTCAATGCGTATAGTTTTAAGAAAACAGTTAGCTCTGTTTTATACTATTTTAGATAAGGATAAGGATTTCTGATATTTTCGAAAGAGTTGAGTAGGTGTTCATAGAATTCAGAACATGCACACACTTACTTACATCAATTTATTGAGAAGTGAAAAATTGGAACGGATTTTACAGTACTACTTTATAATCTTCTCCAAAAATTTATTTAAATATTTTTTTGCACTCGAAATTTTCACCATTTCCTTGCAATTTATCGAAAAACTTTAATTAAGAACAGTTCTTGAACCGTAAAGATATAATTTGAGGAGCTTTTAAGGTCAATTTGAGTGAAATTTTTCACTTTTAATTAACTATTCAATCAAATTGAACCATAAAACGTCACTTTAAGGCAAATCCACAAGGTACATAGGTTTGTTTTTCTTTTTGAACGAAGTTAGTAGGCATATAAACTTTCTACATCATATAGCTGACAAGTCTAAAAGACCAATGTAACATAACAACCGCAGCGCAATGAAAAAAATATCTTCAAATATGTAATAATTTGTCGAAGCCAGCCGAAAGATTGATTTAAAATTATTTAAGAGAATGTGGTTTGTTTTGTTTAGCACTGAAAATTTTTTCACGTTAACGTACATGAGTAATTGCTGAAAGAACTTTTAATTGTTTCGCTTTGTCTTCAAAAATATTTGATTCATTACGAATATAATAAATCGTTGAAAGAAAACAAAACAAATATCTATAAATACTTTTTTCCCTCTTAAAGAACAGGAACTATACAATTTTCGTTACAAAGCAAAGAAGTTTAAGGCTTTAAGTCTTAGTTTATTTGTAAGCATCCTCATCATTCCCGAAGTTATGTCTTATATCTGTGAAGGTATGTACCTAGGTATATTGCAATGTGTACAGTACAGTGATGATGTATTAAAAGAAAAAAGGTTGAATTTGGTATTCTTGTCACGTTCGCATAGTGCACAGCACCGAAATGTCTTTGCGTCTATGAAAACTCGGGATACACGGGATGTGTATAGGTAGGTATATGAGAATATATGTATGTGCATAATACATAGCTTATATCTTCTTCTATTTTCGTTGTGTACTTTGAAGCTAAATCTCATTTTATTTGAAGCCTTGCAGCGCTACCCAGCATAACAAATATCGCACCTGTACAATGTAAGTAACTCGTACATTCATTTTGAAGTGAAATCTCCTGCATTTGTACGGGATTTTGGGTTTTATACTAAACGAGAATGGAAATAACTGGAATTTATAAGGATTAATAAATTCAAAAATATTTGTCAAAAATGCCTTCTCATCTCAAGGGTGGGACCTGTTAAGTTAAGTAAAAATAAACCTTAAGAAAAAATAAACCTTCTCATCTCAAGGGTGGGACCTGTTAAGTTAAGTAAAAATAAACCTTAAGAAAATAATGAGCAGAATAAATATTCGCGATTTTGCGAATGTATAGACACCAAATAGGTTCTTCCATTTTGATTGATCGATTTTGATTCTGAATAAAAAGAATAAAGACTGAAAGCTGAAAAATAAAATATGATACAAACCAAAACATGTATAAATTGTGGATCAATCCACGTGTGAGATTGAGGTTCAATCCTCAGTAGCAATTAAAATTCCTTCATCGCCTCTCGCGAAGAACTGGAAAGCCTTTTTAATATTTTTAACACTAAAAAGAGCTTTTAAACAAAAAAGCAACAGAAAAATTAAAAGTCAACAGCCAAATGCTGCTAACTTCGTCAACATAAGCCCGAAATTCTTATGAAGTTCTTATTTGAACAACCTCAACTCAACCGCATTTTATTGAGCCCTAGATTTGCTCTGAAGGAGTCCTACATTCTTTTTTGGGGTGAGTTCAGGCAATGAACAGGGTTGTCAAGTGGCATGTATTTTACTTCAAATGACAGGGGTATGTGGTAATTCTGTGATTTAGCGTATTTGAAAAACTGAAAAACCAGCTTTTTAGTGTGATTGCCAAGGAAACTTGGTAAGCCATGGGTAAAATTCAACGAACGAATCCGATATTGACAATCAGTCAATTCCATGACGTGCGATTGGGTCCACAGAAGTTAAGTTACATTCATAAATGTTTTGATAGGAAATTCGGATTCACATTTATCAGAGCAACAGAGGTCTTTTAATTTGCTTAAATCACAAAATGAAGAAACAGATGCTGAACTTGGAACGCTGTCCTCAAAATTGCAATGGAAAGCCTGTTTCCTTGAACAATTCCATCAAAACTTTTATAGAGAATTTGAAGAGCTCTCAAATGTTTCGAACTGTATAGATTTGAATGCCATTTCAAATAATTGAAAGATTACCTACAAAATTTTCAAGAAATTCATGATGGTAAAATCAAAATTAATTAATAATACAAAAAAAAATTGTACAAAAGAAAGAATTAAACAGATGATGATAATTGGTTGTTAAAAGCTAATTACATCTAAGCAAGAATTTTAAATTTTTTTAGTTTTTATACCAAAACATTAGAAATACAAGATTCCAGAGCAATAGTTTAATGTAAAGACCCAAGTTTTAACATTTTTAAGAACGCTCCAGTTATAGTGATTGTCCTTATTGATTGTGGAAGAATATTAAATAGCCGATAAGACATGATAGAAAAAAATTACATCTAATACGTTTGAAAGGTTTCTTCAAAGATTGCATCTCGAAATTAAGCGAAAATTGAGGTTACCAGATTTCATTAAAAATAATTTTAATGTCTTAAAACAATATAAATGACGAACTGGGAGAATTTTGAGAGCACAAAACAAAGGAAAGCTAGAATGTCTACAAGGCTTACGACAAATTTTTCTAACGACGTATTTTTGTTAAATCAATATTGGTTGTATTTTATTTTGATAAATACCATCCCAGCAAGAAATTCCATATTGTAACTTGGAATAGAAAATACCATAGTTAATTACCTTTAATAGCTTAGTTGAGCACACGTTTCGTAAATAGAAAAAATGTCTGAGGGTACAACGGAGATATTTTTTAAAGGATTCAGCATGATTTGCAAATTGCAAAAGTGCAAAAGACATCCGAAAGTCTAAGTTCAGTCCCAAATATTTGAACTCGTCAACTTTCTCAACTACGAAACATTTATCACTACAAGTCAAATCACATTGAAATGAAGGTGAGGAGGAGCCTGACGAACAGCGGCAAGTTGACAGTTTAAAACTACGACACTCAGATGCGTGAAAGCTATCATTTGCATCCAATAATCTACATGAAGATAAACTATAAAACATTACCTTTATGGTTTTGGAGCTTATTACAAATTGTGTTCAAAAAACCAAATTCGCAATAAGTCAAGATCAAAATTAATATTTGAAATAAGATCTAAAGGATTATTTGCACCGTAGGAAAGCGCAATATCGTCGGCAAAAGCTGTTGGCGAGCCCTTGAAACTCAAGGCGAAAAGCGAATTGATGTATACAAAAAATAAATTGGACCCAAGACAGAACCTTGTGATACACCCAATTTAAGAGACCTTGCATCATTCACATTTTCAACTGAAACGGTTATCTTTGAGAGATTTCTTAAACATGCGGTGTAATGTAACACCAACTTACAATTAGCAAGTTCTTGACTAATAAATTCATTGCCATAAAAACGCTTTCTCGATAAACCGTTCGGAGAAAATTGTAAATCCCATCCACTTCCTTACAAGGCAATGGTTGTGAGAAATGCGATAGGCCAGGGATCCTTGCTCTATTTCGGCGATTTTTTGCTTGTCTTTTGAAGCCGTTTATTTTTTATACGAACTTTCTTCAAGCTGTCCAGTAGTCTACCGAATTATATGCTTCACCTGGAAACAAGGGCATTCATTTTGATTATGTAACTAGAGTCATTGGCGATGGGCCAAGAAAGAATACCGAAGTTGGTGTTGTAGCAAATGATACATTCTGGTGGAACTTGTGTAAAAGAGTGGGGGAAATAGCTGCTGCGTGTTCAAAAAACTTCACGATAACAGTCAATGCAAACAATGATTCCCTTAAGCAGAAATTCAAAGAACCTGATTCAGAAAACGGAAAGGCGACTTACGATAGATTTGTAAGTAGTGACAAACACTTTTTGACTCAATATACTTCATTGAAAATCAACACAATTACACAATATTTAAATTAAGGAGAGAACTCAGCCGTTTTAAATTCAGTTCACATTTCGACCAAATCTACCTATAAGCCTATAAGAAGTTTTTGAAACATCTCAAGCGGTTTGCATTTTAAAAAAGATGACAAGGTCCTTATTCGAAAACCCGACAGTTATGGTTCTTCATCTAAGCAGCAGTATATCTATTGCTCCACTCACTGTTTTGACTCTGCTCTTCTAGCAGCAGAACTCATTCGACCATGATCATTTAAGTCAAAATAGGAAATATATGAACATTAAAAAAAAAAATTTTGTATCTTGCTATCTGACCCGGTCCAGCTTATTTGGAACGTTGTTCAAACAAAACTGCCAACAAACCAAAACTGTCAGTAACATCCTCTGTGTAAAACTGAAGATTGTCTGAAAGTTTTTAGCTTCTATAGTCTTGCAATGTTGGGGATGATGTAATATCTCATCAGCGTTGAAACAATTTTTGATATCGGGTCAGTAGTTTTTGAGTTCCCAATCCTTCTGAGCTACAAGCATAAAATAGAGTATATGTTATTGAAGGATAATGCAGCATATTGTAATACAGGACAAACTTTTAAAATAATCTCAGTAGTTTTTTAGATTTCCCTTCACGTTTACATTCTGTGGGTTTTCAGTTCCTATACCTGTAATAGGAACTGAAAACGGTTAGAAGCCAATTCTCAGATCTCCCAAATACATGCATACAATTTAATCAGAATCGGTGAAGCGATTTCGTAGGAGTATATGAACACTAGCACTGTAACACGAGAAGTTTATACCTATAGAGATAGGTTTTACGTTACTAAGCCCTCGCAATTATTTAAATTTCTTTGATTCGTAATCCAATGGGCATAGATCTCGACTTGATGAAAAAATAAATCTGAACAAAAGCTCTGAAAAGCATTTAGGATTTGAGAATTTGGACATATCTATAGAAGCTCTCCTCTCTTTCTTAATTCCAAAACTCCATGAATTAAAAGAAATCTCAATTTGCATTAGGAGAACTACATTCGATTGAGCGTCAAACCATTGAAAACCCAAATTAGCAAAGTATACCTTCTGATTATTACTCCCCATGGATTTTATTTACCTTAATAAGTTGCGTCTTAACCTCATTTTGTGGTAAACTAAATACAGCCGCAAGGAATGCTCATAAACTCATTTCACAGGCGATACTATAGAACATCCCAAACTCAGGAATCCTGAAAAAGAGTCATTAAAATTACTCAAAGGAGTGCAATAAGTTGCTCTTATGTGTAAGTAACTTCGTTGTGGATATAATACGAGACGAGATAGCACTCCCAGAGCTAGAGCAAAATTCCTTTCTCTACCATTGCCATTTACCACTGTCATTTTTGCCACCGCCTGCAAGCCAACATGCATGGTCGTAAATTGCCAATGTTAAGGGTTGTAAACTTCTTGCAGATAACACTCATTCGAGTTGGGCGCCACACACAACCATTATTATTATGATTATCGTTCCTTTAATGGTTGTAATTTTGAAAGTCGGGTTTACACATTCCTGCTTTTTGAAATCTTCATATACGACCCGTAAAGCAATTCAAAGATTCGCTCTGCCCCAAGTTACACTCTTCCACGTACGTATCCATTTGAATCTATTTCTCGGTAAAAGTTTCTCACCAAAATGAGGTTGATGCAAATCATTAGAGCTATACCCTATACCCCCCGTCCATCTCTATCTTCGCCCACGTGTGTGAGTATCTGTGTTTGTTTCGAACAAAGCAACCTTAATTTGAATCCCAGTCTGGGACGAAGTGAATAGCATTTAATAGGTTTAAAGGGACCTATTTAGCATAATGGAATTACACCCGGGTGGCGGCTAATAGAAAACCCCTAATAAAATTCTTCTTATCAAGAGTTTTGAATCTTTTCAATGTGATGTGGATCTGTATGGTTGATGCTGCACACATGCTGTTAGACAGTCAGACGCGTAGTGTTTTGTCACACACAACAAAGGTTAAGAATTTACCTTACTGCTCTCAAAACTGGCTTGGAGCTTACTTCTTTAACATGGACTCATAAGTGCTTTGGCAGAGCATTTTGGGTAAGCGAGCCTATACTTCCACAATTCTGTATACAAGTTGTGAACGTCGTGATCATAACACTGCGATAAGACTTTATGTCGGCGCTTCTGATGAAGCTCCCATAACTAGGCTGTCCACACAGCGACTTTTAATCTGCGGTTGTATCACACCGCAGTTACCCTGTTAATTTATTTATTTAACACGAAAAGTGGAAGCTGCCAGCGGTGCCTTTAGCGGCTCCAAAAAAGGATGTTTGTGGGTCAGAAATCGGTTTCAAGGATGTTGTTTGGTGCCAATTAGTCAAGACCTATATGAAGGCAACGCAAGGTGTTGTCAGACATGCATATATGGCAGCCATGCAAATCAATGCAAAACTCACACTCAAAACAGGTTACTAACATTTTGACTGCTGATGATAAATAGTAGCTGTTTTGATGAATGATCGGTGTCGAGTTACTTTGCGGCCGAAATTCTCAGAAATATGCAATGGCAGAGCTTCTGGGTGTATTTTATTGTTTCTTTGAATTTCAAGTTGAATTATTACTCAGGGAATTCTTTTCATACACTGAACCAAATTTGGTAGTTATATTGAATAAAACGTAGGTGGAATTGAAGAAAGGGTGATCAATATACGGTCAATGAAAACTATGTGTTGATTTGACAATTATATCGTCTTTTTGAAGAATTGCTTAGAATTTTTGGTTTAATTGATAAATCTACAAAATTTCGTCGAATTGAATAAATTTCATCACATTGTTATAAAATTTGGTGAATAACGATTCTTCAGTTTAAATAATTGAATTTTGCATTTTGACAAAATGTTATTCAGTTTGATGAATTTTGTTCTTCAAATAAATGAAATTTTTTTCATTTCCACATCATATTTTTTTCGAATGGAAGAAAAATGCTTCATAATTTCAAACATACGTTTTCATATGGATGAAAAATTCTTCAGTTAAACAAATGTTTATTCTTCGATTTGATGAATTTTCTTCATTTTAACATCAAATTTTCTTTGAACTGAAAAACATACTTTCAAACTTTCACGATCGCATTTTCATACTGATGAAAAATTCTTCATTTTGAAAAGTTATATTTTTCAAATTGATGAATAGTCTGTCATTTTCACAATAAACTTTCTCAAACTGATAAAATACTCTTCAAATTAACGACTTTTGCTTTTCGAATCAATGAATTTTCATTTCTTCAAGTTAAGAAAAAAATTTCAATATATTCTCAGAGCTCTTTCTTCACATTAAAAAAGTAATTTCAACGTATCCTGTTGCTGAAATAATCTTTTTTAATTGCCAAGCATACAAACTTCTTTTCTTTATACTTACTATGTTTGATACTCTTTGTACCATAAACAATGATTTCATTTAAGCACACCTACATATATCTTAATAAAATGAATTTTCAAAGTTTGTTCTTGATTGATTGAAAAACACGGAGTCAATAACCATTTCGTTTTTTAAAAATACACAGTTTTTTTTAAGTATAAGAACAATATATCTTTTTATTTTATTTTTTAACAAATTTCATGAAAGTAGGTATAGAAAATTTTTTTTTTCATTTTTCAAAGTAAACTTAGGAAGGGTAGGCACATACTTAGGTGGTATTTTGAAATTATAGTTTATTTATTTTGATTTATTAATAAATAAGTTACAAATTTAGATGAAAAACATTTTTTTTTTAAAGTAAATTGGTAGGTAGGGCAGATATGTTAATGAAAAGGAATTTATTTGAGTTTACTTATTAGAGAATTTACCTTTACCAACTTAGTTGGTGCCAAGAAGCTATGGAACAAACAAAATACAGCACAAGATCGACCATCTGAAACAGAGTAAAGGCAAGAACTTTATTGTGAAGGCAATTGATATGGTCTTGTTTAAAAACTAAAACATACTTTCAGTTATGTTTTCTGCTGCTTTCATACTCACAAAAAAGCATCCCGTTGGTCTTATCCTTGATACCACCCTCGAAAATTGGAATAATTTTTTTGTAAAGGCCATCAAAGCTCAACAACAAGCTGCCAGCGCTTGAAAACAGATGCTTGAAATCCATATCAATCTGTATTTAAGTAAGAAATTACATTAGTTTTTAAATAATATTCGAACCTTTTAAAATTACCAATTTAAAGCCCATTGGATTCTTATACTGCTTCCATTTTGCCAATATGTCTGCTGTAGATTCAGATTAAGCAACCTCAGCTAATTTGAACTTCTTCGAAGAAGCCCAATGCGACTCCATTTCTGCCCAAGAGCAGTTTCCTCTAATATATAATAATTTGGCACTTTCAAGACCTAATTTAAATTAAATTAAAATTTTTTTCTTGGGCTTGCAAGTCGAGCAAAGCGTTGCTTGTTGTTCTTCTATAAAATTAAATATTGAAATATTTCAAAATCTATTAAAAATTTGTGTAGTAATGAAAAAAGTCGATTGCAAAAACTCGCTCGAAATAAACAGTAATAACACTGGAGACACAAACGCGATTGACATATATACTAATCAACAAACAGCTTTTTTTTGCTTTTTTATTTATTTATGCAAATAAAATTAATCACAGAAAACCAATTAGACAAGAAGTTATTGCCACTGAAAAAACTACAAATGATTTCTTGTTCCAAATGTCATTTTTCAAATTATTCAAATAGATTTATTTTCCTAGGCTTCTATGTTTTGTCTTAAGTATTGCTTTGTTATACTACTTACCTTTATGATTCTTTATCCCGTTTAGTTATAAGAATCTTGTAAACTTTTTTCTCTGCGCACTATTCAACTTTTTGCACTATTAATTACTATTACTATTAATAGTAATAGTAATAGTAATAGTAGGATTTTAACTATTTAATGTTTTCACTTTGAACACTTTAACGATAATGAAAAATTTATCTACTTCTCAAACGAAGAAAACGACAGTTTTTCAGTTTGAAGAAAGTTTCGCCAATGTGAAGAAAAACCTTCCTGTATTAAGAAAAAAAATATTCATTTCCAAGAAAAAACGATGGCAAATTCGTATGACTGAATAAATTCTTCGTTTTGAAGAAAATTTTGTTAACGTGAAGAAAATGCTTTCTTCTGTTCAACAAAATGTATTCAATTTGAAGAAAGTATGATATAAGCTGCTCTGCTCTAATGGCTAAAACCAAATTTATCAATTTGAATAAAAAGAAATCAACATAAGAAAACACTTTCCTGTATTTGACGAAATTTCTTCAAATAGAAGAATATATGAAAAACTAGTGCAGTGAATGAAAAATTCTTCATTTTGAAGAATATTTTATCAAAATGGGGTAAACGCTTCCTTGCATTCAACTTAATTTATTCAATTTGAAGAAAATGCCGTAAATTATGAAAAAAATATTTTTCTGGACGTTTTTATTTTACATGATGATTGATGAAATTTCATCAATTTGAAGAAATTGAAACTAACCGATTGTTTTCGAATAACATATACTGATTTTGACGAGTAAATCTTCAATGATATGAAAAATTTTACAATAAATTGTCAATTTGAATAATTATTTTTTCAAAGTTTGAAGAAATATTTTCGTCAATATCACCTACGACATTTGGTTCAGTGTATTAGCAAGAAAGTATTTAAGATTTAATTGTTGAATTTGTTTATTAGTGTAACAAAAACTATGGATCCGTTTCCAAATAATATGGCTGTACGTAGGCTAGTGATCCTAACTTGTGGTTTTACAAGAAAAGTATCGCCAGCATTCGCATGTGAAAAAATTACGTAGAAAAATTTGAAAGCTGTTCAACAATGCTAAACTCATCTAGCTGGCTCACCAGCGCCTACGTTCCCGGTTCAGTGAGAAAATGGGGATTAGATACAATCCACATTGCTTAGGAACAATGAAGCACACTAAAGGTGAAAGAGTTTTTGAAATCGGTCCAGTAATTTCAAAGTTTCCGTCAAATTTTCCCGTTCACGTCCTGTTCCCGCGGGAATATGGGGATGAAATACACTCTATACTCCTCGGGGATTGAACCGCATTGTAAAGTTGAAAACAATTTTGGAATCGGTGCTGCGGTTTTTGAATGGAGATGAAATATAATCCGTATACTCGGAAATAATGAAGAACTTAACAGTGAATTTTTTTTTGAATTGGTCCAGTATTTGCAAAGTTTCCGTTCATGTTCCTTTCTCCTTGCCGGCGGAATAAGGAAATTAATAGCATTCTAGCGGGTGAAAGAGTTTTGAAAGCGGCTAAGCAGTTTCTAAGTTCACGTGTATGTTCGTTCCCATTCCCGCGGGAATATGGGTATAAAATATACATATAAGCCTTTCTCTTGGATTATTCTATCTAGTTAGTTAAAAGTGATTTGTTTATTAAGCTTTCATATTTTTATAAGCATTGGCTTGAAGTGCAGTCAGCCGAAAAATGAGAGTTATAAAATTTTTGAAACGAATATTTAATTCATTATTTGTATATATTTTATCACAAAATTAAAGGAAAAAATTAAATAAAAGAAAAAAATTAAATCTTAAAAAGCTCATATATCAAATATATTATATATATATTTGAGCGCAGTTTTCAGGTATGAGTATAGAGTATTCCAATTTTTCAAGTATTCGGTAAGATTCTTACACTGACAGGGTGATCTTTCTCCAGTGCGATAACCGTGTATTTCGTTAAGTATTGAGCAGATGCCGATAAAATGACGAACATCTTCTTTTGTCCTTAGGTTGAACAGAGAGCAGTTCACGTTGTCGACGTTTACGTACGGCAGGTAATTCAGAGGTAAAAGTTCGCCTCTTGTTTTGAAAAGGGTTGAAATCATATCCA
The DNA here is from genome assembly GCA_914767635.1 of Melanostoma mellinum. Lineage (NCBI taxonomy): Eukaryota > Metazoa > Arthropoda > Insecta > Diptera > Syrphidae > Melanostoma > Melanostoma mellinum. The sequence goes on from OU612058.1 coordinate 174,384,764, forward strand.
GGCTATATCTGTCATTGAAGTAGTTCACCTCTCTGAGTTCGTGGTTTAGCTGTTTGTAACTGCTTCTTGTTTCGCTCTGTTCGAATTTCAACTTAAAAGTTCTCATGGAGTGTTGTTCTATTTTTGTTATTATATCGTGGGTTTCTTTATTTATAACTGTATCACCTGCTCACAGTGTAATATTATATTGGTTTTCGAGTCTCGTCCATTCGCCAAAACACTGAAGATTTCTGTCTCGCAGATGTTTTGCAACTACGTTTGGGAGGCGATTGCTGGGAAGTGACATGACCTTAGAGATGTAGGTAAAGTGAAGACTTAGAGTGTAAATGTGTAGTGGTGGTAGCCCCGTTTCCAGGTGAAGCATGTAACTCGGTGTATTGTGTGGAAGTCTGAAAATTTTTTATTAAAGAACCTTAAGAGTTTTTCGACTTCTTCATATTCATAGATTCCCCAAATTTGAGAAGCGTAGCACATTATGGATCTTGCCACCGCTTCAAAAATTTTGTATTTAGCACTTGGTGCTACATTGTTTGACCCTATAACTCCTCACCAACTGGTGTTAATTGCACGTTTGGATTCTATTAATTTTCCTTGCAAATGTTTTTTAAAAGAGACTTGTGGTGTTATAATAAAGCCCAGGTATTTGTACTCGTTGACGTTTTCAAGTTCTTCGCCTAACCACGTCCATCTCTTGTTCCTTGAATATCGCCCATTTCCGTTTCTGAAGACCATTATTTTGGATTTCCTGATATTCACCTCCAGATTCCAATGAGAACAATATTGTTCTAGCTTGTTTATCATCATTTGCATCATGTTTGATGTTTCTGCAAGAATGACAATGTCGTCTGCATACATTAAAAGCTTTATTCTGAGCCCATCAAAAAGTATTCCTCCCGGTAAAAATCGAACGATATCGTCTAGGAAGATAGAAAAAAGTAACGGACTTAAGAGGCATCCTTGCTTGTATCCTGTTTTTGGTTCGAACCAATCTGACAGTCTGTTTACATCCCATACTGCTCCAAGAGAGCGACTTCTTGCAGGGGCAGTGTATAATGAAACGTGTTTCCGCTTAGTGTTTCATTTAAGAGGGATTCAAAGTAAGTAGTTTCAACTTTAATGTTATGTCCAAGAGCAGCGCCATTAATTGCCTTGGCAACTTTCCAAAACGTCTTACTCTATCTTATTCTAAAGAAGGCATCAAAATCCGCTGCATAGTTTTAAAGATCTAAGCATACAGACAACGGAAAGGGACTTTGTTTAATACCATGTATGTTAAGTCAAGAGTCGTAAGCTAGACGCCAAAGAAAAATAACCAAAATAAAATTTTGATCTTGCGCATTCTTACAAAGCTAAATTATTGCTGTAAGTCGAAAAACTTTCACAGGTAGGTAAGACGATTTACTTTTCTGTCTTAGCTCAATGAAAACGGAATTAGCAAGACTCATCTAGTGACCCGCCAGTTTCTTGTCTGAATTATATTCAGTTATCAGTTGTGACTTAGAGACTGGAAAATAACTATCAATTTTGCTAGCTCTTTTGTTAAGTGTTTTGCTCACTTAAAAAGTAATAATTTCCAGGAAACTAATGACCAAACACACAAAAAACCATAAAAATAACCAAATACTGATCTTTTCGATCAAGAATGAGCTTTCTAACAATTATGAACCTTATAAGTTCCACTAGAAAGAAACAAAAACAATTTTAGTTTCTTACAGCTATACAAATTCAAAATGAAAAAATGTACACGACTGGGTGGGACGAATTTGCGATTGTGTGCTAATTAAAATATCAAATTCTTAAAGCTGACTACAAGGTTTTAGAACTCGCTCTTCATAGTATAGTTATGGTATTGGTAGTACAAATATATATAACACAAAAAATTGAAACAAAAAGAATTAAATTAAATATTCCAAAGAATTCAGCGAATATCTCATGACGCAATTGTTTTGCAGCTGCTAATAAATATAAACGCTGAAAATTAAATCCAAACCGTTAGAGGTGTTTTTCAAAAAAGAGTTTTTTTTAATGAGTTCTTCAGAGGCTTTTTCAAACAACTGGGCTATATATTGGCACTAAAAACTCATAGGAATTGTTGTAAGTCTTTTAATTCTAAAATAAGAAAACGTACTTGCTATAACTATACCGCCAATTGTCAAATTGAAAATTCCTAGAAAAAGTGCTGCCAATATAAAAATAAATTTCGAAAGACCATCTGTAAGAGGCGAGAGCGGGAAGTTTGGTAAATATGATTTTCAATTACAATTTTCGAAACTCCTCGCGTTGTACTGGACTTAGTCTATAAATTGTGAAACGACAATGCGTACTGACCACGAATATACCGCCAATTGTCAAATTGATAATTACTAAAAACTAGTGTTGCCAGTTAAAAAACCATTAAGCCAACTAAAATATATATTTTATTTTAACTTTGAAAATTGTAAGGAAATATATATTTTACTAGCACGATAAAAGAGATAACGTTGGTTTTTACTAAAAGTTCTAAATAAGGCTTATAAGTTTCTCTTGGGAATTTCCCTCAAAATCCTACATCAACAAAAATATGGAAAAAATTGTCAGAAATCAGTAAAAAAGCCTCAACCTCCTTAATTTAAAAACTAAATTTTAAAAATAAATTTAAAAAGAAGCTTTAAAATTTAATCCACTGTTTAATCTAAAAAAGTACAAGCCAACTAAGAGTTTGTCTTCGAAATTCAAACCTCCTTGTTGAGACATCAAGCCTAATTAAACAGGCTTCGGAGCATTTTCATATCAGCACAGCACACGTAATCTAAATGAGAAATAAGTATAGAAAACCTTGCTTTCTCAGCTTAGATAAATAAATAAGAAAATAGGGCATCGCAACAAATCTGTGGAAACATCGGCGCTTAACGCATTTGCAGGCCTACAATTTTACTTTTATTTCGCAGGGGAGGTGGTGTGAAAAATGTTCCTGTAACCGTTAATTTTTAAATGTAGAATTCTTCGCCATTCGGGGCTGAATGCACTTAAAAAACTTCAATTGTCAAAGTACTGAACAGAGCCAAATATAGTTCAAAAGGTGGAAATTGTGTGAAAAAGTAAATTTTATTGGTTTTTTTTTTCCATGCAGTAGTATTTGGATAAACTTCATATTTAATCAAAAAAACGAGATGTGGACAGTTGTAACACGTTACAACCGGGGATGATGAATTTTCTCCTTCCGCTGTTACTGATAGACCAAATCCATATATCCATATTCTGAAACCATCTCAAATTTTAGTTTAACATCACTGCTTAGATCTTCATCACAAGCTTCGCTAATTCCTGAAGCCATCTCAGGTATTACTTTAACATAACCTGGTATAACTCCCACAGCAACGGGAAGAACTTTTTATCCATAAAATCAAAACTGATTCAATTGACAAGTTACTTTCTGAATTGAAATCGAACTAGTTGTTTGTAATTGCTGCAAGACTGCTTTTAGTTTTTAATTTTTATATTATTTTTTTTTTATTTAATAAATATGAAGTCAAAACAATATTTTTTATTTATTCTTTAGATGGTGCTACAACCGTTCTTTCTTTGTGTTACAATCGAAACAAAGAAAAGGACGGTTGTAACATTCGACATTCTCTTTTGCCCAGCTTTCAACAGAAGAAAATAGAAAGTTGGAAAACTGAGTAGCTTAAAAAGATAGCCAAATATCCACTTGTCAGCTTCCGCATTATAATATTTTTCTATATGTTTATTGGTTCAAAAGTTATAGAACCAAATATGCAAAATGCTACTTTCGACCACACTGTCCCCTACTGCTAAGTTCGAAAGCGCTTTCTTTGCAGTTTTGTGCTGAGTGCATACGACTATACCACCCTACTCCACCGATTTGTGGAAGACTATACTTCTTAAGTTCATGATTTGTGCTTGTGCTTTGCAGCACCATTCTTATCGAGTATGCAGACGTTAAAAAAAAATCTCATGACAGTGAAAAACCTTGACGAAAGTTTACCGACCAAAGACTTTTCAGCATTCGTTAAATTTTGCGTAAACGCGCTCATTAATTGGTCGAAAAGCCTCATATCCAGATCCAAAGTCTTTGTGATTGCGTTACTTCATGCTTTATGACTGAAAACTGGTGGAGTATTGGTAGAAAGAGAGGTCATTATATGATTGATAATAGGGGTATGGTACGTTTCGTCATTTTTATCTCGTTTATTGTTGTTTCGCCCAAGTTGTTTCGCTTTTTGTTGTTTCGCATTTTGTTGTTAAATTTTTCGTTTGTTTAGTTTATTTATTTTTCGATATTTCTCGCTTCGCTTTGCATTCATTTCGTTTAAAGATCATTTGGCCTTTGATTACTTAATATTTTGGTCGTTTCGCTTTGTATTGTTTCGTTTTTCGATTAGTTCGCTTTTGTTTATACAGATTTTGATTATTTCGCCATCGTTTGATTGGTATTTTGCTTTTTGTGGATGAAAAACGAGGCTAGAGGTGTAAAAATTCGCGCGAAATACCAATCAAACGATGGCGAAATAATCAAAAAGTGAACTGTACCGGTTACTTTTGTATTGTAACAATTTGCTTAGCTTCTCATCAAACTTTATTGAAAATTGATTAGAATTATCAAAGATATATCATATTTTAGAAGCATTTTCAGAACCAATTAGTTAGAAACAATATCAAATTTCGAAATACATATTGGGTGCATTGTTTTATTAACAAAAACATTCAGTTGAACACCAAAACTGAAAATATCAATAATAATAATCTGATAATGAGCGAAGTAATTGAATGCCAAAACAATAGATTACCGTCGAGACAAAATGCGAAAAAACAGTTCTAGAGATATATAAAGTCCAAATAATCATTTGTAAGTTGAATGGAAATGCGAAACACATGGTTAGCAAGATAATAAATGCAAAGTAACTGTGCAGGAAATGATTGAAAGTCTAAGTAACAGAAAAACAAAACACGCAATGCGAAGTAAACAAAAATAATTGTGTCAAAAACAAAATAATGGAATGCGTAATAAAATGTGCGAATCAATAGGCACCCTGATAATAGTTTGGTAGTAGGTATACCGCCAACATTTTGCCAAAACCGTCTGACTTTGTTAATACGAAGAATAAAAAAGCTATGAGTGATTGTACGCTGCTATTCAATAAACCAGCCAGGTTGAAAATTTTGTACACTTCTCCAAGGGACGAAATAATAAAGGTTCTTCATTTTCCTTCAACTCTATGCGCAAATGGTCAGCTTCTCTTGTAAGTGCGCTACAACCACTTCGTCACCGTTGATTGTGTTCCACCCACTCAAAAATTCACCAAAGTGCTCCGTAACGCTCTTAAATATTTGATTCGAAGTACCAAAGAACGCCCCTGTAATGCGATTTATGAGTTCCTTTTGCCATTAACACCCACACTCACACCCTATCGATATCCTTTGCCGAAACAAATTGTATTGCAAAACCATAACCACACTAACCACATTTATGTAATCCTCACGCCTTCTCAATATTTTTCCTTTCTCTTATTTTTTTTTCCTTTGAAAATAAATAAAAAGTAGAAAAAACCAAAAGAAAATTCCTTATGAATAAAAAATGTCCCTTCAGCCAACTCACAATTGAATCAATATTTCTTAAAAAAAGGGTAATTCGCGTAATATGTGAATTTATTATTGGCAGATTGCCATAAATCTGCGAAAAGTGGGGTGCGGCACTCTAGAAAGCGCAATAGGGTGGATTTTCATTTTCGCCTTAAGGCAAGACGACAATCTTGGTTGGATGCCAAAATTTGCTAAGTAAACCTCATGTTTGCATAAGCTCTTTGACAAACACCGCGAAATCATAACCCGATTCGTGTGGTGCGGCGCGTCGCATATACATAAGTTCCTTTTATGTCAATTCTAATTTTCGAGAGTGATCAGGGCCATAAAGAAAATCTTCTTTTCTTAGCCCCATCCCCAAAGGTGCTCCAGCCTCCATTGGTAATGCATTGCCCCATCACAGAGGACAGAAATAAAGGTATAAGAAGTATGAGTAGGTTAAGTTGTCTCAACCTAGTACATTATTCAGCAGCGAATTGTAATAAAGCATTTTGGTCTTTTGCCGAGATCTCTTCGGAGTGATTCCGTGCGCAATTTATGTGCCATTCTTCTAATGCGTCCTGAATTATTTCGCCCGATGTCGTGCAATAAACTTGGATTCGTTTGGTTTGTGTGTCCGTGTCAGTGGTGGGTTTTTGCTTTATGACTTCTGGAATCTCCCATTGCATTAATCTTTTATAAAGCTGAGGTCACATAGGAATTTATGAAGTCTTCTTTTTGGTGAATAAGTCTGCAGTTACTATGGCTCTTGCTTTATTTGTCTTCCTCTTCGGGGTGTAAATTGGCGGTGTGGCGGATGTTTTTTGTTGTTGTACTTTACTTGTAGCAGGGTTGATGTACGAGGGTTTAAGTGCATTGTTGTTTTGTGCTTACTTTTATTGCCACAAATAAAGAGTCCCGTGTCTCTGTCCAAGGTCGTCGAACTGGTTGATTTAGCTATGTTTTTCATATTACCGTGCCTATGAGTTTTTCAATTTCGTATATTAAACCTTCATATCCAGTGGGTTTTGTAAGCCTTATGATTCTAATGGTATAAGATCACGGCATACACGACGGACTCAAGATTTGTTGCATTTCACATGAACAGCACTATGTTAACCATCCTTTACTTTTTAGTGAAAACTTAAGAAATAATTTCAAGAAATAAAACACAATTGAGTTAGGAACAATTCCGAAGTCCATTTAATCTTTTTAAGAAAAAAGAATAATGAAAAACTTTATGTTATACGAACGCACCCGTAAATAAAATTAGAAAAGTGAAGTAAGCTTTGATTAAAAATATGAAAATTTGTCATGTTCTTTTGGAAAAAAAAATTTACTATTAAAATTTATTTTAATTTAATTTTGGTGGTGCCAACCCCCATTTATTTGGCTATTTCTCAATTTAACTTACAAACTAAGAAGCTTTTTAGCTGTAACTTAAATTAACTAGTTGGGGGGTTAAGGGGACGAATCTTTGCTTTAGGCAGGGAGTACTGATATTAAAGTCAAAACAAGAAGAGTAAGCATTGACATTCTTCAGCATTCGGGAGATGGGTTTATTGGACCGTAAGAGGTGGGACGATAGAACAGGCAGGAATTACGAGTGTTACGAGGGTATGTATTCAGAAAGATGGATTCGTTAAGGGCTGTGCAGTCAATGATGCCTGTAAAGATTCGGTGGAATGAAGATAATGTCAAATATTTCTCTTAGATCTTTCAGCGTATTCAGGTTGAGAAGTTTGGTACGGTTTTGATAAGGAGGTACATAATATCAAAGGATTACTTCAATTAAGACCTCGAAAAGCAAATCGGAAGAAACGGCTTTGGTTGCTCTGAGTTCTGGTGCAGTTGTTGGTAAGACGAACAGACTGGACAAGCACATTCAAGGAGATATGTAAAGGGATCGGGTAAGGTAGTCTGCCAATTCTTCGGACCATCGTTTCACGAAGCTAAGTGCTAAGTTTACCTTAAAAACTATATCGTCAATGTGCTTGAGATGATTCAGTTCACGATCGCAAATAATCCTAAGGTCACGGATCACCTGGAGGGGGAAAACCGATTTGACTATGTAGAAGATAGCTGCGGGGAGGAGATTTAATGCGTTTACGTGAGAAGGTATTTGATTGGCTCTTGAAAGTATTAAGCTCCAAGCTTTTTTGGGGCACCATATAGAAAAATTGTCGAGATCCTGTTGGAGGTGGGAAAAGTCTTCAGAAGAGGAAAAGTCCGGGTAAAACTTAGTATCGTCAGCGTAGAGAAAGATGGAGAAGTGTTGACGATCATTTCAATGTCGTTAATAAGAAGAAGAATGAAGAGATGATGGCCTTAATGGTTTCCTTGGGGATCACCGGATGAAGCTTAGAAACAGCTTGATAAGGCGGAACTGAACCGAACGCTGTAAAAACAGTTTTCTAAATATGAAGATGGTGGAAAGTTTAAATAGAATAAGTTTATGGAAGATCTTATCGAAAGCTTTAATATGTCTAATTTTGACTAAAATTACTGGACTACACGGGGTACCTTTCGACAGCAGATGGCGAATTATAATTTTGTGTTCTAAGCTATGTGCGTCAGAAATTCATCATCAAAGCTTTTGTTCCCTCGGTCTTACCTTATCAAATCTAACACAAAACATATTTGAGAATACCTTCTCGTCTTAGATACCACTTGCTTATACCATCGCAAAGAACAACAAAAGCGCATACACGCTACAGAATAATTTTCCGGTGAATATTCTTCGATACATGCCCTCTGCTTGAATCTATAACGGCCACGTCCATGAATCATCCTTTTTTTCTAGTGCACCGTTTTGCTAACTTTGGTCCAGTTGTCAATATCATGTTCAGCTAAAACTATGCTTAAATTGGTGGCTGATTAAAAACTGACTGGTTTGATCATACTCGCACTGAAGCCCATTATCACTCTTCCCAAAATGAAATAAATCATCTTGGAGTAATTTAACACACTTTTACGATCTCAGAACTTTGACGATCGCAGAAGCAGTTTAAGTCCAATAGATGTTCCACCGGAACCCGTGGCGATGATTCCAAGGCTTAATCTTTGGCAAACACATACAATCAGTTGTTCCTCAGGTATGGATCAAACCAGAAGGCTTCGTGGGGGTGACTGTGAACTGCACAGATGCGTCCGCCTTTCAAGCGGGTAATGGCTATAAGGTCCGTTCCGAAGAATGGCTGGACAAGAAAATGTATTTGCATCCACAGCGACAGCCAATCTGTGCTTAAAACTCTAAATAACCCTCTTTTGATTTAGGAATGTAGGTTCTCTCTGAACGCAATCGGAGGACTAAGGTTATTTGTGTCTAACTTTGGGTTGTCAAGGCATCGTCGTTGAACTTTCTGTACAAGGATGAAAAACCAGCGCTTGAGTTTGCTTCAGTTTTCAAGGGGTTTCATCAACGATTAAATCTGTCAAGAGGACAGTAGAAGGTGGCACGCCTAAGTTGGATGCAAACAGACTTACGACCCGATTCTTTTAAAATTAACAGTATTGACAAGTTGTGGTTCAATTCGAACGTTCTGACTTGTGAGGTATTAGTGATGTCTGGCTAAATGGGGGAGTGAACGTATGCTTCCTAATGTATACAAAAGAATTAAATGAAGTTTTTGTTATTCGTTATCAGAAATGTTTGCAGATAACTTATTGTCGTTGCCACAGGACGCTTCGCTCTCGCCAAGCATTCAAACGAGCTTGGCTTACGCGATATGTCTTCTATGGCTTCACCCAAATAATAATTTAAGTTGTATACGGGCCAATTTCCTAGACTAATAGGTTCCATAGTACTGCAGTAGGATTTTTTTTTCGGTTGTTTATGTGTTTTTTTTTCGGAGATCATTCGGAGATTCCGGAATGAGGAATTCAAAGGAGTTCAAAAATAAAGTTAAGTATTCGAAGGTTAAACAAGATTTTCTAAGTGTTAATCGACGTAATATAAGTTTGGCCTGTTTAAAATGTTAGCTATAATGTCTGCAGAAGTAAGTGAAAAACAGTTTACGAAAATGAAGGCTGCTCTTAAGCTTAATACTCGAAGCCAATAACAAGATTCTCTATGCGTCTTTTTAATCGAAGTTTGATAAAAAGTCACTGTCCCAAAGCTCCATTGTGGGTTTGAAATCCAAAAACTCTCAAAGCTTAAATGCGATAATCAAGTTTTTGTAGAAGATTATCACATCTCTTTTTTTGAACACCAATTTTCAAAATAAAGAAATGGTAAATTTAGATTGAAATATCCGTTGTAAGGTAACTGAAAAATTATTTTAAAATCGATTCTATACACAATATCACCATAAATTGTAAACATAAAAATTATAATGTGCCGATTGGTCACCCCTCACCATTCCTTTATCCGATGGCTCTAATGTTCACAAGCAAGCTCATTAAAAATGAAAGTAAAAATATTTAAAATAGAAGAAAAAAAGAAAAACAAAATTGGGGTTATAAATAATTTCTTTCTTGCTTTCCTTTTTTCACCCTGCCTCTTCCTTTAGTGCATTGCCACCCACCCCTGGCAAGACCCAGTCGTCAAATGAACAGTTCGCTATAGGAACAAAGGAAAGCAAATTTGGCATAATTTGAGGACTGAGGTCCTTTGTCGCTGTCGGTGGCGACAAATTCGATTTTCGACCAGAAGTTCTTAAAATCAAATTTACATAATTTTGTTGTTGCTCATCTGGAGAGGTTAAGTAAGCCAACAACAGCCGCCGGCTAAAGGCAGAAGCTTGTACCACTTGGGCGGAACTGTTTTCGATTATGCAAATTTAAACACTCGACTTGAAAATGCTGTAGTAGCAGGCGGTATAACACTGACGAAATATAAGCTTAGAATGATTGTCAATTCAGTGCATCCAAATCGGTGATCAGGGGCCCGTTGTTTGGTTATTATGAGATTGACATTGGATGTCGAGAATATTATTTAAAAATGAATATGACATGTTTGGTGGTTGCTTCGATTTTTCGTACGTTGCCGCTGGTTTGTTCTTTTACTTTTTCATAAAACCACTAAAATCCAATTGACGAAAGTAAGAACTGGTGCTTAATTGATAACCAGTCCAAGTCCTTGCATTTTTATTTCCACTATACTTCAGAAGACGATATATGTACATATTCAAAGGTGTGAATCTATAGTGCTAGGTTTCTTACGAGGCTTTCTGCTGAAAAATCTGGCTTGCAGAATTGTTCGCTCACACAAAGCACTGTTTTTGAAAATTCGTAGAATGTACTTCCATTCCCTCCATTCCCTCACGAGGCATGGCTCCTCGCTCTGTTGCGCCACCCTATTTATTTATTTATTTATTTACTAAGACCGGATAATTTTTAGGGTTTTTTTCAGTCTTAGTACCAGAAATGGATCATATTAATCCATTGAATTTTAAAGATTTCATCACCCTAAGGAACTGCTTAACCGAGAACATCGCAACAACATTAACTTTTGTTGAACGAAGTTTGAAAAATACCGTAATTCTGTTCTTTTGGTATTGAAACATATCATTTTCCAATTGAAATCACAGAGAAATTCAAGTCAATTCCAGTTGGGACAATACATCACAATTGACACATGTACTATTGTACATTCCACCCGCTTTCCACAATCTTCAAGCCTTTTCTTGTGCTATTTTCACACGAAACAACAACAAAAGAAAATATTTAATGGAAACATTTTTGTTTCTGCAACAGAAAGGAGGAGGAATAATTGATCAAATTACAAAATTATTCAACTATAAAGTTCAATTACACAATGTGCGTTCAAACGTACACTCTGAATGAAACACTTTCTCTCTTCAGATGCATTTATTCTTTTCTGGTGGTGATTAGGATCGTTGAGTTTCTATATTCATCCTTTAAGCAAGAAAACCGGAAATTCGTTATCTCCATTCAGTCAATCAGTTTCTTATTAACTTGTCACTGGGTGAAAGTGTAGAGAAAGTCTGTAGAAAGTAAGAGACAGGACGACACAAAGACGAATGCTCGGCGTGTCATGAATAATGCATCACTCGTACCAACCGACCCCGCGTGGATGGATATATGTGGAATCCCTAAACATACACGCACCAATTTGGCATTTGTATCATGCACCACACACACTTGATTTGCCGTTGAAAACGTCGTTTGAGGATATTTGAACAAACACACACAATCCTTTGTGTAGACAGGAAGCAGCCACCAAACAATATTTGGTATTTAATTCGCCTGATTTGGCCAACGGTCGCACTGATGACAGCAACAACCCAAGGCAAAAGGGGGAAAACTGAAAACATAATTACCAATCCCCTGTTGGGTATTTGACCAATTTAGCAGCATTCATTGAATGGACCCAGCAAGACGAACTACGACCCGCAACCCTGATGGTTCGTACGTAATATAGAAACGCCTAAACGGCAGAAGACCAATTGACCCTTGCTGGCGGCCAAAGTAAACAAGTGGCAGCCCCTCGGTTGGGTTAATGAAGGAATTTATATGAAAATCATGGATTAGAAATGGAATTGAAACTCGCAACAAGGCCTCCAACATGTGCGGACGTCAGTCATCAGATTTAAATGAATATATTCTCGGCCTTGTCATGGAGGAAGATATTTTTCTGGTGACCACTGGATTATATCCAAATAATGGAAGGAATCGTTTTGTTTTAATTGAATAATTGTCTTTTGTATGTGGTATGGGCAAATCGGTTTCCGTTTTTCCAAATTTGTTCGATTCTTAGTTTTAATGAATCTGGTCCTTGTAGATAGTAATCAAAAGCATTGTAGGTATTCATTAGTTTATAAGTGTAGAGTTTACTTAAGATTTAGCTAGCTCCGGATCAAGATTGACAAAGAGCAAACTGTGGATGCTGTGTTTTCAGTGAATATACCCTACTTGTAACTGGAAAAGCATCAGTGATCCAGATCATCACTGGGAATACACCCACCAATTGGACGACCTTATATTAAATGTATTTTCTTAGCAATGATTTTGCAATGGTTTATCATTAACGCACGACAAAGTTGCTATTCAACACACAGCTTTTCAGATTAGGCATATCATATTGCTTCACTGCTTTGTCTAGCAATCCCAAAACCAGCATGAAAAGCATGAAGGGTCAAGAGCAAAAATCTAAGGATCTGGACAGAACTCATCTTTGCCGTCAGCGACAGAAGTACATATATTTATATATCAGCAACCAAAACCTCGCGAAGGCGAGTATTCATTCATTCATTCATTCTACTGGATAGATTCCTGTTCTGTTTAACACTGCAAAGAAACTGAAGAGCAACATTAGTAAGCATTTTATGGGGCTATAAGTTTGAGTTGCTCATATAAAATTAAGGCTTATTTTTATGTTTAATCATATCGCTTTAAATAGGTTTAGAACCGATATTTTGACAATAAGTTCATTCGTTGAAGCCCTGTGGTCGCCATGCTGTCGCTACAAAGTGTTTTTTGAAACACATACATTCTCCGTGTATTTTAAACTGCGGGTTTTTTCAATACTACCTGGACTTACCCTCAACTCAGCCTCGATTTTTGCTGGGGCGACTTGAGGCAATGAACAGGGCTGTCAAATGGTTTGTATTTCACTTCAAAGACAATGTGGTGATTTTGTGGTTTAGCATTTTTTGAGGACTGGAAAACCCTAGCTTTTTTTGACAACTCATAGGGCTATCAAGGAGACCTGGGTCAACCCTGGGTAAAGTTATATATTGATGAAATCAGTTCTGTCGCCGCGCCGTAATCAATTGATCGATTTTGCCTTGGGTGCGTCGGAGAAGGATGTTGTTAAAGTTAAATGCTGATCGCGAGCGTCTATGTCATAATAGTTGACCCTAAGAAGGGAGACCACTTTAAAATTTTCAAAAAATCTATTTCTTATTATTATATATTTCAAAAGTATGACTGTTATGACCAAAACTGAAAATATCAAATAAATGCAGAGTTATCGCATTTAGAGCGCGAGAACAACATGCGGTCGGGTGACGAGTCATATAGCTTGGGCGTTTTACAAGGAGCGACTTTCACTTCACAATGCCCTCTTAAGGGAAATATTTTCTAATTATTGTCATCAGTCGTCAGAATAAACAATAATCAAAAATCTGCTTCTGATTTTCTGAGCTATGGTTTAAAGAAATCCATAAAACCGATAAGCCACAGAAAAAGCATCCTCGCACATTTGCCTTTACTTTCAGCGATATTCGTTTTACAAATTACTTTTCAAAGTATTTTCCATCAGAGTTTATACTTATACGCGTGGAAAATATAACATTTAAAATGAATAAATAAAACATACATGTCCAAAACACACTCACTAGTTGAATGTTATTGAACTAGACCCGCTAGGGCCTTTAGCTTTTTCCAGATCTATATTTAAGATTCAGCACAATTGCGTATAATTCATCATCACTCTTCCAATCCTCTTACAATGCTTTCGTTGGCAAAGCAATAAAAGCATTATAGTAACACTAATGCGAAAAACTTTCCCGCACAGTTCAATAAAAAAAAAAAATACCCAACACTAAGCTCAGTCGTTGTGGTAGCAACTATACCACAACCAGATCAGAAATCTCCTTTCAATCTCTGATCATTATTTTATACCATTTGAAATTCCAATTTCAAATTGAAAACACAAGAAGCTGTAATGTGTTTTGTAAGAGTGCTAAAACGACACAATCGACCATCAGGATAATCCAATACAATCGATGGGACAGAGACTCGATATTGGTTTCCATTCGTGTATCGCTATGAAGAGTCTATAAAGCCGCACTTAGAAAGTTCCATCAGGAATGGCTACACATAGCAAACGCAGCATGAAGATGGTGCACTACGGATGTAAGACAAACTCATCCCATCGACAGGATATGAAATGCCATCACATTAGCAATCAAATCACCTTTTCTATGTGTTGCAGGACAAGCGAATGTGTGTTTAGCGCGTACAAAATGGAGAAAACGTCCACTCATGAACTGGTAATGAAGCCATCCTTGGAGGACAATAAAAGAATAAAGCTAATGCTCGTTTCATGTTTAATGGGGAAACTTCTTTTAAGATATTCCTTGCGTATGCTACCACCATCTTCTCCCACTCAACTGAAACGAAGAGCCGAAAGTCTTACGAGAAACAGCAGGACGGTAATAAAGGCGAAATAATTATAGGTAACGAGCACATTTATGGGATTGCTTATACGCTATGGCACTCCGTATTAATGAATTCGGTTTACACCGAAGTGTAGGTATGTGTGCTATGAAAGTGAGAAAACTTTTGATCACTGGATGCTTAATTTGGACTTAAAAGTACCAAAAGGTTGTTTTTATGATTTTTGTAACTTAGTTGAAGTTCTAACAAGTATTAAATAAGCATCAAACCATTGATCGCAATCAATATTAGCTTTAGTTTCAGGATTGTTGACAATGCTGTTATATTACTTATCACTTCGTGTTCATAAGACAAGCAATTATGAACATAATTTTTAACGAAAAATAAATTTATCCGCAATCTAAAAATACCCGACAAAATAGAATTACTCATTTCACTCAAATTTTCAATTTAGAAACCAATCACGTCACGCATTTTAATGGAAATGAGCTTTTCAAGTATGAAATGTTTGAGAAAGGTAGGAAAATTGAGTAAGCCTAGAGTATGCATGAAGTCGTGGATTAAACCCACCAGTTTTTGTGACCGCAAATGTCGGGTACATGTACCCAGATTCGTAGAAGCTTTCACGTCAAAAATAAAATTTTACCAAAAAAAAAGATAATACCTAAATGGCTTGTTTGCAACAATGGCTCAATGTAAAGATCCGGAAAACCCTTTGTTAAAGAATAAAGCAAAAACGTATTTTTTTGTAAGGAACTAGGACACTGGGAAAACTCTCGACATTTTCAATAAACGTTTTAGGGGGACTGTTGTGGTTTGTTACATTGTTGTCATATTATGCTACAGAGGTAATGCTGGACAGTGGTGGATTTCCCGCACACTTCCTAAAAATTATTTGTAATTATATAATTGGTCAAAGTATAATTTGTTATTGTGATAAGCATGTTTTGTTTCTCCAAGTGTTTTTCTGTTAATGCCGAGTTCGATGTTGTATTGCGATTTTTCTGACTTTGGTCCTCCGAAGTACCTTTTAAGTATGTACGCATTTTCTAAAAAAAACTATATAAAAAAATTTATGACATGTGAGACAGATGACAGATGACTCGTGGCTCATGACACATGATAGATGACAGAGAACATATGAAGAATGATGACAGATGATGGATGGCAGATGACAGACGACAGTTGACAGATGACAGATCACAGATGACAGATAACAGATGGCACATGACAGATTGCAGATGCGACATGACAGATTGCAGATGAGACATGACGGATGACAGATGATAGATGACAGATGACCGATGACAGATGACAGATGACTGCTGACAGATGACAGATAACAGATGACACATGACAGATGACAGATGACAGATGACAGATCACAGATCACAGATGACAGAAGACAGATCACAGATCACAGATAACAGATGACACATGACAGATAATAAACGAGACATGACAGATTAGAGATGAGACATAACACACCACATGACAGATGGCAGATGGAAGATAAAACGTTGATAGATGACAAACGACAAAAGACAGATATCAGAGGACAGATGACAGAGCATTGACGATAAATGAGAGATAACAGATCACAGATTACAGATCACAGATGATGGATGACAGATAACAGACTACCTGCATGAGACACACACAAGCATAATTGAAATCATCAAGGATTTTCCGATCAAAAACCTTTGGAGCTGAGTTTGGCACGAATTCGCTTTGGCAAAGCTCTTTTCGCAACTGACTGCTGCTTCTTTGCCACTTGCATGAAGCCTTCATACGTCCTACCATGTCGCTTAGATAATTGATGCTGTTCGTGTTAGTTTCAAAAACCAGATATAGGTTTTATCGAGAACATTCAATTTTGCGCTGCAGAAATTTGTCACTATCTTGAATTTGACGGTCTGTGACGGATAATTATACCTTTTCTTTTTCGGACTTATTGAACTTCTGAAAACCATCAAAAAAGCTGGACAAGCGTTCGTCTGAGGGTTCACATTATCCAACATTAGTTCAGTTAGGGTGTCGGAAAAATGATCAAGCCGATAGAAGAACATTGTTTGGCACAGGTGCCAAATCGTTGTGTTTTCGGCACACCGTTGAAACTCGAAACTCTGTTGACCCTAATTTGCTTAAGCTTTGAGTTTAATTATACACTGTTATATATATATGTGATATCAATGTGTGGCCTAGCATTTATTGTCGCTGAAGACAAATGTTATATCCGTAGTCAGCGCTCATGTCATGACTCAAGCTGTCAATATTTGTGACAGATGTTTTCTGCATTGTGAAAAGCAATATCGAAGTTAAGCTCTAGAATTCGTGTTAGCCTTACGAAGCAGCTATCTAGACAAAAATTTAATAGGAAGTCGGTAAATCTTAATATATGGAAGTTTGAAAATAACTTCGTTTTCAAATACCAATTTGCTTATACTGGGTGCGTGTTGAATGACATATTTCAGACTGTAAAGTCTGCTCTTTCAAGTGGTAAAATATGAAGGTTGTACTGCAAATTACAGACATCCTCCACCTCTCACATTTGCTCTATTCAAATGGCTTGTATTAAAGATTTATTTTTGAGATAAAGCAGCTATTGACATTTTTCGAAAGTCTTCACCCTTTTAAAAAATATAAAAACCTGGAACCATTCCATGCCTTGCCTTGCAAACAATATCCAGCAAATATAAACCTATGAAGTCAATTCCTATAAAATACCTCTTGCCACAAGTGCTGGAAATCGGATTTTTATTTAAATTATTGCCAATTTTGAATTGCAACAAGGAGCCAACAAACACAACTTCTTGTGTTTGTCACATGATGTTAACAACGATAAGTATCCGTGAAATTAGTCCCTATATGGTGATGTTATTGTTGTGTAAATTTAACCCAATGCCAGCATATTTTGACAGTGAATCTCTGTATACGCTAACTGAACTCCCCCGGTGACAGTTGTTTTCAATGTGAACAATTTTTTATGGTTCCAGCGTGATGGCATTAAAATTTGTAACGCATCCGCAAATGAATTTGAAGGAAAATTTAAAGCAAAAGATAATATTTAGTATTTGGATCGATAGAACTTCATTGGGGATGCATTTTTTGCTTGAACAAGCTTTCGTTTTCGAACTATGGTGTTTCTAAAGATGTCGCTGAAAATTGTTCAAACCCCCTGCCCCTTCTCTTAGATGGGTAAATGCAGCTATTCAACCCCAAAAATTTACTTGCGACATTGATTTTATCTGTAATTAATGATTTAACTCGTTAACTGTTCGAACTTAGTCGTATGACGAATCTCACCTCATTAAACACTCGGACTAGTAGATGTACAAGTACATAGACTAACAAAAATTATAAGAAATTAAGTAATTATTATGGTTAGTTGATTACACTCTAATTGTTTTATATACTGAACTCCACTTTTCGTATCAGCTCATTACCATCTTGAATGATGCTGACAACGATGTAATGAGCCGAAATGGCATTTCCATCAAATTTAGTAGCGCAAGACATTTTCAGCTCAACAGAAGTCGATATATCTTTTCAGCGCAATGAAACTGAGGAAAATTAAGCAATTGCTTATCCTCACTATTTTAATTACGGAAGGTTTTGCGAAAGTAATTTTTTTCTGAAATTTTAATCTAAAAGTATAAAAAAGACATTTCTTTCTTTTTTAGCGCAACTTTTTAATAAAAATAAAAGAAGTGACATGCAGAAATATGTCACCAGTAATGAACCACACTTGCACCATGACAAAGTCTAGTAGAGTTGCTGGTTTTACTACTGCTTTTAAGGTGACGGAGGATGTCGATAACTTGCGTTACGATGTAGCAGTTTCTTATCTCAAGAAGACCGGCAAGTGGGAAAGCTTTTTCAAGTTCAACAATATCGATGTGTGTGAGTTCTTAGCCGCAAAGTTCACAGTGCCTATATTTCTGATAGCGCGAAATTTGATGAGAAAGTTCAGCAATTACCCAGACGAATGTCCCCTGAAGAAAGATACTCTCTACTTTATACAACGTATGAAATTCGATCCAGAACAGTTTCCACCGTATCTTCCAGAAGGCGAATACAAGGCGACTGGTTTGATATATAACAAGAAGCAAGGTAACTTGACGGATTTTCAATTAGTATTTCTAATTGTTCCCAAGGCTATCAAAGCAGATACATATAGTTCATAACCTGGCGGTATGCATAAGTACTGCTGTTTTGTTTGACAGTTGAGTGGAGGAATAAATATAGAAATCAATCAACCGCTGTAGAAATTTTTTTAATATTATGTGTTTTGAAGTCAATCGGTCTTTGGGATAGTTTTGGTAAATTGGGGTAAATAATCAGGGCATTCATCCATCATTTGCCAAAATGGATATATGTATGTAGATATTTATTTGAAATTGCGAGAACTCTTCCACTATACTCCATGGTATAGTTGGTGATGTTGGAAAGGCATAATTTTTATTTTTATTTGATAGCAGATTCAATGGGTTTTTGTTTTCTGAGGAACATAATGATATAACTTCTTAGGGAAGAGCTTTATGAAAAGTAGCAAAAGATCTTTTTTGTATAGAGCATTTAATTTGCTTTGATATGATATTTCTTCACATACTTATTTGATTGCAAGTTAAAAAATGTTTAACTAAAAATGGGCACGACTGTATCGCCACGGTTGCCGTTGTCAAGAAAAAAAAACTACCAAACTTTTTAAAAAAACCTACCAACTCAATGAAAAACCTACCAAGCTTCATTTGAGCTAATTTTTCGAAAAAAAAAAATATTTAAATATTTATTTCGCATTAAACCATAATTAATTTTTCATAACGCACAAAAGTTTAAGGCATAGGTACCGTTGTTGTCAGCGGCCAAGTCTTTTGCTAACATTATACTGTTTATTACATTAAATCCCAGTTTGGTTTTTATTAGGGACAAACCAAAAAATATCTTTTCTGCTGCTGACCCTACCAGTAAATTAAAAACGAAATTTGTTAAATCTTTATGAAGTGCCAACAATTAACTTAAAGCAACAACCGAATGCTCGCATTCAACGCACCGGGAGTTTGAAAACTACTGTCAGTTTTCGTCGCTCTGATTGGTCAAAAGTGTGAGAAGTTTCAGTAAGATTTTTCAATTTTTCGAAAATAGATTTTCAGACGGAGAAAACTGAAAAGTCTTAAGATAAGATTTAGTTGTCAAAACATGGAGAACAACCTACATATTTCACAATCGGACTTTACTCGATATTTTTGGGTTAGTTTTATGTTTTACTAGTTTTCGCTTACTTAATGAATTGAAATTGATTATTATTGATGTTTTAACATTGAAAGTGAATTTATCAGCAACGAAAATATATTTTTGAGGGTATATGATTTTAATTTTTTTCATCAAAATTGAAGAAAAACTACTGAACAAAAAAAAATTGGAAATCGAATTCCTGAATTTCAAACTGGGAAAAACTGTTTACTTTTACTACTAATTACATAAATGTAGAATCGAAAGGTGAATCATAATTCAGACGATTATCGTTCAAATTCAATAGTCTATCGTACATCGCGTCGTCAAACGATTGTTTCATACAATCTTGCTTTCAGTGGTGGAGAGCGATCTTACTATCGTCCTACAAATTTTTGGAAATTTTTTCAGGGTCTTAAAAGCGTATTTTTGATGCCTAATGGTGGATTTACATGCATCCGCAAGTGCAGATGAAAATCGGAAAAAAACACAAGATGTAAAATTCATACTCGGGTGATAGAGAGGGAACGCACCATCTGCACTTCCTTAGTTATGGCTGCAGATGAAAAATTATGGGTGCAGATGAACATGTTCATGCATGGGCGTAGCCAGGTAGGGGCAGGTAGGGGCAAATGCCCCAACCTAAGCCAAATGTCCTCGAAAAAATTCTGCGTTTTTTAAGAAAAAATTAATCTTTGTCCTCGAGGACATTTGGAGAAAATGCTGAAACAACGAGGACTTTTAAAGAGTATCGTAAAAAACGAGGACAATTTGGGAAAAAACGGAAAAAAGGAGTATCAATGAAAATTTAAAAAAAAAAACTGAGGACAATTCGCAAAATTGCCGAAAAACGAAGACTTTTCAATGAGATTTCTCGTAAAAAACGAGGTCAATTTCGGGAAAAAAGGGAAAAAAAAGGAGAATCAATGAAAATTAAAAAAAAGAAAATGAGGACAATTCGCAAAATTGCCGAAGAACGAAGACTTTTCAATGAGATTTCTCTTAAAAAACGAGGACAATTAGAAAAAAAAGGGGGGGGGGGGGAGGGGGGGGGGGGGGAAGGAGTATCAATGAAAATTTAAAACAAAAAAAATGAGGACAATTCGCAAAACTGCCGGAAAACGAGGACTTTTCAATGAGATTTCTCGTAAAAAAACGAGGACAATTTGGGAAAAAAGGAGAAAAGAAGGAGTATCAATGAAAATTTAAAAAAAAAAAAAAATGAGGACAATTCGCAAAACTGCCGGAAAAAGAGGACTTTTCAATGAGATTTCTCGTAAAAAACGAGGACAATTTGGGAAAAAAGGAGAAAAGAAGGAGTATCAATGAAAATTTAAAAAAAAAAAAAATGAGGACAATTCGCAAAACTGCCGGAAAACGAGGACTTTTCAATGAGATTTCTCGTAAAAAACGAGGACAATTTGGGAAAAAAGGAGAAAAGAAGGAGTATCAATGAAAATTAAAAAAAAAAAAAATGAGGACAATTCGCAAAACTGCCGGAAAACGAAGACTTTTCAATGAGATTTCTCGTAAAAAACGAGGTCAATTTCGGGGAAAAAGGGGAAAAAAAAGGAGAATCAATGAAAATTAAAAAAAAGAAAATGAGGACAATTCGCAAAATTGCCGAAGAACGAGGACTTTTCAATGAGATTTCTCGTAAAAAACGAGGACAATTTGGGAAAAAAGGAGAAAAAAAGGAGTATCAATGAAAATTTAAAAAAAAAAAATGAGGACAATTTGCAAAACTGCCGGAAAACGAGGACTTTTCAATGAGATTTCTCTAACATCTAGAAATATTACACGAGTATATTTGGGCATTTATATTTATAATTCTTCCAATCAAAATATTCTCCAGATATTC
Source organism: Melanostoma mellinum (assembly GCA_914767635.1). Taxonomy (NCBI): domain Eukaryota; kingdom Metazoa; phylum Arthropoda; class Insecta; order Diptera; family Syrphidae; genus Melanostoma; species Melanostoma mellinum. The sequence goes on from OU612058.1 coordinate 174,406,503, forward strand.
TGAATCATATGAATGCGGCATTTTAAATGCTCTATTTTTAGAAACCAAAAAAATGATACTTTTAAAGTATCTCTCAATATTCTTGTCAATAAATATGTCCTACTTTTTTTTTCAAAAAAAAAATGTCCTCGTTTTTTCATTGATTTTTGAGAAGTTGTCCTCGAAAAAAGACCTAAAAAAATTCCTGGCTACGCCCATGTGTTCATGTGCACCCATAATCCCTCATCCGCAGTCATAATACTATTCGTCTCTCTTTTTAACTTTTGTGTTTTATAATCTTCATCCGTCCCGCTTTACTTTTCTGCACTTCTGCAGTTGCAGATGCATGTAAATCCAGCATAAAATTCAGACGATAGTCGTCTAAAATGTCGATCACTGTACACATTTGTGTACTTTTTTTGAGAAATTAATTTTTTTTATTTATTATTTGTAAAGGAGTTGTTTAGGATGTTTTAGTAAAAAAACCTACCAAATTGAATTGAAACCTACCTACCTACCAAAGCTGAAAAAACCTTCCAATTTTGGTAGGATCCTACCAAAACGGCAACCGTGTGTATCGCACGAACTTGCGATTGTGTGTTTAGTACAATACCAAAATCTTAAGGCTGAGTTAAAGGTTTAAGCATTCACTCTTAATATATTGGTGGTGCAGGGTTGCCAACTAAACATTTATTATAAAAAGTGAATTGAAAATTAAATATTCCAAATGATTTAAGTGAAAATCTAATAGCGTCATTTTTATTTTGCAGTTGCTAATACATATGAACTGTGAAAATTTAATAAAAATGAGTTTTTAAAAGTGAAGTGTGCCAGATACCGGTTTGAAGTAATTTCAAAAAACTAAAATGTTTTTATATAAATTTTTTTAATGTTGTAAATGTTGATATTCAATCCTTATTGAACAAGTTAGTACTTCTTGAATACAAAATTTGGTCAACATCGTGTAAGCCATCAACAAGAAAGTCAGTTTTTAAAACAACGGTTTTATGGGGGGACAGTTTTTACACTTAAAAAAAAAATTAACATCTGAAGAAAGACAATCAGCAACTACTGCATCACACAAGAACTGAATCAAAACCATATAAAATGTGTGACAGCTCCCGTTTTTTCAAGACCCTCTGTAGGCTGTTCCACATACGACATACCCTAACTACAAAATTTGACGAAAATCGGGCGAGCGGTCCAGGCTGTAGATCGATGTATGGACAGACAGACATAGCGACAGACAGAATTGCAGGACCCACATTTTTGGTGTTCCCTATATCATCGTATAATGTCATACCCAATTGTTACCTCAAATTTTATTGTTCTGCACGATTACAAAATTTCCCTTATACTTAGTACTTATATAATCTCAAGTTAAGGACTTTTCCAAGATGTATCGCCTTTCGCGAGGATTGAGCAATTTCGGATGATAGTAATTTGATGCCATTAAAAGCGTTTACTTCGATTAGCCGTTCAGAATCGCCAAAAAATTTTATGCCTTTTCCCTTAGCTCACAACGAATCGTTGTTGTTTCATTTTTATTTGCAGAATATAGCCCTAATTTTTGATGAGTTTTGTAGTTTAGATAATCCACGCGTTTTTTATCTAATAAATGATAAGATTAGTAAAAAATTTTAACAGTTAAAACACTTTATTTTCTCAAAAAGACACTCAATTTTTTTTTTCCTTGGTACGCCACATTATTTATAAACAAGATTTAGAATCTATTAGGTTCTGTGATAGATATGAAGATCTCAAGACGTTCTCTTTTCTAGAAAGGTGGTAAAGCATACATATTTATATTCAACCCCCAAAAAAACGAATTCATTAAGATAAACGAACTTACAAGTGGTTCCTTCACTTACTGTACCAGTAAGCATATAAGCTAAGAAGCAATGCATTCTTGAATTCATTCTAAAAGGTACAGGTAGGTCGATGGAAATATGGTGAGTCTAATTTAAACAAAGTGCGCGGTTCTTCTTGTTTACATAACTAACAAAAAACTGGAAAATCATTTTCTGTCTATTATATCATTTTAGCTCTCGTTAGCTTTTCGGAATAATTTTTATGGCAAATGTTGCTTCATTAAACACATTCGGACTAGTTGATGTCCGTACGTGACATCAACTAACAAAACTTTGTTGATTATATTTTAATTGTTTTATAAACTCAGCTCCACTTTTCGTATCAAATTATGCTGATAATGGACACATTGAGCCGAAGTGGTATTAACAGGTTGGTGGTCATGCCGAGTATCCATCAAGAATCTCGGAATTCGAGATACTCTGCTGTAAATTTGTGTAGACTTTTATTTTGACACCACAAAAGTTATATCAAAACCTACATACTGTAGGGTGTCAGGGTCTATTGAAAATCCAAGGTCAAAAGTCACAAAAATCCTTTTTTCGCAAGTATTTCGTTTCCTATGGATTTTTATGTCTTTTACAATATAGTAGAAGATTAAATTCTCTACAACTTTTGCCTGAAAAGTTTTTTAATACTTTGAACCTCTTTTGAGATAGAGGACAGAGCGCACACGGTTAAAGCATAATTCTACGAAAAACAAAAATGAATTTTTTTCAGCGCCTACCACGACGCACGATAGCCAAAAACTAAACCTTCGGCTCAGTGATGGACTTACCAATATTCTATCTAAAGCTTGGTACTTTAGTAAAAAAATTAGACCCTGAAGCAGAAAGACTAAGAATTGTAGAAGCTGTAGCAGCTGTCATTAGAGAAGATATCCGTTCATCAATCCTTGAAAGCAAGTCTTATCCACCTCCCAGTAAAATGTTGGATAATATTAATCAAGAAGTTCCTAAAACATTATTGCATTTTTTACAAGTTGTGGTGAAAAACAAAAAAGGAAAAATAGATAATTTAAAATCGAAATGTACATCAGTAAGAAATGCAATAATGGCGGCCATACGGGAACAAACTTTTTCATCACCGCTACTATTAAGCCGAAAAGGCTATTGGATATATTTTATATAGTTTCGGATTTGCGAGGTGAACTTACCATAATGACTGGGCTAGTGGCGTGCTGGTTAGCATAATGCTTGCTTGTTTCCCGGGAGGTTCGTGGTTCGAATTCCATAACAGAAGACAAAAATGTTTTCCCACGGGTATCGCTATTTACGAGGAATTGGCAAGTCACACAATAGTACCTACATTCATTGCCATGAAAAGCGCTTAGTTTTGAAACAGTCTCGCTTAGACGTTTGAAATCGGCAGAAAGTTGTAGGTTCCCTCCATTCCCTCAAAAAAGCATGGTTGTGAGAAATGCGCTAGGACCCGGCCGCTCTGTTACGCCACCCTATTCATTTATTTTTATCTGCTGTCGGGTAATCCATCATCACCCAATGCACGACGTGGGTGATTGACAAAAAAAAAAAATTGTCTGCTAGCCACAAAGTCAGCGACAAAATATCTTGCAACTTATAAGGGACTGGCAAGCGGAAGATATTGGCCACTAAAATATTTTTGTATCTATCGAAATTTGTTTTGTTTTAATGGAAAGAAAACACTTAAAAATTGTTTTTAATTCGTTATTACATTTGTTGTGATAAAACATAGGCACACGATTTCAAAGTGCTGACGTTTTCACGAAATACTTCTCAACTGTATCCTTTTCATTGAATCAATAAAAACAAAACCTGCAACACACATTCACAAAAAATCAATCATATCGATTCGTATATAGATGAAAAACCACCACTTCAAACCTCAGTACCTACTGTTAATCAACGTTGTCGAAATTTGCATTCTCTTATTTTTTTCTTGTTCTAAAAAATTAATCCAAACATCATTTCATCCTCTTAAGCTTCGAAGAACATTTGCCCATAATGAAATCCTCCATGTTCAAAGATTTACATAACCCAACAGAGCGGTGAGGTTGGTCAAGGATGCGGATGGCTTTAAAATCTTCCCAAACTTACATCACATCGTGCGAAGAAGGTGCGAGAACAGCAAGAGAATAAAACGAAACGCGGATTCTTAATGCGAGTTACAATTTAAAATCCAATTAAAACTAAAAACGGAATCAAATTAAGTGCAAGTGGGATTGAAACGCTGAGTCCTTGCCAAGCAAGTCGGAGTGTGTAACTGATACTTACTCTCCACAGACATGATCCACATTGACTTTGGTGCTCCTGCAGGCGGTGTTGGTGTTTGCCGCAATATTGTTTACAAGGTTACAAGTTTTTGACATTAAAAATGCTAATTAGACTCCCGTTTCGAAAATTCCCCCTTCAAGCAAACGACCACTGTTCGTCTGAGTCCGCGGAATCCACGAGCAATGATGGTAATTTGCATAAGAAATGGAGGATAACATTAACCGCCAATTAGGTGAATTGTAACACTCTGGCGCGGTAAGGTGAGGTACAAAATAAAAGCAACGGGCAAGGCAGAGAGGAACCAACACCTACTTAGTGAAATATCTGTGCGAATCTGTGGAAATCATGTTCATCGTTGGATATGTTTGGTTTGGCAAAGAGGAATTGGTTGTTCCATTAAGTCCGTATGTCATATATCTACATGGCTGGGGTTATGTTGGTGCAGGAAACAGATGGAAGGCGGTGGGCTTTTGGTTTTGTGAAGGAGCCGAAGGTTGTGGTATTTAGATAAGAAGTGAGGCTACAGTATGCAATTAAATTGTTGTAAGCTCTGTAGGATGACACGGCTGAAAGCGGTGACAATCAAACTGAAGAATATATTATTTTGTTTTATAATTTTTGTTCAATAGAATTTCTCTTTTGCGATATAAACACTCAAGTGTTGTGCTGGTGTTTTGACACAACTGCATACATTTTTGAAATAAAACTCCTTTGTTCGTTAAAGCCTAATACGCTGTTGATGCGAAACGGAATTTTTCGTTGATCTCCTCGATCACGACGAAATCGTGAACGGACACCTAGCGGAAAATATTTGTGGAGAGTATAATCAGTTGTTTAGGAAAAGTGGCAGTCGAAGTCAAGTCAAAAGTGACACAAGAAGCAATAAAACAAATTAATATTTTTGTCATTAAATGTGTTTGCAAAACTAACAAACTAACTAAAAACCTTAATGGGGGAACTGCACATTCGAAAACTCTGTTTGAACATCGGTATCCAGGAACCTATCGATTTGAGTTTCAACATTGGATTCCAACATCGTTTGACAAAGGCAGACGCTATGAAGTGGTTCCAACAGAAATACAACGGAATGAGCTTTAATAGCAAGAAGTTAATTTCTTTTTAAATAAAAGATAAAAAATCCAAAAGTAAATAAACCTTTTTATTCAACTTTCATTGATTCGGTCGATGTTAAGACTACAACGGGTGTTGGTGTGCTAAAAAAATAGTTGCTCGTTGGGTGTTCATTGAAACATTCGCCACCTTGTTCTTCATAGTCGTTAAAGTCGTGTTAAAGATAAGAGATAAGATTATCACTGCCGGGTACGGGAGACGTCTCTTGCTCCAAACGAGGCATCCAAACTTGCTGAATCAGCCATAAAAATTTTGTGCGGTGATTGGAAGGGCCTCATCTCTAGTAATTCCTAAGAGATCCGGTCTTTAAGTCCTAGAAAATGATTTTTTTTTAAATTGTAACTAGGAAGTTGCCTTCTAAGTGTACCTGGCAATTGAACGAATCCACCGGTCATAAATACATTCTGGTGCTAATAGAAGCTACTCATCGGGGCGATACATTTTGAAAACGTAATCAATCAATTCGGCAATTCAATTCAGATCTTTCTATCATACTTGGTTGGTATAGCAATTCAGTTGTTCGTGTTGATAGTGGAGTCAATAAAGCTTTTGCTTCGGAAGTCCTCAAGAACAGCTCCGATTTTGATGATTTTTGTTTAAAAATTTTTTTTTTTTATATTATTTAAAATCAGAAACCTTTTGAAGCGGGGACGGAACTATTTATATTGTTTAAACAATACATGTGATATTTGGTGTACCCTGACCTGAGTTAAATTCGATTTCTCTGTCAATACTGATAGTAGAGACCTAATTTAAGACTTAATTTTTTGTTGAAATAATAATCTTTAAAACTGTATTTAAGTTGGGCTCGTATAGGCTTAGGGTTACCAGATTTTCAATTTTAAATGGTGTGCAAGTTTTCTTCCCCAAGCAAACTTTTTACTTTGAGGTCTTTTTTTCAGAAAACGGCCGGTAAACATAAGGTTTCTTTATTTTTAACAGATGAACAAATCAACAATAACAAAAACCCAATAAAAAGGGCACTCAAAAACACATACATTTTATGATACTTGAAAAAATACAAAATGGGTAAAATATAAAAAAATAGAAAAGATTATTAGCTTTGAAGTTTGTTTGAATAAGACAATAATATGTGCACTTTTAGTAGTTTTTAATGTACATATATCCTCAAGAACAGCTCCGATTTCAATGAATTTAATTTTTTTAATTTTTTATTTTATATTATTTAAAATCAGAGATTTCTTAGAGCGGGGACGGAAATATTTATATTTTTTAAACAATATCAACGACATTTATATAAAAAACTCAGTTTGGTGTCTATTTTTTAGTCTCCATATAATAATCTTGTTGTAACAAATAGTAGTTTACATTTTTACTGCTTACTTCACTCAGTATTCATTTACTTTTTGGAGTAACTGCACGCTTCCTTAAGTTTTAAGTAGTAATTTTTTTTACAGTGCATTATTATCAGTGTGAACTATTTATTACAAAAACAATTTTTATCGGAGTGAATAGTGTATATCAGCATAATGCAGAAAGTATTTATTTAGAAGCTAATACATATAAATATAATAAATAATTTAGGGACCGTTCAAGTATTACGTAAGCACTACAAGGGGGCGGTGGGATCTTTGCTTTGCTTATTTTGGATGACATGGGGGTAGGGGGTCTAGATGATGATTACGTCATCGAGAGTTTTTTTTATTTAAAACTGTAAATCGGTGAATTTTGTATAAAGTCAGTGGTGGAAATTAAACTCAAGGTGGTAGTAGTGAGATTTTGTGGCAATGGTGAAATGGTGACGCATGCATAAGTTTGCCCCCTATTTATTTTCTCCTCTGAGTGCTCGCTTAAGAGCCGAGTAGGGGAATTCCCGCGATCTATTCACCTGTCTAAATTTGCTCTTCCAGTTCCAGTATACTGTCTTGTTTATATACTATGGCGAGTCGACGTATTGTAAGCATAGCAAAGCAAGTAAACATTTGTGATACAACCAGCAGCACCTGACAAAGTTTTAAAATTAATATTTTGCTCTTGCAAAACAGGATGTGGTTCAGCGTCTGTCTGCAGAAAAAGTGGTCTTCATTGCTCACCAGCGTGCATAGTTTGCAGCGGTAATGACTGCAGTAACCACCCACCACTTGAAGAAGAGGAAGAAGTCTCCGAAACGCAAGATGAGAATGAAAATTAAATGTAATTTTTTTTGTACATAAAAAATTGAATTTTCTATGGTCAATAAAAAATTTTTTTTTTGGTTCACAAGTTAATTCCATGTCATTACTACACAGAACAAACTTATAGGTAATTGCTTATAACATTCATTAATATATTAACAAGTTTGTAGTTATATTGTATAGCAGAAATGGTTTTTGTGCATAAATATCACAGATATTGTTTAAATGAGGACGCTGGTCTAGAACGTGAAAAATGGGCATAATTTATGAATTTTTTGTGACTCAACAAAAAAATTAATCAAAAATCTGTGAATGAGGTTTTATAATTTAGGTTTTAATATACAAGTACAATTTTTTTCGTGTCAATTAAATTCAAAATGGCGGCTGTCCAGCATTTCTTCGGAGGCACCTCATTTTTTAGACGGGTCCATGGCCGAAGATGTAACCTCCTTAATTTTAGTTTTGAAACAAAATCCCGAAAATTTTCAGTTTCTATATAACAACAGCAAGAGACGTACGAAGGGTTTTTTCGATATCTTGTTTTTTCGCGAAATGGTGCACGTTTGAACAAAACATTGAAATTTTCACTATAAGAAACGTCAAAATTGATGGTAAAAAAAAACAATGCAATATAAAAAAAAAATCTAATGTACGTCTTTGAAAAAGATATTTTGAATGTACTGTCAAAACTTCGTAAGGATCGGTGAAGATTTGCTCGAGTTATGTCTTCGGCCAGTTCAAAAAAAAGATTTCGAGAAAAACGCGTTTAAAGTTTTAAGTACTATGAAATCGTATGGCATATCTGAGAGGCACTGCTGCAGAATGGAAAGTTTGGGCATTTAGACATTTTTTCCGGCATCCATCCTTTGGTATGTTATTTTTAAGACCCTAAAGTAGCTTTTAAGACAAAAAAAAATATTGGTTTTTTCAAAAATCTAGACCAGCTTCCCCCCCTCAAACAAGATAAATAGTTCCGTCCCCGCTCTGAAAGGTTTCTGATTTTAAAGAATATAAAAAAAAAAATTTATAAAACAAAAGTCATCAAAATCGGAGCTGTTCTTGAGGACTTCCGAAGATTGCCTGTTTTATGTCTTCATTGACTCCACTATGATTCCACTCCGACGTGTAGCTAAAACATTCACATTTACTTTTTCAAGTCCATGCTCACAGCCGATTCAAAGCTATACTCTATCGATTTATTTAAAACTTTGTCTAAATAAAATTCTGCCACTTTCTTTACAAAATTCTATTCAAATGACACAGTAAATACACAAACAAAAAAAAAAAACAGTAGAACTGTCAAAATTTCGCAAGCATTTATGTCCCGGGAGATAGATGATGGACGGAAAAGTATGGAGAGTTATAAAAAATTGTAGTAAGAAATCTACTTAAAAACCTTAAAAACCCTTTCCGCAGAGCAGCAGCGTACTGCACGACGAAAGGTGAGCGAAATTTTTCGTTTACGATTCCGTCCTGTCATTTTTGTATGGGATTTTTCTTTTCGTTTAAGCAGCGTACTAGGCTTAAAGGAAGAGAATTCCATGTTTTTCTGCAATGGAAATACAAAGCTGGGATCGAAATACAGCATCAATGGTCGAATGAGTGAGTACTTTGTCTTTTCAAATTCGCTCTATGTAACACAACATCAGTTTGCTGTTCATTTATCGACTTCAATACGTTTAAGTACTGATGAAAGAATGTCAAATTGTGTAAAGTGGTCGAAAACGTGAGAGCGAATGCCAAAAGCACATAATTCAGTCAGGTATTATTCGATCACGTGTGCGGTAATTCGACCCCTAGTTTGTATTTGTTGCTCTGCAGGTATGTGATATACACAGAGTTAGAAGTTTACTATAATAAAGATCCATTTGAAGGATTCAGTCCATCACATTATTTGTAGACGATCAAGCGAATTTGTTGCTTTGTGTTACACAAATTTCTTGCAATTGTCATAATTCACTTGCGTTACAAGTACTTGTAGTTTTGTGTTACAGGCCGCTGATTGGGAACATTAAAATTCATTCGTAACAGTTTTTTCCTAGCTCGGAAGGAAGGCATTCTTGTTCATCGTCTAGCGGGATTTGTGTCTTCATCTCCGGTAAGCAGTTTACTGAAGTGGTGTTTCTAAGTCCAGCAGTGACTGCGATTCTAACACTATGCTACCCTGCTGACCCTTCTAGCCTTTTGGTAAATTTTTCGAGTCTCGATTATATTGAGTTCATTTTCAAAAGTTTCGTCATGCAAGTTAACGCTTACCGGTTAAGAAATCAAAAATGATATCCTCCTCTAGTTTTTCGTTAAAATCGTCAAGGACGATTTTCTTTTTATGTTTATGGCATTGCTTTTACGTTTTTTCGAGGAGTTCGCATAGAAACAATCTTTGAAGTTATCGTCTTTCTCTTCTGTGGGCGGATATCAGACTATTGTTGGTGAATTCAGCTCTGATGTGGGTTTCCATTGAACGCTCATTAGCCACATTCTGGCTTATGACCTCATCCCTGAGTCCACCTTTATAAGGACAGACCGCGTCCTCATAAACCTTGCCTCTGTTGTCTGTAGCAGTAAAAGATGTCAAAGTTTTTCATCTCGCTGAGCATTATTATGCTGCTTACTGTTCTCTGTTCTCGGTGCTTCCGTAACTTTGCTTTCCTGTCGCTCTATCGCCTCGTTTATCGTTAAAATTGTGTCATGGAAGTTTTTCAACGAAACTTACTGTGTCATCAAAGATGGCACCAAAGATGACATTTCTGTCTAAAAATGGCAAATCCCATTTTGATCTATGTACATATTTTCAAAATGTAAAGAAAAATTTTTTTCTATACTAAAATAAACTCAAAATTAAAATAAATTACATATTTTACAGGTCAGCAACGCCAAAGCATCTGCTGAATTTAATGGGGGAGCGCCAAGCCATGGCGAGGAATTGCATTTTAGTTCTAAATTTTTTCACTAGTAATAAAATAAAACAAATGAATTCATGCGTTTGTTAGTATTTTGTGCTGTCAAAATGCGACTTTAACCAAAATGTCATAAAAAAGCATTCAAAATCGTAAATTTTTCTTCCTTTGCCAAGTAGTTTTTATCTTTTTAATGAGAAACGAAAGAAAAACAAAAATGTATGAAACGATAGCAAAATCTATCAAACGATCGCCTTCGTCCCATCTTTACTATTTCACAGTTGAACATGTTACGGAAACTATTGCTTCAGTCGTATAGTCTTTCAATCGATTAGGCATAATGGGATTTGGATATTCCAGTCTTCAATATAATTTATCAGGGAAAGGACGCACGATCTTTGCCATTTAAAGGCATTGCACCTTATTCGGATGAAGTTAAGACTTACAGCTTTATCTCGAACAAACTTACAGCTCTAAAAGCATCAATAAATTCATTCATCAAAAATATTCAGAAACCTCTTGTCATGCCGAAAGGAATGAACAGCTTATTACTTTTAAAGAAAATCATGTAGTTCTTCAGAAAGGTCTGTGTAAGCCCATGTGTCATGTTTTTAATATTCTCATCGCTGTGGAACCAGAACATAGAAACTTCTTTAAAAGTCCAAAGAGACCTTTGAGAGTTTAATGAAAAACAGGCCTGAGCTGCATACTTGTGAGATTCCGCATCTTATATTTTCAACATCATAGGTTTATACACTGTCGGTAGAAATATGTAAAGAACAATTTTCTTCTCAATTTCGCAATAAAGAAAATCTTATCAGTATTTATTTATCTGACTGATTCTGCACTTCTGCAGTCTCAAGACATTTTATCATTTGCAAGAAACTTCGTTGCTCACACCTGAGTTTCTCATTTTTTTAACAAAAAGGCGGGAGATAATTCTTCGCAAGATAAATCTTTGGCTCAACTCAAAGCCGTTTGGCACCTAAAAGCCAGTCACTACCCTGGAAACAAACTGGTCAATGTCACTAACAAATTCTGTGTTTTCAACAGCATTGTCATATTCGAATCCAAATTCCATTTCATACAAAATTTTCATAGCAAATGTATAATAGAAAATCCATGAACGGAACGTGTTCAACATCAATAATTTGATAAGTTGTCAGAACATCCGCAAATGGCAAATACTATACCAACTTCAAACACACCCGCACCTTAAGCTGATACAAATGCGCAATAAACTTTCTTGTTTTAATAAATGACGTGATGTTGTCTTCAATTATGTAGAAGCATCCGCCTTCCGACACTTTTAGATAATGAAATTTCGATATTTTTTTCTTCACACACCTTTCGTTATTCTCGTATGCCATAAACGCAAAACGTCTGATGAGCTAGAGTCCTTTTCCAACAGGATAACGAAGTTTTTCTACTCAAATATTCGAGTCACGTTATCTATCAGCTCAGAATCAATACCAAAAACCTAATCAACACATCCTAAAGGAGGGCATGCAGAACTTTCTCTGTTTGCAAAAAAAAAACTACCCTGTCTGTCTGTTATTTTTTCTTGTGTTCCTCGCTTCGTTGTGAAAAGTTCTCCTAAAACTTTTCTCATCTTGCGCTTCAATGGCTTATTCACCTGGCTTCAAATATGTGGATATGAACGTTTGCCAAAACTATACTCACCTATAAGCTCTCCACTCACTCCAAATCACCTATAGAACTCATATATTGCCCCCGAAACATGATTGCCGTCTCTCCGGGAGCACTCACCTCTGTGTCATGAACTAACCAAAAATCATGCTGCATGGTAGCCATGTGAGCCCCGATGACTGGCCCTTGCCAGAAAAAATGATAAACAAAACCGAAAGATAAACAAAAGCCACAAAACGAGCGAAATAATAAAAATGTTTGAGACCTGTCGCCAGCTCAATATAATAAATTCGTGATTACATGACAAAGTACAAAAGTCCTTTGAGCCTCAAGTTGGAGTCGGGCGAAGGCAGCTTCGCTGGCCGCTGATGCTGCCGTGGTAGGTCACATAATAACAACCAGATATGACAAATGCTATGGCCAACGTGACTCTGGCGATTCTGCACATGGCTCTTGGGTTCCCTGGTGGCTGTTGTTTGTTACTTCTATCAATGATATTTGCACATATTAAATCGTGCTCCCAAAAAACCCATCGACCCGAAGAAGAGGGAAATAAAATAAAAAATAAAAAAATATAAATAAGTTGGCAAGGCTCAGATTGTTGGCAGCCAGCAGCATTCAAATCCCAAGGAGGCAGCAACATTTGCAGTAGTTTATGACTTTATTAGGCATACGATGGGCAATCGAGATGTGGGGACGACTATTCGACAAAACTCTCAGATTCCCAGCGATGATTCAGGTGAGTTAGTGTCGTGTGGTTCGATACTGTGAGAGCGTGTGTGTTTCGTGATGTATTGATCTCTCAATTTACTTGGCTGCCTTGGGGTGTTTTGTTTGGATCTTATGTGCCATGATCCACGAAAATCGCGGTCATGATGACGACAAAAGTTGTGGTAGGATTTAAAAAGTTCCCAGGACTGCAGAAATGACACAATAGTATGAAGAAACCCCAGGGGTCAAGTGGTTCATTATTGGGAGGAACCCGCATTATTGTCTTATTATTTGGTTTAAGTTTTGTTATGCCACAATGACCACAGCTTGGATCAAGTCTTTCATTTCTCAACTTTTTATCTTTGATAGACGAATTTATCAGGTCCTATAGTGTGTCCAAAGGGTCAAGATTGACTTTTAATTACTACAAGAATATGGACAATGGTTGAAATATGTGAGGTAGTTATTGTACTACCGCAAAGTCGCTTAGCAGAATAAATCAGCATTTTCGTACTAGATCCATTTTTCTTGTGAATATTGCAAATGGGTTCAGCTTTTTCATTGCAACTTGAGGCAAAGTCGTTCAAGCAAACTTCAAACAAATCAGTTTAGAGCCGATCAGTAAAGTTTTCTTATTCCTTAGCTCTGTTCACCCGGCACAATAATATTTCTTCTTTAAAACTAAAGGAGTCTCAAATCTTAAAAGAAACTTTTATAATAATAGTTTTAGAAGAAATAGTTTTACTATTTTTCAATTATCTCAAAAACTACAAGGCATAGAAAAAAGTAGTTTGCAGCGTTTGATGAAAAATTTATTAAAGCAACTTACTACATCTTTATTTTTTTTATTTTCATTTGTAATCATGAGGAACATAATACTCAAAGTGATTTTTTTACTTTTTTTTTCGTAAATTTTGACTTTGAAGTCAGTTATTTCCAAAACTATAAATTGAAAGCACTTCATTTAAAATTTATTATAAAGTGCAGATTTCTGGCTTTCATAAAAAGTATAATTTGTATCTGTAAATGTTCCTGCTCTTTAACAATATTTTTTGAAGTCAATTTTTAAAAATTTGCCCCTACCGCCTAAGTGGGGGGAGATAGACCCCCCCTCCTGCAGTAACAAATGATTGTACTGAACCTCTTCACCAAAAACCGTTATTATTTTTTGTCGCCGAAGTTATCGTAAAAAAAAAATTTTTTTTCAATTTTGATTTTAAATAAAAAAAAAATATATAAAAAAGTCGGCCGGCCAACTACGAAATTGGTGAAAATAGTTGTCAAATTGATTGATGTTTTTTGAGAAAAAAAAATGAAGAAAATATAAAAAAAAAATATATAAAAAAGTCGGCCAACTACGAAATTGGTGAAAATAGTTGTCAAATTGATTGAAGTTTTTTGAGAAAAAAAAATGAAGAAAATAAAATATGGCGAACTTCAAAAAAATGACAATTTTACTCAAAAAAAAACCGATTGTTTTATATAATTGATCATGCTAAATTTTTTTCGTGTATTTTTTCGAAAAGTTTATTCAAAAACAAACAATTTGAAAAAAAAAAAAAATGTTCCCAAAAGTAAAAAAGTTATTGCTGTTTGAAAATAAGAAAGCCATTTTTGTGAAAAATTCATAACTTTTTTGAGATTGGACAAAAAAATTTGAAAAAATTCTCAAAAATGTTTTTCAAAGGGTAGAAAAGAATGGTAAGGTTTCAGAAAATCTAAAAGGGTCGGGTTCAAAAGTGGTCGATTTGGTATGGAATACCCCTATAGTATTTTTGATAGCTAATACTTTGTTTGTGATACCCGTGGCGTGATGGTTAGCACGTCCACCTGTTAACCCAGAAGTTCGAGGTTCAAATCCCAGCAGAGGCAAAAATTTTCTCAATGGGTATCGCCTTTCGCGAGGAATTGGCAAGTCCTCCGTTAGTAAATTCATTGCCATGAAAAGCGCTTTAACCCGGCAGAAAATTTTAGGTCCCCTCCATTCCCTCACAAGGCATGGTTGTGAGAAATGCGCTAGGCCCAAGGGTCCTCGCTCTGTTGCGCCACCCTATTTATTTGATTATTTTATACTTTGTTTTTTAATTAAAATTATAGCTCAAGTATACTTTTTGAATAGTTTTTGAGTAGGTAGTCAAAAAAGCCTCAAAGTCAAATTTTTGAAAAGAAAAACAATTTTCTTTTATACAGTTTTTACCAAAATTTTGACTCAATAAATAATCAATGCACCGAAAGAAAAAACCTTGGTTGATTCAAACATGTTTCATTGTTAATTAACAATTCATCTGAAGATGTGAAATTTCAATGATCAATTTTTTTGAGGTATGTAAGTATCATAAATTTTTTTTTTTTTTTTTTGTCAGGAGTAAATCTTCAAAAGACACTTAGTAGTATTCGATACCAAGTAGTGTGGGATTCTTACCTCACTAAAAACTCCTCGTAATCAGAACCAATCTATGAACGATCGACAACAGATTTTTCTTCCTCAATATATAATCGCTTTAAGGGAAGCTTAAACTTTTAACGCTTCCCATGACTTTTAGACCATTAGCTCGTGTGGCTTGGTTCTTCTTAATCTCCGAACATTGCCTCTCGTATTTAATACGGACTCCATTTCAGAGTTGATATGACTATGCAGTCGCTGCGCTGATTGTGTGATACAGCATGTTTTCTTACAACTTCTGTAACCGTTTCTATTTGTAGGTCACGATGTAAATCGCTATTTCTTATATACCATGGTGCATTTACTATTCCACGAAGGACTTTGTTTTGGAACTTTTGGATGATTTCAGTATTTGTTTTCTTTGTACAGCCCCATAATTGGATTCCATAGGTCCAAACAGGTCTATAAGTACTTGTTTATAAAGCATTATTTTGTTTTCGACAGATAAGTCCGAATTTCTACCGAGTAACCAGTACATTTGTCTATACTTCAAGTTAAGCTCTTCCCTGTTATTTTTGATATACTCTTTCCATTTTAGCTTTGCATCCAAATTCATCCCAAGGTATTTGGCCGTATATTGGCGTAAGGTACAGCTTGATTGTTGATGAATATTTGTACGTAGCTTAACTTTTTATTTGTAAAGTTTATATGTGCAGATTTAGCTTCATTGAGCTTGATACGCCATTTTTTGGTCCAATCACTAACGGTGTCGACGGCATTTTGGTGAGTTTTTGAATATATTTTTTTGAATAATGAAGTTTCGATTCAGTGGTTACATTATTCATTTCATTTCAAATTTCATAGTGTAAGTGCTTTTGTAATCGACGCAGTAGCTTCTGAATAAAATTCATATTCAATCAAAAAACCGAGATGTGACATTTTTTGAGTGGACAATTGTATAACACGTTACAACCGTCCACACGAAAAAATGCCAACTCTCCAATGCGTTTTTTAATCTTCAGTGAATATCGTAGGTATATCCTCTTTCGCAAAAAATATGCCACGACAGAGAGTAAGATGAACCTCCCGAGTCCCGAGGCATGTTTACAAAAGAAGCTATTGTGAAAGCGGCAGAAGAAGTCCTAAAAGAAGGAAAGTCTATTCGAAGTGATTCAAGAGCTCACAACTTGTGTCACGTTACACTCAGTCGTTTTGTTCAAAAAACCAAATTTTTTTACGACTCCGGTGAGAACGCTAATTACCCAGATGTTGAGTATAGGCCTCACAATCGAGTTTTCACCGATGATAAAGATGTACGTATTATATTTATAAATAACTTGCATTTCGATTTTTTCTTATTATTGAAGGAAAAGTTGCAAGCATATATATAAACTATGGCTTGACAACCACATGCGTGCGAAAGAAGGCATACTAGCAGACTATTATAAACTCAAAATGCCTTCCACCTGGGAAAAGAATGACGAGTGACAAATTACATCCTGAATTTAAATCGAACTTGTTATTTGTATGTGCTACAAGACTGTTTTTAGCTTTTAATTTCTATTTAATCAATTTTGATTTAGTAAATATGAAGTTGAAACAATATCTTTCATTTATTTTTCAAGATAAAGATGGTCCTTTCAATTACAATCGAAATACCGTAAAGGACGGTTGTAAAATTCGGCTATCACCTCTTTTTCCCAGCTTTCACCCGGAGAAAGTAGAAAGTTGGAAAACTGAGTAGCTTAAAAAGATAGCCAAATATCCGCTTGTCAACATGCTAGTTGTAGTATTTTTCTATGATTCTTGGTTAAAAAGCTATAGAGCCAAATTTGCAAAATGTTACTTTCAACCACACTCTCCCCTACTGATTCGAAATAATTTTAAAATTATTCTCCACTCCTCTTCGCAGCCAGGAGGTGTACTTCAAGTCAAGAGCTATCGTAGATGTAATGGGTAAGTGCGGTGCCACATTTTTCATGCTGATGATGGCGTCTTAAACAGCTTCTATAGTGACCGAATTGTCTGCATTTTTGAATTTGGTTTAACATCGGTTAAGAGACGTCGGAGTTTGAGAAATGAACTACACACGCAGAGCAAATACTTTCGCCGAACGCCGATACATGAGAATAGTAACAAATTCTTACCGCAAACCATTTGTGTTCTGTTTGCTTGAAATAAAAAACTGTAGCATTTCATCAGAAGATCAGGGTGTCCTAAAAAATTTAATTTTTAACGATAACCCTACTATTTCTTCATGAGCACCAACCTCTATGATTTGTAGTCACCTAAAGAGAGATAGACGAAAAGACAGCCCCCTACTCCCATATGATTTTTTTCTTTTCTGAACCCGACCTATTCTATTCGTCCTGAGCTTTAGTCGCACCGCTTGAAAAACACCCTGGATATAAATAGATGATGGCATAGTGCTAGGCATTTTGCTTCTAACGCAGTGCTTTAGTGAACTAACAAACAATGCTCTAGTGAGCTCCTCTTTTAGCATTTTAACCGAAACACATTGCTCCACAAGAGTTGTGCATTCATTGACTATTCAGCCTATAGTTTCAGTCTTACAGTAAAGTAAGGAGATCTATTTCTTAGCCCCTGAACCCGGAGGTTAAATACTTTCTCTAACTCATTTTTCCCTCGCATAACAATGCACAGGAGTTTCAAAATTATATGCACCTACAGCTCCTTCCTAATCCTTTCCTTATTTCTAACCCCCCGCCCGCATTATACTTTTTAGCATTATAAGGATGGCCACGTGCGCGTGAATTATAAAATTTTTTTAGAGGAGTGCTTTCCACCGATTAAAATATGATGAATCCGGTTGATATTCTATTTTTTAAAGATCACCTCATAAAAATTGAGCCCTTCAATAGGGTCTACTAACCTATGCAAAGCAAGTCAACCCTAAGTTGAGCTCTTCATCTAATAGTCCTTTACCATCTTAGAGTTTTATTACGAACTTCCTTCATTATCATTAAGTTGTCTGGCCTTTAATATTTTTTCGTCAATGATTCCAGCAGTTATACAGCTGAACTCCAGGGTTCATCTCGAGTCAATCATATCTGCATGTAGCCTAGTTCGGGCGTATTCGAACAAAATAAGCCTGTATTTTTCGTTAAGTTAAAGTAAGTACCCTACGAGTTGACAAAAAAAGCGAATTCTACTTTGTCTTCGACGGTGTATAACCGAATAAATAAATACATTACAAGTATGAGGTCACAAAGTTCAGGAAATATCTCTCAGGTAGAACTTTAATGGCTGAAGCATTGAAGCATACGTTAAATTCAATTTAACTCAATAATCAAATAATCCCCTCCTGGCAGTTAAATAGGGATTCAAAAAAATAATTTTTACCTTTATACCAGAAGAAAATACCAATAATTCGAAAATTGTTATTGTCTGCTTTGCAACATAGTTTAGGAAAATGTGTTTCGCAACAAAGATTTTCTAGCTTTTCATACGTACCTATAGGGACCAGAAAGTGATTGTAATTTGAAATCGGAAATACATCTATCCAAATCTCCCAGACACAACAATAAGCAAAAAAACCTCACGCAAAAAAATAGAACTAAACCAATCCAGCTCTTAACCGAAACCATCCTAGCTCCATTTTCATCATAATTCAGAATAAAATTTATGATTGATTTCAACCATCCACACATTACCAGAAGCCATTGGAACAATTGGCGTTGGAAAAAAAAAAAATTATATACACATTTCCAATACAACTGGCCTGCCATCAACACAAGAACTGAATTCACATCGCACAATAAATCGAGAAACCAGCTTTGAGTTATTCATCGATCAATCGATTACTATGAGTGAGAGCTGAATTTATATTGACCACCTTATATCCTCACTCCACAAGTCCACACTGAGTGATTGACTTATCGAACTGACTGATGGATGGATGTTGATGCTGAGTGCTCTGCTGACCAGCATCCCACTGCAACAATTGGTTGCACTCGCACCCAAAGTCGGTCTGGTTGTAAACCAAAACAGCGAAACCCCGTTCAATACCACCAACAAAGACGACTTAGTTGCCTGTGTCTGCGGGAGAATCGGCATGAGGTTTCATTCACAGTATCCATGGGTGAAATTGGGAATCCTTGAGTTGAGCTCAGATATTTTTGCAGAGTTGATGCTCACTGATGGAGACAACGACGACGCGACGATGTGCTTCAGATGATGGTGTTGGAGGAATTTCTTTTACTTTTTTATTCGTTTCGTGGCTCCATGGCTTCCTGGCGATGAGTGCTAGCTGGCAGTATCTTCTGCTACCTGGATGAACAACTTTTCCTCGAGTTGTGTGTTGTGACGGTGTCTACAGCATCCAAATACACACAAATCACCTCTTCTCGGTGTGCTTCGTGATTTTGTGCAACCTTTATGGCAGCTTTTGCTACCCCACTCCCATTTGGGCACCGGTCTCCCTGATAGTTTATCGCAGATGTCCATTCGGTGAAGTACGGAAGAACGGATCTCGGAACGCGTGTGCAGATAAAAATATGTAATCTCGCCCAAAAGAGTGCGCCACAAGGAGAGTCATCGTTTTGTTTTATTTGTTTGTTACAAGGATATTCGCGGTTGATTTATCTATAAATCGAAGCCAGATTTTGATTAGGTCTTCATAATTTTAAAAAAGCTCTCCACAAATGTGCAAGAAATTTATAAAAAATTCAAAATGGCAATTGATGTGATTGAGTCAGTACAGTGAAAAGTGTCTTGAGGTAGTGTTTGGTGCAATAATAAAAGGAAAGAAAATAAAGAAAGAAATACTTGCCATCATATGGATCATCATGGGAGTGGATTTGCTGCCTCGCCCTGGGCGGCTGTTTTGGGCCACCATGCAATGGCGTCTGGAGCCGAGCATGCTGGTTTTGCCGCCGCTGCAGCGGCGCATGTCCATAGCGCCGCCGCTGCTCACCATTCACATCATCATCCTCATCACCATCATCATCATCCCCATCATACACATACACACCACGGGATGCCAATGGATTTACACGTCCCCCAAGGATTTCCCTACTATAGGTACCACCTGCCATATGGCTTTCTGTTTTTATTATATTTTTTCTATTTGTGATTGTGTTTTTGCCGATTGTGAGTATAGAGTAAATCATTTTGTCTCCTTCGAATGGCGGCTGTTAAATTGTCTTTGTGTGTAAATTTGGGTGGCATATTGTTCTGAATTAAGGGACAAGACATATTTTTTATGTTTAATGGAGGAGTTAATAACTCGTCATGACAAATGAGGGAATTATATGGCGTTAACTTTAATTATTCGGTTAGCAATGATGTTGGACGTGCTCTCATCAATTGAATTACGGATTTGCAGTTCAATCGAAAGATTTATAGATTATAAAAGCTCCGTCATATTTTTTTAAAATTATTATACAAAAAGCGGTTTATTTAAATCAAAAACCGCCAATTAAGAGAAGGACGTTTTATTTTCAGTTGAAGGAACAAAAAATCAAATACAATTTATATATTTTTTGCTGGATGTAACTTGCCTCCAGATGAAATATTGACTTTCGTAAAAAAATTATTTTTAAAGGTAGGTAAATACGGATAGAAGTAAAATTTCTAAAGCATAGGTGCAGAATTCTAAAACATCATGAAAGTAACCTACTATATTAGTAATGGAACTAATAATCTTCGCTGCTTGACTTTCAAGACGATCATCGTCTTGTAACTTCAATCTTTGATGATATTTTTAAATTAGGGAAATTTCACTGAAGTGTCTCTATCTCTATCGTCTTTCGTCTGCAGTCTGAAGTGAAGTTAGAATATTCAGCGCGTATGCTGGCATTTTTTGACTGTGACCGTTGTATTGATAAACCTAGTTTCTCTTGACCTATAACTACCGTCTGTTCACGAGTCAAAATGCCTTAGTGGAACTCTTATTGTCCTAAGATAGAATGCTTTCATAGCGTCATTGTTTTGATAAAAATGTGAGGTCATAGTTAAATATCACAAACCCAATACAGGCATAATATATACAAATGTGTGAGACGATAGAAATAAAGATGTAGTTTAATTTCTGTCATTCTTCTTCTGAAAACATCTCCCGCTTCAGACGATGACATTTTTAGGGTTATGCGAAGAAGAATTATCGTTCAAACGATATCGTCACACCATCAAGTGTTAAAGCGATGAAGGTCAGATCTGTTATATAATCAATCCACCGCATTTCAGTCCTTAAAACTTACAAGTTGCGATAATAGTTCCTCAAGACAGAGTCCTTTTAGGCCAGATGGCACACTCAAAAAATTTTATGAATTACTTTTGTTATTTACCTATTTTCTTTTCTCGAATCGTTCGAAAACCATTGGTTTCAGTCATAGATAAGGTGATTTTTTCTCAGACTAATATTTAAGCATTCAGTACAGAAAAGGTTCCCGAAAAAGCTAAGAAGTGGGGATTGAAATTCTGAGTCAAAATGCTGCTTTCAAAATTCAGCCTTGCAAAATTTGCCTTTCCAAAAAAGTCTATGTTTGATGATTCTGGCATTCTGCTTTTAAATAAAACTCAAAAACGCGCTTTTTAGCTTTTCCAAGTGCTGCCTTTTCATTCTAGCAGAATTTCGCTAAACAATTATTGTACTTGTTTTTCTCTTTTGAGATTGCTTACCTGTATAAAACTTCGTGAAAATTAAAACAGTGTGCGTCCTAACCCCCCAAAAGACAAGACAAATGAGCAAATACTAGCTTCATGAAGGGTGTTCTTTTTATAAGTTTGATTTTCCTTTAAGAAGAAATTAATTATAATTGTGTGATGTTATGGCCGATAATTTAGCTCTGTTAAAAAGGTAAGAGTTTGGCATGATGTTTTAAAAATTATTTCGAGCAAGTGGACACCGCGGCTAGTTCCAATAAGTTTTAATCAAGAGAACCAAGCCAATTTTCGACCAGTTCTTGCATGCAACCATTTGGGGCCATAGCTAAAATGTGAATAGTCTCGTTCTTATTAGTGTAGACATGCAACTTCATATAACCCCACAAACAATAGTCCACCGGTGTTAAATCTTCGAATCTTGGAGGTAACTCACAGGTTTATAACTCGAGATTATGTGACAATTGGATCCAACAGCAATTTGGTTATGAGACAATTTAGCGAACGTACCTACGCGGTGTAGTGCCCAGTGGTCGTGCGATTTCAATTCTCTGACGATAAAACGTCAAGCCAAAATGAGCATAAATCAAATAGTCAAGTGACAGCTGTCAAAAAGACCAACTCCGAGAAAAGTGATCGCCAAAACACTCTTTGTGTGTGCTAATGGAGCTGACTAGTGGAATATCGACTACTTGAAACATGATCCTCCTTCAGAAATTTCATACTCCAATTCTGCTTACAAAAGACAGAATAAGCAGAGTTATTATGATTAGCAAATATAAAACCAAAATTGATTAGACATATATTTGTATAATAGTTTGGCTCCAAAACTTCTAATCCGGTTTGAATGAAATATGTTACAGAGATGGTCTAGATCTAGAGCTTGAGGAATGACATATTTCATCACCATATTCCGACGGACAAGGGACGCGAAAAAGAGCATAACCGGGAACTAAAAAAATACTAGACCGATTCCAAAAAATTCTTTCACCGTTTGAGTGCTTCATTACTCCCAAGAAGGAGGGACTTTAATTCATCCCCTTATTTCTACAGCTATACAAGAACAGGAATACGGGAAACCACTGAATTTTTTTCACCATTACAATGCGGTGTTATTCCCGAGTAACATAAACTATGCTTCATCCCAAAATTCCCACTGGAACGGGAACATAATTATTTCCAACTATAATGTACGTGGAAATTTCTTAAATCTGGTTAATGTACCATCCTTTCGCACAACAGCATTTCGAAAATTTTATGACATAGTTTCAAGCCGAATATTTAATAAACTTCCAAATTCTATCAGAGTGCTTACATCTCAGCCACTATTTGGAATAAATGTAAAAAAATGGCTTTTTGAATTTGACTTAGTAAACATTGAACTAATGATGAATAACTAGTTTTTAATTATTTCTAATGTTTTGATGAAATGGTTAGCTTTTATATAGTTTTTGTAATTCTCATTTCTTTAAATTAACGATTGTTCAGCTAATTCCAGTTTTTATTCTTTTATCTATGGGTCACCCCACCCATTCAAAAAATTATGGAAATTATTTACCTAATAGTGACAATATCTCTATTCTTTATTATAAAAATATCATTGTCACTTACATTTCTTAAATTTGCCCACGCAAACGTTTATACATTTTTGTATTTATATTTTAAGAAATAAATTATATCAATCAATCAATAAAGTGGACCATAAAACTGCCAAACAAACATACATATTTCCAAAATTCTTTCAACATTAGAATACTCCAACCTTCCTCAGTGACGTAGAATTAATTTCATATAAATATGGCCAGCTACTTTCATACACAAGGTAATCGTATAGGACGAAGGATCTGAGCTTAGCCAGGCGGATCAGCTAGTGAGTAATAAAAATAGCAAAAAACAATTAAGGAAAATCAGAAACTATCTTATATTAATTTTACAAAAGAAATTTTTTCAAAATAGTCAACTTATAGAGTGCAGTGTACTTTGATGCTAACTTCTTCGTTGACGTACTTTCTCACCACAAATTTGATATTTAAGACTTTTCTTTAACCAAGGCAGATAATTCTGTTCGAACAACATAAATAAAAAGAAAGCAATCTGATTTAGAACATAGACTTGTCTAGTGTTAGTAAATGTAAGTAAATGTAGCTTCAAATGTCAAAACTTCAAACTTAAAAAAAATTCTTTTTTAATTGGTTATTTAGTGGAGGAACGTTAGACATAAAAAAGGCAAAACCTAGGAATCCAAAGCCAGTCCATGGATTTTCATGAAATTTTCGGAAATGTGTTTTGGATGGCGTATAGAAAAAAGTTAAAAAATAAAATTTCACCGCTCTCAATTTTTTAATTATTTTTAAAATTAATTATTAACTTTTAGAATTTTATTTTATTTATTTAGGGTATTTTAGATAAGGTTTTCCAAAGCGTAAGGATGGATAGGTTTGGTTAAGACAAAAAAGTTTGTATGAGAAGCGGGGTCTATATCCCTCCGTGTAGGCGCGAGGGGCAATTTTATATGAAATTTACTTCATTTTTTAAATAAACTATTAAAAATCAACTAAGCCACTTACTTTTTCATACTTTAGTGTTTTTGAAAGCTATTGCTTTGCTCTTTAATAAAAAATTTAATTTGAGTTCACTTAATGAAAATTTTTGGAGAAATCAATCCTCAAAGTCAAAATTTTGAAAAAAGAAAATATTTTTTTCTTAATTAATTTTTTTTTTTTTCATAATTTTGCCCCACAAAGGGCAATTTTTTCTTTTCATGTTCAATACTTTTTATTAATATTTACTCAGAGCACAAAACCGAACAAAAAAATTTTTCTTGGTTTAAAAATTAAAAAAAAAAAACGAAAGATACTTTTTTCCGGAATTCAAAATGTCGTTAATTTCTCGCTAATTGAACTTTTTTCCTTGAAGTGAAATATGAAATGTGTCTTAAATAGCATATAAAACAAAGTTAAAAAAAAATTTTTTCTATGATCTTAATTTTAATATAAATTATAAATAATTACTAAAATTTTAGAGTTATATTTTAATTTTATTAGTTTTAAGTTAAATTTTAAAACTAAGACCTATTACAAACTTGAAATTTTATCTCAAAGGACAGCACATATACTGATTTGTGCTCTAAATGCTGTTTCCTCTCAAACGATTTGATGGAACCGAAAAAATTGTTTTTTGTCAAATTTTGAATTTTCAACCATTCAAAGAGACTTAAATCAGTTAAATTAACGGCTCGAATTTTTTGAAGTGAAAACTTCTTTAGGCGCGTTTGGCACTTTTGCGATGGGGGTAAAGCAATGAATTCGCGACCGACACCATTTTTTAGCTCATTGTATTTCGTATGTAAATTCGTCATAGCCCAGCGTCTCAGGTTCGATTCCCAGCAATGACTTCCATTTTTTTATTTATTTAAAGTGAAAACATAAACAAAAATTGTGGTCACGGCTAGGATTCGAACCTGAGACCCTCAGTCTAATAGCCAACGACTCTACCATTGAGCCAAAAACATATTAATTTTGAGTTGCTAAATGACTTAAAAGAATGTAATAGCAACATTACCTAGTATACTTACCGACTCGGAGAAATACAGAGAAGAAAGAAAGGAATTGAAGGACAGTGAAAAATTTATGCAACGCAGAAAAAATAAAAAGCACCAAATATTTTACTACCATTTCAATGAAGTGGATGAGTGAAGCTGGAATCATGGCAGAGTCGATGATTCGAACTTTACAACAAATTAAAAGAGATCGACAACTCATCGCGATGATTTATCGATGGAATTGAAATGGTTGCATGAAAATAGTTTGAAAAACCATTACTCGAATATTCACTAATTTCGTTTCTAAACTTAATGCATTGTCCTTTCATTTTATTGTCAAAGTTTACGAGCGCAGTTACAAAATCTGTAGACACTATCGACTATCGTTAAAAAATTGAATGTATTGATTTTAACAGAATTTCACAAGGGTATGACGATGAAATATAGATATGATATTCCAGATTTCAATTTAGTTGCTAGTTTCAGAAGGCACGATCGTCCAGCAGCAGGAGCAGCAGCTATCTGTAAAAGGTCTGATACAACTGCCATATTTTGCTCAAATCATATGGATTTGCATACGAGGTATCTACACTAGTATACTCGTATGTTTAGTAGTAATGTTTTTGATATCGGCGATTTGTGTGTTTATCGTTGCCTTTCTGGAAATGGACAGCAAGTTATAACAGTAGGCGTTTATAATTCACCGACTACGTCTTCAAGTGCAATACGACAGTTTTTATATAAAAATTTATTTATTTAGTCTGAAGACGCTTCTGCATACCTTCACGATAAAATTCGGGAGAGATTTGATGGATTTCCCAATGCTTTTGAGTGGTGATTTTAACATCAACTTCGGCGATGCTACAAATTTGCCACTTTTTCAATTTTTAAAAGAAGAATACTATTTACAATGACGAATGACCGCAGCCTTAGTACAACGAAATATAAAGCGACAATTGATGCAGTCTTTGCGATATATTTAAATAGATTTGAGACAAAATTGTTCGTTTCCTATTTAAGTTACCATAGACCTATTATTTCAGTATACGATGATTGTAGAGATGGAATTGTGAATGAAAACTCATAAGTTTCATTGATGTTCCTCTATATGTACATCTACATAAGTACATATATTATAAAAGATTTTCATGTACCTACATTAAAATATTTACTGAAAATTCAATTCTGTTTTCACTTCCGTCGGCACTCCCGGAGTGCTTCTTTTTTTTTTTAGGTGGGGAGCATGCTGATGTGTAGTTCTTTCTTTTATATAAGAATTGATGCATCCCTTATTGATATATGTTTGTTTGCATACTGAACGCACGTAGAAAAATTTGCGAGTATTTATTTGGCAAAAAACCATATTTATTTGGATCCATCAACACGTTTGACCAGAAATAGCATCTAGAGCACAAATCAGTATATGTGGTGTCCTTTGAGACCAAGTTATAGGTCTTAGTTTTAAAATTTATCTTAAAACTAATATAATTAAAATATAACTCTATAATTCATATTAAAATTAAGATCATACAAAAAAAAATTTTTTTTGACTTTGTTTTATATGCTATTTAAGACACATTTCATATTTCACTTCAAGGAAAAAAGTTCAATTAGCGGGAAAGTATCTTTCGTTTTTTTTTTAATTTCTCTTAAACCAAGAAAAATTTTTTTGTTCGGTTTTTTGCTCTGAGTAAATATTAATAAAAGCATTGAACATGAAAAGAAAAAATGGCCATTTGTGGGGCAAAATTATGAAAAAAAAAAAAAAATTAATTAAGAAAAAAATATTTTCTTTTTTCAAAATTTTGACTTTGAGGATTGATTTCTCCAAAACTTTTCATTAAGTGAACTCAAATTAAAATTTTTATTAAAGAACAAAGCAATAGCTTTCAAAAACACTAAAGTATGAGAAAGTAAGTGGCTTAGTTGATTTTTAATAGTTTTTTAAAAAATGAAGTAAATTTCATATAAAATTGCCCCTCGCGCCTACACGGAGGGATATAGACCCCCCTTCTCATACAAATTTTTTTGTCTTAACCAAACCTATCCATCCTTACGCTTTGGAAAACCTTATCTAAAATACCCTAAATAAATAAAATAAAATTCTAAAAGTTAATAATTAATTTTAAAAATAATTAAAAAATTGAGAGCGGTGAAATTTTATTTTTTAACTTTTTTCTATACGCCATCTAAAACACATTTCCGAAAATTTCATGAAAATCCATGGACTGGCCCTGGATTCCTAGGTAAAAAGCTTACGGTCCTCCACTAATTGAGTTTCTGATTGCTGATTGGGAAACGAATGAGATTAATTCAAAAGTTTGCTTCAATATGAAACTAAGCAGCGTGTAAAAAAAACTTCTGTCCCACAAACCGATTAGCTTCCAGTGCTCATTGCATCCAAGTCTGAAGAAAAGGAGAAGAATACAAATTTCTAGCAACAAACAAATCTTCTCACTAAAATCGGAAATAGTTGACTATTTTGTTGTTTAGTTAAACTGATTAAAAAAAAAAACGGATTTAATCACTGAGCACTTGAATTCAAATTCACATACATATTTACTTCCTCTGCTTCCGAGCAAAACTGTTAAGTATTGCACAGAAAGACTAACATGTATAAAATGAATGGTCAGAGAGTAAAAAAAGGCCTTATTTGAAAACGGTATGATTTAGTAAGCTGCTTAATTATGAGAATTCGTGACCCAATCACCATCAGTGCTTTCAGTACACACACCCCGTAAGTGTGTATGTTGAAACAATAACAAAAACGAGCGAGCCTTGCAATACCCGCATACGCTGTGTATAGCATCTGATATCCCGAAGTTATACGCAGCATTACTTACGTCTTTTTAAAATGTAACCGGGTTTTTCTACTTATCTTTATAGCAATGATTTTCAGCTGAAACCTTTAGATGAAGTTTTATGCATACGACATGTACTTATAATTTGCCCACGAATCTTTGAAATTTTGTTGGTGAAAGAAATTTGCGTGCGGATCAATATTTGCATCTATAGTGTCTGCGGGAACGCCCTGGCTCACAGCACTTAAGATAAAAGTTGCGTCGTTTCAAAATTCCTTTATCAGAAATTTAATTTTCAGAAATACAAAATGGTTTTCTTGATTTCGCCCGTTTTCTGAAAATAACACTCACAGATTTCAGGCAAGTGAGTGGAGAAATGTTGTACATCAAAAATAATAAAAATAAAATAGATTTTATACAAGGTTGCTCTAAGCTCAACCTATTAAATAATAGGGCAAATTCCTGAACGCAAGCCTTGCACAAATTATGCAAAGCAAGCAGTTCCTAAATGCCGACAAAAAAATCTCTTCAAAACAGAAAGTTTCAAAACGTAGTAGACTGCTTTTTCCCAATTCTAAGTTAATTCATGCAACTGCCAAAATACACTTGCAAACATTTAATTGCGTTGCCGATGTTGTTTTGCATTTTTCCTTACTCATCGTGAGACTTTCTTAGTAAGGCTTGCGTTTAGGAACTCGTCCATAGTCTTACTACTCCCCTTGAGATAATCGGTCAATTGAAATCAAAGATTTGCTGAATTTATATTGAAATATGTGGCGCATACATGTTGCAAGGAATATCGGTTGCAAGAGCCATGACTGTAAATTTCATTTTCGATTTTGTACCTTGTAAAACAATCGTGCGCCACTTTTTTATTAAATAATCCTTGTGGTTGCTTCGATTTTTGCAATACGTTTTAAAAACTTTTAGATATTTAGCTTTATTGCATCTACGGGGACCAGTTAATCCGCAAGCCTGTATAAAAACTGCTTGGCTAAGCTCTGACGAACTCGTCGAGCTGTCAAATGCAATCAGTATTAGGAATACAGGTTTTTGTATTTGTATTTGTATTTACTGGTACATAAATTATGTTTGCACGTTAATACAATATTATCTTTTAGTTGTAAAACAATGGAAACAAGGTTTAAATAGTCTTAAATGATTAACTTATACACTAATTATTTAAATATTATTAAATTATAGGTAAATTATGATTTACATTTAAATTAGTATTTGCATTATTTATTTGAAACTTTTTTAATCCTCTTTTTCATTTTCTTTCTCTTTTGTAAATACGCTTATGCGCATAGTATTGTTGATTAAGCTTTTCTTGAAAATCCCTCATACCTGAAGACCGCCTGACGTTGGGCGGAAGGCAATTCCAAAGTCTTATGGCGCAGACAAAAAACTGTTTTTGAGATATAGAGTAGTTCGTAATAGGTTGCACGAAAATTCTGATTCTTCGGAAAGAAGTTGCAAATTGAATTCTTTGTAAAAGATATTCGGGCACTTTATTTTCTCTAAGACTGAAAAAAATGTTAAGTGTCTTAAGCTCGAAATACTGTTGTAACTCTATTCCAAGGAAAGCCTTAACATAACCAGAAATATGTTCTCTTCGACCAATGTTGTAATCAAACCTTACTGTACTATTTATAGCTACTTTCAACTTACGTAAGGAGATGCTATCTAAGTCACAGAAAACCGGGTAGGAATAAAAAATTATTGGGAATAAAAGTGACTTAACCGACATCGCCTTTGTCCTGAAAGAAAGACTATCCTATTTGATATTTGAATCCGGAGGGATCCATATATCATGGAAACTATTTTAATAATATGATTTCCCCGAGGTGAGATTTTGGTTAAATGTAACACCGAGATTTTTTATACACTGGTGATGTAGGGTAACACTAGGTAACAGAGAGAAAACACAGCAGAGTTTTGGTAAGTTTTGAGTGTCAATGCTGAAGCGAGTAATTAATATGGCTTGACTTTTACTGGAGTTCAGCATAAGCTTATTTTTTTCGACCAAGAGGCTATCGATCTAAGGTCTTCATTAATTCGCTCAGTGGCATCCGCAACTTGACCCTTCGGATAGCTAAAATGCATCTGCACATCATCAGCGTACATTTGGACCTTACAGCAATTCAAAATTGAGGGAATGTCATTATAGAACAAGTTAAACAATAGTGGACCTAAGATGGATCCTTGTGAAACACCAGCTTTCGTTTGAAGAAAACTTGACGTTTTTTGGTTGCAGTAGACAGCTTGTGAGTGACCTTTCAAGTAACTTTACATAAGTTTTAATGCTGTGGACTCGAAAGCGAAGTAGTTTTTCAAGTTAAGAATAAGAATGTTGTAAGGAACTGTATCATAGGCTTTTGAGAAATCAAGCAATACAAGAGAGGTTACATGACCTTCAGTCAGTTCCATTCGAATGTCATTTAACAAGTTAAAGAGTGTCGTAGTACAACTGTGGTTTGGTCTAAAACCGGATTGCTCAGGTGATAACAGGTTAATTTCATTGAGAAAAGAGTGTATCTGCTTGCTCAAAAGTTTCTCAAAAACCTTCTAGAGAAAAGGATAAAATACATGTTTGGAGATCTTCCAGGAAGACGGATATGTGTAAAGGATTAAAATGTTGATAAAAATATATGTAATTTCGGAGAGCACCGCATGAATAATAAACTTTGGCTGCATTCTATCTAGTCAGACAGCATTTGACTTAATAAAAGTGTGACTGCATTAAGAACTTCGAACTGAGAAACTCTTTGGAAGCTAAAACTCCTAGAAATTGTTGGAATGAGCGATTCCTCTACAGCATATAATGTTTCATGAAAATGGTGGCCTTCATGTGAGGCATTCGAATTGGAAGCAAAATCTCGGAGACGTCTCCATTAACAGTATTTCTATTGGAGGCCCCTAATGCCTTAATATTTTTCCAAGTTTTTGAAATATTTGTACTTGATATTTTGTGTAAAATTTTTTGTGAAATCACTCCGGCGGCGCTTGATTTTGAAAAAAAATCTTTCTAGAAGGTAAAAACTTTAACTAGTGCTTCATATAGATAAGATAAACTTTTTCTCATTCATTGTCTTATTTGAACAGGCGCGAAGTTTTGGGATTTTCAGACCGCGTTTCTACTCAAACGCGATTCGAATCTATCAGAATATTTTTTTATAGTACTTATAGACCTACACTATTAAGCTATTGGAGTCTTGTTGTGTATGTACAGTATAGTTGGCTTTTATTCTTCCGTGAAAATTTCACCTACCCAGACTGCCTATATATGAAGTACACCATTTTTTCACAATTGAGTGCTCTTCAAAAGTGTCCACTGTGGCGTATTCGCAACTCTTTGATTCAATTCTCGTTTTCTTGTCCCTATCTCGGAAGTAAAGAGAGTTGCTGATTGATCTTCCCCTTCCCCTTACCCTAGAAGGCTATTCAAAACAGTAGTCGGAATCAAATTGGTTACATCGATACCTTGCTATAGGTAAGTAGTAAATCTTGAAGAATCTATAATTGCTGGCTTCAAATGTCTTGACAACTTAAAAATTATATATTGACATTAGACAAATTATACAGGAATCAATTGGCTATGCTTATTCACGAAAGTTAATTCAAAATCAACACGTTTATTATGAGAAACTTTTTTCTAACAATAAATAGATTTGTGCGATTTTATTTGAATCGCTTTTGTTATTATGAATTAGCACTCATAACCTTTAACGTTCTTCCTACCTACGGATAACATTGAATCAGCTTTAGATGTGAAAAGAAACAGAATATTTTTTTCACTTTGCCAGTAGACCCATATGAAAAAAAAACAGTTATTAATAAATAACATTTCTTGAATAAATTCCAAGTGTCTTATGCGAATATTGAGCTCATAGCACACTCTAGATTAACAAGCAAAACATCTGCTCGCACTACGATTTACATACATAACACGATCAATTGTTTCACCTGATTGCTTGCATTCGCAATGAAATAGGTACGCAGATTCTTCAAAGAAATGCCGGCATCGGCGGCGGTTATTCTTCATCTTTGATTGGCCCATGTCCACCATAACTGAGTGCCTCTCTATATTCTGTCTTCATGGGGATACGATGGACTACAGGGGAAGCCCTTGCCAAGTGCAATCAGTGTCTATCAGAATTTCAATTACATCGATAGCGTTACCCATCGCATAATTACTATAATCACCTGAATTATTACCTGAAAATACAAGAAAAGAAACAAAAACACAATTCTTCATTTCTTGCATTCGGCGCGGTATACAGTGTTGAAACACTTGCCATTTTGTTGTGCTTTTACCCAACCAACACATCCCCCACCCCCCGTTCTCAGTCAACGATGCATTTTCTGATGAAAAGGGTGAAAAAAAAGAAAAAAAAAGAGTATGGCCGCGCTGCGTCTTCCCGCCGATCACGTTCGAAAATAAATTGTTGAAATTATACTGGATACTACTACACACTACCTTATGGTTCGGTGCGATGCGACGACCAACGCGACGCTCAGCAAAGGGTGGGGGGTCATTGAAGTGCCGCATGGGAAATATTGCCGCTGCTGATGAAGGTGCCCTTTTGGTTTGACCGTCGGAGGGTCGAGAGAAAAGCATCAGCATCCAAAGATTACGGGAATTTTCTTCTTCTTAATGTGCTAGATGAATTATTCCGCAGTTTTCTTCTTTTTTTTTGTATTTTTGTTGCAAATTATTATTTTTGTTATTTTTGCTTTTCCTACTTTTGGTATGAACGTCTGCGAACCAGGCGATGGGACCTGGGGATTGACGATTGATGTGAAGCTAAGGTGTAATTTCGACAAATAAATGTATACTTTATTTGGATGGGAGTTTATGGAGTTGTTATGCTACGATCAAATAATTGAAATAGGGACATTTGAAATTATCGCAGAATGAAGGGTAGAAGGTAAGAGACCAAAATCAAGAGTAGTTTTTATCATCAAAATGTGGTT
This sequence comes from Melanostoma mellinum, assembly GCA_914767635.1. Classification (NCBI taxonomy): domain Eukaryota; kingdom Metazoa; phylum Arthropoda; class Insecta; order Diptera; family Syrphidae; genus Melanostoma; species Melanostoma mellinum. Next base: position 174,439,453 of record OU612058.1, read on the forward strand.
TACGGATCGTGTTAAAAATCGGTAGGCTCGTTTAATAATTTTTCAAGTAAAATATGATGTGAACGAATTTTATAAACTATATATTAACCGTATTCTTACACCACCGGCTATAAAAAACCTAAAGCGAACTTTATCGTTGTTATAAAATGGTACGCGTAAAAGAATTGGTGGTGAAAGCGTTGAAATGGTTAATATGCCTGTCTTTTACGGAGGAGTTCGTGAAACAGAAACTGTTTTTCACTCACGGTTGCCAATTTAAACGTTTATGTCCAAATCTGTTCGATATTTTCTCACTTGCTCAATTGGTAATTTTTTATTCTTTTTGGTTATAAACGAAATGAAATAAGAAAAACACTTCAGTGTTTAGGTTCTTAAAAATGAAATGTATACATAAAGCAGCTTTTTTTTATAAGGTAAAAAGTGCGTTAATATGTTCGTTTGTTCAACCCCAAGAATTGTTCTGAGGTAGCGACAATGCGTTCTTTGAAAAACCTCAGCTCACGCTTAATACTGAGTTGGTTGTTTTTTGAGTTCTGGGTTTGCCATCAACTCGCTTTATAGTAGAACTAAGATAAGAAGGAAGAGTTCAGTTAACACTGATGTAAAATGACACGTGTTTTTCTTCAAATACCCGGTATGCATGTGTGGGGACTTCGTGATAAAATCTGTTTTAAGAACCGAAAACCAAGACTTTTTGGCATGGCGCTGCACAGCTTGTTTCTGTCAATGCTTCCATTCGCAGGTTTCTACCAAGATCTCCGGTGTGATGTAAGAATTTGTTGACGTGGGTAGTTTTCAAGGGGGAGTTGGTGCTCTCTCCTTTCAAGCTAATCTCTAGCATCCTTGAAATTCAGCTAACATACAAGTTTGCTACACTAACTTCGTCTGATCTAGAGTTCGGCATTTCTTGATAATCGTCTAAATTGAGTCTGCAAAAGTAGCTTTTCAGATCCTCAGAAATGACTGCGGTTCTACCACTACGTTTGCTTGGTGGTGTTTACGGGCTTGGTTCTTTGTTTTTCATTTTGGCATGATTATTCTTTTAAATTTTGGTACAAACTCTGAAGCTCATGGCATTTCTGTGTTTCCACAAGCGCTTCTCCTGCTGCTTTTTCCGTTTGAGAAGTTGTTGTCCTCTCTTCTTTCTTCATCGGTCATTTTTATTTTTATTTTTGGATGTATGTTTTTTTGGTAAGTGGCAACCATAAAAAGCGCTTTCGTGCTTTGCAAGCTTCGTGCTTCGTGCTTCGTGTTTTGATAGCTTGCAAACTGCTCTACAGCAGAGCAATTAACAGCAATATATAGGGTAACATTTCAACTAGAGCTAAAACTTATCGTATTTGAAATAATTAATACCAGGGTTGTCACGTTTTGAAGATCGGAGTCACCAAAAGTAACATAATAATCGCCAAAAAATCACCAACAACAAACGTAAATAAACATTACTTCAACCGACAAAAGAGAATAACAAAATCAAATTTTACGTAACACTCAGAAAAAAGCGAGCTAAATTCAGGAAAATCGGTGTCAAAGCAAGCCTATTCGTTGACGAAAGTCTGTCAACCTCGAAAATTCTTAATCCGTGCCCGAAATTCTTGTTCTAAGCCTATTTTTGATAAGCCTCAAATTCTGATTTCAAGAATGTTCTCATCTTCATATAAGATCATTTAAGCTAAATTATAAGAATACAAAAGCTTAATGTTAGACTATTACAACCTAAAATTAAGATCACGTATTCTTAAATATATCGGGGATAAGAACAAAACATACTTAAATCAAGTTTTTTATATTCCTAAATTAAGCATTTAAAAACTTGAAACAAGAACAAAAATGGTTTTTTGAGTAGCTTTAGGATCGCTTCTATCTCTTTTAATCTTGAATTTTGACTGAAATTAAGTACGAACGAACTCGAAATAAGAACAAAAACTATTTTTTTTTCAAGTATCCTTCGGATAGTTTCAAACTTCTTAAATCATGATCCAAGATTTGTAAGCTCTTACCTTTCATCAATCCAGTCGTCCTCATCCCTTGTTCCCATCCCTCGTCCCCACCCCATCTTCACCAAAATGAAACTAAAAGCACTTCTAATTTTATTGTGTTTATATTTTTTTCTGAATTTTTTTTTTACAAAAATTATTTAAATATACTTAATTCTAAAATAGGTTTTTCCATTGTTTAGTGGATACAAATGGAGTGGTGGACTTAAAAATTCCGTAATCATTTTTATTTCAATGTTTCTTAATAAAGAACCAATTTGAAAAGATTGGAAATGATGGTCAAATCTCAAATAAATTGTTTCATTCTGAGTTATAAAAATTTTCAATTTATAAAGTTCAAAATTATTAGTAACATCATTTAGTAAAGCTAAATAACAGTTATTAAAATACCTTATTCCTTCAAAGACTATTTCCAATGAAACTTTACATTCCTCAAAATTAATTGCAAATTTGTTATTATTTATCTGACAAAAGTATTCCTCTGTTGTTAAGTTTGTAGTTCTGCTGTCAATTATTTTAAAAATTGGTTCGAATGATTTTTCATGGTCAAGCAGAAATTTTGAAAATTTAATGCCAGTCATAATTGCTAAAGAAAAGGGAGGATTTACCCTGGAAGTTATATTATATAAGTATGTTTTTGCCTCCTTATGTTTGGCTTCAAAGCGCATACCCCAAACATATTTAAGCGGTCCACATTTTCTTATAGCAGTCGGGTAATGGACCAGAAAATAGTGTTTGGGTTTCAGTGAACCATAAAGATCTATATACAGCGAATGATGTTCTTTGATTTGTGTTTGTAAGTTATTTAAATCATCAATTGTGTATTTTGATCTCAGAACTATATCAATGATTTCAATTAAAATTGTTAACACTTTCCAATGCCGATTATCATTAGGAATTGAATCCCCAATAATTAAAGGCAAAAAATGGATAAACCATGCAATTTCACTTGCTGTCATCCTTAAGTTGAACGCTTTCAACCTACGAAGTTCTAAAGGCTTAGAAATATTATTGAGTTCTGTTTTCCCAAACTGAAATAATTTTCTTCTGCTATTGATATCATTTAACGTTAAAGTTTTTTCATTGATTAGTGAGAGAAGTACATTACAAACGTCGTATTCACAAATTCCTTAATAAATATTGTGCATTAAATCAAAGCAAAAGTTTTCTGTTACATGAAAGTTTTGTAAATTTTCAAAAATGCATTTTTCTTTTATACCCGTTTCTTGGAAGTCACTTAACGATAAATCCTGTTCATAATTTGTCACGTTTCTTAAACAACTAACTTCTTCCAGCGTATCGCTTTTCATTTGAGCATTAGTCCTTGTGCAAACGCGGCAGTATTTCTTCGAATTAAATGATTGTACAAATCCTAAAATACTATTTAAGGCTAGGTTATCTCCAACAATTAAACCAAGAACAAAATAAGCTCTTCGTACCTCATTTCCTACCATAATGTCAACGCCATTTTCCAGTTTTTTTAGTTCTTCCACAAGATGATAGAATGCGTTTTCATTTCCGTTTGTTTTAAAATTTTCACTTGATATAAAAGCAACGGGGAATATATATTCCAACTTTGACAAGAGATGCTGAGGTATTGACGGAAAATTTATAGTAGGGGAGCCCAAGAGGGGATTTCGCGCGTCAGAAAATCATATGGGGAGAAACCTTGCACCATGTAATGTACTCCTACCATATATTAAACCTAAATGTTGGGGCGTTCGCTGAGAGCAGCCCGTCAGATTAGTAAAAAAAAGTCGATCATCGGAAATACTCGAGCGCGTCAGATTAAAAGATGGTAGGTTGATTACATCGAGAAGAGTGTATATTTCAATAATCTGACAATTTGAGCGGGGCTTTCGTAAGTAGGCGAGTCACAAAGATGTAAAAAAAAATCGATGTTTCGAAATACTCTAGCGCGATTAATTTTTATTTTTTTATTTTGAAGGTAATTTTATCAGGATTACAGAAAACATATAATCTGACATTTTGGTTGGGGCGATTGAGGTAAAATCGTCAGTGAAATGTATAATATGTGGTGGTTAATATCTCGGTTAATATTGATATTAGCAATTGGTCCAGGAGACTTTTTTTGTAGAAAACTAAATTCTCTACAAGTTTGTAATTTACAATTTTTCTGTAGCTTTTGTTATTTACGAGATAACTGCGACAAAACGTGAATTTTATGCAAAAATCTGGTCAAGTGGCCCGTACCACCTTCCCGGTATGTGTAACGACTTTGCCAAAAGGAACATTTTTGTAGAGCTTTCAATTTTGAGAAAAAAACATCTTCGGTTAAAGCGATCCCATGAAATGCCGCTGAGTTATAGAAATTTAAAAATAAAAAATCAGAGTTTCCGTGTGTTTTCAATCTTCACACCTCTTGATCGAGCACTTAAAATTAATATTAAGGGCTCAAACTTTCAGGATTTTTTTTTAAAAGTATTTTCAACAAAATTTCGGTACAAAATTTTTAAATACATAATATGTGTACACATATTTTTTGATTGAAAACACAAAGAAGAAACAACAAAGAATTGTTACTTTAAAATTGTCAGACTAAGAGTACGCCCCCATATAATTGTCAGATTATCATCCTGGAGGACGAAGACATCAAGTTGATCACTCTGTATAAAAATCTGACGCGCTCGAGTATTTCAAGGTCACGTGCTTTTTTTACATTTTTAAAAATCAGCCATGACTGATCGCCCCACTCAAATTGTCAGATTATTGAAATATACACTTTTTAGAGTACACTTAACATTCACTTTGAAAATCTGACACGCTCGAATAACTTTTTATTTTTTGTTTTTTTAACCTCTCTTTACGCCCATTTGCCCCCAGTAAATCGTCAGATTAATATACATCCGTTATAAGAAAGACAAAGCGCGTATACTCTATGAAAATCTGACGCGCTCGAGTATTTCAATTTAACTGTTTTTTTTTACATTTTTAAAAGCTCATACACGCCCATCGCCCCACTAAAATGAAAAACTGCCATACACTTTTTTACGTTTTAGAACGTAAACTTCACAATCCAATAAGTCCCCATGACGCTTTAGTAACTGCAAATTTAGCGGCTCGGGCTCCCCTACTATTATATAGCAGCCACAGATGGAAATCGTCAGTATAAAGAATATACGGAATAACTAAATCAGATGGAAATCCTTGAAATTTTCAAAGTTTTCCATTTTAAAAGTTTCACTTAATAACTCAATACGAAATCACGTCCGAACCGGAATAAAGCACGCTTCAAAATGAAACATCGGTCTTCTTTGTAATCAAACGTCATCATACAAGTTTAAGATCGCCTCGGCTTAATTTGAGAATATTAATCTTAGCGTAAGATCGTATCGGCTCGTTTAAGATCGTATCGGCTGGTTTAAGACTGTATCAGCTTGTTTTAACATTCAATAATCTTAGTTTAGGAATGTTTTGTTCTTAATAAGAAAACGAAACTAAATCAAGATAATGAAGAACTTAATTTAAGAACGTATATCTTACTATAACTTTAAACAAATCTTATTTTAAGAATGTCATACTCAAATCAAGTTTTGTGTTCCTATTTTCGGATTAAAAACTTGTTTTTAGAATAAAATTCTTGAGTTAGGAATAAAACGTGTCGTTTTTTGAGATAACAAAACTAAGAATGCAAAAAAATAGAACTAAGCTTACTCGTACTTGATCATCCTGATATTTCAAAGAGTTACGTGATATTGTAACAATATGAAATGACACTCTAGCATCTTACCTGACTTTATTGAAATCGTCTTAATAAATTGGTTATAGACTAGACAAACTTATTAGTAAGAGGAATGAGACTCTGTAATGAGATCATCCATGAAACTGAATATGACAAGATCATGCTGAACTAATGAAATCGCAATCACTAGGTACAATAGACCCATGTTCTCTGACTATCTCATCAAAGTTCATAGGGTTTCTGTAACTAGAAGAGTCAATAATCTTATCGGTGGGAATGAATTCGAATGAATATTATTTAAAAGCGATAGGAATCCACTTCTGTATGTTAAAAATCGATAGCAAATTAACAAATCGTTAATGATGGACAAATTGCCAACCGAAAAATTAAGACTAAACTGATTGCCAATTACTGCTAATACCAATGCTGCAGACATGAAATAAGACTTATTCAGGTCTTATTGAGGTCTAATATGTAAAAGAAAGTTGCATTTTTATACTTTGTGTGAAAAAAGTAATCAGAAAATTTATTGTACAGTTTCAACTTTTTGATGTGAACTAGTGCAATTGGCAGTCTTATGATAATAAAATGTTTACGTTACAAATGACTTGTCATTCGGTATTGTTATGACCTTCCAAAAAACGAAAAAAAACTTGTTATAAAGCGTTTCTGTGTATCGATAATTATTTTTGATATTGACGATGGTCGTTAGAAATTTAACGCTATATGTTTTTGTAATAACGTACAGTCTTAGATTTAATTAAAATCAGCTGTATAGTCACAGTATCACTATAGGGCGCTTTAAGGATTTCTCGTGTAACGTGAAGTCCATGTAAGCTCATTGTATTTTCGCCTTGAAGCTCACGAATACCAATGCCAACTTTACAACTACCAACTCTTCATGAACTGATGTGAGTAATTAACGGCTGCGTTCCAAATTAACGTTTATCTACCAGCCATACAGCTGTTGTAAGATCTACTAATCGATACGAGGTTCTGTTTGAATGAATTATTTCATCAATTGACATGCGACGAAATAAAATTATAATTCCAACTTTACAGAGGAAAAAAAAAATAAGCCAATCGATTATAGTTAATCGGCCCTATCAAGTATAAACCGTGGAATTCTCTCCGATTTCCTACGATTCGGAGACATTTAGCTTCGATAAGTTTTTTCTGCTAAAAGTCTTATTTTAGGGAATGCATTGCGATGTCGCATTTGTTAAAAATTTCTAACGATGACAACTGCATCGAACCAAAATTGAATCTCCGAAAATAAGGATGCGTTGCGTAGAGAATTCCGCTCCTCCGGTTACCTCGATAGGGCCGACTAGCTTTAAAATTCAAACAGAGTGTAATAAAAGTAATGGTCTAAACTAAAAACGTTAGGTTTCTTATACTTACTTAGGTGCGCATTACAGTTCGGGGTGAACCTGGGCCTCAACCAGCATCTTTCGATAGCGAATTCAATTTGGGGTTCTCTCCACACTAAGTAGGTAGAGGTCTTCTTCCACTTGATTGCGAAATTTAAAACGAGGTCTTCCATTCCCCGATTTACCTATAATGTGCTTTCGAAAACCCGTCGACCAGAAGTTTTGATGGCAATCCGCTCTAAATGTACCAGCCATTGTAGTCTCGTGATGCGTTTTCTTCCATAGTTATGCCATGTGGTACAGCTCGTTGTTGAAACTTCTTCTTTACACATTGTCCTTACATACGCAACCAAATACTTTCGGAATAATTTTTTTTATTCGAAACGACCAAGGTTTTACACATCCACTCTCGATAAGGTCCATTCTTCCGCCTCGTATAGCTAAACTGGCATTCTATAAAAGGTTACCTTGGATTTCTAGAGAGGGTTTCGTTTCTCAATTGCCTTCACTCAAAGAACCAATGATTGGCTTTGATCTCCGTTCTAATGTTATTTTCTGTGTCTTTGGCGAGCCCCAGACTAACTCTTTATACTACCTTAGTCCAATTCATAGACAGTGCCTAGGATTCATAGACAGTTGGAGGGACACTCTATTGGAGAAAGGTCCTTGCAATTGTAGCTCCCCGTCGTTATATTGCTTCACAGCGTTAGTTCGCGCGAGGCGTGAACAGGATTTCCTCATTGAAAAATTGGCTACAACGAGGAAGTGGTCCGACTCAAAGTTTATCTTTTGAAAAGCTGGGACATTTATCACACTAGAAGAGTGTCTTGCGTCATCCTGTCAATCATTTATCCATTAAAATTTATTGATTTAATTTGAAACAGAAGTATTGATGATTGACTCTTTCAATCAAAACGTACACAATAATTGACATTAAATAATTGAGCGTGTAAAGAGCATTAGAGGCATTAATACATTAATAATTTTAACAGTTCGTGCATTACATTTTAAAACAACAGCCCAAATACAAATCAAGCAAATACGTTCAAAACATCATTTTACCGACAGCTTCATCTTCTTCTCATCAATAAAATGTGTGCAACCAACCAATCAAAAAAAAAAAGTTTATAGACAAAAATTATAAAATGCAAAGCATTTTTTGATTGAAAAAGTTTGAAGATTGGACGCAGTCATGTAATCTTCCTCATTCCAACACCCCTTTGCTGTGGTTACAGGCAAAGCTTACACTTTAATCGATGCCGCCAGCCAACCATCATCCACCCACATAAGTGGCAATCTCAATGTTCACACACCCTGGAGCCAGAATCTCATTTCGCAGTTTTCGCTGATGAGCGCACATCCCTAAGCAGATGGCTTCTTTCGCATCAGGACAACGACAACTGCCCGGTCGCGGAACGGATAGCAGAACACGGCAAATTTAATTGAAACAAGGAGCAATCACGGTTCAACTGCATTAGCAAAAGTGACGGCGGCTGTGGGCTAATTTCAGTCGCACATACTAAAAGTGCAGAAGTACACGACGCTGCGTTGAATGCATAATCGCAAGTTCTTCTCCGCCAATGGTTCTGGTGTTCATCCTGATGGAACCTCATCCTTTCAACAAAGCCTTACGGCTTTGCTTCAATTCAAAATCAGAATTCTATCCTCATAGTGTGGTGTCCACGTCCAAGGGTTGGCCACATCGAGGAGTTATCTACGCTCGTGGTACATGCATCAAGTTCTTCCGCCTTCGGTTGAGTTTTTATTTACTTTTTTTTTGTTATTATTTGTCTCTTGATTCGTGCGCAACCTAGAGGCGAAGGATGGTATAGGATACGCGCATCGCGCACAACTCGCTTACTATGAATGAGACATGCGTGTTTAGCAGTGACGTCGTCGTCTTGGCTGTGTCGCATAATTGATATGCAGAGTGCATTGCGTTCGGCCGAGCTGGCTGCAACTTGCCGCCTCATGTAGACGTAAGTAGCAGTGCCAGAAGCAGTGGGCTTCGTGGACGCGCCCTTGCGACAGGCGGTATTATGCAACACCACTTTATATGCCCGGCCAAATTGAAGGCAATCTGTTTCGCGAACATAATTTTTAGTCATCGCGTCGGTTTGTTTTTGAGTTTGTTATTCGCCGAGAGTTGCGGTATTTTTCGCTAATCGGCGAATTGAAGCATTTTTCATTAACAATTAAACAAAGTTGCATATTTATGAGCGGGTCTCATAAAGCTTCAAATAAGGCAAAAGTATTTCAGTTTTTTTTCTTTTCGTTTTTCTTCTAAACGAATTTTACCGCCTGGCTGAAAGATCGTTTGTAGAGAATTCACGCCTTTCGGTTACAACCAGGAAAGTAACTTGTAGGTAGGTATATGAAATTCAATTCGGTAAGGTCGGTGGTGTTGCATTGGTTTTGTGTATTTAAAAATGTATTAGTTCTCAGACCATCTTTGAATATTTTATGAAAATGGATTTTGATCAATAAACACCAAAAAAATTACTAGACCGCAAACAAATCAATGGAAGAATAGGTACACAGTGACTATGTCGACTATTCAAGATTCAAATTCAAAATAAAATAGGACCCAAAATTGAACCCTGAGGAACACCAGCAAGTAACACTTAAACTTTTTGACTACGTTGTTGCAAGTAATTTTCAATCAAACAGACTCAATTTTTGACATAGAATTTAGTGATTGACTCTGTCAAAAGCCTTGGAAAAATCGAGTAAACGTAAGATCGTTGGTTCATCTTGGTCAAAAATAATTCTTATATCATCGAGCGCCTTGACAATTGCTGTCTAGCAGCTATGATTTGCACGGAAACCAGATTGCAATGGTGATAATAAGTTATATTGGCTAAGGTGGTTAGATATCTGGTTGGCAATAATTTTTTCGAAAACCGTAGAAAAACTAAGCAGGATACTTATTGGCCTAAAGTCAGCACAAGATGAGGGGTGCGGTTTTTTGGGAATAGGGATGATTTCAGCAAGTTTCCAGCAGCCAGGGAACGATGAGCATGTTATACAAAAATTGATTATCTGAGTTAAAACTGGCATGATTTGAGGGAGTATCATTTTTACAAACTTGACGGGAACTCCATCTTCTCCAACAGAATTTGACTTTAGAGAGCAAATGCACATAAATATTTCATACTCCGAAACGGTCTCAAAATCAAATTAATTTGCGGCTCCATAAGAGATGTTATTGTTGGGAGTGAAATTCGATGTCTGCAAACTATCGGACGTGAAAGTATCGTTGAGATCATTTGGGTTAGGATAATTATCAACTATTTCTTTTCTATCAACACCAATGGAACGTAAGACTGTCCAAAGCTTCCGCAAAGATTTGTTCGTAGACAGTTTGGACGTGAGATATCTTTTTTTTTCTCTTTGAGTAATGAAAGAAGATTGGTTACGTGCACGGCAAAAAATTTCCCAGTTAAAGATGGTTGGGCAATGTTTCCATTTAAAGTACAATTTACGACGATTTTTAATAGAATTAAGTACTTCCGAAGTGAACCACGGACAATAGTTATTACGTACAGCGACTGTTTTCAACGGAACATGCTTTTCGAATAATTCTAATAGTAGGTACTGAAAAAAGCTTACTTTTTCATCGACAAACTGTAGCATAAATCCCAAGGAAAACTGTTAGCATTCAACTGTAGTGTATTATGGTTTTTCATGATTTAAATACTTTTGACACCAGTTTTTAATGAATTAATCACATCAGGTGTAAGAAATTGCAAAAAATGATGATGATTACTGTGATTCATATATTCAAGCGGAATTTAATAAAATTAAAGATGTAAGGAGCGTATCAAAAACACGTCTACACTGTTGACATCGTCTCTCTTTTTTTTCTTGTTCTTGATTTTGTAAAAAGGTAGGTAATTATCATCGAAGACCTATTCAATCGATGCCCGTTCTTTTGCTTTTGTATGCAAATCATTGTCAACGCAATTAGAGTTTATAGAGTTATGGTTTATGGATGAGGAATTTTGCAAACCTTAAGCTGAGTCTGAGGCCATGCACTTATTTTTCAGTAGTTTGCATTGTACTCTGAAAGAATTAAAAAAATGCAGGGTTTTTGAGGTTTTTGCTGTATGTATTTAAAAAAATAATAATCGCCACTTCTTAATATCAAGCATTATGGAAAAACTTTCTAAGAGCAATTGTACTTCGTCCAGGCTCTACTAATGCTGAAAGTGTTACTGATCTTGGACTGAGCTAATTAGCTCGCGTACACGAGGTACTCACACCGATTTATGGGGCTTGCAGAATAATGCGACCGATTGGCCCATTGTGTCCAAGAAAAGAGGTAGCGGAGCATATGATCAATTTTGGGTTGTAAAGACAAAAGACATATTCTACTTTGGAACGGATCAAGGTTAAAACGGAATCAGTGTCATCTTTGCACAAAAGCTACTTGACAGTATTTCGACCGTTTCATGACAAAAAAATGGATGTGGGCAGGTGAAAAAAGGTGCATTTGACTAGATTTTCACAACCTACTTGTAGGAGTTTAATTTTGTTGGTGGATATTTGAACGAATCTATGCTAAGAAGGCAAACGAGGACTATTAGGACTGCTATGGAGCTAAGAATACTACGTGTAATATTAATTCTGCAATGAACAGAAATGCTTGGGTCAGAGCTACACGGATTCAGGGGGCTAGCAAAATAATTCGACGGATAGAACGAAGTTTAAGAATCGCTATACAGAAAACAGAAGAGGTTTTTTTTTGACGTAAACACAAAAGCTTAACTTAAAAACGTTCTGCTAAGAAATGAGTCAAGGTAAACATGAAACCGGTATCATCCTTGCAGAAAAGCTGCATGTTGACCATCTCGAGGTTTAGAAGTCTCTCAAATTGATGATGCAAGGATAGGTGTGGAATGTTGTCATGGCATAATGCTCCTCAAAATAGATCTGAGCAGGCGGAAAAAGATAAATTTTGGCTTAATTTTTACAAACTATTTAAGGATATACCAAAAGATGAGTTTTTGTTTGCTGTGGGAGATTTGAACGCACATGAAAGGTAGAAAAACGAAAATCATAAGGCGACTACCATAGAGGTATGAGATACGGAATCAGGAACCCACCTAGCGAAGATAACCTAAGTATATGCGCAAGTCGCATGGTCTTATCGTAATAAATATCTTTTTTTTTTTACAAACAAGACGTACTCCTCGGTCACTTACAGCAATGTTGGAAATGGAATTCAAATTGACTATCATTTGGGTGTCAAATTTATGAAAACTATAGAGTCTCAGAAACCGTCTTCTACTGAAAGATTTTTTATAAAGGTGGTGAATCGTAGGCGGATCCAAGGGGGGGGGGGGGGGGGGGGATTCGGGTCCGAAACCCCTGAGCCTGTGCACCAATGAATTGGACACTCATTGCCGGAGCTCCGTCGAATCCTTGGCCATAGATACATATGTGAGCAATCGACGCCAACATCATGTAAATAATTTCTGATTGAATCTGCTAAGCCTCGTATATATAAATAAAATTTTGAGTACATAATAGACCCCCCCCCCCCCCCCCAATCCCAAATCCTGGATCCGCAACTGTGGTGAATGAATCTAAAGAAACAAGACTACGAAGAGCTTCAAATACATAATTCGAACAAAGGGAAAGTCAACCAGTTAATTTTGCATATGGAAAGATGGCCGTGCAACACTATCAAAACAGTTCAAATTGCATAGAGACCAAAGCTCAAAATATGTGAAATTACCTGCAACAAACATGTTTAGATGAGTACCAAATTAATGCTTCTTACATACTTAGATGGGCATTACAATTCGGGGTAGGCTTAGGCCTGAACCAATATCTTTCGATAACGAATTCGATTTTGGGCTTCTTTTCAATACATTCTCTTCACCTACTGGATTCTGGAGCAAAGATCTTTCGGATTATGATAGAAACTACCTTTCTCGCCGAAAGGGAATACAGAAGCAGCAAGAACAAAGCAAGCGAAGAAGAAGTGCGCCGGACTACAAGAGAAAAAAAAACGCAATGCATTTATCGGGAGCCTTATGAGATTTCTGATCGGGCATAAACACGAAAATCATAAGGCGACTACCAGCTAGAAATTCCATAAAACAACTTGAATATAAGCGATTAACGCTCTTCAAAAAAGCTGTTCAATGAGATAGAAATGCTCAAGAGATTCGTTCGCCGAAGCTAATCAACAATTATCAAGATAGCTTCTTGTGGATGACGACAAAGTTCTACCTATTGAACGAACAGTTTCCTCGAGAATACTCTCTTGGAGCGGAACCTAACTTTACGGGAAAATCCGATACCATTGTCGAAAAAGTTAATGATGCAGTAAAGAACGTGTCGATATATATATAAAAAAGCTAATCACAAGGACGAAACTACCTTCTCCGTGGCTGTAAGACCATTTTGCACTTAAAGTCTTGATTTAAGAATAACAACCATGGTTTTCACCCAATAGACAGAAATGTATTCCGGTACAGGAGGCATCTAGTGCAAAGCGCAGTCTATTGGGAAAGCTGTGAGGCTTTCTATAAATTAAAATGTCCATAGCAACGTCAGACTATCGCTAAGTGCGCACCAGACAGCTAGTTTAACATGGGAGTTCAGGGCTGCGTAGTATACACGGATTCCAATACAACGTAATATATCTGCGGCATTCAAACTGCCTAGTGCACGCCTAACCTAAAAAAACGAAGATATTTCAGTATATCCAAGAATAATATTCACTAATCCATGAGTATTTTTGTCTCATAGCTCCACATTCTGACGACTTTTGAAAAAAGCAAAAAAACAATATACTCAAACGGAGACAGGAAGATTGTTTCTCCATCAAACTATTCACACTTTATAAAGAAGAAAAGCAATCCTGACAAATGCTTCACATTGCGCCACTAGATCTGTATATCTACACACAACATGTCTCCCAATGGGACACTGATCTTTGAATTTAATCGATTCGTTTGGGGATATTAAGGAGTGCATTTAATGCTCCTACCTTTTGCCCATCACCGAGTTTTTGTTCCACCCAATCGTAACATTATGTGCTCGAGAGCTTAACCCATGTCTACGGTGTTTTATAACCTGTTAAGAAAAATTTCATCGGATTCGACAAAAAATCACTTCTGTCATCTTAATGGGACTTTGTGCGTCCACAAATGCGTACGCTACTGCTTCGGCCAGTAAACACAACAACAACAGGCTAAGAGACGACAATCGGACGAGCCGAATGGAGACTATACCACAAAAAAACGTCATAACAACACAACACGCCACAGCAGCAAACTCAAACAAAAAGCAAAAATAAAAAAGTTAAAAAAAGTAAAGACACGCAGAAACAAAACTGCAAAACCTTCGAACACATGGAAAATTATGTAGACACATGTTCCAACTGCGTTACCACCGCACTCGATGTTGTTCCACTCATTCTGCGGAACGCTCTTTAGACTCCATCCAAAGAGTTCATCTATGATAGCAAGTGATCTACGAAAGTCATATGGGTTCGCAATCGATCTTTACTTTGCCTTGTCTTTGGGCTTCAGGTGCCTTCCTACCCCAAGCAACATGGCTGGATTTGTCAATATAATTAAAGTAGATAAAAAATGAAATTACTGAAAACGAAGACTTTGAGTTATAGAATCGAAACACAGAGTCCTGAAGATGAATAGAATGAGAAAGTTTGCACCTGCAAAAACTTACCTTTTGCATTAAGCTTTCGGTAACAGAATGGGACAAAGAAGACAGAAGTGATTGAGCTTAGAACCAAAATCCTAGACAAAAAAAAAGAAGTTTAAGGTTGTTTTGAGTTTCGAATTTTAACTTCAATTGGCCTTTTAACTTCCCGAACTTCTACAAACTATTTAATGAAGAAGAGAGCACGAGATTTTTCAAGTAATTTGGTTCTCAAGTTGGTTAGGCCTACGACATGCAGGAGCTCTTGAGGGACAGGTCTTGTGTCACTTCGACATTGCTTTTCGGTACATGGCTGATTCTAGTTTCAAAACATCATCTCATATAGGTTTGAGGTCCTAGCTGTTTTAACAAATACGTCCCTGAGCAGCTTTCATGAACATCAACATCAGTGCTCCGTCATCAGTATCCGTCATACCAGACCAGAGGACCCAACATACCGAAAGCAACTACCAGATAGAAACAAGTGTCTGTGCCTGTAGCTACACATAGAACCGAATACCGGTAGACATGCGACAGCGCGCGGTGCCGACACAGTCCTGCTGCTCGACAAAGCCTGCTCACTGGTTATTTATGGATTTGTGCAACTTTTTACGCAGTCGCGCTATGCGACTAATTGGGTATGAACGCTGAAATAACCCAGCATTGTTCTACATAATTACCTTGGATGCGGACGAGACGCAAACGGCACTGATGTCCGCGCGATGGGTAGTTAATAATATTTGTGTCGTCCGTCGTCGTCCTTTGTTTTGTTGTTCGCTCAACAAATTATTAGGTTGACGTTTTGTCTAGTTTCGACGTCATCACGGACGGACGGCTGACTGTGAAGTGTAATGGCCGTGCGTGTACTTTTTGTGAACAATTTGATGCCTAAACGGGGATTTCGTTGACTCAATACGTTGGGGATTTCAAAGCAAACAACGATATTCTTATGTTGTCTTTTTTCGTTTTGTTCATTTTTTTCACCACGCGGTATGCCGATGACCGATCGCCATCGTGACAGTATGTTGCCGGCCAATTGTCAATCATAAGTAAAGTCACAAATGCAAACACTTGTGAAGGGTTTTTTTTTGTGTGTTGACAATCGCAGCAGATCGATGGATGACATTTCCATGTCATAGATACACAATTTCCCCCAGAGGCCACTGAACCAGTGAAATTGATCTGTGGCGACGGAAGTTTGATCACCTGCGTCAAAGCAACTGTCACGGTTGTCGCGCGCATCTATGAGTGGAGAGGATGGATGATTAACTTTGGATCGTCGCGAAAGACCATCTTTGGTCATGAGTGACCAATTGGATTGAAAAATCTGCAAATAAACGGCTGATGTCCGCTCGCAGTGATCTGTGATCAACTGATCATTGCTTCGATCTATGCCATTGAGTGGAACTGCACTGAAAGAGCCCAGGGAGGAGTACCTACCTTGTTATCTGGTGGCTATTTAATTAGGTATAGAAGGTAACAACCATCGACAAGGAAAATTTATCGACCAACGTTAGCATCTAATTGGACTATGAGTGTGTCGCAAGTAAAGCTTTCCATTTATGCCAGTCCAGAGTTCTGTAAGTAATATTTTGGAAGGAAAAAGCATTGAATGCTATGATCGATTACTTTTTATTAAAATAACTGCTTTCGATTTCAGCTGCCAAGTTAGGTGGGTTTGGATTATTTTTATTTACAATGTAATCAAAGTGAACCGTAATATGTCTTATATTTATGCTGGAAACGTCTGGGGCAACTTTAAATCAATTAAAATCCCAATAATGGTATCAATGCGAATGCAATGCTTTATATGAAGATGTCGATAATTGTCCAGATTACAGATCTGACAAGCAAAACGCAGAGAAATTTTTCTACAGGAAACATAGTAGACGACCAGTGGAGGTGGTTTTTGAATAATCTTCATTTTAAAATCGCAAAAAAGAAATGATAACTGGAACTCCATACCGCTATGGATTTGAAAAAAATATCCTTTTTCCATATCAGCAACAAGTCGTTTTGAAGCCGACCTTTTGAGAATTCAAATCAAGGATCCCTGCAATTGTCTCGTAAAGAAGCTCACTGTCTTCAAAAGAATAAGACAAATCAGTTTTTATATATTATTTTTTTTTCATTAACTCGATGGTGAGCATGTTGCGGATACACGGCTGTTGATGGAGTTTGCCTTGATAAAAAAACATTTGACTATTGTAGCTGAGATTGTGGGTATTGTATTATGAAGTATTTAGGGTTAAGAGTTCCTAGTAAAGGGTCGAGTCTAGTAAATATCGGCTTTTAATATTAAATCATTCAAAAAACATAAAACAATGTCTTTTGAAATGATATTTTATTGAGCTAAATTTGATAGGAAGATTTTTTACTTAACTATGAGTTTAAGAAGATTCTAATAACAAATTGGAGAATGAAAATTTTCAAAATCATTCATTTCAATATGGTGAGGTATTCGATCAGTTAAACGAGATTTGCAAGCAAAAAGTAGGGAAGAACATCGAATTCTCAAAAAAAGAAGCGACATGAGAAGAGCTCTTTTGAAGAAATTGACAGGAATGAGATTCTGATTTTAACCAAAAGCCAAAGAGGTCATGCCAGAGGAAGCCTTTAAAGACCGGCAAGGAGAGATAATGATGGAATCACAGTCGCTACTGATGATCTGAAGGACCACTTCCACATTCTGCTCAACGGTTATGAAGACAATAACTCCGCTGTTAGTCATAAAGCCCCATTCAGCTTGGACGAATGATGATCATGAATGGCGTCCTCCTGACTGAAAAGAAGTTAGGCTTGCCACATAGACAAACTTAAATCAAATAAAAATGCAAATGGATGATTTTGACACAGAGCTTTACAAGGCAGCTGGAGATCAGTTGGGAAATACCATGAACCAGTCGATATTATGATGTATATGATGATGGATATTATGATCGCAAAAAGTATGTCCAATGAATAGAACCTCATTACGGATTCTAAAAAGGGAGTCCATTATAGAGGAATAATAAAGAGGAATATAAAATCTTTTCTGCTATAATATGACAATGTTTCTAAAATCCCCCGTCAAGGTTTTGATAGGTCCTTATCACTTATACCCGATGGGCTCGTTGTGATAGCACAATGGATCTAATGTTTCCTTATCCTATAATGGAACCATTTCGAGTTTACAATGAAGCGAGACAAACGCAGTGAGTAAGATCACTTGGGTCATCAAAGAAATTTGAACCTTGGTGTATTCTACGATTGTGAGTTGAAGCTGGGCATGTACAGAGAAGGTGGAAAAGAGTTTCCTCGTCCTCCTCACCCATACAGCTTTTGCAAAAACTCCCAGCCTTGCGGCTTGTTTTTCAATAAGTCAGTGAAATGTAATGACACCTATCGTCACAAAGGTGTTTTCTTTTAAGTTTATTCATCAAACAAAGTAACAATTCTTTAGTGATTACTAGATACTGTAACGTGCGCTTAGTTCGCAAAAATAAAACTCTACTTTTTAATTTAATTCTACCACTTTATTCAGTATCTACTTTCGATATACACTCAACTCGACTTTTGGACTATCACTTGTATTTACTCTTAACTTTATCACTCTATAAAAAAAACTGCCCTCTGGTTGCCTCGGGCGGGCTATTTATATCGAATGACATGCCATCTAGAACTCTCCAGTAACTTCTACATTGTCTCCACTCTACACTCTTTTGGCTGTCAAACATTTTCTCTCCTTCAAAATTTCTACACTTACACCAGTGCTGCCAGATTTGTTTTTTTTTCGGTTGAACGTTTTCGATTAAGAAATTGGTATTCAATGTTGGGTTCACGTTACAATACATATATGTAATACATTTTAAACATTACCACCAACAAAGTTATTTGAAATGAACAATAATTTTGATTTGAATAGATATCTACTCAAATTAAAATCATCATATTGCAAACAGAATTCGCTTCTCTTAGACATCTTGATAATGGTTCGTTGGCAGTATATACAGTTCTGTGGAAAGGTATTTTAAAAAATACAGGGTTTCTAAGCATTCTCACAGAAACATTGAAGTTAATCAAAGCTAGCATTTGGGAACTATCAATATGGTCTGTTAATATGTAGCAAATAAACATAATTGCAGTGAACTTCCTTCGATAGTTTAGAGGCAGACTACCGAGTGATTGACATCTTGTTTCATAAGATGGCATTTCTATGTTCCAATTAAGTCTTTTCACAACAATTCTCGTGGATCGTTTTTGGATTTTTTCAATTTGGAAATGAATAAACGGCATATGAGGGATCCCAAATTGTTTTGAAATTTCCAAATAAGACCTCACAAAGGCAAAATATAGACATTTTAAAGTCTGTGGATCGGAAAATTCTTTGAAGTTACGTAAAATAAAACCTAACATTGAGTTTCCCTTAGGAACTAAAAAATCTATGTGTCGTATAAAGTTCAGCTTCTCGTCAAAAATTACACCCAAGATCTTTCTTAAAATGTTTCACAGGCAGTTCTTTCTGATAAATTTTATAAGTAAAATTAACTGGCGATCGGTTTCGGTTTCGGCATTTAGAAATATTAAGATTAAGAGATTTAGTTGTACACCACCTTGATAACTTATCAAGATCTTCTTGTAAAAGCAAGGACTCAATTTCAGATTTTAAGCAACGAAAAACTTTCAAATCGTCCGCATACATTAAGCACTCTGAATTTAAAAATATTTCAGGAATATCGTTGACAAAAACCAAAAAAAGAAGGGACCGAGGTGGCTTGCTTGTGAAACACCCGAAGTAACATATACCGGGGTAGAAAGAACATTGCTCATACGAACGTATACTGAATACGATCCCTTAAGAACGAATTGATACAGCTTAAGAAGTTCGAGTGAAAACCAACTTTGTTTATCTTCTTCAGTAATACTTCGTGATTTACTCGATCGAAAGCTTTGGAAAAGTCGGTTTAGATAACGTCGTACTGAGAGCCATCCGCAAGTCCATTTACAACTAAATTACAAAAAATTGTAAGTTTAGGTGTAGTAGATCTACCAGCTACGCAGCCATGTTGATAGGGAGAAATTATTCTTCTAGAAAAAGAATGATTCTATCATAGACAAGCTTTTCAATTTCAGTTTTAGGAACTGTTGATAGTTTTCAAATTGAACGGTAATTTGAAATCTTTAGCCTGCTTCCCGATTTAAAGATGAGTGCGTGATTGTTGATCGCTTCCATTTTTGAAGAACTCACCACTCACTTTAAATTAAAAATAATTTTTAAAAGAATTGTCAAAGCTTTAGCACATAATTGTAAAATTATTGGAGGAATTCCATCAATATTTGAGCGTTTGTCAGTCTTAAGCTGTGACAATGCTTATTCAATTAGCACATAATTGTAAAATTATTGGAGGAATTCCATCAATATTTGAGCGTTTGTCAGTCTTAAGCTGTGACAATGCTTATTCAATTTCGTAGAAAAGCTTAAATCATCAATATTCAAAGTGCTTTCAGGAGTATTAGTGTTGGTAATATAAGATGTGGCTTAAGAATCAGATAAACGGACTGGAAATGCTTAGCGAACAGATTACAAACAACTGAGAGACCAAAAGATGTAATGCCATCATGACGCATACGATTGGGAATGCCATTTGAATTTTCCTTGTCACTTATAAATTTCCAAAAGCTTTTACTATTTGGCTGTAGCTTACTCTCGACAGAAAACAGGTGTTGATTATATAGAAATTTATTCAAAGTATCGAATTCCTTTCGCAGCACTCGATATTGATTATACAGTTCACGATCATTAGTTGACCTACGAAATTGCTTATAAACCTTGTTTTTCTTATTATTTAGATTGATTATTTATTTCTTATCAAGCAGTTGGACCTCTTAAGATCTAGCTAGGGTTAAATCTGTTTTGCTGCGTTATATGTATATGGTTGACCATCTCAGATTAGTTTTCTTGTATGCGTCCTGCTTGCACAAGAGTATGAAAGAATTTGGTGCCAGAGATCTGAAGGCCGCCACCTTTGATGTCGAAAAAGGTTTTAGGCAAGGTGACAAACTGTCATGCGATAATATCATACTTGAAAAGATTGTACAAAACTCAAATATCAACCCCAGAGGAATAATCCTTCAAAAGTCTGTACTCGCTTACGCAGACGATATTGACGTAACAGGAAGCAGGAAGCGTGATGTCATAGGTGCTATTGCGAGCAGTGAATCAGAAGCGGCTAAAATGGATTCGCAAAACGAAGTAGGTCTATGCTGTATTCAAACAAATACAGGGACCATCAACGAATTGGACAAAACGTTACAATAGACAGACATAAATTCGAGGTTGTACTGGACTTCGTTTACCTAGGATCCGCTATAGACACGGAAAACAATCTCAGTGCGGAGATCAAACGGAGAACAACTTTTACCAATCGTTGTTTCTTTGAGTAAAGAGGGCAATTGGGAAGCAAAACCCTCTCCAGAACAAAAAAAAAGGTAACCCTTCATAAATCCTTGATCATCCCAGTCCTGCTTTTTATTTCTTTCAACTGCATATCCGCCTGGATGATGTTTCGAGAATGTTGATTTCCTGCTACGGCTACCTTGCAACAAGTGCTTACGTTGAAGAGGTACATAACAGTCATGTTCTTAATAACACACAAAATATTTGGGTGTTGCAGCATTTCCTTAACTATCCGTCTACGCTCAGTAACATATGCTGTATAATTCCAAGAACAAGAACATGCGTGCAAGTGCATTCTTCAATGGTCTACAAATAATACCATTTATTTACAAAAATTACAAAGCAAGTGCAAATGCAATAGTTTATAGTCCTGAGTTCACTATTTACAATTGTCAGTGTTGAAAAATATATTCTTTCTGCTAAAGGCTCAGATGAAAACGAGATAACGTTCATTTCAATGGACCCTTGAGTTGCGCCGTAGTTCTTTGACTTTTGCCCGGAAATATGGAACTTTTTTGTTCCGAAAAACAACCATGGGGAGCCACATTCCTTCTAATACTTGTTTTTTCTTTTACTGCAGAGCCACAATAAAGCTACTGCTAAAGTAAACCTTAAATTTTCACAAAATCAAAACCATTTTTTTACAAATGCGACTTGGTCTTTGGCCACCAAAAAAGAGTTCCAAATTCCGAGGCACAAGTAAACCGACATTTCTGCATTATCTTAAAGTTCCATTCTCAAACAACAATACAATACACCCGATTGCAAAAAATAGAATGCAACACAACAAGAACCTATCAAAGAAGTCAACGGATCGATCACAAAGATTCGGTTCAGCAAAAAACTTCCTAAACCTAGCAGAGTTTGTTGTTACGTGGAAAAAAATGATGTATCTGTTGGAGTAGCAACAGTTCAGGATACAATTTGCTGACCAGGTAGCATGTTGTGTACCGCTTTTAAATTCCACAAGGTCGACAACGGCCTACGTCGGTCACTTGCACTTACACTTCCCCGCGCAGATCTTGCCAGTTTCATTCCCTAGCACAGAATCGACTTTTGATTTTGTTTTCACAAATTTCGCTCGATTCATCGATGAAATAATTGAGATAAAAACAAAAACGAAAGAACCGCCACAACCACCTTATAAATATGTATATACGTTTATCGAAATTGAAACTCCCAGCTGTTGGCATGAGTGTGGATAAGAGACGCCGATTACAGGGGAAACGAATTGATCAAATCGACCACTCAAAGGTGACCATCATCGACCGCGTCTCGTCAGGACGAGAAACATCATCAATATTGAGAAAGAACACAAAAACAAAACAAAAAAAAAGAGCGACTAATACGAAAACAATCTACAACAAGGAGCAGAACTAAGCCTTTGCGGTTGGCGGTTGAATGGTGTTGGCTCGTCAGATTGCAGATCGATATTTCGTTGATCGAAAATTGAGTATAAAAAGAAAGAAAGAAAAAAAAAGGGAAAAATTGTGGACAAGACCGAAAGTGACCGAGACAACAGAGAAGGCACAAAATTCTAAAGATCAATCTCAAAACGAGAAATTCGTCTTTCACCGTCTTTGGAGCAGCCTACAGTAATTATCTCTCGTCAGAGGACGCAATTAAACCTCCACCGACTAGTTTTTCTTAACGACGCATAGGATTGATGTCTATAAGAATTGGGCAGATATTGATTCAGTTAAGCACTTTGCAGATAGTTCTCGCAAAAAAATGTGCTGATTCGATTTGTCAAGGATGTGTATGAAAGCTGTGTGGCTTGCTGGTATAGCAAAACTTGCTTTCTTTTCAAATAAGTTAAAATTGGAAAAATGTGTGTCAACAACAGTTTCTTAAGGAAATATTTGAGTTCTGTAACCGGAGCACAAAACTTAACACTTAGCAAAAGGATAGGGGAAAGAAAAAAAAGATTTAAAAATATGTCAATGCAATATAAGCAAATTTAGACATTTTTGGAACATTGGAAATATACCCAGTCAAAAGAGTTGATACACGAACTTGATATCTAATTTCTATTTAATTAACGTGCAGTGCTTGTACAGCTTTTTTCAAACTCATATAATTCTGACAAAATAGAAGAAAATACTGTTGAATTTTTAATAATAAAATAAATAAGCTATCGAAATCATTTTTAAAATTGTTTTCAACAACAACATCCCCGCTACTACAGTTGATAGATCAAACTAAACATCCAAGAGCAGCGCGAGTGAGACCAAACGCTTGGTAAGGTTTTTGGATAGATATCTGAGATCCTTTCCTGATAAATTATATGGCTGCCTTAAAATTTCCTGCATTGCCTCAAATCTAAACATAATATAATGGGCTCAGCCTTCATATTCAGTAAAATTTTGAACTTACAGACTACATTTGCTCTAAGAAGAAGATTAAGTACGGAACTACGCACAAGCATTGCAAGTCATTGCAAGTCATTGCAAATGATCGATGAAGACTGACCCTTGAAATTATTCAATCTAACTTAACTATCTAAATATCTATCTAATCTCTCCATCGAAATGCTGCTCTTGATATAATCTAAGCTGTAGGTCAGGGATTACTTCTTTGAAATAGAAGATGGGTTTGAGAGTAATGCAATGAATCACACTGGCCGACAAGCTATTGTTCTGAAGCTTTTATCGTCCTGAATTCTAATGTGGAGTCAGAACTGCTGTGTTACGTCACGTTTTCGAGATATTGAACTTTCAAAATCGAAAAAAAAGTTTTTTACTGCTTTTGAATCTATGTTTTAAATCATCATCAAATCACTGAGATATTTGACTTCAAAAGTTGTAACGCACGGTCATTCATTATTTTGAAACCTAGGTAGAGTCTTAAAAAGAAATTTGAATCAGATATGACTTTTTAGAAGGTGTCTCAATGTGCTGATTTCAATCCGAGTCAGCGAATCGCCCTACAACACCAGTGTTTCAAAGAATAAAGCTTTAATATATTGAACTTATTCTGCTATTTTTTTTTTTTTTTATAATTTTTGCGCACCCAAGGAAAAATAGGGAAAGAGATAGAGAGGTACCGATGAACATTAGTTTTAAATTTCTGATGATTGTAATGAGAGGGGAAAATAGAGCTGGGCAATACATTCCTCATTCGCGTGGTACAGCTGAAGAAGGAATCCCTCTATTTAATAGTACGTACTTAACATACTTTGCCGCCCTAGTTCTACGTCCGAAGAGGAGGGATGTGCACTTAACAACGAATATGAAAAGCTGAGGGTACTGTCGTCGGCAAAACAATTCAGTGGATTAGTAGTTTCAGACAGAAGATCGTTAATGAAAATAGGAAAAAGTGTCGGAGACAAAACGGCGCCCTGAATTTATTTTGTGGGTTTCAGATTTATAGCCTTGTTTTGGACGCCTTGAAATGAACTGTTAGAAAGAAAGCTACTAATCCAGCGAAGAAGAAACTCATCGAAACCAAATGCACGCATGCTATAATCTCAAGGGCCTGGCTTGTTGCATGCTGACCACTGTTATTTTAGTCCAAGTAAAGAGTTAAGATAGGGAGTTAGCCTCCTCGTTACTATGAACACTTTCAGGAACTTGGAAGAGCATAATTGTGTTGCGGCGTATTGTGTCAAATATATGTGAAAGCTATTGATGGTTTTAAAAATAATACTCTCTTTGTAAGTTCTAGTGTGTCCTACGGCCCTATCCTCTTCTCCTTATTTTTAGAAATCATCTCATGGCTGATACTTCTTAGCCTCTGACCTTGAATCTCAGCTTTTCATATTCTTAAGGGCCTTGCTCTGTCCAAAACTAAGCCATAATTTCCGTATATTTGGTCGGGTGCTACTTAAACATCTTTATACTCTCTTTTCAAAATGATAACACTGCTTTTTACAATCCTCTGTTGCGTGCTATATATTTAAAAATGGAAAAAAGAGTTGCTTTTCACTTTTGAGCATCGTCAATAGTTTTAGTATTATTTTTTTTTTTTTCTTTCAAAAATTGGTTTTCTGGGTCTATGAAATAACTCCCACGAAAAAAGTCCCACTTTTAAAAACGAAATAAGTCCCACCAAAAATTGCTATTTTGAAAGTGGGAGTTATTTCGTTTTTAAAAGTGGGACTTATTTCGTCAATTGGTGGGACTTATTTCGTTACGCGTTTTTATTTTAAGTATGGGACTTATTTCGTTTTGAGTGGGAATAAATTCGTTTTGTAAAGTGGGAGTTATTTCATACCCCTAAATTTATATTTTTTCTTATGCAAAAAGTTATAACAATTTTTCGTCCTTATCTCTCATGGCTCTTCTTGCTTGTATACGATTTTTCTTTATTATTCCTCTGCTTTGATTATTCATATTATTCGACGTGTGTTTTTTTTTGAAGAGCCAAATACTTCTTATTTGAAATCTCATTAAACAATGAAAAAGTGGGACTTATTTCGTTTATGAAAGTGGGACTAAATTCATTTAAGAAATATTATTCAAGGGGGAGTTATTTCATTTTGAGTGGGACTTATTTCATTTCAAGTAAATTTTTAAATCATTTCATTTTGGTGGGACTTATTTCGTTTTCAAAAGTGGGACTTATTTCGTGGGAGTTATTTCATAAACCCCGTCAGAATTGCTGCTTTGATTCGCTGACTGCATTTGAAAGAAAGCACATTGAGAACAATCAAAAAAGGCATATCTGATTCAAATTTCTTTTTGAGATTCTACCTAGACTTCAAAATAATGAATGACCGTGCGTTACAATTATTGAGATCTGAGATTTTGAGGTTA
The DNA here is from genome assembly GCA_914767635.1 of Melanostoma mellinum. Lineage (NCBI taxonomy): Eukaryota > Metazoa > Arthropoda > Insecta > Diptera > Syrphidae > Melanostoma > Melanostoma mellinum. The sequence goes on from OU612058.1 coordinate 174,465,399, forward strand.
GATTTGGATTCAGAGCTCAACAATTTATCGGAAAAGCATTGGTTTATTTTAACCAGTGTTATTATTATTATGGCGCAAGAAACATCGACAGGAAAGGATCTAGAGAAACTCCTCGCACTCCACCCAGTGAAGTGTCCAAAATCATATTATAAACAGTTTGAGAAATGGTATGAACTAGAAGAATATGACATCAGACAACAGACAAGAAGCAATCTCATCGAATAGATATAATCCTTATTTTGAAAAATATCTCCTCAATCCAGCAAAGCAACAATATTTTGTTTTTTTTGCGTTTACTTAAGTTACTAAAGGTAAACTGAACGCTTTCATCGATGTGGTCTTCCTAAAAAGTCAAATGGGTTTGAAAACCAGCAACCGATGTACTAACTCATCCACACTTGATTTATTTACTCTAAGTTTTCTCTTCCACTAAAAATTAAGTTGGTTAATTTTTTTCAAAAAAGTCCTAGAAAATTCTGGGTTGCACACACAAAACGCAAGAGAAACTTAACATGTCATAAAGCAAATTTATATTAGAAGCACGGACTGGGTTATGGCACGGGACCACTCTCCTTTTTTAAATGATTTTCAAATGAGAACTGAATGTAGATTATAAAATCTGAAGCTCATAATGTTGAATGCAGTTGATCGTTCTTGTTGCATGGCTCAGTAATTGTGAATTTAGTCCAAGTAAAGAGTTAAGCCAGGCAATTAGCCTTTTCATTACTATGAACACTTTCACGTTCATCAACTTAGAGGAGCATAATTGTGCTGCAGCAAATGTCAAATATATGTGAAAGCTATGGATAAGTTCTGATGTGTGTCATGGCTCTATCCTCTATTCTTTGTTTTTAGAAATAACCTCTTTAATGATACTTCTTAACCTCTGAACTGTATTGCTGACCTCGAACCTCAGCTTTTCATATTAGTAAAGGCCTGCATCTGTCCAAAACTTAGGAACAATTTCCGTATATTTGGTTAGGTGCTACTTAAACATCTTAGCCTTTATGTTCTCTTTTAAAACTTATAAAAATGGAAAATAGACTTGCTTTTCACTTTTGAGCTTCGTCAATAGTTTTATTATTATTTAATTTTTTTTTTTTTCAAATATTGGTTTTTTCAGAAAAGAAACTGATTTTTAACAG